>WOXC01009082.1:0-742288 GCA_011680675.1 Gymnobelideus leadbeateri
AATTTGCAGTTACTACGAAGCCCAATTTGTAGATCAATTTCTGAGACACAGAAGGCACTTAGAAAATTACTGTTGATGAAGGTGATGATGATGATAAAAACTTGTTGATTATATGACCTGGAGAGTTCCATACCGATCCTTCTTCTGACTTCTCTACTTCTAATGACAATCCATAACTTTGATGTTATCTTGTTCATTGCATTTCCTCAAAATCTATTTCATCCAAATCTTTCTTTTCACTCACACAACCATGACGACAATTTAAGACCTCATCATCTCTTACATGGTCCATTATAATAGTCTCCTATTTGGTCTCTGTACTGCCAGTCTCTGCTCACATTAATCTATTTTCCTCTCCTCACTCACAACCCTCAGAAAGATTTTCCTTGAGTAAGAGTTTAACACCCTCTTCATTTCTGCAACCTAGAATCTCTGGTTTCCTTCAAAAATTGTAACAGGTGCTTTTATAAAGCAGACCTTTCTTGGTCCTTCCAACTACCATTGCCTTTTCCTCTATAATTATCCTTGACCTCGTTTGTATGCATAACATGTAAACTTATATGCATACATGCCATTTTTCCTGCTAGAATGGAAGGTCTTTGAAGGCATTAACTGTTATCTGAATGAGCAGTTTCTTAAGGATATTATCACAAATAAATTAAATTAGTTTGTTAAATATTTGCTAATTTATTACTTAAGATACAAATGAGTGATGAGTAAATTATATATCCTTTATGACATGATAATAAATTGCATTTATTGATTTATTTGTAAATTACATTTATTTCTGTGGTTTATTTATTCTTTTCTATTATTTTAGAGCTGAGAAATTTAGGTGACTTTTCCTTTCTCATGAACCCTTATACCTGAATAATGTTTTACAACTGTGTTTATTATTCCTGATGTGAGAAATGGTCTGGCACAGTACATAAAGGGTTGAACATTGGTTCCACCATTGAGTCAAGAAGAGTTGAATTCAAATTGTGACTCTGACAATAAGTAACTGTTTGACCTGGGACAAATCACCTAATGTCTAGCACCTCAAGATATTCAGTACCACTCACACACAGACACACACACACACAAACACACACACAGAGGGTGGGGGGAGAGAGGTGCAAGAAAAGGGGGAATTGATAATTTTAAAAAATAAAAGAACTATAAAGATGTGTTTTTATGTTTATTACATTGTCTTCTTGTCCTCTTTGCCATTAAAAATCTTTGTCTACAATACTGAGTCAGTTATGGCAAAAAGATATCCATAAAACTAGCTGTCCCACTAACTCCTCCCCTAGGCATTTGCCACCTGGGTACTTTCTAGAGCTGGCTTCATGGTAGATGAAAAAGAATTTTCTATTTGGACTTGCACTTGGTTTCTACCTTGACTCTGTCACCAACAACCTCAGAAGATCAGGTGAAGACTTGACCCCTTAACTTGTTAAATGAAAGAGTTGTATGGCATGATCCTTGCCATGCATGTCACCTGACCTCTCTGAGTTCTAGGCCCCTCTTCTATAAAATGAGAATTGTACTAGTTTTGCTATCTATTCCTCTCCCCCCCTCCCCCATACACATCTTTGTGTGTGTGTGTGTGGGGGGGGGGGGTGCTGGGTTCTATGCCAGAGCTAGAAGATAGGAACATAAAATAATCCCTGCCCCAATGTGGATTACACGCCATTTGTATGAAAAAAACGACTTACATTGAAAATTAAAAGTGAAATACATGTGAAAGAATACTCATACATGGATAATTAAATAAAATAACATGTAAGCATAAAACAGTATTATCAAATGAGGTAATATATAAGAAGTGATTTGCAAATGTTAACATGCTGTAGAAATGTCCAATATAACTATTAACAAATTAGCTATAACAAATCAATAATGGCAGCATGTCACTGTAGAAAGAGTATTAGCTTTGAGATCAAATGATCTGGGGCAGAACCCTGCCTTGACCGATACTATCTGTATAGCCTTGAGTAAGGCCTTGAACCCTTCTTGCCTTATTCTCCCTATTTGTTAAGTGGAAAATGGGGGAGTTTGACAAAATGACACTGAATATTCCTTTTAACTATGTCAATGATACTATTCTGTTCTCTGGGCCTCATTCCTCAAATATAAAATGAAGAGGTAGGGCTAGATGACTTTAAGAACCTTCCCAGGTATAAATTTTAGAATTTTGCAGTCTTTAATTCCAGCATTCTAATTTTTTTCTTTTTTATTGAAACATAATGATAGAATTAGAGCAACAAGAGGGCTAGGAAATCATCTAGTTAACACTTTAATTTTAAATATGAGAAAACAGAGCTCCTGAGGCAAGAAATGTGCCAGTCAGTAAACTATTTATAGAATATTTATTTTGCTAATTAATAATATTCATCATAAAGTCATAAAGAAATTGATACCATTATTTTAGACACTGTATTAAGTATTGAGGGTATAAAGAAAATCAATATTTGTCTCAGCTTTCAAGCCACTACCATAGAAGAGACAATATGTATCTAAATACCTGGCCAGAATGGAAAAGGAGGATGGCTTTGGTGAGCTTTGGCTGGCATTTAAAAAAAAGACTGAAACGACAGAGCTAAACAAGACAATCAAATCTTCTTCCTTTCAGTCATGTCAAATACCTTGTGACCCCATTTGGGGATTCCTTGGTAAAGATACTGGAGTGGTTTGACATTTCCCTCTCTAGCTTATTTTACAGATGAGGAAACTGAGAGGAAATGAGTTTAAGTGACTTATCCAGAGTCACAGTCAGTAAGTGTCAGAGGTCTTCCTAACTCCAGAGTGGACTCTCTAAATACTGCACCACCTATTTATCTGTAAATGGATGGGAACCTTGGAGGGACGGTACTACAATGAACAGGAGGGTGTAGGAGGGAAGAAAGGCATCCCTCAAAGGGTTGGGCTTCATTTTCATTGAGAAGGAGGCCAAGAAAGCAAGGAGATCAAAGTGAAAAGAAAAAATATTCCAGATATGGGTCATAGCCAATGCAAATTTGAGGGGAAAATGTTATGGGAAGAACCAGTAGGCCAATGTTACTGGATAATTGAGTATTATTAGGGGAAATGTGCCACCTCAAGGTCATCCAGGGAGTGATCAGCAGATTCCAGATGCAGGCTTGGATCTTATGAGGCCAAAGGCACTCAGTCTTCTACAAAACCATGTTGTTTCTCCTTGAATCTTTCTTCCAGACCATATGTAATCTTTGAGTAGTCTTCAACCCCAGAAAAAAAATATGAGAAAGGCAATTCCAAGGAGGCTAAGACCAGGGTTTCAAGCATACAACATGGCATTTTTTTGAAAGATAGAAAACATTGGATGAAAGTGTATTCTATTTTCACTCTCCCTGGCCAGAATGGAAAAGAAGGCTGGCTTTGGTGAGCTTCAGCTGGCATTTTAAAAAAGACTGAAATGACAGAGCTAAAAATCGCATACAGATCTGATTCTCCTCCATAGCATATCTTGGAAACAAATAGCCAACTCAAATGATGTGATGCTTCTCATGGCTACTGCTCACCATCTGGAAGGCATCAGTATTTAAGGTTTATTTTCATCATCATATATAATGTTTAAAAGAAAGATGAAAACATCAGGGCATGACAGTCATATAAAGGATTTACTGAGGAGATATCGAAAGCTGACAGCACCTAGGATTAGGGACAGGCTCCCCTGGAGGTATGATGAAAACAAATGTTTCTCTTATGCTTTATCATTGAATTTCTTAAGCTTCTTCTACTTCTGCTAATGAAACTGCAGCCTCTCTTTCTACTGTATTTCAGTTAGTCAGTCAATAAACATTTTTAAGTGACTGACCTGTGCCATGCAGTGTGCCAAGGAATGGGGATACAAAGAATCCATTGGTTCTCAGTCTAATGAGAAAGGCAACATGTAAATAGCCATGGACATTCAAGCTATGTGCAGGCAAAATTGGAAATAATGAAGAGAAATACACTAAAACGGAGAAGGTAATGGGAAAGGATTACTCTAGGAGGGGGATTTTATTTGGTATTTGAAGCAAGGCTGGGAAACCAGGAAGCAGAGATGAGGAGGGAGAACACAGGTGGCCAAGAGGGAATTCTCAGAGAAAATTCCCAGAGCCAAGAGACAGAACGTCTTGATTGACAAACAACAAGGAATCCGGTTTTACTCAATATCCCAGAGGAGAGGGGAATTGTAAGGTATAAGAAGACTGAGAAGATATGTGTGTTGGGAGGTGGGATGAGGGAGGTTATAAAAGGGTTTTGAATAGCAAACAGGATTTGTCTTTGATCCTGGAGATTATAGGAGTTTACTGAGTAGAAGAATGACATGTCCAGACTTATACTTCAGCAAAGCATCTTGCCAGCTGAATGAAAGATGAACTGGAAAGGGGAGAGGCTGATGGCAGGGTGACAAAGTCATACACTGCTGCAATTGTCCAGATGTGATGTGATAAACACTAGCACCATAACTGGCATGGTGTCAGAGTAGAGAAGGTGGCATATATGAGAAATGTCTCATAGGTAAAAATCCAACAGATTGGTACAAGGAAAGGGGTCAAAGTGGTGAGGGGGAGTGAAGAGTTGCGAATGAAACAGATTTGGAGATTGGGTGACTGGGAATATGATTTTACCCTCAATAATAATAAAGAATTTAAGAATAGAGAAAGATTTTGGTAAAGGAATATCAAATTCAGTTTTGGACATGTGGAAATTAAGATTTCCATAAGACATACAGTTTGTCATATCCAGGGAACAACTGGAGATGAGGGACTGAAAGTCAGCAGAGAAATGGGCTGAACAAGTAAATTTTAAAATTATTAGCATAATTATGGTAATTGAAATCATGGGAGCTGATGAGATCAACAAATATAGTATAGAAGGAGAAGAAAATGTGGCCCAGGACACAGTGATGTGGGCCACCTGTGTTTAGTGGGAGTGACCTGTAGATCTTCACTACCTAAGAAGATCAGGGAGTAGTCAGATAGGAGGAGCATCAGGAGGGAGTCATATAAAAACAACAACAGGGGGTGGGGCCAAGATGGAGGAGTAGAAACAGCTCATCCAAGCCACTCTGCCCCCAGATTTCCTCCAAACTATGTAAAAGGGGACTCTGAACAACTTCTGGAGCCCCAGCACCCACAGAATGACACAGAGAAGCTAACCTCCTGCTGAGGACAGCCCAGCAGCCCTGCAGGAAGGAACAACGCAGTGGTCTGGGAGCTGGCAGCGCACAGCGCGCAGAGCGCGGGGAGCCAAGCCGAGCCCATGTCTGCGTAAGCCGATGTTTTAGCCCCAGGACGGCAGGGCCAGCAGTCAGCTGGGGGGACCCCAGAAAACCATCAGCTGTGGCGATTCCAGAATTATCAACATAGACATGCCTAGGACAAAGTGAGAGGTTAGTGCCCTATGGGCTTTGGGACCAGTACTTGGGGAATGCATCAGCTTCCTCCCCTGGGGGCTAGAAGCCACTGAGGACAAATGCCATTTTGTAGTTTTCAGAGGCAGCTCCAGCTCCCAGCCTGCGAACTGTAGGGAGATCCAGCGATCAGTCTTGGGGGGTACTTGCTCTTGTTTTAACCTCCCTGGATCTGGATTGTGATCTAGGGTGGAGGTCCTGGGTGGGCTTCCAGCTTCCAGAAACAGAAGTTGTCCCCCACACATTCGGGACAAAAATTCCTGTCTGGCAGCAGAGCTATAGTGTGGCAATAAGCCCAAAAGTCAAGTAATTAAGTGGCAACATGCTAAGGCAAAGGAAACAAATTAAACAGAAAAATGAAACCCTAGACTCCTATTTTGGGGGCACAGAGAGGGAAAAGGACTGTGAGGTCAGAAGTACTGCTCCAAAAGCCCCAGGGGAAAACATGAGTGGGTGGCAGGCCATAGAGGACCTTAAGAAGGGCTTTAAAAATCAAATAAGAGAAGTGGAGGAAAAATTGGAAAGATAAATGAGAAGGATGCAGGAAAAGTATGAAACAAGGGTCAACAGCCTGACTGAGGAAAACAACACCTTAAAAAATAGACTAACTCAAACGGCAAAGGAGGCCCAAAAGGGCAATGAGGAGAAGAATACCTTAAAAAGCTGAATTTGCCAGATGGAAAAAGAATCTCAAAAGTTCACTGAGGAGATTCATTCCTTCAGAGTTAGACTGGAGCAAATGGAAGCTAGTGACTTTATGAGAAATCAAGATGCTGTTAAGCAGATCCAAACAAATGAAAGATTAGAAGGCAATGTGAAATATCTCATGGGAAAAACCACTGACCTGGAAAATAGATCCAGGAGAGACAATTTAAAAATTATTGGACTACCTGAAAGCCATGATCAAAGAAAGAACCTAGAAATCACCCTTCAAGAAATTCTCAAGGAAAACTGCCCTGATGTTTTAGATCCAGAGGGCAAAATAGAGGTTGAAAGAATCCACTGATCACCTCCTGAAAAAGATCCCAAAAAGAAAACTCCCAGGAATATTATAGCCAGGTTCCAGAATCCCCAGATCAAGGAGAAAATATTACAAGCAGCCAGGAAGAAACAATAAAAACAACAACAACAACAACAACAACAACAACAACAACAACAACAACAACATGGAGAAAAGAGACGATGAAGGAAAAGAAGGCTTGGCCAATAGTGTTAAAGGTTTCAGAGAAATAAAGAAGGATGAGAAGTAAGAAAAGGCCATTATTGTTGTTCTTGTTGTTGTTCATCCTTCATTCTCCAAAAGGACAAATGGCATCGTGAGGCTGATGTCTTGACTAGCATGTGAACTGGATTTAAGTGAGGCAGAGCCGCACAAATTCCTCAGCCTCACTGTTGTCTAGAATCACTGAAGTCCCTTGTCAAAATAAAAGTAAGATGACTGGCAATGGGCCAGGATAGAGTGGGTGAACTTGGCCTCTCTAAATTAAGGTCTTTCCCAGTATTGGGCAATTAAAAGCCCTTTCATAACATTTGGAGAGAGGAGTTTCAGTTGAATAATGATGTTATAAGCCAAATTGTAAAGAGTTAAGAAGATAATAAGGGGAAAGAAAGGAGAAGTATCTTATGGTAGAAAGTATTCCAAATTCTGCCTCTCTCCCACACTACTCTATATGATTTCTAAGAAGAAATGAAGCCTGTGAACAAAACTGATTGGCTGCTGCTTTCTAATCAATCCAATTCAACACACATTTATAAAATTCTGAGTGTAATGGAGACAAAAAGCTCATTCCTTGCACCCAGGGCAATTAAGGAATCAGAATCTTAATCAAGAAAGAGACTTCAGAGCACATTTTGCTGAAACCTTATTAGAACAGGAATCTATTGAGCTGTCCCTGCCTTACAACTCAAATCACCCTTTGCATACTTATATTCATACAGTTTCCCCCTTAGAATATAAGCCTCCTGAGGATAAGGATTGCTACATTTTTTGTCTTTGTATGCCTAGCACCTTTCCCACAGTGCATGACCAATGACAAATAGTTAACCAGTCATTGACTGACTGATACTTGAGCAATTGTGTGACAGCCTCTATTTGAAAATGTCACAGAAGCATAGAGTAGGAGTTACAAAGAGGTTGACAGTCTCTTGATTAAAAGGAAAGCAAAACAAAAGAAATGAACTTCTCTCTACAGAGAATTGGCCCAAATTAGAAGTGAATGCCTTGGTAGGTGACAAGTTCACTGTCACGGGAGGTTTCCCATTGAGGTAGAGATAAACTCTTGTTTGAGATACAGCAGAAGGAATTTGAATTTAAGGACAGTTTGGGCCATGTGGTCTCTCAAGTCACGTGTGTAACATGAATCACACCCTCTGGCCCTCCCCTAAGTCAGTGATGAGCCTGAGTGACTTCAATAGGAAAGGTTCTACTAATTTAGAGAAGGGGAAATACCTTGACCAGCAAAAATGAGAATGGAACAAAGATCAGTGAGCAGAACTTTGATGCCTGGGAAAATTCTATAGAATTGTGAGCAAACATAAGAAAGAGAAACATTGATTATGAAGAACCAATATTACTTTACAAGGAACAGGTCATGTCAAAATGACTTTATTTCCATTTTTTACAGGATAGTATATGAAGAGAATGATACAGACATAATTCATTCAGATTTTCATTAAAGCATTTGAAAACCAATCTCACATTCTTTTGGAGAAGGTAGAGATATAATATATATAACAATAAAATGATGTATTCAGTACTGGTTGGATGGTCAGACTCAAAGAGAAGCTGTTAATATTTCAATATTATCATGGTTAAGAAGTCTCCAGTAGAATATCCTAAAGATTTGTGCTTGGCCTTATGATGTTAATATTTTTATCTATGAGCTGAATAAAGGTATAGACTGTATATTCATCGAATTTATAAATGACACAAAATTGGGAGGTAAAACTAATGCAAAATCAGGTCCTCAAATGACCTTGACAGGCTAAAATGGTGGATATGATCTAATCAAATATAATGTAAAACTGATAAAGTCCATGCCTAAAAGCCTATCTGCATGGGACTTTCCTTAGTTGTAGAAATGGATTACTCCATGTTCTAGGCCTGTGGGACTGCCAGCTTTGTTAAGAACTTGGGGAGAAAGGACAGGAAGACTATCCCAACTTTACAGTTTTAAAGACTCAGGGTCTTCCAGCTACAAAGTCAATGGAAAAATACTATTCCCAGCTATAGAGTAGGGAAGTACAGGATATTTTCTCTCAGAAGTAGACCCCTGGCATTTCCCACATAGATGCTTCTAGAAACTGGCCATGTGCACAAACAAGCCCAGTGACATAAATACATGCAAAACCCCATACTTGAAAATAAACATCAACTTTGTAAGAAGGATATAGAGGAAGAATAAATGTATAGAAGCTGCTGTCAAAAAGATGGGAGAATTAACATGGTATCTGTAACATAGTGTGCTCTCTCTCTCTCTCTTCTCTCACTGTGTGTGTATACACACACACACACACACACACACACATATATATATATATAGTTGCTAAAACCTACAAAACACATTTTATTATGATTATGATTATTATTAATTTATTATATGGACTGCAACCTTAAGGGCAACTAGCAATGTGTTATGGCAGCCAAAAAACTAATGAGAACAATAGATGCATTAAGAGCATAACTTCCAAGCACTGAGAGGAGACTTGTTTTGAGAGCTGTACTCTATCCCCTGTATTCTACCCTTATTAGGCCTCATCTGGCTTTGTTCATCTCCAAGGGCCATGGCATACAGAAGCTAGGGAGAATCTGGAAATAAGGCAGAGCAGAATCACTGGGATAATGAAGGGCCTGGAAGCCATGCCCCTGAAGGGCCCTTTGAGGGGTGAAACATGTTTAATCTGAGGACAAGAAGACTTGTGGGGAGGGAGTGATGATGGCTGCCTTCTAATCTTCCAAGGGATTGCATTTGTTTTGTTTGACCTGAGAGTATAATTATGAATAATGGGTTAAAATTGAAAAGAGAAAAATGTAGACGATGTTAGGAGAAAAAAAACAACAACACACACACACGCACAACTTTCTAACATTTACTCGTAAAGCTATCCAGAAGAGGAATGGGTTGTTTTGAAAGATCATGTGCTGGACTCCCCATACCCCAAAGATCTTCAAGCAGAAAATGGAAGCCAATTGTCAAGAAGATGATGATCATGATGATGGTCATGGTGGTGGTGTTGATAATGATTATAACTTTTATTTAGACAAGCCCTTTAAGAATTACAAGGACACACACATGTTTCTTTTTCCTTCCTTCCTTCCTTCCTTCCTTCCTTCCTTCCTTCCTTCCTTCCTTCCTTCCTTCCTTCTTTCCTTCCTTCCTTCTTTTCCTTTCCTTTCCTCTCCTCTCCTCTCCTTTCCTTTCCTTTTTCCTTTCCTTTCCTTCCATCAGTTAGGCAAGATGACCACAGAGGGCCATTGCAACTCTCAAATTTCTATATTTTATGACCTCTATGGTCATTTCTATATCTAACACTCTCTCTAATATAATCTGAAGCCATCCAGGGAAGGGTACCCTATGACTTCCTGAAGAAGTCCATTTCACTTTTGGACAGTTCTATAACTAGGACATTGTTTCCTTATATCTAGACTAAATTTATCTTTATGCAATCTATCCCAATTCTCACATCCCAAATTCCCTCCCCTGTATCACTCAGTTTTGTTCCCTCTGGATGAGCAGAACAAGCCCAAACCCTCTTCTAAATGGCAAGCCTTCTAGAATTTGAACATAGCTATTATGCCCCCTCCTATCACTCACAGGTCCTTCAACATAACCTCATACAAAGTAGACCTAGACCTCTTTACGATCCTGATTCTTCTCTGGAAACTCTCTAGCTTATCAGGATTCCTCTTTTACTGTGTGCCTAGAACTGAGAACAACACTTCACATAGATCTGCCCAGGAAAGACTACAGGGCAGGGATTATCTCAGTTATTATTTCCTTCCACACTGGAATACATAATATAGCTTCTTATCTTTGTCACAGCTTCTTCATTGCAGTGCAACCAAGTAATTTCACAAAAGCTATATTGTTAACAGATGTCTTCAATGCTAGTATATTCTCACATTGTCACAGGCTGTTGATATCTGGGAATGAAAGGAGAGGGTATATATGTGTTTATAAGACTTTTTCAAATGGGAGAAATGGCTGGGAGAGTTGTGATTATACTGTTGCATGGATAAGAAATTTAATTACTGATGTTCCTGTTTTCCAATTTGGTATTGGCTAAAATACTGATGCAAAACCTTGCCTTCCATATCTACAAGCTGTCCAAGTATAGGAAGGTACTCTTTACCAAGTATCAAGGCAATGACAGCTATCCCCTATAAATGAAAGCAGAAAAAAAAAACATTCAATAGAATTGGTTTAAAAAAAGGAAGAAGAAAGGTAAGGACATAAGCATTTTTATAGCACCTACTATGTGTGAGGCACTAAGCTAAGTGCTATACAAATATTATCTCATTTGATCTTCACATCAACCAGGGAAGGAGGTACTCTTATTAAACCCATTTTATAGTTGAAGTAAAAGAGGCAGATGGCAGTTAAGTGACTTGCCCAAGATCACACAGCTAATAAATTTCTGAGACAGATTTGGACTGAGGTTTTCCTCATTATAAGCCCAGCACTCTCTGCACTGTACTACCAATTGCTTCAAAACATCCAGATGGGGTGGGAGAAGAAAAAGATCTAAACAACAAATGATGATATTAGCTTTCTGTGTTAGCAAAGAGAAGGAATTGAAGTTGAAGGAACAGGGTAGAGGAGTGACTATGCATGGTTAATGCATGCCATCTTGTTCTTTGTTATTATAAATTATTTATCTTCATTAGTCTTTAGTATCATAATAGTAATAGCTAACATTTATAATAGTACTTACTATATATCAGGCACTGTGCTAGGCACTTTACAATGATTACTTCATTTGATACAACAACCCGGATTGGCAGGTGCCGTTATTGTCCTCAAAATGAGGACAATAAAATATAGATGAGGAAACTGAGGCAAATAGAAGTTAAGCAATTTGCCTAGAGTCACACATCTAGTAAATGTCTGAGGCCAGATTTGAAATTAGGTCTTCCCAACTCCAGCTCTAGCACTCTCTCCATCACAAAATCTAGCTGACCCTATTAAAATACACCCCCCACACCCCATGTGCCTATACACACATATGCATATATACACACAAATGTATATGTCTACATGTATATACATATGTATATACACACATGCACACATGTATGTGTGCTTACGCAACCTATAGTCAGAGAGAGAATTCTATAGAGCAGGAAATAACAAGAAACAATTTCAAACAAACTAAAATAAAAACATCAGAAAAATTTCAGGTTAATATCTGAAACCAATGTGAGCACTAAGAATCTTATAGGGAGCATGGGGATACATATACCTGACCCTGGAATATCCCATTTTTTCTTTAAGCCCAAGGACTTCCTTATTAACAATCACTACCAGTCCTTAAAAAGGACCATATACATGGGTCACTGCATTTTTATGTGCAAGATCCAATTTGAGTCTCACAATAATTCTGCAAGGTAAAAACTCTCAATATTTGTACCATTTTATAGGTGGGAAACTGGAGGTGAGAAAGGTCAAGGACCCATAGTTAGAGAGTGACTATCAGAAGGTGCATTGGATCCAAGCCCCCATTCCAAAAGCTGTATTTCTTCTACTATTGCATGTTTCCTCATCTTTCTTCTCTGGATCTAGTCAAAACTTGGGTCATCTTGCCTTTGAAAGAAGACACACGGTCAGGGTAGAAGTTCTCAGTTAATAGAAAGAGTCAGTCTTTAGATTTCAGCTCTCGATACAACTTTTTTTTGTAAATTGAACAGGGATCAAATCAGTCCTAAATGCAAGTAATCATGAAAATTGATTCAGTTTGTCTTCAAACAACAAATATTTAAAAGAAGAGATATTTACTTACTTATCATTAAACTACTTACTGCATATTTCTGTTTACTTCATTCTGTTTGGTAAATTGATTAGTATAGGATCAGAATAGTTCGTATGGTCATAAATGCAGAACTAAGAAAGTTCTTCAGACATAAATCTCATTCAGATCATTCATTTTATGCAAGAACAAACTAAAAGCCAGAATAGTTACATGACCTGGTCAAAGTCATGGATGTGGTCATAATAGACCTGGGATCCAGATCCAGATCCTTGTCTTCCAGTGCCAACCCCACTTTTGCCACTGTACCACAGTATTGGCTTTAAAATGATTTTCTTATGGGTTTGAAATAATTTGGAAGCTATGGGTATATACACAGATAATCTAAATTATAGAAAGTCTACATGGAAACATGTGCAGCTGGTAATAGCAGACATCTTTTATTGTTAAGTACCATTAAGAAGTACATTATTCTTTTCTGTGTGTTTTAAAGAGTTGCAATACTGTTAATTTGTCTGAATATTAATGGTAATTATGAATATCCAATTAATACTACTAATTATGCCCACTAATTTAATGTTGCTAAAAAATAAAGCCTTGATCATCAATAACTCACTTGGAAAACACATTTTTAATTGAATCTCCCCACTGATACTGTTTAGGACCCAGTGAGTATGTTATTTTCTTGTTTTGAAAATACTGTATAGTGGACAATTTTTAGACATAAATGTTTCCAACAGTCTTGGGATTCTTGTTTTCTCGCTGGTACTCTTTGGTACCTGTATAGCATTGATTGCCACACTCTAATTTGAAATCTAATGGTCCATTTGGGATTCACAATAAAAGACATGCCTCAAAAACTGTCCCAGCTAGACCAAACAAAGGCAAACATTTTCATTAGAATAGCTACCCAAAATCAATGATTCTAATCCAACAACCATCATTAACAAAAGATAAAGAGCTTGTTTTGTGGTAAGCAGATGTGGCAGCTGGCACTTATGACTACTTTGTAGCTGCTCAGAACACTGGGATTGATAATGTATCTATACCATAACCAATCCAGTTTTCTATAAGAAATGGTCTGTTACATGGTTAAAAAAAAGAAATAAAAAACAAAACAAACAAAAAATACATCTCCTTTACCTTGGAATTATGTATATAGCTATAGAGATCATCAACCTCAGTGATCATCACTTCCTTTAACAGATGAAGAAACTGATTCTGGGAGGGGAAGAAGAATGACAAAGCCACACATCTAGTAAGTATCAATCACTAGATTCCAACCTAGATTTTCTCATTACAAAGCTATGCTCTCACACTGCCCCATTTGTGAGGCAGTTTGCCTAGAAGGCAGGTCATGTTCATAGGACAGATAAGAAATAAAAGAAAAGCTCACTGGGTCCTAAATATAGAGTCAGAAGGAACCTCAGAGACCACCTACTCCAAACCTTTGATTTCACAGATATGGAAACTGAGTTCTATAAAGATGGCGACATGCCAATGGTCATAGAGGGAAGTAAATGTCTCAGGGGGAATTTAAATCCTTGTCCTCCAGTTCCAGAGCTGGTACTATTTCTATTACATTATACTCTCTCCAGGAGGAAAAAGCTTCTTGAACTGATAGTGAGGAATGTATGCTACCTACTCTCTCTTTGACCTTGGGAAATTATTTCCCCTTTCTGATTTTAATTTTCCTCATCTTTACACATAGCAAAAGCATTTACCTCACAGAGTTGTCAGAATCAACCAAGCTAAATCATCTAAAATGATGTAAATATAAGTTGTTATTGTTATGATTCTTTGGACCAAGGACTGATAAAGATGCTTGATCACTGAAATTCTCAATAACTATGAGAGGTAATGAATCAACAGTAGCTGCTCTAAAGTAAATACTTCTTCCTGGGATGAATATTCACGAAATGGCTGGGCATTCCAATTTTTTTCCTTACTTTCTACTCCCCCCCCCCCACATTCCCTTTCATCTACCCTGATGAAGGAAGCAAGAGAAATAAAAACACATTAAGTGGAACTAAAATTAGCTGAGAGAATTATCCCCAAAGCAGACAGAGGAGGAGCAAGTCACACATGCGATTCTCACAGCCCTGATTCCCATAACTGAAGCTGAGGGAAAAGATGATGAGAAGGCTTTTCGAAACACAGTTCAGGGAGTGAAACAGGGATTATTATCTTTCAAAGCACAGAAAGGATAAACAACAAATGTGCCTCAGAAGTAGTGGCATTGAGCAATGCTAAAAAGACCCCAAATTGCATCTCATCATGTGATTAACTGATTTTTTTTCCTCTTTAAGGTATTTACAAACAGCAGGAACAGCATAAAGGGTAACTAAAAGTGTTAAGTTAAGATTCAACACTTCCCATGACTTTTGTGAGAAACTTAAAGGGGAGAAAACAGGCTTTCATTTGTGAAACATCTGGCCTGTGGTTACAGAATTACTACATGTGTCAGGTGGCCCTGTTCTCTCCTGTTTCCATGCCTAGTACTCATTCTACAGCACAACACAGCTCTTATCTGTTTAATATTTTCAATATTAATAGGGATTGGAGCAGGATGTTTGGTTTCCTTTGTATGGCATAGTCCCTCTACTAATGCAGCTGGGCATCATTTCTGCAACTTATAGGCTTAGACAATTGAGTGTGGTAAGGTTAATAGACTTGCCCAGGTAAATAAAATATTATTTAATTAATATTAATAAGGAAATCAAATCCATGCTTATTGAGAAATTGATGAAAGGACTACTATTTGCAGCTTCAATCTTAGTCTGAGGAAAAGAGCCCTAGAAATGGCAAAAAGACCATTCTTCAAGCCTCATGCCTTATATTATAGATTAGGACAATGAGCATCATGGAGATTAAGGGCCCATGGTCACACAGCTAAATCATAAAAGATCCAAGACTTAAAACCTGGATAGCTGTCTAGCATTTTCTTCTATTGCGTCATCTGACCGCTAAACCTCTATCTAAATTGTATTTGAAAAACAATAAAATGGTGAGTTGATTTCTTTCCATAGAAGTCAATGAAATAGACTGTAAAAAAAAAAAAACTCTATTGTTTTTACTTCCTATAATCCCTTTCATTCTATCCCAGGCAGATATTGGGCTATAGGAGGTATTCAGGAGGAGTAACACCTCTGATATAAGGAGACTTTTTCAGGGCTTTTCATGTATGTTTGGTGTCCAACTGTCCCCCAATTCTCATATGGGACTCCAAGAAGCTGTAGCATGTGTAAGAGCTAAACCAGGTTGAGGGTAACCAACCAACATCCAACCAATCAGTGAATTACGGGGGATGTCTACCCCAAGCATGTGAAGACTTTCCCCCAGAAGAATGAGCTGATGAAAACAATGAAGGCAGCTGAATCAGGTGCCGTGGAGTGCTTAGAGCTCAGTGCAGCACCAGTCACCAAAATCATCCATTGTACCTGGGGTCATTGGAGCTCATCCTGAATTTTCCTGCCACTTCACTTTGATGACTCAGGAAGAGAATGAGGCTAAGGACTTTATGCAAGTCTGCATCACTGAAATTCACTTCATGCACAAGTTAAGATATGAGCCCTTAATAGCATTGGTCCTATTTGAAAATGAAGGCTGAACAACAGTCCCAGTCTCTGCTTTTAGACCTCCTGGCAAGAGGAATGCACTGCCTCTTCAGGTGATGCTCTCCATCTGGAAACTCTCCATTGTTTGTAATGTTCTCTTCCTGACAGGACTGGATTCACCTAGGTCTTTTCAATTTCTTCTTATTCCTTGAAGTTCTGCCCTCTGGAGCAATCTCTTGCACATGTGGTGATCCTTCAAATACTTCAACACAGCTATTATTAATGTCCTGCCCTTAATTTTTTCTGTTCTATACTAAACACTCTCAGGTCTTTTAACTAATTCTCATGAGGCACAGCCTTAAGGTCTCTTACAGTACTTACTGCCAAATGTGCCACTCAGAGAGAGAGAGAGAGGGAAGAGGAAGGAAAAAGAGGGAGAAGGACAGAGGGAGAGAGAGGGAGAGAGGAGAAATGAAGGGGGAAAAGAGAGAGGGAAAGAGGGAGGAAGAAGGGAAGAGGAAGTGGGAGGGAGAGAGGAAGGAGGGAGGAGATATGAAAGAGAAGAGGAGAGGGAAAGGGAGGAGAAAGGGAGAGAGAGAGGAGAGAGAGAGAGAGAGAGAGAGAGAGAGAGAGAGAGAGAGAGAGAGAGAGAGAGAGAGAGAGACTATATAACACTTTTAAGATTCAAATCCCTTGAAAGCTGTGAGTGAGGAAATCATTTAACCTTTCTCAACTGCAGTTTCCTTCTCTGTAAAAAATTAGAGGATTTGATTGAACAACCTCTAAAGTCCCTTCAAGATAGAAATATATGTTCCTAATACCTTCTAATAGATGGGTGTGAACTCTTATCTTTTGTCATGTTCTCATATTCCCTCCCATGTGAACAAAAACACACAGGTGGTAGCCAAGATGATAAAACTTTGTGTACAAATAAGGTGAAGGGCCTGGACATGTGTTACCTACAGAAAAGAAAACTGTGTTTGTGTTTGGGTGGCAGAGATCAGGATGCATATCTAAACAATTCCAGGGCCATCATATACTAGACAGCTAAACCAGATTCAGTTTGACCCCAGAGGGCTCATCTAAGAGGAATGGAGATTTTTGTTTAATAAGCAAATTAGGGATGATCAGGAAAAGAAAAACAACTTCGTAACACTATGTGTGTGTTTGTAGAGCGACCCAGCCCTACCATTTCATTATAATTGGAGATCCTGATGGGGAAGCAGAATCTACCCATGCTGGTCAATCACAGCTCAGTTATTTTCACTCTAATGAAGCTGCTTGGGGCAGTGAGAACTTAGATGACTTGCCCAGGGGCTAAGACTGACAGTACAAAAGTAATCCACGTGCATATTTTCAAATTCTACCTTTTGTGTTTGCTCATAAATTCTTTGATTATTCTGAGAGTGATGGTAACTGACTGCTCCTTACAGAGACATAAAGATAGCCTTAATGAGTCTTCATTACATCATTTAAAATCATAATATAAAAGATATCCTCCATTTTAATTATTTAAACTATTCTTTTTTTTTTTCAAGTACCAATGACATATTTATATCCTGTACAGGAAAAAGAAAAACAATCACTTTAAAAAGTGGAAGAATTTAATTTTTATTGAACTAGATTGCTCCCTTTTTCCTGTAAGATGACAAACTAGATATTTTTAGCTATGACACTGTGCTTTTCTATAAATATTTGATTTATTTTTCTTTCTTTTAAGTGTGTGTGTGTGTGTGTGTGTGTGTGTGTGTTTTCTCCTAGACCTTTACCTTGGGAGTAGAGCCCAATTTGAGGTAGGCATAGAATCTTAAGAGCTGTAGGTGCCTCTAAGAGGGTTACAAACCACTTTTTCCAATATATAGGATAGAGGTGGAGGCTTTGAACACATTTTAAGGAGCCATATTTATAAAAAAACATGAAAATGCCCAAGGGGAAAGGATGCAGCCAGCATTTAGTTTCAGATAGAGAATGTTCATGGATAAGTAATCAAAGGATATGAAAAATAAATGCATAGTGACTAAGAAATGAGGTACTGATGATTGGGTAGATAAAGTTCTCTTGTAAATGGCACTAAAGCTGAACCTTGAAGGGGAGCTGGATTAGCAAGTTTGTTAGGGGGAATCAGAATTGGAGAATCAATTAGTGATAGGGAATGGAGGAAGAACTTTCCAGATGTGGAGGACATCTCATAAAGGTAGAGACATGGGTGATGAAATCTTGGGTACAGGGAACAGCAAATATCAGTTTATCTGGAAAGTATGTGAAGGGGAATAACATTTGGTCAAACCAGGCTTGGTTCCCAGATCTTTTGAGCCACAGCCAAGAATCCATCCAACTAAGAAATGGCCTTTTAAAGCATTTCCTTTAACACCACAGACACCTTCACACACACACACACACACACACACACACAAGACATATACATAGGTGCTTTAAAATTTGATGGAGTGATCTGCAAGACCCCTTTAACAAGCAGAGAAAATTGTAGATAACAACAAAAATTTACCAAGTGTTTTGTTTATTCTCACTTGAAACTCAATGTCTCTGAAGTAGGAAGAATGTGTATTATCATCCCCATTTTATAGATGAGGAAACTAAGCCATAGTGAGCCTAAGTGACTTGCCAGTAATCCTAGTGCCAGTGGGAGTATTCAGTGTCAGATTTTCAAATGACTTCTCAAACCCCAATGCTTTTCCATTATGGATTCTATATTTCTCATATCAGTAGGATCATAGGAACCATCTCACTGTTGCAATTGTATTGATAGTTCTAAGCACAGTGCTTGGTATGTAGTGAGGGCTTAAATACATTTGTTTGTTGATTTTCCCACATAATATCAATACATATTGACAGATTGTCCTGATCTTCTCCAGCACGATTTATTATGCCTCTTCAAAGTTTGGCATCAGAAAACATTGGGAGATCTTGAACATAAATCAGTGGTGGTGATGGTTATCATGATATGAATTATAACAATAAACATAACAATGTTGAAGATGAAGGTAATAAAACCACTTCAATACTCTTCTAGTACCATCTCTTTGCATTATTTAGACAGGAAGGAAGAGTCACTAGGGGCAAACAGATCTGCCAAGACAGGAAAATTCGCTGACTAGTGATACAAGGCTGGACAAGCATCACAGCTATGGATATCCCCAAGAACAGGCGTGGGATGATTACATGAGTCTAAGAAATGACATTCAGTGCTATTTGCATTTGATGAAAACTATGAATGAATGATATGATAGGAAAAAAAATATTCCAAAGATTTGGTCCTGGGGAAGTTAAATGATTTGGGAATAGAAATCAGGAGATCTGTACACTTCAGGCAATCTGGGCTCCACCTTGGCCACCAAACACAGCATTTGTACTAACTGTGTCTCATGCTGGTAATGGAGGTTTTGTCTTGTTTTATTTTTAATATATTTCCTCTTGCTTTAAGTCTAGAACTGCCTGTTATTTCGTGTTATTATGCAGATAGGTGGTAGAATGAAGAGAGTTCTGAGCCTAGAATCAGGAAGACCTAAGATCAAATCTAGTCTCAGACACTTACTAGCTTTGTGACCTTGGGCAAGTCACTTAATCTCTGTTTGCCCATTTTTCTTCATGTGTTAAATGGGGATACTAATAGCACTGGGGTCATGCAAGGATTAAATGTGAGTAATTTTATTGCATTTAGCACAGTCCTTGGCACATAGTAGGAGTTAGTTAAATTTTAACTCTTATTATCCCCTCCCCCAAAAATCATCCTTTTCACCTCAGAATTTTATAATGAACTTTCTAAGGAGCACTTCCTTTCCCTCCATTAGTCCCTCCTGTATGCTATATTTATCTGCAAAATGACAGAATCTTCCCCCCTAGAATTGAAGCATCTTGCAGGTAGGAATTAGATGATCAAATATTGAGGTTCCAGAATCCTCAGAGGTCATCAAACACAATCCTCATGTTTTAAAGAGGGTAAAAATGAATGCCAGAAAAATGAGGTGATTTGCCAAATAATGACAAAGACTGAGATTTGAAGCAAGAATTTCTGACTAATTTCCATATTCTTCGCCCTGTATCAAATAAGCTTTTGGGTGCTGTGTCTTTTCAACTGTCTTATATTCCCAACACAGATGCTAAATAAATTGAAAAAAATATATATATTTTTTAGCAGAAATGAAGCTGGTGATTAAAAACTCTGAGATGTTTGCTGTGACTGAGGTCATTAATGTAAAGCATGTAAGAAAACATCAAATGCGGTTTGAAAGCTGGCTACTATTTTTGCTCCTTGGGAGCTTGTTATCTAATAATCAGTTATTCAGTTCTAAGTGTCCTTTTAAGTTAGGAGAGGTCTTTGAGAGAAAACGCATCACGGTTGCTGACAGAGAGGACACTAAGGAAGAATATTCTCTGAATAAAAGGAGCAGCCAGAATGAGTATTATTCTACAGCAAAAAAGCTTAACAACAGCAGCAGCAAGCTAGAGTCTGTATAACACTTTAAGTGCAAAGCACTTCACAAATATTATTTCATTCAATGCTCAAAATAAATATGTGAGGCAGAAGCTTTTATTATCCACAATTTTATAGATGAGGAAACTCAGGCAAAGAGATGTCAAATGACTTCCCAAGGTTCACACAGCTAACAATTTTCTGAACCTTTTTTGAATTTGGGTCTCCCTGACTCAAAACCCAATGATCTCCCTACTTTGTCACCTAGCTGTCCAATGGGTATGTGATTTCGTTGATATAAGCATTCGTTCCAAACTGCACACTGCAATTCACTTGTGTCTCACTAATGCATTAGACATTTTATCCAATATCTTGTTTTTTGACAATTATATGTAAAAATAGCATTAATTTATTTTTTCTGAAATAAATTTTATGTTTCTTTTTAGTTGACATCATTCATTTTGAAAAGATTTTGAGTTACAAATTTTCTCCCCATCTTTCCCCACCACCCCAAAACAGCGATTCTACTGAATACCCCCTCCCTCAATCTGCTCTCTCCTATAACCTCCCCCATTCCCTCTCTGACTTTCCAGTAGGGCAAGATGGAGCTCTGTGCCCCATTGCTTGTATATCTTATTTCCCAGTTGCAAGTAAAATATATATATAAATCTTTAGAAGAATATATATTTATAATAATAAATAATAACAAATATATGAATATATTTATTTGTAAATATATAAATATATTTTAATATACATATATTTTAAAAATCTTTAGAAGTATTTTAAAATATTAAAATATATTTTAAAACATGTATATATATATATATAAGTTTTGAAACAAATCTTTATATATATATATATATATATATTAACATTTGATTTTAAAACTTTGAATTCAAATTCTTTCCTTTCTTCCCTGGTCACCCACCCTTATGGGAAGATAAGGAATACAATATAGGTTGTACATGTGTAGCTATGAAAAACCTTTGCATAGTGGATATATTGTGAAAGACTGATTTTATTTTCCCTTTATGCTATCCCGCCCCCCTCTTGTTCTATTCTATACTTTGACCCTGTCCCTTTTCAAAAGTGTGTGCTTCCAACTTCCCTCCCCCTCCAACCTGCCCCTTCCCTCTATCATCCCCCCTCACATCCTCTACTCTCCTGTAGGGTGAGATACCATATTTAGTGTGTATGTCATTCCTTCCCTAAGCCAAATTCAACAAGACTAAGATTGATCCATTCCTTTTTGGCTTCCTGTTCTTCCCCTCCATAGTAACAGTTTTCCCTTGCCTCTTGTATATGAGATAATTTACCCCATTCTTTCTCTCCCCATCTCCTCTCATTATATTCCTCTCTCATCTCTCAATTATGCCTTTTAATTATCATGCCTTCATTTTCAGTTGGTCCTGTGCCCTCTATGTATACCTGTACACATACACACTCACATATGTATTCATATGCCAATATACCCTCCTACATAGACATATACATGTGTATGTATGTATGTATGTATGTATGTATGTATGTATGTATACACACATTTATATTCCCTTCAACTATTCTTATACTGAGAAAAGTTTCTTAATTTACAATTATCATTTTTTTCAATATAGGAATACAAATAGTTCAACTTTGATAAGTTCCTTATGATTTCTTTTCCCTGTTTACCTTCTCATGCTTCTCTTGCTTCTTGTATCTGAATGTCAAATTTTCTATTCAACTCTGATTTTTTCATCAAGAATACTTGAAAGTGGGGGTGGCACCAAGATGGCAGAGTAGAAACAGCACTTCCTCGGAGCTTCGGCCCACACCACTTCCAATATATATAAAAGGGAACTCTTAACAACCTCTGGAGCTACAGCAACCAAAAAATGAGACAGAGAAGCTAACCTCCCACTGAGTACAGGTTGGCAGCCTGGCAGGGAGAGGCCAGTGCAGTGCTCTCAGAGCCCAGCCCAGGACCACATGAGTTGGAGGTTTTAGCCCCAGGGCAGCCAGACCAGCAGCCTGCTGGAGGGATTCTAGAATACCAGCAGTTATGGAGTTTCTAGAATTATCAACATATAGATGCCTAGAACAAAGTGAGAGGTCAATGCCCTATGGACTTTGTTACCAGTATTTGGCAGCATATCAACTTCTTCCGCTGTGGGAGAGAAGCCAGTGACTAGTAGTAGTTTTAAAATCAAATGTTTCAAATATATATAAATACTATAATCAATACTATTTTACATATAATTGGGAAATAAGATATATAACCATTGGGGCACAGAGATTCACCTTGCCCTAATAGAAAAGTAGAAGGGGGTATGGGAAAAGATATGGGAGAGAGCAGATTAGATGAGGGGATATCCTGTGTGATTGCTATTCTGGGGTAGTGGGTAGGGGAAAAATGGGGAAAAAGTATAGCTCAAAATCTGGCAGAAATGAATGATGTAACCAGAAGTTAATGAAGCATTTGGAAAAAAAATACTTGAAAGTCCTCTATTCCATTGAATATCCATATTTTCTCCTGAAACATCACACTCAGTTTTGCTGGGTAGGTGATTCTTGGTTTTAATCCCAGCTCCTTTGCCCTCTGGAATATCATATTCCATGCCCTTTAATCCCTCAGTGTAGAATCTGCCATATTCTATGTTATCCTGACTGTGTTTCCACAATATTGAAATTGTTTCTTCCTGGCTGCTTGTAATATTTTCTTCTTTATCTGGGAACTCCAGAACCTGGCTATAATATTCCTTTATTTTTGTAATCTTTGTCAGGAGGTGATTGGTAGATTATTTCAACCTCTATTTTGCCCTTTAGTTCTAAAACATCAGGGCAATTTTCCTTGAGAATTTCTCAAAGGAAAATTTCTAGTTTCTTTTTTTTTTTTTGATCATGGCATTCAGGTAGCCCAATAATTTTTAAATTATTTCTCCTGGATCTCTTTTCCAGTGGTTTTCCCAATGAGATATTTCACATTGCCTTCTATTTTTTCATTTGTTTGGATCTGTTTAATAGTATCTTGATTACTCATAAAGTCACTAGCTTCCATTTGATCCAATCTAATTCTGAAGGAATTATTCTCTTCAGTGAGCTTTTGAGATTTTTTTTTTCCTTTTGGCAAATTCAGCTTTTTAAGGCATTCTTCTCCTCATTTGCTTTTTGATCCTCTTTTGCCATTTGAGTTAGTCTCTTTTTTAAGGTGTTATTTTCTTCAGTCAGGTTGCTGACTCTCTCATCATTCTCATTTCTTTTCCCAATTTTTTCCTCCAATTCTCTTATTTGGTTTTCAAAATTCTTCTTAAGCACCTCTATGGCCTGTAACCATTTATTTTTCTTGGAACCTTTTGGTGCAGGAGTTCTGACTTTGCTGTCTTCCTTCTGTTCCATGCTTTGATCCTTTTTGTCCCTAAAATAGGAGTCTAAAGTTGGATTGCTGTGCTTGATTTGCTTCCTTTGCTTGCTCATGTTGCCATTCAATTGCTTGATTTTTGAGCTTTTTTCCACAGTAGAACTCTACTTTCAGAGAGGAGAGCTTTGTCCCAAATCCCTGAGGTTTTCTCAGCTGCTGGAGCTATTAGTTTGCTTTCCTCTCTGAAGCCTCCACACACTCTGGCTCACTATTCATACACCCCAGGACCTCCACCCTTGACAGTGATCCAGATCCAAGCAGGTTGAAGCAAGAGTGATTAACCTTCAGACTGGTCTCTTGGTTGACAATCTACAGGCCAGGTGCTCTGAAGCAGCTACATGGAGGTGGCTGTGTGGCCTCCATGCTTTAGCCTCTTCTCCCTCTGAGGGCAGAGGCTGGACCACACTTCCAGACCCAATGTTCCCAAATTCCATTGACCTATCACTTTGTCTTTGGCATTCATGGGTTGATAATTCTGGAAACTGCCACAGATGCTGGTGATCCACTCTCCTGAAATCCCTCTAGCTTGGGCTGTTAGTGGCTGCCCTGAGGTTACAACCTTATGCTCACACAAGGCTAGGCTCTGCTCCCAGAGTAGAGTGATGGCCCCTTCCTCCTAGCCTTCTAGGCTGTCTTCAGTGGGAGGTTAGTTTCTCTCTGTCACTTTGTGGGTTCTGTAGCTCTAAAATTTGTTTAGAGTCATTTTTTTATATTTATTAGAGGACAGGAGGAGGGAGCCTCACAGAAGTCCTGTTTCTATTCCACTATCTTGGCTCCACCCCCTCATTAATTTCTTAAAATATCAAGTTCTAAATTCTACCCCACCTTCCCTCCATCCCCTCTCATTGAGAAGGCAAACAATTTCATTTATATTATACACATGTGAAGTAATGCAAAACGTATTTCCATAATAGTCATGCTGTGAAAGAAAACAGACCAAATCAAACTAAAACAAAGAAACAAACAAAAGTTTTAGAAAAAAGTATGCTTCAATTTGCATCAAGAGTCCATCACTTTTTTCTTTGGAAGTGTAGAGTATTTTTCTGCATGTGTCCTGCAGAACCATCTTAGATCATTGTATCACTGAGAACACTTGTCATTCACAATTATTTATTGTATAACATTGCTGTTACAGTGGACAATATTCTGCTGGTTATTCTCCCTTCATTTTGTATCAATTCATGTAAATCTTTTCAGGTGTTTTTATTTGTTTTATTTTGTTTTGTTTTCTGAAATCACCCTGTTTGTCATTTTTGATAGCACAATAGTATTCCATTGCAATCACATACCACAAGTTGTTCAGCTTTTTCCCATTGAATGGAATCTTCTCAATTTCCAATTTTTAAGCCAATACACACACACACACATTCACACACACACAAAGTTGCTATAAATAATTTTCTATATATAACTCCTTTTCCTCTTAAAAGCTCTTTGAGATACACATATAGCAGTGGTATTGCTGGGTCAATATTCAGTTTTATAACTTTTGGGTCACAGTTCCAAACTTCTCTACAGAATGGTTAGATCAGCTCACAACTCTAACAACAGTGTATTAGCATCCCAATTTTCTAGCACCTCCTCCAATATTTATCATTTTCCTTTTCTGTCAAATTAGCCAATCAAATAGGTATGATAATTTTTTGTTGATATGATACAAACGTATCAGAATCATTTTAATTTTTATTGTCTAATCTAGAGTGATTTAGATCATTTTGTCACATGACTAAAAATAGCTTTGATTTTTTCATCTAGAAACTGCCTGTTCATATTCTTTGACCATTTATGAATTAAAGAATGACCCGTTTTTTCATTTTCCAATGTGCTCTGCCCCACACAAATTTCAAACAATGTGAAAGGGAGCTCCGAACAACTTCTGGAGCCACAGCACCCACAGAACGGTACAGAGAAGCTAACCTCCTGCTGAGGACAGCCCAGCAGCCCTGCAGGGAGCGGCCAGGACAGCACGCCGAGAACCGACAGCGCAGCCCACAGAGCCGAGCCCAGGTCCGTGGTTTTAGCCCCAGGGCGGTCAGGCCTTCAGCCGGCTGGTGGAACCCCAGAACACCAGCAATTGTGGCGATTCCAGAATTATCAGCACAGATATGGCTAGGACAAAGTGAGAGGTTAGTGCAGTATGGACTTTGGGACCAATATTTGGGGAACACGTGGCTTCCTCCCCTGGGGGCAAAAAGCTGCTGAAGAAACAGCTGCACAGAAGCCATTTTGCAGCATCAGTAGTGGCTCTAGCTCCTGGTCTGCGAACTGTAGGAAGATCCAGCAATCAGTCTGGGGGTTAATCGCTTTTGCTTTAAACTGCCTGGATCTGGATTGTGGTCTGGGGGGGAAGTTTGGGGTGGGTATCCAACTTGCCAGAGTGGGTGAAGGCTTTACAGAGGCCACCCAACTGGCGGAAGTTGTGAAGACCCCACATTTGGGTGGAAGCTCCCCTGTCTGGTGGCAGAGTCCTACTGTGGCAACAAGCCCAAAAATCAAGTAATTAAGTGACAATATGCCTAGGCAAACAAAACAAAATAAACAGAAAAGTTCAACATTGGACTCCTATTTTAGGGGCAAAGAGGCTCAAAGCATGGAGGAGGACTGTGAGGTCAGAACTCCTGCACCAAAAGCCCCAAATGAAAATACAAGCTGGCTACAGGCCAGAGAGGACCTTAAGAAGCAGATAAGAGAAGTGGGGGAAAATTTGGGAAGAGAAATGAAAAAGATGCAAGAAAAGTATGAAATGACAGTCAACAGCCTGACTGAGGAAAATAACACCTTAAAAAATAGACTAACTCAAATGGCAAAAGAGGCTCAGAAAGGCAATGAGGAGAAGAATGCCTTAAAAAGTCGAATCTGCCAGATGGAAAAAGAATCTCAAGGGCTCACTGAGGAGATTCATTCCTTCAGAGTTAGACTGGAGCAAATGGAAGCTAGTGACTTTATGAGAAATCAAGATGCTATTAAGCAGACCCAAACAAATGAAAGAATAGAAGGCAATGTGAAATATCTCATGGGAAAAACCAGTGACCTGGAAAATAGATCCAGGAGAGACAATTTAAAAATTATTGGACTACCTGAAAGCCATGATCAAAGAAAGAACCTAGAAATCACCTTTCAAGAAATTCTCAGGGAAAACTGCCCTGATGTTTTAGATCCAGAGGGCAAAATAGAGGTTGAAAGAATCCACCGATCACCTCCTGAAAAAGATCCCAAAAAGAAAACTCCCAGGAATATTATAGCCAGGTTCCACAATCCCCAGATCAAGGAGAAAATACTACAAGCAGCCAGGAAGAAACAATTTCAATATTGTGGAAACACAATCAGAATAGCCCAGGACCTGGCAGCTTCTACACTGAGGGATAGAAGGGAATGGAATATGATATTCCAGAGGGCAAAAGAGCTGGGAATGAACCCAAGGGTCACCTACCCAGCAAAACTGAGTATTTTGTTTCAGGGGAGAATATGGTCATTCAGTGGAATAGAGGACTTTCAAGCATTCTTGAGGAAAAAACCAGAGTTGAATAGAAAATTTGACATTCAGACACAAGAAGCAAGAGATGCTTGAGAAGGTAATCAAGGAAAAGAAATCAAAAGGAACTTATCAAAGTTGGACTATTTACATTCCTACATGGAAAAACAATAACTGTGTTTGATGAAACCTTTCTCATTATGAAAATAATTGAAGAAGGGTACATGGCATATGTTCACAGATATACATGGATAGAGGGCACAGGTTGAATTTGATGGGAAGGGATGATTATTTATTTATTTTTTTTTTTGGAGGGCAACTGGGGTTGGGTGACTTGCCCAGGTTCACGTGTCTGGGTTTTTGTTTGTGTGTTGGGTGTCTGGGGCCAGATCTGAGCTTGGGTCCTTCTGGCTCCAGGGCTGGCTCTCTGCTCGCTGCGCCACCTAGCCACCCCAAGGAAGGGATGATTCTTCAGGGATGAAGTCAAGGGGTGAGAGAGGAAAGTGGCAAGAGGAGATGGAGAGAGACAGGGTAGGGCAAACTATCTCATGTTTAAGAAGCAAGGGGAAGTAGTTGCAGGGGAGGGGAAGAACAGCAAGGCAAAAAGGCAAAAGCATATTCTCATTGAAGTTGGCTCAAGGAGAGAATCACATACATACTAAATGGAATATCTTACCCTCACTCACTCTCCTGAGTAGGGGAAAGGGGATGAGAGGGGGGATGATGGAGGGGAGGGCATTCTGGGGAGAGGGGAGGTTAGAAGTACCCACTATCAAAGAGGGACAGGATCAAAATAGGGAATGGACCAGGTGGGAGGTGAGACAGGTGGGAGGGAAATATAAGCAGTCTTTTACAATATATCTACTATGGTAATGTTTTGCATAGATAAATATGTACAACACATACTGAATTGCTTATCTTCTCCGAGGGAGTGGGTGACAAGGGAGAAAGGGAATGGATCTGAAAATCGAATTTTTAAAATTAATTGTTTCATAAGATGTCCAGGCAGTGGGGCTCAGAGATTCACCTTGCCCTAATGGCAAAGTTGAATGGGGTATGGGAGAAGATATGGGAGAGAGCAGATTGGATGAGGGGATACCTAGTGGGACTGCTATTCTGGGGTGGTGGGTAGGTTAAAAATGGGGGGAAAATGTAACTCATAATCTGGTGTAAATGAATGATGTAAACCAGAAGTTAATAAAGCATTTGTTTAATTAAAAAAAAAAGAATGTCCTGTTTTTGTAAATTTGTCTCAGTTCTTTCTTTTAGAAATTAGCTTTTTAATCAAAGAAACCATGTATAACCTTCACCTCCCCCCACTGCTACCCAGTTTTCTGATTTCCTTCCACTTTTGACAAAATTGGTTTTGCTTATATAAATCCTTTAAGGTAAAAACAGTAAAAATAATAATGCAGTCAAAATTACCCAGTTAATATTCTGCACTAGTGTCTATGTCATTTGCTCATGAATTCTTCCCATATTCATAAATCTGACAGGCAATGCTATTTTATGCTCTTCCAGTTTTCTTACGGTATCACCTGAGAGAAATGATTATTAATAATGCATGATTTAGGGAGACTCATATTTCCCCATTGTCTTAATCCTCATTTCAAGACTTCGGTTTTGGAAGGTTGAGCTAGCCTTGCCCTTTATCTAGACCCCACCTAGGTAGGGAACTTTTTGTATTCTTCTCAGGCCTTAGTGTTGTATAAAGTCCTTGAATAGATTTCCAAAGGTTTGGGGGGAGGGGCCAGACTTAGAAGTGGATGACATAATCGAAGTTCAGGTCTAGGCTTTCATTATAATATGCATTCTGTCATTAATTATTTACCAATCAGAGTCCATCAGCAAACTTTTGAACACTCTTCTAAAAGAACATATAAAGAACATATGCCACCATGATTGTCTTTGGTCTAAGAGAGAGAGGGCCAAATGACCCTCATCTCATTAAAAAGCTGGCATTATTAATAAAAATATCAAATTACCCAGCAATTACATCTCTCTAACTTTTTTTAAACATCACACATCCTTTATGTCTAAATTACATGTCTTTTGACCTTATGTTGGTAAAATGGTATGAGATGTTGGTTTATATCTAGTTTCTGCCAAACAGCTTTCCAGTTTTCCCAGCCCTTTTTTTTTTTTTTGTTAAACTGTGAATTTTTGTCCCCAAAACTTGGATATTTCTGTTTATCAAGTACTCTATGATTATGGTCATTTACCACTGTGTATTTTATACTTAATTTATTCCACCACACTATTTCTTAGACAGTACTCAATTGTTTTGATGATTACTGCCTTGTAATACAGTTTGAAATCTAGTACAGCTAAGCTACCTGCCTTCACATTTTTTCCATTGATTCTTTTCATATTATTGACCTTTTTTTTTCCTCTCAGATGAATTTTGTTACTTTTTCTAGCTCCATAAAATATCTGACAAATAGGCATGGCACTGAATAAATAACTTATTTTAGGTAGAATCATCATTTTTAATACATTGACAGCATACCTATGAAGAAATAATATTTTTCCAATTATTTACATCTGCCTTTATTTGTGTGAAAAGAATTTTAAATTGGGTTCATTTGGTACCTCGGTTTATCTTTCAGATAGACTCCCAAGTATTTTATATTGTCTACACTTATGTAAAATTGAATTTCTCTATGTCTTGCTGATGGGCTTTGTTGGTAATATATTGAAATGCTGATGATTTACATGGGGCTATATAATATCCTACCACTTTGATCACATTGTTAATTATTTCAGCTATGTTTTTTAGTCAGTTCTCTAGTATTCTCTAAAGTATACCATCATGTCATCTGCAAAGAGTACTGATTTTGTTTCCTCATCGCCTATTCTAATTCCTTAAATTTCTTATTACCATAGCTAGAATTTCTAGTACAATATTGAATAACAGTGGTAATAATAGGTATTATTGCTTCATACCTGATCCTACTGGGAAGGCTTCAAAATTATCCCCATTACAAATAATGTTTGCTGGTGCCAACCTGAACAACTCTTTTCTATGTAATATCATGAGATTAACACGGGAGATTCAGTCAATGACCTTGGGGCTTCTTTCTATATTATTTTGACATGGTTAACCATGAAAATCATAAATTATTAGTAATCACTGTTTCATTAAATGTCAAGTCCATGATATTTTTCATATTTACATTTATTTATATATTTATACTTACTATGTTTTCTATAATCTATATCTTCATATAAAATTTATAAAAATATTTATATTTTATATTTATAAATTGTCATATGGTATCTCATTTTGTAACTCCTAGTTTATGAGTTGTTATCCATTTATGGTCCCTTTGAGCTTCTCCATTGCTTTTTAGGGTGATATCCATTTTCAGTAGTCTGGAACTGGGGAAGACAGTACAATTTATCCATCTTATTATTGATCTTTTATTGTATATCCAGTAATTCTTATTATAGTACCTATGTTGATTTATATATATATATATATAACTTATTGTTTAAATCTTATGATTTCAGGATTTAAATTAGAAATATTTTGATATATTTAATGTGTCTAATCTCCAATCCTGCCTGTTTTATAGCTCATTATTCAGAACTGAGGTACCTCTTACTTAGTACCAGATCACTGAAGTCTATCTTTTTAGGAACAAAGATTTTCACATTTTAACTGTACATTTTATGATTATAAAAAAGATATATCCAAGTTATAACCAAAAGTTTTTTTTTTGCTTGAATATGGTCATTTTTCACAAATGTCTACTTCTTGTAAAAATCAATGCATAAAATATATTTTAGAACATTCATACTTTAAGGGAAGCTATCTAGCCAATTGGAAAACCCACACATTCAGACAAATTCCATTGGAAATCACCTAAAAAGTTTTGATCATACTGGACACATGCTTCCCTTCCTCTTTTCCTCCTTCCTTCCCTTACACTATCTTCTTTGAACTAAATGTATTGCTTGTTGTCTCTTCTATCTATCTGTTTTGTCTTGTTTTGTTTTTGGTACCCCTAGCTTCATTTTCCTTTTAGTGCTCTCTCCTCCCTTCTTTTTTGATCTTATATTTTCCCATAACTTTATCCATCATCTCCATGGGTATTGCTCTCTGCCTCCATTTACCCTATGGATCCACCAAACAGAATGTCTCACTTCTCTAAAATTTTTCTTGCTTCCAATTTTTGCCTTAGATCATGCTATTGCTTATGATCCTCACACAGCAACACCACTAATTCTCAATATCCACATTTGAATCTCTTCTTTCTTATTCTCATCTACATCACACAGCCCATTTTCTTGGTGTTTATGTTCTATTTCATATCATGGTTTTTCAGTGTATTAGTTTTCTTATAAGACCCAGACCACATAGCCTGAGGAGGCAGGGAATTGTTTACCATTTTAGTTTGATGCTGTCATTGTCCTCATAATTGTTGTTGTTGTTTGTGAAATCTTCCTAAGCTTCAGGCAAAGTGTTTTTTTTCACATTTTTGGGGGAGGTGTGGAATAGGTTTACTCCCTATCATGATGACCTCTCAAAGAAACCCTGACCACCTTTCCCCTATATATGCGGAATCCTCATAACTTGAGATGAGGGATTGCTTTACTTTTTTATTTGCAGCTGTTTAAGCTCAGCAATGTTCTTGGACCATAATAAGTCTTAAACATAGGTCCCCCTCTGCCAGCACATCAGAGCAGATTGGCCACTCATTCTCAGTAGCTGAATTTCCCTGTGTTGCTTGGAGAACTTAGACATTAAGTGATTTGCCCTGAGTGGCCCAGCCAATAAGTGTGAGAGAAGGGACTTGAACCTAGAAAGGGGTTTGAGTCAAAGGCTGGCCTTCTATGTGCAGTTTATTTGATATTTTTCGATGATTTTAGAACTCCAAGAAAGAACTGTGAATTTCATGATTATCAGATAATAGATAACTCATTATCATTCCTATCAATTGGTGTTTATCTCCCATCTACATACCTATCTATGCCTGCATGTATATATATATATATATATGTGTATATATACATATATATGTATGTATATATGTATTTCTGTGTATATGTGTATATATATATATATATATATATGTATGTATATATAAAGTACAGCTCAGTGGCTCATTGGATAAATTTCTGGGCCTAGAGTGAGAAAGAATTGAGTTCAATTCCAGCCTCAGGTAATCACTAGCTATGAGAACCTTGGCAAGTCAATTATCCTGTTTGCTTTAATCTACTGGTGAAGAAAATGGCAGACCATTCTAATGTCTTGGCTAAGAAAACTCCATCCAGGGTCACAAAGAGTCAGACATAATTGAATGACTAAAAAAAATCAATATTATGTATATATGCAGAGAAAGATGTATATTAATATGTTTTAGACAAATAGCACTCTAGTGCCATGCATAATTTGTTCAATTCCCAAATTCTTTATGACAGCATTATAATTGTAAAAATTAAATATCTTGATAAAGAACCCACTGGTTTGATTTCACAAACATGGAGGGTAGAAGAAGTCAAGGGAGTTTTTGTACTACCTTAAGATAGAGATGCTATCAAAATATAGTTTTGTCTGGACTGTTTTATACTAAATTGTTTCCATTTTTTCCTATATTTTTTGGTAAAATACAAGCCCGTGAAAGTTGCAATGGATGATACCACTATGGAAAGACAAAATCACCTCATGTCAGTCAGTTGACTTTGAGCCTGTGATGATTTTATTGATGTAGAAAACTCCCAGTGGTAGACTCCCTGCATTAACACAGACAGGTAACTGCTCAGCATATTATAGCTTCAGTTAGCATGGATACTGAGCAGTTCTGTGACTTGTCCCAGGATACAGGCAGAATGAGTTAGGACTTGAATCCAAGACATCCTGTAGCCCCTACTGGGGAGACATGGGCCATGACCACATGGCCTTTTGTTTCTTACTTTACCATAGATGTAAATTTAGGCTAGGATAGAGAAATAGTCAGGTTACTAGCAAGAAAAAACTAAAAGCTTTGTCCAGGAGCTGAGAAAAGTATCAGAAACATGGCATCTCTTCAGGGATTGTTTCCTGTAGGATTATGGGATAATAGGGATTTGATAATAGCCCAATAGCCAGAGCTGAGATGACTTTTAACATCTCAGTTTTAATGCATAGTATCAAAGGGAATGTGCCCAGTACTTAGAGTCCATTCAACTCAAAGAACTAATTACTAAGTCATTATGACGTACATGGAGGGTACTGTACCTGGCTCTGGGCACCAGTTGAGGGCATCTAAGAGTGACAATTACGTAGCCTTGGCAGTGCTCTCCATGGTTAGCATATTTGGTGAATTCTAGCAAGAGTGACTGAGCATTTCCTCGTTTGTGTCATGTCACTTTCTGATGAAGCACAGATATTGAACTTCTGCCACCTGCCTCATCACTTTCCTCCACCTTACTTTGCCCCAGAGGATCCTTGTAAAGATGCTTGGAGAACTTAGTTTTGATCAGCGGAAAGAGCAATTACAGTGGACTGCCATCACTATTGTAATTATTTGGCAAAACAAGGCAGCATGGAATAAACTGTGAATACAGCCTTGTTCTACCAGCTACCAAATGCTATTTTAACCAGCTCAAATATCTGAGAGAGAGGGCAGAGCAGTAATTAGAGAGGGGTCACTAGGGCTTTGTGCAAGCTAACATTGTAGGGCAAAGTAGCTCTCCATGGGTGGTGTATTTCCTCCCAGAAAAGGCCTAGAGGCTCTGCTTTACTAGGTCACGTACCTGAGGGTTGGAAGAGGCAGATCCCTAGAGAGGAGAAGGAAGTGCTGGCCTGGGATATCTGAGCTGAGGGGCGGCATGAAAAAGGACCAGGCTTGGCATTATTGCCCTTGCAATTGGATTTTCTCTTTGGATTAATCTGAATCGCCCTTTACATGAGAGCAAGTGTGTGAGTATACCTGCACACGCACGTGCGCGCGTGCGCGCACACACACACACACACACACACACACACACACACACACACCACCTCTCTGATTGTATTTGTACTATTATCTGAAGACAGGGAGTGCTAGTGGAAAGAATGAAGTGTTTTGTTTTCCCCCTAAAAAGACTAATTCCTCTTTTATAACTATTTGACTAAGATTAAATTTTTTTTTTCTGAAGTGTGTAATGTCTGATTGCAAAGAAAATAAGGAGACAGAATGGATTCTTTGGATTTAATTTACTGCCTAAGACAGAGTATTCATTTGATGGTTAGGTCAATAGCAGCCTGACTGTACTTGTTATCTGGCACATCTTGGAAGATATGAGAAAGACAGAGAAGATCTGTAACTATTTATGTATGTGTGTGTGCATGTGTACACACATATGTAAAATAGAATATTTTGTATATATTACATCACATTATCATATAATATATGCATATATATTATATACATATGTGTGTTGTGTTTGTGTGTGTATGCAACTCAACAGGAAGCAGTCCTTGTACTATGTGACACATTGTTTCCCTATGTCTGAGAACAAATAAGGTATCTAATTCTCCTATCAAATACTACCTAGATGCAAATTGATAGAATCTTTCTTGGTCACTAGAGAATATACAAAGTCCCTTGAGATTTCAAAACAGATGAACAGATTACAACGGAAGTGACTTCTAACTACATCCCCCCCAAGACCACCTTTGTTCCTGATAAATATTCAGGAAAGACCAAAAATTGAGATCAAGAAAGCTCTGCAGAAAGCCCATAACTATTTTAAGGCAAACTATGATTCACACACAGTTTGACAACTCCTAAGCTTAAAGCTACTGGAAATAGAAATTAAGATTGCTCATGGGAAAATCATTAGAACGAGCAAAATGTCAACCTTTCTCCATCAGAAGAACACACCACATAAACAAATGCTCATTCAAGGTAAGTTTGCAAATAGGAAGGGAAAGGTCTTAACATAGGTTTGAATTTTGAGTAGATGTTAATGATTGGCTTGTCCAGATAAAGAACCAGAAGCATCTCTAACAGCTTCATATCATGTGAGTCAAGTCAAAAAGCATGTATTGAATGCTTTCTATGTGTCAAACGTAAAGTTTAACTGTATGCTAAGCAATGGGGTCACAAAGAAAAAAAAAGGCAGTGAACTACAAAATGAATACCCTTGTGAAAAAAAAATCAAAATACAGATTTCTTCTAAAATTCCACATTTATGAAATTTATATTTTTATGCACAAAATATAGTCTATTTTCATTGTTTTCCCTTCTTTCATTCCCCAGTCTGGCTCAGAACTCATTTTCTAGGAGATTACCACTATGCCAAATGTAGTATAAGAGGTCTTTTCTCCAACTCCAAGCTTCTTTCTAGACCATTTCCTGGCATTCCCTCTTTCTCATTAGCACATTTCACCTGCCAAACTTTTGTGGAAATACATCCAGACTGGGGACCATTAGTGCTTTCATGGTTCTGCATGTATCCACTCAAGGATGGGAAGATGCCCAGTGCTTGAATACAGGGTATAAGCATTCTGCAGTCACTGACATCACCTTTTCTGGGAATCCTTTGCTCAGTGATATTAGGTAAGCTAAGCAGAGTTAAACCAAGCAGAGTTGTGGACAGTAACCATGAATATATGGGAATATCTAAATCTTCCCAAAGAATCTTTAAATACAGCCTATAGAAAAATAAATAAATTGAATGAATAAGTAAATAAATAAATAGATGAGTAAATAAACAAGTAAATAAATAAATAGAACAGTTGACTATGCTATGCTGGGAATTCTTTGTCACAAATTTACCATGATAATTTTCCTAAAACAACTACCACAATGGAAACAATATAGATTTTTGATCAATGCCTATATCTAAGGTCTATCAGTCTACTTTAGCTATAAAGTACGCTTTTCTGGATTGCTTCTGTTAAGATTTGGTAGATTGTATATGTGTTTGTAATGTTATATAGGCAAAGAAGATTGACAAAGGAAACATCCTACTCCAGAATTATCAGGAGGACTAAGACCTTGAGAAAGAATTCAGAAACTACTTACAAATAATACCTTCTCAGTCATAACAGAGGAGAGAGCATCCCTCCCCCATTAAATGAGAAATCGTATTAGAATGTTTTTCAACCAAAGCATTTGAAGACAGAAACTAGCTTAAAACTACAACAGAAAGGAAATGAGGAGAATAAGGTTGTTCACTGAGTTGGACCAAAGCTTTAACTCTGTAACTTAAGTCGCACCACATTTCAGAAAGATCTTTGAGAAACCATCTTCTTTAACCATATTTGCAGATGTTCAGAGTACTCACCATTTTTACTTTCTTCATCAATGGCCACTATTGTTGCAGGTGGCCCTCCCCTTGCCAGCTTACAATCTGAAAGAAAAAAAAATGCCTATAACTTCATCATTCAAGAGAAATGATCCTAAGCTCATATTGCTGGCCGATAAAAGGAATATCATTAACAAAAATGTGTAACAGATGAGAATATTTTAATGCGAAGTCTCTCATGGCCCACATCCATGCCTTCCCACATCAGAATACGAGTCACTCAACATAGGCTAAGCCTGTTCAGATCTGGCCATCAAGACAACATCAGGGACCAGTGCTGAGCAGAAGTCCTTCAGGACAGAGATAATGGGATGGTAATTTAACCCAAAGAAAGAACATAAAGGGATGATTAACAGGGATAAATTGTAATTAAAGCTTCACAACAGAAACAAACATAATTGGAATTTAATTGTGATAAAGGATCTAATTAAATAGACTGAAGAGAATTCTAATGATGCTCCATGGAGGGATACAACAAAGACAGACAAGCCATGTGGAGGAGGTTGGTTTGGGTGTATGGTCATCTTACCCTCATATTGCCAGTCTGGAGTCAAAAGTATAGAGTCATCAATGGAAGCAGGGCAGAATAATGCAAGAAAGGAAGAAAGAAAGAAAAAAAAACATGTGTATATATTTGGAGAGACTGAAAGATTTTAAAAGTATTATACAATAACTGATTCACCTATTGACCCTCCATTCTAGAACAGGAAAAAGGAAAACAAACATTGAATTCTGTAAAGTCTAGCACTTTTTTAATGTACTCACAAACCCATTAAAGATGTATGATTAGTCTCTTTAAGAAATGAGAATGACTTTCTAAATTACTGGCACTATGTTCACACTTGGCTTGTCAAATGGAAAAGAAAAACTCTTATGAAGACAATTACATTACTAGCAGCAGAGTTGAATTTTTTTTCTTGTCAGGGTAAGTTACAGAATGAAGACTAATGACTAATTAGTTTTGTAGACCTTGATAATGTCCTGCAACACATCCCAGAGGGCATAGGGAGAGAGAGTCCCAATAGCCTTAATAGTCCAGTTAATTAAAATGTAAAGGCTTTTCATAGAAGAGAACAAATGTCCCTATCCGAAGTCACAGAGTAAGGAGCTGATTTTCAGGTGGGCTTCAGGGCACTGGATTCTCCTGGGGGTCTGGGACGTCAGGCAGAGTCATAGGTATAGTTCCTTGCCCATTCATCCCCATTTGGGAGAATTCAGGGACATCGATTTTGTGAACAAATTTCAGAATGTTGTTCTCCCAGCTAATTTTCCAGGATCTTTTCATGTTAAAGCTTTTCAGGTACTCTTGACTCAGTCTTTCCCAGTCTGCTACTTGTTTCTGACATTTTGCATTCTATTTCCTCTGCCTATGTCTTTTGACAAGGTTTCTCCCATACCTCAGGTACACACACCTGGCTCACAGCTGACTCGTACTATTCACTTCCTTCCTTTGATGTTCATCTCAGGATTACCTTTCCCAATCAACCCAGATGTTAGAGTTCTTTCCCTTTTAAGCTGTTTGAAACTTATCTCTGTAGATTTTTTGCTACCCTCACACAAAAGAACATAAGTTCCTTGAGGGAAGGGACTGATAATTTTGTTTTGCATGATCCGAGTACCTGACATGTAGAGTAGGCAAAGTACAATAATACAATACTATACTATGCCTTACAACACAGTATAGTATAAATTCTTCTTGAGTCAGGATGAATTGCATTTATTCCAAAATCATTTTTAACTACAGAGTATTAAGGGTTATGATATATCATTAGTCTTTTCAGGTAGACTCTTGCCATCTTATAGCTGGTGGTTAGTGATTCTCCAACTCAAGGCATGACTTTCCCAGGGTTATATAACTAGTAAGTTTCTGAGCCTGAATTGGAACTCAGTTCTTCCTGACTCTTCATCCACTGGTAACTGAGCTGCCTAATAGAAAGGGGCTTTTATCTTGAGCCAGGGGACCACACTGTGTTATATCCAAAGAGCTGGCCTCAGAGTCAGGAAGAGCTAGCTAAAACCTTGCTTCTGGCAAATATTGGCTGTGCTTCCCCCAGCAAGGCAGTTAATCTCTAGATGATGTAGGCAGCTATCTAAGACATTTTTTTTTGTTTTGTTATGGGGGAAATTTATTTTCTAAATTTGTGAAATAACACAAACATTTCCATTACACAGTTGATTAAAAAAAAAGGATGATCACACATAAAATGTATATCTATTATGTACAACTTGCTATTCCTTTTAAATATCTAAGACTTATGGAGAAATGAACCTACAAATAATGAAATATTGAAGTAGTGGATATTCAAAAAATTGGAAAATGTGATTTAATAGATCTTGAATCAATATAGAAAAATGACCGATTTTAAATAAATATTATAACCAGAAGTTAATCACATAGATTTCTCAAGTCTATTTCTTACTAATATTTTCTATAAAATTTATATTAATTGGATAAATTTTATTTTACTTTTTCTAATTATTAATGAAAATGCTTCACTTTAGTGCCATTTTATTTTAATTAAGCCTCAACAGTAAAAAAAGCTCATCTAAAAAACACACACACTAAAAATCAAGAAGGAGAGAATTAACTCCAATGTTTCATGGGGCTCCAGAAAAATCACTGTCAAATAGAAAATGGACACATTTCAGGAAAGCAGGCAGAAAGAAAATACTTCTACAGCCAGGTGTGTGTTTCCATTGATAGTCTTTTCTATGATCCATCCCTAAGGAAATATATACTGGAGGGTAGATAGAAGAGGGACAAAAAAATGAGTTATAGAACTTCCTCAATTTGAAAATAGTTCTTGTCTTAAAAGCTGGATTATGACTGCTCTCTAGACATAGAATGGAGATTTTTAGAACAGTGTTCCAGGGATCAGGATCTGGGTCCAGGTCACCGAATCATGGAATTTCAGCCTTGGCTAAAGTTCTAGGCTAATTAATCCCTTTGTGAGGAGGAATTAATTAACAAATTAATTAACTCCAAAGAAGATCTGGGTTAAATACATCCTACCTGAACAAGACTTCTTTGAACTACATCCTTAAGCCACCTTCATTCCACTCTTTGTTAAGAATATACAGGGTGACAGTCTCTATTTCACTTTGGAATTGCCCTAATGGTTAGAAAGTTTTTCACCTTCATCAATCCGACAATCACCTCTTTGCAAACTCCAATCATTGTTCCCAGTTCTGCCCTCTGGGACAAAAGAACATCCCTTTTTCAATGGAACAGGCCTTCAGATATTTGAAAAATACCACTATGTCTCCTATAACACTTTCCTTCTTCAGAATAAACAACCACTTTCCCTTCAATCAATTCTCATACAACTGAGTCTTGAGGTTCTTTACCACTTAATTTGTCTTTCTCTTTAAGATCTCTAGATCTCCTGACCAATGGTATAAACAATACTCTAGAGATGGCTAACCACAGAAGAACAAGGTGGGACTTCCAACTTCCTATTCCTGCTGCAATCTAGCTCTCTCTCTTAATGCAGCCCAGGATTACATGAGGTTTTTTGTCTACCAAGTTACAATGTTGACTTATATTGAGCTTGTCTATAAAAGCTCCTAAAACTCCTTTCAAACTGTGACTTAAAGCAGTCCCCACTTTTTCTGTACTTAAGGAGTTGACTTTTAAAAAATCAATTTACATCTATTCCTATTAAATTGTATCATTTTCCTAAGAAAATCAGAAGAAGAAAAATATATTTTAGATATTATTGAAGGAAATTCACACTAGAAATGATAAGGTATTGGGTAATAGATTAGTTAAAGGTGAAATATGAAGAAAACACTTAGTTTCTAGATTTAGCCTTAGGTGAAAGAAAGGAAGGAAGGAAAGAAGAAAGGGAAGAAGGAAGGAAGGAAGGAAGGAAGGAAGGAAGGAAGGAAGGAGGGAAGGAAGGAAAAGAAAAATAAGAAAAATAAGAAAAACAGGAAGGTCTTCAGGGTCTCCTAGTTCTCATTTATCTCATGCTCCTTCCCCCTTTTAACCAAAGTCCATTCCACTGGGGCATCCAAGTTCCAAGAGCTTCCACTATAAAATCCTAAGATCTTTAAAAATTGACCCAATGTCTTTATCCATATCCATCTTTAACCCTCTGCCATATTTTCTCAGTCATTTCTACCTCTATTAGGAGACAGAATGGTAAAGGACTGATAATAAACAAATTTTGATCTCCACAACAGCAATGCAAGAGTGGATGACCTACCATGGGAAGTAGTAGGGATCACCTGTCAAGCTCTCCATTTCCATTGGACTTCTCCCTCTCATAATTAATATTATTATATAATATATAATTATATATTATATATTATGTGCATAATATATAATTATATATTATATATTATACTAGTAGGAGCTTGTTCAGGTTGATCTATCTGGCCTTGTAAATAGTAGGCATACAATAAATATTTGTTGAATTTAAGGTATTACATTGGATCTTGCCTGCACCATTGTCCACAGGCTATCTCATGAGACTGCATTTTAACCCACTGCATGAAATCAAGTTTCATTTCACAGGCTTACATTGGACTTGGGAAATTCAGTTTCAATGCGTATAATTACAGTCAGCTGGTTCCCAATGGGAGAAGGGCACAGCTATTATTAAGCAGCAATACAATTAGAAATTAGAAAGCTGCAAATGAGAAGCTATTCTGAATGCAGGAATCAGGACTAGGAGGAGGTTGAGCTTTTCTGTGCCTCTATAGAGGAAATAACAAACCTGTTTCAAACAAGCAAAATTAGGTACAGGGGGAGTCCCAATTGGAGTCTGATTCCTATTTGTAGAGAAAAAGTTAGAATGGGAAATTCCTGAAAATATTCATGTGAAACCCAAACCTTTATTCTAAGAAGATTGGGGACAAACAACCAAAAAAAATGTGTCCTAGTGTCATTTAAAAATATATATTTTATTTTTACATTGTCAATTTGTTTTTATCTTTTCTCCCTATGAAACAATCTTACTTTAAGTCTTTCCAAAAAAACAGCTGCTGACTTGGAGTGAGAATGAGAGGAACTGACCCTTCTCTTTGAGGGGCCTGGGATCTTCCTTCCAAAGTCAGCTCTTCCCATACTGGCCTGGACGGACTCCCGAGGCCACTAATTCTATTGGATCACTTATTTATCCTTTCATTTTTCATCTGATGCTCTGGAGTGGGAATCCTTAGTCTGGGTTCTGTGGAATTAAATGGGGGAAAATACATCTTCATTTTCACTAAGCTCGAAGTGATGTTTAGCATTTTCTTCAATTATTTTTTAATCCTAAAATGGGTGCCCATGAGCTTCACCAGACTGCCACATTGGTTCAACACAAAAGCAGCTTAAAGTCCCCTATTCTAGGGAGTGGGCAAGATGAGAAACTGAACAGTGAGCTGATATTTTACATCTTAGAGTAGAGGATGGGAATTATTGTCGGGAACATCATTGCGGAAAGCAGCTATGCTTCTCTTAGTGAAGCCTAAATCAAGGCAAATCAATAAACCTTTATAAAGTGACTGCCAGGTGCCAGGCATTGTGATAAGCCCTGAGGATATAAAGAAAAATTTTAAAAAAATGTCACTTCTCTCCTGGAGCTCACAGCCTAATGGGGGAAAAGTGATATGTAAACAACCAGGACCAGGCAAACCTTTGGGTTTGGGGCTGCTTCACTGTGTTGTTGATTTTTGTAGATGTTTCACTCCACCAAAACTCTGAGATGCCCCCCTCCTGCCCTCACATCAGAAGTCTGTCCAGCCTATTTAATAGGTAGTTGGAACATAGCAATGTTTTTGAATTTAACCATACATTGCTTCCATGAAGAGAAGTGTGCTATGGGTTGTAACTTGGAATGGCAGCAATACACAAATAACCATTTCACAGTCTATCACCTCAAAAGCCAAAATGTGTTCTTTATGTTTATTTAATTATTTGTCATTATTTCAATCTTTGGGCCCATTCTGTTTGTCTTTTACTAAATTGAGTTATAATGGTTGGGGAGAAACAGCCCAAGGGAAGACTATCCAAAAGAAACATACAAAAGATACCCAAAGGATTGAGACTTCAGCCGAGTTTGGGGTCCTACTGTTTAGTACAGGTCCAAACAAGGGCAACTAGGTGGCACAGCGGATTAGAGCACTAGGACTGGAGTCGGGAAAACTTATTTTCCTGAGTTGAAATTCGGACTCAGACACTTACTAGCTATGTGAAACTAGGAAAGTCACTTCATCCTGTTTGCCTCAGTTTCCTCATCTGTAAAATGAGCTTGAGAAACAAATGGCAAACCATTCCTGTATCTTTGCCAAGAGAACCCAAAATGGGATTATAAAGAGACAGATCAGATACCAGTAAAACAACTGAATATCAATGAAAATTGACAAAAGAAAAAAATAAGAAAATGGATGAACTCCGTCCAGAGTTCCAGTGCTGCCTACTTAATTGGTCACATTTTTGCAGACCCTCCCTTTAGGATATTTTCTCATCCTTTCAAATTAATATTATTTTCTCAGGGTCTTTAATTAGTCACTAAATACTAGCTTCCCAAATAACTCCTGTCCTTTCCATTTTAACTGCATTTTTGTTGCCTCCCATATTGAATTCAAGATGTCTCAGGTGAAAGAGGAAAGAATGTTTGGGGAAATCAGGATTTGAGAGCTAAAGGACTATTAACTTGTGGGTGAAGCACATTGAGCTGGTTTCCTAGCTCTTCCAAAGGCTAACTGTGTGGCTTGGAACAAGTCCGGCAATCCTTCAGAGTCTCCAGTTCCTCATCTGCAAGAGGGTAACTTGAGATACACACACACACATGTGTATATATACACTCATATATGTATGTGTTAACATACATACAACATGCATATAACACATGTACCTAATACATACATACATGTGCCATTTATACAGATATTATATATATATTTGTATATACACACATATATATGTGTTGTATGAGTGTATGTGTGTATGTGTGTGAATCAAAATCCCCTTACTTAAAAGTCTTAGGATTAAATGGATAAGCAAAAAAAGCAGTAATGTGCTAGCCTGTAATCATAAGGCCTGTGTTCAAGTTCCAGCTAAGATACTTCTTCTCTGTGTCCTTGGGCAAATCACTGAGTCTCAGATTCTCAGTTACCAAATCTGTAACATGTAAAGAATTATATATTTACACTAAATAACACATTTGAAAGGAGGATAAAAGGAGAATGATTCTATAGATCTAAAATTCTAAAGAAATGTGTGATGTAATTGTTAATAAATGGCATGATATACTACCAGCATTTGAGTCAAGAACATCAAGAACAAGACAAGAACATCTTCTCACACTTACTGGCTGAGAGACCTTAGTCAAATCACTTAACTTTTTGTAGTCTCATTCAAATGTATAAGGATATAAGCTCCAGAGGAGATGCTTATCTCTACCAGTAAAGGGAGTTTCCTTATTGGAATTTCCTTATAAGAAGGAAATTAAAGCATACACACACATGAAATATGTAACATATATATATATATATGTGCACACACTTGTATATATGTATGTGTGAATATATATGTATATATATATAACATATATATGTATACATATAAATACCCACACCCATAAATAAATGTATGAGTAGGTATATGTATATGAAATACATCATTGTTGTTTGTCCTTCATTCTCCAAAAAGACCAAGGACATCAGAAGGATGATGTCTTGACTTGCAAGAGAATTAGATTTAAGAGAGGCAGAACTATGACAAGTCATCAGCCTTGATCTCTCCTCTGGGGTTATTGGAGTCCAGTGGCAAGACATGGGTCAGAATGACTGGACATGTCCCTGGATGATGTGAGAGCATTTACCTCTTTTAAGCTAAGGCCTTTCGCAGGTTTCAGTTTGTCTGAGGCAATACCCATTCAGGGATTTAAAGCTAGGTAAAAACTGAAGCCTTCTTTGCCTTCATAAAATAATCAATGTGGGAGAGGAAGACCTTTAGAGATTCTGGCCAGAACATATAAAACATGTAATATATATTTTAAGGCCGGGCTTCATTATTATTTTTTTTTTATTTATAGGAGAAGGTTGTTTGGCTCATTATTTAGCTCTTTCTCCACTCTAGTTAACTTCAGGTCAGTTTGAAACCTAGGAGAGTTTTAAACAAAAATGGATCTGAGTTTATTTAAGGGCTCCTTTATATGTGTGTTACTAATGATAGCCCAGAAATGCAAGTTAGTGCAAAGTTTCAGGCATAAATAATCATCCCATTACTGAAACATACTGTTATTCTCTCTCCCAACTGAAAGGTGATAGATTCAAGATGTGAAAAGAAAGATACATTTTTGGATGAAGTCAGTATTGGACTTTTGCATGACAATAGATATTTGTTAAAAGTACATTCTATTTTTCTTTTTTCACTCCCCATGGGGGCAAATAGGAGTTGACAGAGCAGGAAAATGCTATTTAAGTTTTTTTTTTAATAACTAAAATAACGTAAAATTCTGCAATAAAATATGTGCTTCCTGTCACCAGAAGATTTATGGTCTACTTAATAAGCATAAAACTTATAAAACTTCAAGAAAAAAAAGAAAAAAAGTGCTAGCCATTTCAATAAACTTATGGCAAGATACACTTGTAAAAGATCATTAAAATCGTTACAATATGGAGATGAATTGAAGGTATAAATTGGAAATGATTATACTCAGATGTCACCTAAAAAGAGCATTGTTTTAGAGAGAAAACACTTCAGTGCAAGGTAGAGCAAAAGTCTTAATTGGAGATCAAAGTCAAGGCTAGAATGTAATTTCTGGGACTGGAGGATCATTGATGTCTGCCCTATGGATTATCTGTCTACTGCTATATAGGGTTGTGAATGGGGAGGTATAGAAGAGCTCAAGCTCTCTGAGCCTTTATGAGACAGATGAGGACCTCCTTAATCTATTCAATTTCATCCATGACAATCCTGGTTAAATCACAAACTCATTGTCAGTCATGACTAAGCTTTCTATCAATCCAGCCACTGCTTTCCTACATTCAATTTATGGTCAAGTTCAAGGTTTGAATACAAAATGAATGCTGAAGTTTTCAATGGCCTAAGAATGAAGGTCTATAAATTACAAATTAAAGAAATAAATAGAGCTCTCTGATGTTTCCCCACCCCCTTCCTTTCATACTCAGGTTAATCTGTTATTCTTTTGTTCTGATTACCAAGGGTTGTAGGGGCAGAGATGAGGAAGTAGACAGAAAATTTAGTGGTTATCTAGTCCAACACTAATGTTTTTCAGTAGAGGAAACTGAGGTCTCGAAGGTTATGATACTTGTCACATCTATAATCTTTCTAGTATCAATTCTATGATTGTTCTTTGTCAAGGGTGTATGAGTGTGAATTACCCATATGAGAAGGGATCTTACATGTGGAAGTAATCCTATTCTGCTTAGTCCACAATGGCAGGAAAGTTAAGTGATGAAGCAGATTAAGATCATAGGTTTGTTGTTGTCTTTCAGTCTCAAAGAAAATCAAAATTATACCACTATGTTGGGGTCACGGTACAATGTGTCTGACTGTGATAGACCAACATGAGCTAGGAAGGCTCTACCATAGTTTCAACATAAATAGTCCATAGGAACATTTGGAGTGGAGGTGGCTCTAAACTGTATAATTGCAGAAGTTGAGCCCAAGTCTTGATACTACATCCAGTTCCCTCTCTAAAAGACCTCACTGACTCATGCTTGCCCCTCCCCTCTTTTGAAAATTATACGTATTGTTGTCACTCATGAATATATGTCAGAGGGACCATTGTGATAAAGAACAAAGAGTTATAAGACCGAGATAAACATCTCACCTCAATGATTATGACCTTGGGCAAATCATTTAATTGTCCTGGGCCTCAGCTACTTCATCTGTAAAATGGGGGTAAGAGACTAGATGGCATCTGAAGGCTCTTCCAGTGTTAAAAACTCTGGTCTTTATCTGCTATAACCCAAGTAGTTGAGAGGCAGTCTTGAAGAAGCTGTCACATATGAGAGACTGTATTATGAAGTAGACAGAGATTTGACCTTGGAACCAGCAAGGCTTGTGATTAAGTCCCACATATGAAGACTATTGACCATGTGACCTCCAGGTAAAACACAACTTCAGAGGATACTCTATTGGAAAAATGGTCACTAATCTACACATCGATATCTCTGCAGGTTCCATATTGGCTTTGTTTAAAAATGTTTTTTTAAAACTTTTTTTATTGTATTTTTATTTATTTTACTAAATATTTTCCAATTACATTTTAATCTTGTTCAAGCTATATTGAGGTCCAGTCATGCGTTTGACAATTTTGCTCTAGGCAATTCTCTACGATCAGAAATTTTTGGGAAGGTGCTAACTAGTGCTGGTAGATGGAGTTTGTCCAGGAGTTTCTTATACTGATCAAATCAAAGGCCCAGTCCCCATTTCTCTTCTATATATCAGGATTAATTGTTCTGTTTGGTCTCAGCAAGCTATGTGCCTAGCACATTAGCTAAGATTTATTAGTCTGTGTTGATTGGACTTAACTTACAATAGAAGGGGTGGAGACCTGCTGAAGAGGGTGCAAGAATGGGGAAAAGCAAGAAGGAAAAAAAATTTCTTCTCTTGTAACCAAATATCTTAAAAATAAGGTTTGTCCTGAAGTGGAATGGGCTGACTTGTAGGCTACTGACATTTCTTTCTCTAGAATTCTTCAAAGGAAGGTGGTCATGAGCTTGATCGGGCTATTATAGAAGGGATTGGAGATTTGAGTGGTGTTTAAAGTGGGCAGGTGTTGAGATCTCTCCAACTCTTCAAATTCTTCGATCATATGCTTTCTTTAGTGTCCCATGAGCCACCACCATTGCTTCCTGCTCCTCCTCCTCCTTCTCAAGGAAAGGAATTCCATCATTAATATTGGAAAGACAGAAAGTGAAGAGGAATTAAGAAGTCTCTTAATTAGGGTGAAAGAAGAGAGGATAAAAGCTGACTTGAATCTTAATATAAAAATAAAAGCAACAACAAAACTAAGATCTTAGCCACTGGTGCCATCACTTCTTGACCAATAAAGGAGAAGGAATGGAAGCAGTGTCAGATTTTATATTCTTGGGCTCAAAAGTCACTGCAGATAGTGACAGTAGTCATGAAATTAAAAGATGTTTGCTCTTTGGAAGGAAAGCTATGGCAACTCTGAATAGCATACTAAAAAGCAGAGATATCACCTTGCCAACAAAGGTCCACAGAATTGAAGCTATGATTTTTCCAGTAATAATGTGTGGCTGATTGTTGAACTCTAAGAAAAGCTGCAGAATCGACAGTTTTGAATTGCATTGCTGTAGAAAACTTTTGAGAGTCCCTTAGACAGCAAGGAGATCAAATCATTCAATAGTTAAAGAAATTAATTCAGGCTATTTAGTGGAAGTTCTAATACTGAAACTGAAGCTTAATTTTCTTCACTACTTAATGAGAATAATTGGAAAAAACCCTGATGTTGGAAAAGTTTGAAGACAAAAGGAAAGAGACATGGCAAAGGATGAGATGCATAGATATTATCATGGAAACAATGAACATGAACTTGGACAGATTTGAGGAGATAATCAGCATAGAAGGGCCTGGTATGTTACGGTTGATGGGGTCACAAAAAGTCAGACAACATCTCAATGACTGAACAATAGCCACAACAACATGAAGAAGATGTAGGCATTCTGCTTAGCCCCAGAGGCCCAGACAGGATGAGGAGCTCTTGATGGACATTTCTAGGAAGCCAATTTAAGCTTGAAGTAGAAAAAAAATTCCTAATAGATTTATCCACAGATTGATGTTTCTTTAGCATCTGAAGTATTTTAGTGAAGTCTGGATGACCACCTGTGGCACATCTTGTAGAGAGGTTTTTTGCTGCAATATGATTTGGACAAGACATGCACTGAGGGACCTTTCAAGGCTGATTTCTATGGTTTTATAACTCTGGTCTCCATGTGAGCCTACCTTGCTATCCTGCACCTTTCCCTTTCCACAGATCCATACACTCAAAGGACTGACAATGGCATCTACCTGGTCCACCCTTCTTCTTCCCCATTAACTCAAAAAGACAGCTGAATTTGTTTACTTGCTGAGTTATTTTTCACTAATGAATGACAGCTGGTATGAGGCTTATCTGGACTTATATATATATAATTTAAAGCAATCCACGAAGAGCCCTACAGTGTTCTGCTCCGGGCTGAAACTTTGCAACAAAGGTAACCTCAACAAAAGGATAACACATGGATCATAGGACACTAGATTCAGAGATGGAGTGGACCTTCAAAGCCAAAGAGTCCTTACAGAGTGGTTAATTACCTTGTCAAAGTCACATTAAGAGTAAGTGACAAAACTGAGGTTCGAATCCAGGACTAAAAATTCCAAATTTGGCATCCCAAGCTCAATACTCTTTCTACTGCAGTCTGTTCTGGAAACACTGTTTCTGTTTGGGAGGGTGAAAACTGGCCATGTGTTATGTTCCTGTATCCTGCAGGTGCAAAGGAACATGTAATGCTCTTAGATTGATTTCTAGTACGGTAGTGAAATTCAATGTTCGTAATTTCCAAATACCCATGATCAGTGATTTGTGGTCACAATCTGGTCAGAGACCACAAAGTGGTCAGGAGGAGGGGGAGCAGCGGCAGTCTTGCCATATTTCTCCCTTCGCCTCTACAGATCCTCACTTAGGAGTTGAGTCCCCTAGGTCCTTGGGCCTTGGGGCCAGAATTGGCAAATGATGGCCCAATGAGCATACATAGGGGTAGGATGACTGACTTCTCTAAGTCATTCATTTACTCATTCACTAATGTAACAATTACCAAATCAGTGAGTACTTATTAAATGCCTAATCTGTGCTACAAACTAAGACAAAAATAAAAATAATACAGTGCCTACCCTCTCTGACTTTACATTTTATGATGTACAAAAATCTCAAGAGATATAATTTCTGGGCAATCATGTTATTAATCATTCTAGTGGAGTATTATTGAAAGGGGTCAGTAGCATTGTGGAATGCCAAAGACCCCTCAGGACCCACTCAATACTTGCATGGCCTTGGAAGATCATGTGTTCCTGAGGGAGGCAATCAAAACTCTGATTGGTTAAAATTAAAGAGAAAAATGAATATTACGATAAGATCTGGACACATTCTAATGAGGGACTGGGGGAGAGGATCACTCTTACTCCCAAACCATCCCCAGACTTGGGCAAAGATCTTAGACAAAGGATCTACCCCCACCCCAGACTGAGTAGAGTGCTTTGGGCTGGGATTTCACTGATCAAGAATCTCTTTGTAATGATTTTTTCTAGTTGGATGGGGCAACAATTCCACCTATATAAAATGGTATAGGTGGGGCAAATTTTCGGGAAAGGTCAAAGATCTCCCCAATTATTTCTTATTTAATTATAATTTCTCTCAGTTTTGTCAGAGGAAATAATATAAACATATATAAGTAACTATAAGATAGATGGCCCAGTGATAAGAGTACTAGACTTAGGGTCAGAAAATCCTGAGTTCCTAGGTGTCCTTAGAATTCCCTAGGGTCACATGGAACTTCTATCTGCCTTGGCTTCCTTATCTTTAAAATGAGGGTAGTAATTGTATCTCCCGCCCAGGGTTGTTTTGATGATAAAATGGGGGAAAATGTTATATTTTTTCAATGCTTTGCAAAACTACATACATGATAATTATTAACATTATTTTTGTAAAAGGTAATTTCCAGGAAGAGGTAGTAACACCTGGTGAGATGACATGAGGAGGAGGGTCAAGAAAGACTTTTTGTAAGGGATTACATATGACCTACACTTTAAAGGAAGAAGCTAAGCATTCTAAGAGGCAGAAACAAGAAAGGTACATACATGGGAGGTGGGATAGCCAGGTGGCTGCACCACAAAGGATTGCATGAATGGAGACAGTATGGATGAAAGTAATATGTTAAATGCTACAATGTAGACAGAAGTCAGTAAGGGAAAGGTACTTAATGGCAAACAGAGGAGGCAGCAATGAGGAGACATAGTCAGAACTGTTTTTGTGGAATCCAGTAGCTTTGGGGAGGGTGTTGTCCATGCATGCTCTCTAACCCCAAAAGCTCCCATGAATTTTGCTTGCTTCTCAGCACAGATGATTGCAGATCTTTCTATGCACCCCTCCATCATTCCATCAGCTACAATTCTCACATGAACAATTCCCTACTGAACATTTCAAATTCGATGTCCCAGAGGCTTTATAAATTCAACATGTCTAAAATGGAGTTCCCCTTTCTCCTTCCAAACTCCTCTATTTCTCCTTCCATCTCCTTCCAAACTCCTCTATTTCTGTTAAAGACACCACCATTCTTCCAGTGTTCCAGGCTGGCAGTCTTGATGTTATCCTTGATTATTCACTTATCCCATTTCATATCTAATCAGTTCCCAAATCTTACTGCCTCTACCTTCACAACATCTCCCATATCTGACTCCCATCTACTCACAGAGTTGACATCTTAGCTCAGGGCCTCATTGCCTCTTGCCTAATTATTTCAAGAGGCCCTTCATGGGTCTCCCTGCCTCAAGTGCCGTCCTCCACACACATTCCTCTATCTCCCCTACTCCACTTCCTTGCTATGGCCTCTAGAGTGATAATAGAATCTCCTCTTTTTAGTTTCAAAATCCTGTGTAACCCTTTGTCCCAGCAATACCACTGGTAGGTCTAATTCCAAAAATGATTAGGGAAAAAGGAAAAGAATCTATGTGCTCTAAAATATTTATAGGAACCTTGTTCCAACTGATTTTCCAACCTCAGTAGACATTATTTTCCCTTCCTTTCTCTCAAGTCAGACTGACTGACTTTCTGGTCCTCATTCATTAGTTCTATTTCCTATCTCTGTGCTTTTGAACTGTCTGAATCTCGTGCCAAGAATGGACCCCTTCCTCTTCTGTGCTTCAGAGGCCCTATCTTTATTCAATAAAATGCAAATAAGGCACCATCTTCTGCATGAAGCCTTCCTGACCATCCCCCAATTTCTAGAATTTAATCAACTTTATTATATTGATATTTATTTGCTTTATATTTATTTTATAGATAACTTATAGGTACTTTTTGGCTTCAAAATTAGAATGTAAACCATGGCAAAAGGGACTTTTTGCTCTTTTGATATATATACATATATACATATATACATATATTATGTGCATATAATGTATATTATGTAATATATATGATACATTATCATTATGTATGTGCATATGCATATACATATTCATACAACATTTTATACACACAGTATACATTATTGTCCACATGTATGTTTATATACATGTAATATATGTATACATACATGCTTGTTATACATTATATATTTAATGTATATAACACATAGGTATATACATATGTGTGATTTCAATGTATTATATATGTTATGTAACATTCCACATACTATATATATTATGTATATGTATATGCACCTGTGTTTATATATACACACATACATATATTCATATTTTGCTTATACCCCTAACTCCTAGGGCAGAGCCTGGCACATAGTAGGCATTTAATAAGTATTGATTGATTGATAATAGGAGAGAGGAAAAGAACAAGGAAATAAAACACAGAAAGCATTGAAATAGCCTAAGTACAAAATGACAAGGGTCAACATAAGCGTATCAGGATGCAACTGGTGAGAAAGAACAGTTATATAGGAGCAACATGGAGCTCCTGGTCCCAGGCAGTCCCTGGAAGTGTGCTTGGGATGTGGCCTTTGAAAGCTGCATCTCTCCTTCTTCAGTGAGAGTTCTGATCTCTTCAGATAGTAAAGTGTACAAACATCCTATTCAATTAGTGTCATAAACCCAGGAGAGACAGCCCCAGGTTCCCGATCGATTCTGATTCATTTCCAGGAAGGCTTCCAAAGGGGCAACGCTCATGATGTGGTATCCCTGCTTACACATGGACTTTATCTTCTCTGCCGAAGTGCAGTATAGCCTCGACATTGATGAGAAAGCTGACCAACAACCTTCACTATGTGTATAAAACCTCACAGAACAAAGTCCTAGTGGCAGGAGGCTGGCAGGCAAAAGCAGCCAAATGAGTAAAGGAAGGAATGAAGCAAGGTTATGCATTGCCAATTCATCAATGTGCTATGCTATTTATAGCCCTTCTGATGGCAAGAACATTTGGAAATATTAAATTTTACTAAGGAGGTAGCATCATATATTTTATGGTGGCTTCATGTCATCATTAATTGGATTATATAATTTGATTAAGGCCTTTCCAACAACATGGTCTAATAATACCCACTGAAGGCATTAATGGCCCCTGTTCTACTCCACTGCTTTCATCAATAGCATTTGCTGCTAAGATTTATGCTCTTTTTTAAAATCCACATTCTTTTCTTTTCATTCTAGTGTGTATGTAATCCTTCTGTGCTATATATTCGCTGGTTTAGACATTGCTACAAAGACACGGGTGGAAGAAAATACTAAGCAAATTAATCAACTATATCGGATCAAATAGAAGAAGGGTCTTGTCCCCATAATCTGAGCACAAAGCAGCAACTTAGAAATGAGCATGGGATGAACCTGACGCTTTCCAAAAGAGCCAGGGAGACGTGATGCGATTGCTGACCATTGAATCTTGGCTAAACCTCTTCCTTGGGTCAGTCCTGTAGATCACCCAAGCTTTACCAGACCTGGAAAGGTCACTCCTTGGATGGTCATATGATTTTCAACATAAAACAGTGCAGAAAGTACCAGACTCAAAAGCACTGGGTTTAGATTCATCCTGTCATGTTGAGTAAGTTACTCAGTGAACAATAATTATTAAAATCTTCCTTGGATCAAATGCTGTGACCAGAGCTGGGACAAAAGGAAAGTCATTTCTCCTTCCATCCCTTCATCTCTTCCTTCCTTCCTTCCTTCCTTCCTTCCTTCCTTCCTTCCTTCCTTCCTTCCTTCCTTTCTTTCTTTCTTCCTTTCTTCCTTCCTTCCTTCCTTCCTTCCTTCCTTCCTTCCTTCCTTCCTTCCTTCCTTTCTTTCTTTCTTTCTTTCTTTCTCTCTCTCTCTCTCTTTCTTTCTCTTTCTTTCTTTCTTTCTTTCTTTCTTTCTTTCTTTCTTTCTTTCTTTCTTTCTTTCTTTCTTTCTTTTTCTGGTAAGATGAGGACACCCATTCTTGTACTCCCACTCCAGCTCTCAGCAGAGCTATGACTTGAGGATTTCAGCACTTCAGCAAAGGTGGAGGAAAGGATGGTTTAACAAGGGTGAGGAAGACACGCAACCTAGGACACCAAGCATTTTCTGCACATCCGAAGGACTGGCTACCACTGGGCATAGGTGCAGAGAGGTGGTGAGGTTTGGTTCCTGGGATAAAGTCACTATCACTGAGTTTGGGGCTAGCTAGACATAAAGTCATCGTGGATGCAGATTCTGTGTGGTAAGAAAAGGAAGCAGCCCCCGGGATGGTGCTGTAAGCATCCATTAAAATCCAGAATCCTATAGCAAAACTCATATCCCTACCTAGTTATGGTTCTCCACCATAATATCATAATAAGGATCAAGTGACATACTACTAGAACCATCATCACAACTACTACAAATGATAATACTACTATTGCCACCACAACCACCACTACAACTGTCACTATTTCAATTACTACTACTACCACTATGGTTACTGTAATTACTTCTATTGATGTTATTTCTACTACTCCTGTTGTTTCTGCTGCTACTACCACCATCAGTAACTTGTAGTAACATATTCATATTATGATTTAAGGTTTATAAAATATTTTATACAATTCATCTCAATTGATCCTTGCAAAACTCCTCTGATATGGGTATCATCCCAAATATTATTGATCCAGTACTTTATAACTAATCATTATTACATATGCTTTTATTTTGGTTATTCTTTATTACTATTCTTATTTACAATGACTATACATGGTTACTAGAGTTCTGTTACAGTTGCTTTTTTTAATTCAGAGGGAGGCTTTAGATGCCATGTATTTAGGATACCTGACTTCACCAGAGTGGGGAACTCCTCCATGAAGTAGATTTTGATCCTTTTCTTCCTTAGGAGTTGGCTTCAGTTAGTTTCCCTGGTGCCCCCAAATCATCTCCTGCCTATGTTCCCTGAACCTCATTAGACTGACCTTTGGATAATAAGTATAAAATGACAGGCACTTAAGAAAATCTGGGTTCAAATTGTGCCTTTGATAATTCCTAACTGCAACATCCTGGTCATGTAGCTTCTGAGCCTCTGATTAATATCATCAGTCCTTTCTTCGTGGGCTTGTTTTGAGACTCAGTGGGGTAATTGGCAAAGTCCTCTATAAATATTCAATATGATTCTGATTGTGAGGCACTGACTCAGTGTCTTCCTTGTTTTCAGTGCCTTCACAATCCCCACTGGCTCACCTCTGCCTCATGATAGGACATCATGAGAGCAGGGCTTCAGTGAAAGTAAATATTAGCAATAAAATTGAATTGGGCCCAGGGCATATAGGAGTCATTTCTCAAAAATAAAAATAATGATATTGTTAACTTTATATAGTAGTTTAAAGTTTGCAAGTGTGCTACATATATTAGGCCCTTTCAAATTCACAACAACCCAGAGAGTTTTATTTCCATTTTATAAATGAGGAAACTGAAACTCAGAAAAATGGATAGGACTTGAATGGGTTTTCACTTCTAGGAAAGATCAGAGGTAGAATCTGAAGCCAAGCTTTCCTGAGTCCTGCCTGTCACTCTGCCCACTAGTTTAATCATGGCTGTTCGGCTCTTCAGTTGCGTCTGACTCTTTCTGACTCCATGAATACCCACACCATAACCTCAACTAGCTTCCACAATCTGTCCAAGTTCATGATCATTGTTTCATGATACTATGCATGAATCTCAGTCACACGCACACACAACCACAAACTCATTGATATGGGACTTTCTTCTTATTGGTGGAGGTCAATGTCCTGTGCCAATGTGAAAGCAGGGTAGAATTGGCAAGAGCGGGAGGGAGGAGAGCTCCTCTGTTTTGTTTTGTTTTTCTTCAGACCTCTTTAAGCTTGAGTCTCTTTGGGCTCTGAAGTCAATTTGGGCCCTCTTGGCTTCCAGTTTTAAGTGGAAAGATGGATGATGCCAACTTTACTTCAGGGAGCTAAAGGAAAAGCCTGAGAAGAAGCCAGGATGGGAGGAGCTGGCAGTCTCCAAGATGTGCCTATCCCAAGCTTGCTATACTGGAGAACTTTCCCTTGGGTGAGATCTAAGTCTCTCTCTTGATTAAAATGAGTTACCTCACTTCCAAAGAGAGAACTATTTCACTCTGTATTGTCTGGTATATATTCTCCTATTGTGCTTTCTTTGGTTTCCATTTTTACACTTAACTTGGATAAATGGGTTTCTCAGCCAAAGGCCATATGGGTTCATTGTGGAAATGGATCTGCTAGGAAAGGTGTAAAGCTTTGGATATAAAGCTTGGGGTCTTCCTTTCTTTCTCTTCATGAAACAGCAGTAAGAAGTTAACTGAACTTTAAAATCACATCCATGAAACTAACAGTATTTGAGGGGACAGACAGATGTAATTCCAGTCTAATACCTCTTCTCCCTGAGGAAAAGGGACAACCTCTGGCCCCGACTTACCACTACCCCTTCTAGCAGCAAAATAAAGTATCCCTTGGGGAACAGGAGGAGGAGAAAAGGCTAGAAATGTCTATTCTACTTCCCTTAGAGCCACACAGTGACACCTCCCCATACATATAGGAAATAGGGCCTCACTAGAAATAAAAATCAATTTAAAAACATTTGGAAACAAAACCCATCACAAAAGTCCATATGACAATTAATATTTAAAGCAAGATTTAGTCAACAATGAAAGCAAATGTTTGGCTTTTCCAGACAATAGTGAAGTAGAGCAGGGTGAGGATGCAGAAAGGAGATAAATTTATGGGATCCCAATGTGGCTGCAAATTGTGTCCAGGCAGGTATCTCTCTAGGCAGAAGGGAGCTGCCCAAGGCTGCAATTACTGCAGTGTATTTCTTTTGCAATTAGCTAACTATTGGCATGCTGTGTATGTGTACCCCCAGGCTCCCATGTTCTCAGTAGGCCCCATCCCACCTGCTCCTGTCTCCCAAGATGCTTCAGTCTCTCCTTCCAGGGTCTTTTTTTTGGGGGGGGGGTAGGGGGACAAACACCATCCTTCTTATAAGCTTCATTACTGGTTGCAAGTTTTTATAGGAAGATAATATAGATCAGGTACTTGGCAAAGGCAAATGATGATTAGCCCTCAGCCAAGTTTCATGTCTATAACACTGTCCATTCTCATCTCCACTGCTTGTCTTCCCTGATTCCTCCATGATGCAACTGTAGAGCCACCTACAAGAATCCTTTCCTAGTTCCCTTTGATTGCAATGCTTTCCTTCTAAGATTACCAGCAATTTATCCCATATATCTTGTATATGCATGTTGTTTTTCAGTCATGTCCAGCTCTTCATGACCCCATTTGGGGTTCTCTTTGCCAAGATTTTGGAGTAGTTGCCATTTCATTCACCAGTTAATCTTTCAGATGAGGAAACTGAGGTAGAAAGGTTAAGTGACTTTCCCAGGGTCACACAGATTATAAATATATGAGATCTGATTTCAATTCACAAAGCTGAGTCTTCCTGACTCCCAGACTCTGCACCCTATTCACTTGTGAATACACAGTTTTTTTACATTGTTTTTCCCCCATTAGATTGTGAACTTGAGAGAAGGAAGTTTTTTTTTTCCTTTCTTCATATCCTTAGCATTTAATATAGTGTATGGCACATAGTAGGGAGTTATTAGATGTTAGCTGACCAAATGGCAGACTAAGTGTTCCACCATCTTTCTTTGAGGTGACAGAATGTAAGATCAAGGCTGTAGCTATACATAGAGAAGAGTTGCAGAGGATGGAGGATGGGAAAGCACATTTGGATTGATGCCTGCAACATGGGAGGGGGAGCCCAAACTGAGGAGATTATAGATTCATTTACATATTTGAGTCTAGTCTTGGGGAAGAGTCCTGTGCTCTAACCCAAGCTATAATCCTGGGTTGATAGGCTAACCTCATAAGACAAATATTGAATGCTTGGTAATAAACCCATCAACAAGTTCTTAATGTCAATTACTCTGAAATCTCCCTTCAAGGCTTGACTTGCGGAGTTCTCTGTAGTCTATTAGCCAATTATCCCTTATGGTTTACGATGTAAGAGCCAAGGAGAAGGATGGAATTAGGATTTGTCTCTATGATGGAACAAGAAACACTTGAGAGTCACTTTCCGAAACAGTTAAAGAGCTTAAATCCTGTTTGTTTCTTGATGTTAATTTCTGCTATTCTATTTTCTAATTCTCCTTAATGAGATGGCTCAGAGGAAGCCTTCCCTCCTGATGCTGGCTCAGAGACACAACAAGGTCAAAAAGAAGAGCAGCAGCCCTACCAGAGCCTTGTTACCCTAATACTGTATTCTGCAAACAGACAGATGTGTAAGAATGCTTTGTTTTCATTCTGTCCTTGCCTGTTCACATTTGCTTCTCAGCCACAAGGCAATAGAGTCTCTAAGCAGCCACTTAGGAAACAAAGCTGTCCCGATTTGAAACCTCTCCTGGATGGTCAGATATCACATTACTCACTCTATTTAAAACTGCCCCCATGGAAGAGGGAGGCACCTGTTGTTCTTACCCAGGTGATGGCATAGGGTCAGAGCTTTACAAAGAAAGACTGAAGTCATGCATGTATAGGCAGAGTTTGCAGGCCTTTAGACCATGTCCCCGACAATGGAAAGCTTTGTGACCCTGGAGAAGTCATTTAAGGTCACTGAGCCTCAATTCTTCATCTATAAAAAGGAGATAATTTTTATAAAATCTAATTGGTAACTAGGATGACCCTTCCTGATGTAAGGTCTTCATTCCCTGGGATGTCTCTATGTGTATAGAAATATTGTGTGCATAGCATATAGATACATAGTATTAGTGTATCATTTGTAGTATCCTATATGTCATGCATACCATATATATGTATATGTTTTATGCATATATTTCATAGTATTGTATCCATATATGTATGTTTACATACACATATATAGGTTTATATACACATATATTTTATACATGTTTGTACACAAATAATATTTTACATATAAATATCATCATCTATGGAGACTGAGATTTAAACTCCCCAAGAATCGATTTCATTTTCGTCTTTGGTTCCCCAGATCCTAGTACTGTTCTTGACCCATAATAGCTATTTAATTGGTGTTTATTAATTGATTAAAACACACCTCTTTGACAGTTCTGAAGGAGGGATTGAATAACTGATTTTTTTTTTTTTTTTGGACCAGACCAGGGACTTCCAAGGTATAGGGAACTCCCTGCTAAGGCTTTTCTTTCTCCAATGCCAGTAACACCTTCTAATTAGTTCAGGGTCTTAGTGACTTGCCTGGGGCCCTGAAAATTTAAGTGACTTGCCCAACATGCTACCAGAGACCTTTTTTAGCTGGAAGCTAGCTGTTTAGCCACTATAGCATGCTGACTTTCCTTATTTAATTAAATAAAGGAATTCTTAGAGGAAAACTTTTGTTATATCTAAGGAATCGTACAGGCTGGACACAGACAGCATGTCAACAAGGGTATGGATGAATGAAGGTCTGGGTGATGTCAAGATATTAGGGAAACTCTGTTTTCCAGAGCTAAAACCCAGCAAGTAAGTTATTCCCTGAGCTTGGCATAATGACAGTCCTTTGTGGTCACCCTCTGGATGCTCTCACCTTCTGGCAAAGTCACATAATTATTATATTGTTTTGACCAGTACTAGGTTCTCTGAGCTTGGACAAGCACCTGCTGTATCCATGTTCCGGTCATGAAGCCCTGCATGAAACAAACTTACCTCGTTTCTGTTACTCCTTATTGGCAGTGCTACAGCTCGTTGGATAGCCATTGGTATAAACGTTGAAATCTCCCCACATTGCCTCACTTCCCCCACACTAGGTGTGGGGCCCCTGCACATGTGTCTAATCTTCCTCCTTGCCTGCAAGCCCTTTCTCTCACTTCAAAATTAAACTTTGGGTTGATTCCTGACTCTCCTAACTCTAGCCTGCTATGTTTGACATGGGGAAGCCACAGGTTAGAGGCTAGTTTGGTCCAGTTGACAATAAAAGTTTAGTTACACGCTCAAGGAAACCTAATGGTATTTGCAGCATGATTTCAGGATGCTGGGAGGAGGTAGGATAGAGATAAAGGGAAAATTGTCACCATCTCAAAGAATCCTGCCTCCTTTGTAGCCTTTTCTCAGATTACTTCCCTTATATGCCCTACCTCTTGGCTATGGAGAGTACTTGCATTTCCTTCCCCAATCTTCCCCCTGCCATTGGTGATCCTCGTTGGTCTCAGATGAGGACCCTATTTAAAGTTATAAGTAATGGCAGAAAGTTCTGAGGCTGCCCTAACATAATGCCCACAGCACTCCTGGAGGTAAATCATTAAGCCCTCTAGAAAGGTCAGCTCTGCTCTAAGCGAAAGGATATTGACTTCTTGACATTGGACAATTTCTTGGAATAGACTGGACATTTGCTGAGGACAGCAGGGTCCCAGTCATTTACTGTTCTCCAGTAGTGATCTGGCATTCCTCAGGAGATAATGGTTTCCCCTCATTGAAAGTTTTTAAATAGCCCAACTGACCACTTGTCTTGCTGTACTTGCTGTCAGGGGACACTTTGTTAGCTGATCTCTGTTCTCACTTTCTATTCTGTGACAGTTGTTTTTTGTAGTCTCTGTTGGCCCAGGGGCAAGCACAGTGCCCTATGCAATAGTTACTTAGCAGTGCCTTCTATATGAAGGTAACATTTCCCAGAGTCATCATGAGCAGGTGCAAACTCCATCCCCATCACTTACTATCTGAGTGGCTTTGGGAAAGTCACTCAACAGTTCCAAGTATTAGTTTCCTCATCTGTAAAATGAGTGGGTCAGACTCAATGGCCCCTAAGTTTTCTGCTGCCTTTAGATCTATGATCTGATGAACTGATAGGGAACAAATAAAAGTGGAACGTAGACACCTACCTTCCCATAGGTTGGGGGAAATAAGAAAGAAAAGGGAAGCAATGCTGGCTTTGGTGTTCCAGGTTCTCAGCTCGAACACTGGCTCTGCTGTTATTAACCATATGGTTCTTGGTAAGTGGCTTTCCCTTTTAGATCACAGTTACTCACATAAGGATGAAAGAGTTGGAGTCACTTCCTTTCTAGGTCTAAAGCTTTGTTCTAATCTTCAGTGTGAGATTTTATGTACATCCTAATATACTGAGATTTGAAGTTCCAAGAGGACCTTCTTTAACCATCACAATATGGTTTCTTGGAAAGTTTCTTTCACCTACTTCTTGTGAAGCAACAAGATGGGTTACCAATGCCTTCCCTTTGCAATAAGTAGCTACTTTATGGCAATAAAGTTGTGATTCAGGAAAGCCTGGAAGCCAGTCTTCTAGTCCTCATGGCCACTGGATGAACCCAGAATCCTGCAGTCTATGTCCATCCTGGCTCCTGGGGCTAGAAGGGCTTGAGCTTCAGAAGGCTCCAAGAGCATGCGGGCAAAGCCAAGGCTAAAGGCCTTCATCATGTGTACCCTTCTTGGTAGATCCAACATGCAGCCATGGAAGGAAAAGCCACATCAGTCTAAGAGTCTTTGTGAATGCCCACTGTGCTCTGAGCTTTTCATTTTCTTCTGTCCACCACTTTTTTTAAAGTACAACACAGTGTTTTCCATTATGAAAGTGCTAATCCCATTTCACCAAGTAAAGTTTAAGGACTTATCAGAACAAACACACTCTTCAGGATAGAGCTCAGTGCTCCTGCTGAAGGTTTTTTAAAGCTTCTCTCCTGGGACACATCTCAGAGATCATATTTATATAGTGAGTAATATTGCAATACATTTTAGACAAATTTCCAAGTAGTGTTGGTGTGAATTCCTGCTACGTCCCTGGGAGGCAATCAGATATTCCTTTGCCAATCAGGAAATTCTGTGTATGACAGGCCAACAAAGATGAAAGCTGGGGTAAGAAATATGAGCTATTAGATCTGTGCTATTAAAAGATAATGGTAGAAAAGGAAAAAAAAAGGAAAAACATTAATATCTATCCTAGTTCTGCCCTCCTCCATTCCTATGTTATATATTCAATCAAGGTTTAAAGGTGTACAATGAATTAAAAACTAACAGATCAATAAAATATTATTTACTAACATTTACAAAGTACTTTGAAGTCTACACTTGTTTTACAAGTATTATGTCATTTTATGCCCTCAAGAAAATGGGGGGAGGAAGTGTTATTATTATCCCATTTTATAGATGAAGAAACTGAGTCTTGCTAAGTGAAATGCCCAGAGTTAGGGAGCTAGTAAGCATTTCTGGTCAGATTTGAACTAGATATGTACATTTTTTTAGACATAATACTATTGCACACTTAATAGACTACATTATACTGCAAACACAACTTTTATACACACTGGGAAACCAAAATATTCATGCTACTTACTTTATTGTGATATTTACTTTATTGCAGTGGCTTGGAACCAAAGCCAAAATATCTCTGAGGTACCCTCCTATCCTGTAAACAGATTGTATGCACAGCTGTGTTCTACATCCACTTGTAACAAAAAGTTGCAGCTTTCCATCAAGATTCCCTGATTATGGCAGTGGGCTTGACTTGAGGAGGACAGACTGGGACCATTACCTCCCTCTGCTGGGATGGAATGCTTCTATGAATGTAGCCAGGATTTGGATTATCTTTGGGGACCACAGGGTCATGTTGATTTTTGACATCATAGAATCCATTTGGAGCTGCCAAGTCCTCATTTCCTCCTACTACTTCATTTCACCAAGGTTTCCATTAAAGCCCATAGAAGTGGACTTCATTCTTAATTCTCTCATTCTTTCCCCAAATCTCTCAATCCCCCTCAATCCCCTTCTCCCCACCATATCCAACCAACTGTCAAGTACTGTTGATTACTTGGCATCTCAATAGCACAGTTGAGTACTGAAGCGGCAGTCAAGAAGATCTGAGTTCAAATATGACCTCAGACACTTACTAGTGATATGACCCTGAGAAAGTCACTTAACTTCTGTCTGTCTTAGTTTCTTCATCTGTAAAATCAGGGTAATAACCCCAGTTTGTTGCGAGGACAGAACGACATAATATTCATAAATCACTTTGCAAACCTTAAAATGCTATATTCATGCTGGTTATTATTGTGTTAGGTACAATTATAATTTCAGATTATCTAACTCATCTGTTTTCTTCTCCCTGCTCCCAAGGATGCCACTTGAATTGAGACCCTCATTATATGTTGCCTAGACTATTACCCCAGCCCTTTAACTCTGCTCCTCTATCCAGCCTCCTCCATGTGACCGCCAAAGTGATTTTCCTAAAGAACAGATTTTATTCTGCCACTATTCTGCTCTGAAAGATTCTCAATTTCACTATTTCCTGGGGTGGTGGTGGGGAGGTGGATTTCTCTGTTTGACATATGAAGATTGTCATAAATTGGCCTCAATCTACCTTTTCAGAGAGATTTTCTACATTGCATTCTAGCTAATGGCCTACTGTACTGGATATTTCTCATATGCAATATACTGCATCTTGCTGCTGCTGTGCTTTTTCATTCACTGATTCCCATGCCTGAACTACTTTTTCCTCACATCTATTTCTTGGAATCTCTAAATCCTTAGAAGATGAGGTTTAAGTCAGGATTCTAAAGGGGACCTCTCTGATTCCCCAAAATGTTTCTTCCCCACTCCACCCCTTCATAAACCTTCAAATGAAATCATGTCAACAAGCATTTTGTAGTTTCTACTCTGTTTAATACACTGGGGCTATATGCTGGGAATAAAAAGAAGTCCCTTCCTCAAATCATAAACAAACCAATCCCTTATCTCAGGGAGCTCCCAATTTAATAGCCAAAATATCTTTGAATTTACTTTTTATTTACTTACATTTAAATACATAGTTTCCCCCAAGTAGAACATAAGCTCCCAGGGAGCAGAAACTCTTCATTTTGTCTTTTTCTATTCATGGCCCTAGCACATACCTGGAACATAATAATAGCTTAATGAATGATATACTCCGCTACTTCAGTGATTTAATCTAATTTCTCTTCCATGAGGTGCATCACTCTACTGGCATAACCCAGGATATCCCATAAATTTTCAGTAAATGTTAATTTCTTGGAAATTGTATATAATTTTTCCCCACTGTCAAGGTATACTAACGTGAGTATATTAGAATCTCAAGGTTCCCATAGTTGGAAAGAATTCAAGTTTGACTTTGCCTCTGAATTTCAATCTCTAGTTAACCATTTGTGTTTATATATGGGCATATTAAGGCCACAAGTTTGAATATGTCTTGAATATTATCTCTTCTGAATTTTTAGGTGTCCCCCCCTTCTCTCCCCTTTTCTCCTCTCCATTATCTGTCCTATCTTTCTCTGTATCTGTCTCTGTTTCTTTCTCATTAATGTAATTGAACTGAAGTGTTAGCTTTAAAACAATATTATTAATAATAAAGCATTTTATGAAATAATGCTAATAGAATTGCCCCTCAAAAGCTCTAGTCTAACTATCTCACTTTCTAGATAACTAAACTGACCTCTCTAAAGGTGGAGAAACTTAGAGAATAAAACCTGATCTCGGGCTCTATAGGCTCCAGGTACAGTGCTTGTTCCCATGGGCCTTTCTGCTGTTATATACTGAGACTTTGGTTCCTAAACTTTCTAAGATGAAATGCTGACCTAGAGACATTCTTTATTTCATGGAAAAGACAAATATCTCTGTATACTTGTTTTTTTTACCAAAAATACTCAAACACTTAAATGCTTAAGCAGGTCAGTGATCACATTGATTTGGGAGTTCCTTTACATGATACAAATCTCAACCCTTCTATGCCTGCTTATCCCAGGTAACTTCTGTCCATGATTTCCCTTAAGATCATCTTGCGGGGAGGGGCATCCCATATGGTAAAGTCCTTCTGCATTCTTTCCTGTCACCTAGAAGATAACATTGAACTATTGTCACTGTTCATCTATCATTTGTTTCCTTCAAGAACATGCTTTTGTGATAAATTACATCACTGCCCTTATTTTTCTAATATTTGAATCTGTATAAGACAACTAAATTATGAGCATACCTTCTCTGGATCTCCACTATTTTCTCTTAAAGCATATTCATTCTTTTAAAGAAAACCCACAACGGTTCAGTATTCAGTATACATCATTTGTTTTCAAATAATTTTTAATCTCAAAAAAGTAGTAACATCAATTCAACTTCAATATTTAAAAAAACAACATAGGCAAAAGGGAAAACCAAGAGGCTGAAGGGAAATTTCCATCTATATTGAAGCCTGTGACTTTGCCAAGAGTCTCACAAAACATGGAATAAAAAAAAACTAAAGGCCTGTTTATAAAGCTATTAAATGTTCCCTCTCAAGTGTTAGTTGCACTTCAATACCATGTCTATGTTGGGACTGGGAGAATGCTTGTGAAAATTTCAAGAGAGGCACATTATCAGGAAAGCAGCCAATGACATCAGAAAGAAGATTGGAAGGAGGGCTGGAGTTACATTTGGAGGAATCACTTTAAACCTATCACTTAGAACTTGTGTGATATATGAAGAACTATCTTCTCTGACCCTCAGTTTCCCCCTCTGCAAAATGAAAAGCATACACAATTCCTTCTAAGACCTCATCGAGCTCTAAATCTATGACAAAATAATTTTCACAAAGCAAGAGGATAATGATAATAAAAATAAAGTAAATTTTAGAAAAAAATGAAAAACAGGATGTTATTTTATTTTTGCAAAATTTGCCATTGAATGTCAACACGATCATGGTCACCATAGGATTCTGGTCACTTTGGTTAGCTTTGCCTCTGGTGGGAGGAAGTTTTTGGTACAGGGAGAGATTGAGGAAGCACAGGTCATTCTAAAATGGTATCTGCTACACTACCACCACCTTTATTACAACATTATGTTAGATCAGGCTTTTATCTCTTCTTTTCTTTTTTTTTTTCTTCTGTCTATTTTTTTTTTTTTGGAGGGTGGAAGTCAGGGCGATTGGGGTTAAGTGACTTGCCCAAGGTCACACAGATAGTAAGTGTCAAGTGTCTGAGGCTGGATTTGAATTCAGCTTCTCTTGACTCCAGTGCTGGTGGTGCTCTATTCACTTGGCCACCTAGGTGCCCCTATGTCTTCTCTTGTTAGTTATCTCTGGACTTGTTGCAATCTGCCAACATTTGCAATTGTATGAAAGACCAGGAGTTAAGACAGAATAGAAGTGCTGTTCCCTGAATGCTTTTGCCAAGAGATAAGGAGGCTATAGACACTCAGAGGGGGAAGTGGAGTAGAAAAATGTATTTGGCCACATAAGTATCTCTGATTCTGCAAGACTGTGTAAGAATATTAAAAAGTCGCAGTAGTACTAGTCTTCATGGACTTGGAAATTGGAACACCAGCCTTACAGCAGTGATAGAAACAGCTAAGAAGATACAATGATTGTAGTGAGAGAATATTTGAGGAAAATTTTAAGAGACAGATTTTGGGAGGGGAAATATTTGGACTTGAAAATGAATTGATGTGATGTCATTTAGGGCAATGACATCTCGGTAGCCGAGTGGAGAGTTCTGGGAGGACCTGAGTTCAGATAAAGCCTCAGACACTTACCAGCTATGCCACCCTGGGCAAGTCACTTAACACTGCCTCAGTTTCTTCATCTGGAAAATGAGCTGGAAGAGGAAATAGCAAATTGCTCTAATATCTTTGCCAAGAAACTTCCAAATTGTGCCACAAATAACAAAACACGACTTAAGAACCACCACCAACACAACAACAAAAACAACTTCCAAGGAAGGAAAATATTGGGAAGGGGAGTGCACCATTTGCTCTGTTTCTTGTTTTTATTTTTTTAATTTTTCTTAATTTGCTCTGTGTCTAGTACCATGCTTTGCACATCTAAGGGGCTTAGAAAATGTTTTACTTCATGGAATTGAACTAAATTTGAGAGTCCCAGCTGTAAATTAGGATTCAGTGTGTAAAAGACAGTATATAAATTATCATCTAATAAACACTGTCCCCTTTCCCTTCTTCTTCCCTTTCCTTCATCCCAACCCCCATATATGTAGTATAAACACAAAGAGTCAACTGCATTTGAACTACTCTAATATTGTACATAATTTCTTGTAATGCAACTGGGTGGTACAATGGTTAGCATTCAGGGCTTGGGGCCAGGAAGCCTTGAGATGACTCCTACTTGAGACACTTAGTGGGTTTGAATTCTAACTTTGTGACTTACTAACCTCACAACCTTAGACCTTAGGGAAGTCACCAATATCTCTCTGGGTCTGAGTTTCCTCATTTCAAGAATATACAGTTTCAACATAATCTCTAAGGTTCCTTTTACTCTAAATCTATGATTTTCAAAAATCTGAAGTTTGTCTGCAGATGAAAGAATAGCGTACAAGAATGTATCCTATAATTAAAGTGACCAGATAGAAGTTGATGTGTGTAGGGATTTGTTGTAGCTCGCTTGAATTGCTGATTGTTAAATTCTCAGTGTAGACACTTACCTTGGACATTAGGAATCAGGGCTTGATTGTTGTTTTGTTAATTATTTAGACTTGAGAAAAAGATGAGAAAATACTAATGTATGTTAAAGTAGAGTGGAGAGCCTTTTTTCCCAACATTCACCAGTATACTACTGGATTTCCCTGAAACAAAGGGATGTCCAGACTTAGGATATCTGCCCAACTCATTGACCTCTGTTACCCAAGTGCCAAGTCTACTCAGCAGTAGCTGTGATTCATGCTGAGTCACTGGCCATCTATTGCCACCTATCAGTGTACTCCATCAGATAAGGCATCATGGAAGAAGCAATGTTGTCTCAAAGTTGTCTTAGTCAGATTGTGAATTAATTTCCACTTTGGTTTAAGTTGAGTTTCCCAGGGTGTTAGAATTAGAGTCAGACATGACCTCAGGAACCACTAGTCTAAACCAGGATTACAGATGAGGAAACCAGTACCCATAAGGGTCAAGAGAATTGGCCAAGGTCCCTCATGGAATGACACACCTGGGTTTGAAGCCGGGTGCCCTGTAAATTTAGTATTGTTTCCAATAAAACATTGTGTCTTCAACGCCAAGCTGGTTACCATGATGTATCATGGGATGAAAATTCTGTGCCATAATTTGGTGTGAACCACTGAATACAGGTCCCTTTCTGGAAAGTTTCTACTGACCAAGTGTTTGTTCACCATTATGTTATTCCATCAAAGTCCTACTCTTAGTTCTCTCTGTCATGGAGGTAATTATATAACTTGTGAGGCAATATTCAAGAACCTGGTTGTGGTATATGAATGTAATGGAATACTATTGTGATATAAGAAATGATGAGCAGGTGGATTTCAGAAAAAAAACTGTAAAGACTCATGTGAACTGATGCTGAGTGAAATGAGCAGGAACAGGAGAAAACTGTACACAGTAACAGCCCCATTGTGCAAGGACTAACTTTGAAAGACTTAGTTCTTCTCAGCAATGCAAGGATGTAAGACAACTCCAAAAGACTTGTAATGGAAAAGTTTATCCATATCCAGGGAAAGAACTATGGATTCTGAATGCAGATTGAAGCAGATTATTGGCTCTTTTTTTGTTTTGTTTTGTTTTTTTTCTTGTGGTTCTTCCAATGCATTCAAATTCTTTTATACAACTTGACCAATGTGAAAATATGTTTAATAAGAATGTATATGTAGAGCTTATATTAGATTGCTGTAGAGCTTATATCAGATTGCATGCTGTCTCAGGAAGGGGGGAGGGGAAGGAGGCAGAAAAAATTAAACTCAAAAGCCTATGGAAGTGAATGTTAAAAATCAGAAATAGGGGATAGAGCCAAGAAGCAGAAAAAAAGCAAGAACTTTGTCTGAGATCCCATTCCAAGCACCTACAATACCTGTAAAAATGACTCTAAACTAATTTTAGAGCTACACAACCCACAAAGTGACTCAGAGAAAGAAATCTCCTGATGAAGGCAGCCTGGCAGGGTAACAGGAAGCATCTATCACAGTCCCACATGAGCCACACCAGACTCATGGCCGAGACTGGCCAGAGTAGACTTCAGGAGAGTGAATCACCCGAAGATGTGATGGTTTCCAGACTTCTCAATCCATAAACACCAAAGAGAAAGTAAAAGGTCAGTAGGGAACTCTGTTGGAACTGAGAGAAGAGTGTGGTCAAGCCCCTGCTCGTGGGGTGGCACAGGGGGCGGCATGGTGGCTGCAACTGCTGTCTCATGGCTGCTTCTGGAGCTCCTGGCCTGCAGATCATAGGGTGAACAAGTGGCCATTCAGAGGGTAATCACTGTTGCTTATAATTGCTTGGATATAGGTAACAATCTTGGATGGTGGACCTGGGGTGAGGAACACCAGTGTGCCAGAGCTTGTGGAGGCTGTAGAGAGGTCACCCTCCTCATAGCTCTGACAACAGCTCTGACAACTGCAAAAACCCTAGTAATTTGAGACACCGTTTTCTCCACTCTATAAGCAGATTTCTACCATGGCAAAGAGCTCAAAAGTCAAGTAATTGGGTGGCAAGATGTGAAAGCAGAGGAAGCACAATCAGACCCCAGAATGTTTTTGGGGGACAAAAAAGATCAAAACATGGAACCAGAAGAAGACAACAAAGTCAAAACTCCTGTATCAAAACCTTCCAAGAAAAAATGTGAACTGGTTGCAGGCCATGGAGAAGCCAAAGATGGATTTTGAAATTCAAGTGAGAAAATTGGAGGAAAAATTGAGAATTAGACTGGGGCAAATAGAAGTTAATCACTTTATGAGAAATTAAGATACTATAAAACAGATCTAAATGAATGAAAAAATAGAAGGCTATGTGAAATATCTTATTGGAAAAACCACTGACTTGGAAAAAGGATACAGGAGAGATCATTTAAAAATTATTGGACTACCTGAAAGGCATGATAAAAAAGAGCCTAAAATCATCTGTCAAGAAATTCTTAATATTCTAGAAGCAGAAGGCAAAATGGAAATTGAAAGAATTCATTGATTGCCTCTTGAAAAATATCCCCAAAAGAAAACTCTTAGGAATATTATAGCCAAATACCAGAGTTTGCAGGTCAAGGAGAAAATATAAGCAGTAGGGAAGAAACAATTTGAGTATTGTAGAAACACAATCAAGATAACACAAGATCTAGCAGCTTCTACATTAAGGGCTTGAAGGACTTAGAATGTGATATTCTGGAGGTCAAAGGAGCTAGGATTAAAACCAAGAATCAACTACCCAGCAAAACTGAGTATAATGCTTCAGGGGAAAATATGGTCATTCATTGAAATAGAGGACTTTCATTCAATCATGATGATAAAACCTTAGCTGAACAGAAAATTTGACTACAAATACAAGAAGCATGAGAAGGCAAACAGGAAAAAGAAATCATACAGACCTTGTTAAAGTTGAACTATTTACATTCCTACATGGAAAAATGATAATTGTCACTCATGAGACTTTTATTAGCATGAGGATAGTTGAAAGGAATATATATGTGTGTATATATATATATATATATATATATATATGTATATATATATATATACATACATACAGAAATGTATATATAGGAGTGTTCTATGTGTGTATAAATATATATGTGAATGTGTATATATGTATGTATATGTATACATAGAGGGGACAAGATGAGCTGAATATGAAGGGATGATATATAAAAAATAAAATTAAAAGGTGAAAGGAATATGTTGGGAGAAGAAAGATAGAGACAGAATAAATTATGTAATATAAAAGAGCCAAGAGAAAACTATTACAATGGTGGGGAAGATCAGGAGGGTGAAAGGGAATGGGTCAACCTTTCTCTCATTGGATTTGGCTTAAGGAGTGAACAACATACACACTCAAGTGGGTATTTTACCCTACAGGAATGTAGGGGTAAAGGGGATAAGAGGTGGAATGATAGAAAGGAGGGCAGATTGGGGGAGAGGGCAGTTAGAAGCAAACACTTTTGAAAAGTGACAGGGTCAAAGTAGAAAATAGAATAAGTGGGGGCAGAATAGGATGGAGGGAAATACAGTTAATCTTCCACAATATAACTACTATGAAAATGTTCTGCATAACTACACATGTACAACTTTTATTGAACTACTTTTCTTCCCAGTGGGGATGGGTTAGGAGGGAATAAGGGAAAGAATCTGGAAATCAAAGTTTTAAAAACAAATGTTAAAAAAGAAAGAAAGAGGGGGCAGAGCCAAGATGGCTGAGTAGAAACAGCTCGTCCAAGCCTCTCTGCCCCCAGATTCCCCACAAACTATGTAAAAAAGGACTCTGAACAACTTCTGGAGCCCCAGCACCCACAGAACGACACAGAGAAGCTAACCTCCCGCTGAGGACAGCCCAGCAGCCCTGCAGGAAGGACCAGCACAGCGGTCTGGGAGCCGGCAGCGCGCAGAGCGCAGGAGCCCAGCCGAGCCGAGCCCAGGTCCCCGTGAGCCGAGGTTTTAGCCCCAGGGCGGCAGGGCCAGCAGCCAGCTGGAGGAACCCCAGAACACCAGGAGCAGTGGCGACTCCAGAATTATCAACATAGACATGCCTAGGACAAAGTAAGAGGTTAGTGTCCTATGGACTTTGGGACCAGTATTTGGGGAATGCATCAGCTCCCTCCCCTGTGGGCTAGAAGCCGCTGAGGACAAACGCCATTTTGTAGTTTTCATAGGCATTTCCGGCTCCCAGCCTACAAATAGTGGGGAGATCCAGCGATCAGTCTTGGGGGGTAATCGCTCTTGCTTTAACCTCCCTGGATCTGGATTGTGATCTAGGGTGGAAGTTGTGGGTGGGTTTACAGCTTGCCAGAATCGGAAGTTGCCCCCCACACTTTCAGGATGAAAATTCCTCTAGCTGGCCTTAAAGCCATAGTGTGGCAACAAGCCCAAAAGTCAAGCAATCAAGTGGCAACATGCCAAGGCAAAGGAAACAGAAAAATGCAACCCTAGACTCCTATTTTGGGGGCATAGAGCGGGAAAAGGACTGTGAGGTCAGAAGTCCTGCTCCAAAAGCCCCAGGGGAAAACATGAGTGGGTTGCAGGCCATAGAGGACCTTAAGAAGGACTTTAAAATCAAATAAGAGAAGTGGAGGAAAAATTAGAAAGAGAAATGAGAAGGATGCAGGAAAAGTATGAAATGAGGGTCAACAGCCTGACTGAGGAAAACAACACCTTAAAAAATAGACTAACTCAAATGGCAAAGGAGGCCCAAAAGGGCAATGAGGAGAAGAATGCCTTAAAAAGTCGAATTTGCCAGATGGAAAAAGAATCTCAAAAGTTCACTGAGGAGATTCATTCCTTCAGAGTTAGACTGGAGCAAATGGAAGCTAATGACTTTATGAGAAATCAAGATGCTGTTAAGCAGATCCAAACAAATGAAAGATTAGAAGGCAATGTGAAATATCTCATGGGAAAAACCACTGACCTGGAAAATAGATCCAGGAGAGACAATTTAAAAATTATTGGACTACCTGAAAGCCATGATCAAGGAAAGAACCTAGAAATCACCCTTCAAGAAATTCTCAAGGAAAACTGCCTTGATGTTTTAGATCCAGAGGGCAAAATAGAGGTTGAAAGAATCCACCGATCACCTCCTGAAAAAGATCCCAAAAAGAAAACTCCCAGGAATATTATAGCCAGGTTCCAGAATCCCCAGATCAAGGAGAAAATACTACAAGCAGCCAGGAAGAAACAATTTCAATATTGTGGAAACACAATCAGAATAGCCCAGGACCTGGCAGCTTCTACACTGAGGGATCGAAGGGCATGGAATATGATATTCCAGAGGGCAAAAGAACTGGGAATGAACCCAAGGGTCACCTACCCAGCAAAACTGAGTATTTTGTTTCAGGGGAAAATATGGTCATTCAGTGGAATAGAGGACTTTCAAGCATTCTTGAGGAAAAAACCAGAGTTGAATAGAAAATTTGACATCCAGATGCAAGAAGTAAGAGATGCCTGATAAGGTAATCAGGGAAAAGAAATCAAAAGGAACTTATCAAAGTTGAACTATTTACATTCCTATATGGAAAAGCAATATCTGTGACTGATGATATCTTTCTCACTATGAAAATAATGGAAGAAGGGGCTGTGGTCATATGAATACATATGTGAATGTGTGTGTATATGGTTACAGTTATATATGGATAGAGGGCATAGGTTGAATTTGTTGGGAAGGGAGAATACTCAAGGGATGAAATTATGAGGTGAGAGAGGAAAGTGGCAAGAGGAGATGGGGAGAGACATGGTAGGGTAAACTATCTCATGTAGGGGAAGTGGTTGCAAAGGAGGGGGAGAATAAGGAAGGCTAAAAAGGCAAAACCACATTCACATTGAATTTGGTTCAGGGAGAAAATGACATACATACTAAATGGGATATCTCAACCTGCAGCAGGATAGGGGGAAGGGGAATGAGAGGAGGGATGATGGATGGGAGGGCATCCTTGGGGTGAGGGGAGGTTGGAAGTACCCACTATAGAAGAGGGACAGGATTATGTAGGGAATGGACCAGGTGGGGGTGGGATGAGTGGGAGGGAATTATAAGCAGCCTTGTACAATATATCTACTATGATAATGTTTTGCATAGCTAGACATGTACAACATATACTGAATTACTTATCTCCCAAGAAGGAATGGGTGACAAGGGAGGAAGGAAATGGATCTGAAATTCGAGGTCGTAACATTAAATGTTTCAAATATATATAAATACTATTATTAATACTTTTGCCTATAATTGGGAGATAAGATGTGCAGGCATTGGGACACAAAGATTCATCTTCCTCTAATGGAAAAGTCGATGGGGGTATGGGAGAAGGTATGGGAGAGAGCAGATTGGAGGAAGCGATATCTTGTGGGACTACTATTCTGGGAGGTAGGGTAGGGGAATAATGGGGGGAAAATGATTGTAACTCAAAATCTGGCGGAAATGAATGATGTAAAACAGAAGTTAATAAAGCATTTGTTTAAAAAAAAAGAAAGAAAACTAGAAATCAAATAATTAAACTTTTTAAAAAGTACCTTGTTAGGTCCTTTTAATTTATTTCACAAGCATTAATTAGGCACCTACTCTGTGTTAGGTAAAATGCTATGTGGTGTAGATACAAAGATACTCATCATGGGTGGCTAGGTGATGCAGTGAATAGAGAAAGGGCCCTGGAGTCAGGAGGACCTGAGTTCAAATCCAGCCTGAGACATTTGACAGACTTACTAGTCATGTTACTTTGGTCAAATCACTTACGCCCAATTGCCCTCCAAAAAGAAAAAAGAAAAGAAAATACAAAGCTATTCATCAAACTGACATTTGCTCAAGAGGAGCTCCCACATTATGATGAACACAATGTTGACATATGTACAAAGGTACAACAAAACAAATAAACAAGAAAAGCACATAAACTTTACTTTTAATTAATTATTAAGAAAAAAATTACTAGACTTGTATTTAAGAATATGGCTCGGGCGGAGCCAAGATGTTGCAGTAGAAACAGCATTTCCTATGTGCTCTGCCCCACACAAATTTCAAATAATGTGAAAGGGGATTCCAAACAATTTCTGGAGCCACAGCACCCACAGAACGGCACAGAGAAGCTAACTTCCTGCTGAGGACAGCCCAGCAGCCCTGCAGGAAATGGCCAGTGCAGTGCTCTGAGAGCAGGCAGCACAGTAGGCTGGGAACCAACCGACAGCGCAGCCTGCAGATCCGAGGCCAGGACCATAGTTTTAGCCCCAGGGTGGCCAGACCTTCACCCGGCTGCAGGGACCCCAGAACACCAGCAATTGTGGAAATCCCAGAATTATCAGCACAGATATGCCTAGAACAAAGTGAGAGGTTAGTGCCCTATGGATTTTGGGACCAGTATTTGGGGAACAAGTCAGCTTCCTCCCCTGGGGGCGAAAAGCTGTTGAAGAAACACAGCACAGAAGCCATTTTGCAGCGTCAGTAGTGGCTCTAGCTCCTGGTCTGCAAACTGTAGGGAGATCCAGCAATCAGTCTGGGGGTTAATCGCTTTTACTTTAAACTGCCTGGATCTGGATTGTGGTCTGGGGGAGTAGTTTGGGGTGGGTATCCAACTTACCAGAGTGGGTGGAGGCTTTACAGAGGCCACACAACTGGCAGAAGTTGTGAAGACCCCACTTTTGGGCAGAAGCTCCCCTGTCTGGTGGCAGAGTCCTACTGTGGCAACAAGCCCCAAAATCAAGTAATTAAGTGGCAAGATGTCTAGGCAAATGAAAAAAAATAAACAGAAAAGTTCAACATTGGACTCCTATTTTAGGGGCAAAGAGGCTCAAAGCATGGAGGAGGACTGTGAGGTCAGAACTCCTGCACCAAAAGCCCCAAATGAAAATACAAGCTGGCTACAGGCCATAGAGGACCTTAAGAAGCAGATGAGAGAAGTGGGGGAAAATTTGGGAAGAGAAATGAAAAAGATGCAAGAAAAGTATGAAATGACAGTCAACAGCCTGACTGAGGAAAATAACACCTTAAAAAATAGACTGACCCAAAGGGCAAAAGAGGCTCAGAAAGGCAATGAGGAGAAAAAGGCCTTAAAAACTCGAATTTTCCAGATGGAAAAAGAATCTCAAAAGCTCACTGAAGAGATTCATTCCTTCAGAGTTAGACTGGAGCAAATGGAAGCTAGTGACTTTATGAGAAATCAAGATACTATTAAACAGATCCAAACAAATGATAGAATAGAAAGCAATGTGAAATATCTCATGGGAAAAACAATTGACCTGGAAAATAGATCCAGGAGAGATAATTTAAAAATTATTGGACTACATGAAAGCCATGATCAAAGAAAGAACCTAGAAATTATCCTTAAAGAAATTCTCAAGGAAAATTGCCCTGATGTTTTAGACCCAGTGGGGGAAATAGAGGTTGAAAGAATCCACCGATCACCTCCTGAAAATGATCCCAAAAAGAAAACTCCTAGGAATATTATAGCCAGGCTCCAGAACTCCCAGATCAAGAAGAAAATACTACAAGCAGTGAGGAAGAAACAATTTCAATATTGTGGAAACACAATCAGAATAGCCCCAGGACCTGGCAGCTTCTACACTGAGGGATCGAAGAGCATAGAATATGATATTCCAGAGGGCAAAAGAGCTGGGATTGAAGCCAAGGGTCACCTACCCAGCAAAACTGAGTATCTTGTTTCAGGGGAAAATATGGTCATTCAGTGGAATAGAGGACTTTCAAGCATTCTTGATGAAAAAACCAAAGTTGAATAGAAATTTGACATTCAGACTCAAGAAGCAAGAGATGCTTGAGAAGGTAATCAAGGAAAAGAAATCAAAAGGAACTTATCAAAGTTGGACTATTTACATTCCTACATGGAAAAACAATAACTGTGTTTGATGAAACCTCTCTCATTATGAAAATAATTGAAGAAGGGTACATGGCATATGTTCACAGGTATACATGTATAGAGGGCACAGGTTGAATTTGATGGGAAGGGATGATTTTTATTTGGAGGGCAGTTGTAGTTGGGTGACTTGCCTGGGGTCACGTGGCTGGGTTTTTGTTTGTGTGTTGGGTGTCTAGGGCCGGATCCGAGCTCGGGTACTTCTGGCTCTGGGGCCGGCGCTCTGCTCACTGTGCCACCTAGCCACCCCAAGGAAGGGATCATTCTTAAGGGTTGAAGTCAAGAGGTGAGAGAGGAAAGTGGCAAGAGGAGATGGAGAGAGAAAGGGTAGGATAAACTATCTCATGTAGAAGAGGCAAGGGGAAGTAGTTGCAGGGGAGAGGAAGAACAGGAAGGCAAAAAGGCAAAAGCATATTCTCATTGAAGTTGGCTCAATGAGAGAATTACATACATACTAAATGGAATATCTTACCCTCACTCACTCTCCTGAGTAGGAGAAAGGAGGATGAGAGGGGGGATGATGGAGGGGAGGGAATTCTGGGGGGAGGGGAGATTGGAAGTACCCACTATCAAAGAGGGAGAGGATCAAAGTAGGGAATGGACCAGTTGGGAGGTGAGATGGGTGGGAGGGAAATATAAGCAGTCTTTTATAATATATCTACTATGGTAATGTTTTTCATAGCTATACGTGTACAACACATACTGAATTGCTTATCTTCTCAGAGGGAGTGGGTGACAAGGGAAGAAGGGAATGGATCTGAAAATCGAAGTTTTAAAATTAAATGTTTCATAAGATGTCCAGGCATTGGGGCCCAGAGATTCACCTTGCCCTAATGGCAAAGTCGTAGGGGGTATGGGAGAAGATATGGGAGAGAGCAGATTGGATGAGGGGATATCTATTGGGACTGCTATTCTGGGGTGGTGGGTAGGGTAAAAATGGGGGAAAAATGTAACTCATAATCTGGTGGAAATTAATGATGTAAACCAGAAGTTAATAAAGCATTTGTTTAATTTAAAAAAAAAGAAAGAAAATGGCTCTAATTATAAAGATATATATATATATATATCTTTATAATTAGAGCCATTTTCTTTCTGTATATATATATACAAAGCATATTTTTTTGAAATTGAGGATGGGGAACATTAGCAGCTAACGGGGTAGATTATGGAAGGAGATCAGTAAAGACCTCATCCAAGAGAGGTCAGGAGATGATTCTGGAAGGAACCTATGGGTTCTAAGGGTTGAGGGGGAGGAGCAGGGCATTCCACGTGTGGGACACACGTTTTGAAAAAGCATAGAAGCTGTAAATGAAAGATGTCTATCAAACTGGACTATGGATCCTTTGAATTGTGATCATGCAGAAGACTATTGCGGAAGTACAAGGGAGTAGTGTTAGGGACCAGATTTGTAAGTAAAGAGTAGCAGATGAATAAAAGACTATACAATTTATCAAATACCTGGCAGTATATGTTGGTGGTTGTAATGACATACCAATGAAATCACAGATCATCATCTCCCACCCTCCTCCCAATCTCACAATCCCCTAAGAAGGATAAGTGCTACTAAACTCATCAGTTTCCAAATAGTCTTGTTTCATTTATACTAGGCACAGGAGAAAAACACCAAATATGCCTCCAAGAAAAAAAATAAAGTAAAGTTAAATGAAATAAAAAAAAAACCAATCCACAAAACCTCAGTCTTGTATATATCTATATATACACATAATCTAAAATAACATACATTTACTAACTTTTTAAAGTTAAGAGAATATAAAAATTAAATACCTTGAATTTTAATATATTCTTATTTGCAAATATTTTATAATGGTTCCAAGTTGTGATGCTATCCCTATTCTTTTTTTTACATAAGAATATTTGCTATATCAAGATAATCCACTCAAATTATGAAACAGGATGTAGATGAACAGATCATTGATATCCATCTACTTTGAAATCAATAATATAGATGGGAAATGCTAATTGGAAGATTTGGTGATATTTGTATTTTGTAGTCTCAGCTTCCATTGGCTATTCCATTTTATTTTTTTCCCCCAAGGTCCTCTATATTTTCATACACTTCTCCTCTATCTCTCTTCTTTTTTTTTTAAATTAAATTTTTATGTTTACTTTTAGTTTACATAGTTCATTTCCACAAGATTTTTGAGTTACAAATTTGCTCCCCGTCTTTCCCTTACCCACCACCCCAAAACAGTGATCCCACTTTATACCCCCTCCCCCAATATGTTCTCTCCTATATCCTCCCTCACCCCCCCACTCCAACTTTCCAGTAGGGCAAGATGGATCTCTATACCTCAATGCCTATATATCTTGTTTCCCAGTTGCATGTAAAAAAAAATAATATATTTTTTAAATATTTGATTTTAAAATTTTGAATTCCAGATTCTTTCCCTTCCTCCCTCATCACCCACCCTTACTGGGGAGATAAGCAATTCAATATAGGTTGTACATGTGTAATTATGCAAAACATTTCCATAGCAGATATATTGTGAAAGACTTGATTATATTTCCCTCAGTCCTATCCCAACCCCACCTTGTTCTATTCTCTACTTTGACCCTGTCCATTTTCAAAAGTGTGTGCTTCCAACTTTCCTCTCCGCTGCAATCTGCTCTCCCCTCCATCATCCCCCCTCTTATACCCTTCCCCCCTACTCTCCTCTAGGGTGAGATACCCTATTTAGTGTGTATACCATTCCCTCCCTAAGCCAAATTCAATGAGAGTAAGGTTGATTCATTCACTTTTGCCTTCCTGTTCTCCCCCTCCATTGCAATAGTTTTCCCTTGCCTTTTCTATATAAGATAGTTTACCCTATTCTGTCTCTCCCCATCTCCTCTCATTATATTCCTCTGTCACCTCTCAATTACACCTTTTAAGTATCATCCTTTCCTATTCAATTGTCCTGTGACCTCTGTCTATGTATACTTGTACACATATAACCTCAGCCATTCTTACCAGGGAAAGTAGGGTGCAGCTCAGAGTCTGGCTACCTACAACGAGGGGAAAAGAGGTGAACTGGTCTACCGTGTTTGATCTGATTTGAAATAGCCCAGGGTCCTTCCCTTCTTCCCTGCAATAAAAAGACTCCACCCTATGTCTGTATCAGCAAGGGTCCCTCACACATAAGATACCATGGCTATTCCCTCGAATGACTCCACCACCCTTGATGTGAATCATGCCACCTACTAGCCCCTGACTGCCAGAATGCCATCGGGAGTTAGCAAAAGGTCCAGCTGTCACTTAGCTGTGTTCCATATGCATTGTGATGCTACTGAAAAGCCATCATGGTTTACATTGAGTATGCAAATCATTTTTCTTGCTACTCTATCATTTGGGATCTCATTACTGATGCCCATTACTGATAGGGCCAGTATTCCCTTATTAGTAGCAGGCTAGGTCTGATGCAGACAAAACCAGAGGGGATCCTCTGCTAAGACTACTTATATTTTGGAAAAGCTGTCTACTGGAGACCTCCCTCATCAAAGAAACTCACAAAGTCATTTCCATTTCTCAGCCCCCACTAGTTCAGTAAAAGAAAGAGGACCAGGTTACAGTACTGACTTTACACTGACTTCAGATTCACACTGGGAGTCATTTTATCATAAAATCAGAGCTTCAGAGAAGGAAGGAAGCTGCAAATTCATCTTCTCTGACCCTCCTTTTACAGATGAGGAAACTGAGACTTCAGGAGTTTCAATGACTTCCTTAAGGTTCTAAAAGTAGTGACAGAATTAGGCTTTGAGCATCAGGTCTAGCGTTCTTTCAACAGGTAATTAGCAGAGCTGGGATCCAAATTAGGTTCTCCCACACCAGCTTCAACATGCTTTCCTCTCGGGATTTTTGAACCACATGATTCTGAGCAATACCCTTTACCTTTGGGAGTCTCCATTTCTCAGGAGTTGCTGGGCCTAGATGGTCTGTTAGATCCCTCCTATTTCGACATTCTGGGATTCAATGTCTTCTTAGCATACTAATTTTAGGTATCTAATAGGGTATCTTGTATCTGAACATTGGCTGCCCTGTGCTCTGAATCAGATGATGATAGTCATGAAAGGATGAGGAGTGGGAGGTAAGTGGGATGAGGCACAGCTGGCATTAGGGCATGAGCAGGAGAAGCATGATGGGCCTGATAGAATGATAGGTCGGAAGTGGATGAAAAAGTACGAAGAGTATGATTGTAGTGGGATCAGATGTGACCTCCCAATCAAATGAAGAGAATGCTGGATTTGGGGTCAGGGAACCTTGACTGAATTCCAGGCTCCACTATTTAGTAGCTATGTGACTGCTAAGTCACTCAATCTGTCTGGGCCCTAGATTCTTTAGCTTTCAAATAAAGAAGTCTGACTGTATGATTTCTAAGATTTCCTCTAGCTCAAAATAAATCAGCAGATGATTCTTTCTCCCTTATTCCTGTTAATCAGAGCACTATTCACAGTCACCCAGATTTTCAACTTCAAATTTGTTGACTTCTCCCTCTTTCTTATTTCTTTTTTTTTAAAGCAATTGGGGTTAAGTAACTTGCTCAAGGTTACACGGCTAGTCATTTGATTTATGCGTGGGTGCTCATTTTCTGAGGCCGGATCTGATCTCGGGTCATCCAAACTCCGAGGCCGGCGCTCTTACTCACTGCGCCACCTAGCCGCCCCTTTAGGGCAATTGGGGTTAAGTAACTTGCCCAAGGTTACACGGCTAGGTTTTTTTTGTTTATGCGGATTAAGTGTCGGAGGCCGGCTCCGAACTCAGGTCCTTCTGATTCCAGGGCCGGCGCTCTATTCACTGCGCCACCTAGCCGCCCCCTCTTTCTTATTTCTATCAACCTCTCCATGCTAGCCACTGTTGTCAAGTCCTTTCCTGGAATAATACAAAGGCTACCCTCCTTATTACCCTTTCATGCCATTGCTTCTTCTACAAGAGGCTCACACTCTTAAAACAGCTTCTTAAATGTGCTCTCTCCTTCAATTACCCCTAGTCCCAATATGTCCTGCATGAAGCTTCCTCATTCCATTCTTTAATTAAGGATCCTCATTATTCCCTCCTAATTACAACCATTGTCCAAAGTTCCTAGCTTGGCATTCTATGCCTTCCATGAATTACCTTTTCAGTCTTCTTTTCAATTATTCCCCTGTTGACCTCTGCTCCTGCTGAACAGATTCGTCTAATCACCCTCTTTTGACCATGTCTTATGGAAAACTCACCTGAAAGTGTTTTCAGAGACCATGTAAACCAGCTCCCTTAATTTCATACAACTGTTTGTTTTTTCTTCTGTTCTCATTCTTCTCTCCAGTTTCTATGCTTTTGATGATTCTTGGCATTATGCATGGAGTGGATGTCTTCTTCATTTCACCTGGATCTGTTCAAGCTCCTCCCATTTTTCAAGGCCCAGCTCAGACATCCCCTGCTCCATGTAGCCTTCCCTTCTTAAAACTTCCCACAACACCAGGCCTGCTTATGTCCTTTGTATTCTTTTCACTCTTACAATGATGTTACTTGAGCACACATCTTTGCCTCCTATCAGACTATAAACTGTCTGAGAGCAAGGTCCATGCCATTGCTAACTTTTCATTCTAATCCATTATTGTTGTAGAGTTGTTTTCAGTCATGTCTGACACTTTGTGGGTTTTCTTGGCAAAGATACTATAGAGTGGCTTGCCATTTCCTTCTCCAGCTCGTTTTATAGATGAGGAATTGAGTATATCCAATAGAATTGATGGTCAGAAGGACCAGGGCTCCACTTTTATCACTGTGGAGACTTGGGTTTTTAGCCTCCAAGAACAGTGACCTCTCTGCTTGAGTATATTACCTCCCTCCTAGGAATCCTCTTTGCTTAGTTGTCTTAAAATCCTTTTGTAAGATTCACCTTATTAAAAGCAAATATAGAAATAAAAAGTACATATGCATAGATAAATATGCTGGGATACTTCAAGGAAATGATAACCTCATCTATGAAGGGTTTCTCTCCCACAGGGCAGATCACAGTCCATCCCTGCTGAATCTTAGATGTTCTCCTGAAAGTCCCCCAATGTGAGCCCATTCAACTTGCTAAGGGCCTTTCTCTAGATCTCTTGAACTAGAGATACCAGTGGAGTACACAAACTGGGTGCTGGTTATCTCCTGCTCCAGACTCATACTTTTAAAAATAACAGCCTTTGCACTGTCTCTAGTGCAACCTGAGAAAAAGGAAGACTGAGAAACTATGACAATGATCCACGATATAAAGAAGGAGCTTTTCTCTTCTTAGTTGATAATGTGCCACAGATGCCTCACAACTACCAGTCATTTCTCCATTACCCTGTAGGGGTCTCTCAACCAGGAGAATGGAGGGACAAAGATAAGCCCTGGGCCTCTGATTTCATTCATGGAAGGAACTATTGAATGGGGAAGCTCTCCCTACATTGCAGGTTACAGGTTCTTGGTTATTCATAATCTTAGAGAATTATCTGGTCACATCGAGAGATTAAGAAACTTGCACAGTACCTCCCAGCCATTTGGGGTTAGACCTGAAGCTGTATTATAGTTCTACTTGACTCTGAGGCCAGGTCTCTATCTATGTTAATCCATGTGTCTCTGAAGTAGGAAAATACAGAAAACAAAAATGTGCTTCACTATTCAGAAAGAGATTCTGACCATCTCTGACCATGAGTAGTCTCCCTTTGGTACTCTACACTGAACATATACAAGATTGGAGGTTTGAGGGCTATGTATTGGGTTTTCCAATTATCCCTCCCCCAAAACAAATCACAGCCTTCCTAATTAAAACACTAGTAATGACAGCATGGAAAACAGTTTCTAGGTGGTAATTCAGTGATAATTTATACTCAAAGGACAAACAGGACTTTGAAAGATAAGAACATGAGAATCCATTTTTGACTTCAGAGATGTTTGGAGGAAATAAGAATTTGATGTCCTTGTTTCAATAAGAGTTCATGGGTATATTCCAAACTCATAGATTTTAGCACGAAAAATGAAACTGCATTGAGACCTGGATCTATCTCTCCCTCCCCCCACTCCCTCCTCCCTCCACTGTACATAGGAAATTTTAATTAATTTCACAAGGACAAGTTCATCAAACACAGAATCTCATGATTCATTTCCTTTGTTCATTTATGTTAAACTTTGTGTCAAAGAGGAAATTCAATTGTGTGGTATAATGCTTGATTTACAGAGCCGGGTCTTGCCAGTGCATCCAAGGCTTGAATGAAACAGCTGGTGAAGCCTAATATTGGTGCCTCCTGGGGCCATTTACATCCTTACTACACAAGTACCTGCTGGGCCTCTTTTCTGGAATCTCTACACTGGTCATAATGCCTGTTTTGCAGCTTTTATAAACATTATAAGGCAATTAGAATTAACATAGTTCTTTTCTTCTCCAAATCAGAAACATAGTTAATGTTACATCCATTTTGGAGGCTGGATTGACCTTTCACAGAATCGCAGGATATCAGCTAGGAGAAAGACTTCAGGGGACACCTAGGCCAAATATTCACTGACCCAAATGCACCTCTGCAACATGCAACTACTATTCTAATACCTCCTGGGATGTTGAACTCACTCGCTGTCACATGAGGCAGCCCATTCCCATTTTGGACAGCTCTATCTGTTGAAAAGTGTTGGTTTGTTTGTTTTGGAAGAATTTGTTGCTTGTTATCCTCACATCAAGATTAATTTTTTGTTTGCAAGTTCCAACCATAACCCCTTTCTTGCTATTTGGAGCCAAGCAGAAAAAATGTCAAATCCCTCTTCTGAAAAACAGTCTTTCAACCCATTGGAGAAAGCTAAGTGATTTCTTCTCTAAGCTAAATTTTCTTAGTTTCTTCAAAAAATCATTTCATGACATGACCTTAAAGGCAAGGCCTCTGAGGCTTCCTAAGAATGCCCACTTTGGAATTTTACCTCTACTGTTTGGTCTTCTAATGGCAAGCATTTCCTCTTGCAGTCCCCTTGTTAAAAAGTCCTGCACTCTATTTCCTTGGGTTTTCTATCTTCTTCTTCTTTCCAAGTTAGCTTATCAAAACACACATGAACCTTATTCTCGTGTAATGTTTTCTACCCCATAGTAGAAACAATTGCAATTTAATCATCCTTCAAAATAACACAAACAAACACAAAGTTGTCCTATGGATTAATAGGGGCTCTCCCTTCCACTAAGGTTCACATGTTTTAGCTTGCTTTTGATGCTTTAATGCATCTGAAGTGATATGGGTACTCTCTCCAATGGTATAGGTTACAACTCTTCCAAATTTGCTTAAACTGCATGACTATTCATCTCCTTCCATGCATTTCTTACAATGGATCCAATTGAGATATTAGAGATGTTCTTTAGCTCTCTTGATATTTTGAGGACATTAATGGAATATATAAGGTACCTGTCAGTTCTTCCTTTCTCTGACTATATAGCCTGCCCATCTCCTTTTCAGTGATGCTCATATTTCTGATGATGATGATGATGATGATGATAATAATAATAATAATAATAATAATAAGCATTTACATAGCACTTTAAGGTTTTAAAATTCTTGACAAATGTCTCATTGTATTTTTATAATAGATCACATGGCATTACTGTTCCAATTCAACACATGATAAATCTAAAGTGTCTAAGGCTGGACTAGAAGCCAGGTCTACTTGACTACAAGCCGAGATCCCTATCCATTGCCACTTAGGTTTCTGAAGAGTGAGGGAATCCTTTATATGTTTTTTTTTTTCCTGGACAAGTCCTTGTTACTAATGTCTGTCACCCACACGCGTGCCTTCAAATAACCCATAATTCTTCTCCTAATCTGATTGCTTCAACCATTTTAGAGAAAAGGCATTTTTATCCAAAGAATAATTATGACTAATTTAAAAGTTGAGGTATCCAATTATTTGTTTTCCAATATGTCATTGCTTAGGAACTATATCAGTGAATAACCCATGGCACTGTTCAAACCCAATAGACTCATCAGATGCCTACTCTTTCCTAAATACCAAGGGAAATATGGACAGAACATTTCGGCCAACTCTGGTCCTCTGAAAGGGAATTTCCAGTTGAGCATGTTTACAACTTGTGAAATATTGATGGAGCTAAAATTAGAATATGACAACTACTTTGGAGAGGGTAAATATAAACAAGAATCCAGATAGCCCCAACAAAAATGAAAACCAAACTAGCTGAGGAGGAGAAAGAAAAAGAAAGCCACTTATGCAGGATATATTGTTTTCCATGAAATTAGTTTGTGTTTTCCTTCATGTATAATTTCTGTTTTTTATCTTTATATATTGAGCAACAGGATCTAAGGCCTTTGAAAGGACAGATTTTTCTTTCTTTCTTTTTGGTAAGGTCTAGAATAGTACTTTGTACAGTTATCCCTTCCATAGTGAAGGAGTCAGGTAACTGACTCCCCCATGAGCTGGAAAATCCATGTAAAATATTTTGGCCCTCCCTTCAGACCAGAGAAGAAGTCCGAGTTATTATAGTATGAAAAGATAAAATGTATTGATATTGCACAATAATATACATATATTGTATGTATTTCTGAGTTTATAAATTTCTCTATATTGTCTGCTGGTTTTTGATTGTCATCTATAGCTTCTGCAAATGCTCTCCAATTACTCATTTGATTTCTTATGGCAACCTGCAATATATTAAAATCATGAAGGGATAACTGAATGTAGTAGGCACTAAACAGATATTCATTTAAGAGAAGGATGAATCAGTAAATTAATGAATGAAAGAATAAATCAATATTATATAGAATTAGGGTTTATGAATTAGGAAAAAATCAAACTTCCTCAAAGTTTATATATAAATAACTAATTTGTTGATTACTAATTCCTGTCTGAAAGTAATGTATAAAAGAAAAAGCCTGCCGCTGAAAGCCTAGGTCCAAACAGAATCTGTTTTCACAGGTTTTAGATTATCATCCAAAGTGTACATAATTTATGCCAGAAACAATCACCACTTATTTCTTATTTATACAGAATAATTGTGTTTAGTGATGCTTAGGAGTATGTAATTAAAACTTACTCTGCTTTCTACAGACATTTGCCAATCAGCTATCTATTTCACCTGCTTCATCAAACATAAAGCAGCCATGCTCCTCCTTTCCCCAATGGCTGATGATTATTTGGCCACTTCTCAGCATTACATATAATGAGGTCCTTTTGATGAGTTGAAATAGAAAGGAGTCCAGGAATGTAATGCAGTATGCCAAGGGGTTAAAAATAAACAAGGAAAACCATGACTTGGAGGTTGAAAGACAATATGATTATGATAAAGGTGTTTTCCTTCAAAGTAATATATCTACATCTGTCTCTCTATCTCTATATATCTGTCTAGATCTGCATCTATCTCTATCCATCCATCTCTCTCTCTCTCTCTCTCTCTCTCTCTCTTTCTCTGTCTATCTATCTCTCTATCAGTCTTTCTGTCTATCTCTCTATCTGTCTATATATCTATCTATCTGAAACTTCAGACCAGTGGATGTCACTGGGCTTCATGATTAGAATCACAAAATCAGAGAATTTTAGATTTGCAAAAGACCTCATTAGCCACCTATTTAAAAAAAAAAAATCCCATTTGAACATATCTGGCATGTGATCATCGCACCTCTTCTTGAAGCCCTGCTATAGGTGTGGACCAACTGATTCTAAGTCAAACCAGAGTATCTGGTGGCAGTTCTAATAGAAAGTTTTTTATGTCAATCTTAAATTTCTTCCTTTGTTTCTTCTGCCCATTATTCTTAATTGTGCTTTCTAAGGAAAAGCAGAAGTCTAATCATTCTTCCTCATGACAGAGCTTGAAATATGTAAAGATGGCTATACCATACACACTCTCACCTCTTCAGTCTCCTATTTTTCTGGCTAAAATTCCCCAGTTTCTTCTCCTGCTACTCATATATTATGGACCCTAGGTCCTTCACCATCCACTTAGGTTCACTTTTATTCTTCAACTCTGGCACTCCAAACTGACTACAATATTCTATATGTTATTAAACTAGTTCAGAGCACAGAAGAACCATTACCTTATTAGTTCTCAAAGAAATGAGTCTCAGTACAAAACAAAAAATCATTAGTTTTTCTAGGTGTCATCACTCACTAATGATTCAAAGTGAGCTTGCATGTCACAAAACCTCAAGATCTTCTTCATACAACTTGCTGCATAGCTATATGTATATCTTCTCCTCACCCATCATTTATTTACAAAGGTTGTTTTTAACCCATAGTAAGACTACACTTATGTCCACTGGTTTTCATGTGATTGGGTTGAAGTTCCAGAAATTGGACTAGGCTGATTAAGAATAGTTGACTGCTTACTCAAGAGGGACCTTTCTTGCCAGGTTCTTTCCTTGGACTTGGAGTGAGAATGGTTTGTATAAGCCAAGAAGACTCATTGCTAAAATGTAATCACTTAGATGTTAAGAATGAAGAGACTGAACCATGCCCAATGGGGTCTATTATATCCTAATTTACCCAATGAGGGTATATCTTCACTGACTGATAAGGTGGTCCAATGTAGATCCAATCAACCCTCAGGAAGGGTGTATCCCATTTGGAAAAACTTTGATTCCAATGGACTTGAAGATGAATTTGGGTAAATGCATATCCCCTTAGAAGAAGGTTTATATCTTCAACTTTATTTGACTCTGGATTTTATAGTGTACCTATATTACAGATTCAAAGTCTTTCCAGATAGAGAGAGAAATAAATTGACAGACATATGGAAACACACACATATAGATACATACATACATACATACATACATACATACATACATACATACATATGTATGCATGAAGGCATCACTTTCTCTTCCTAGGGTCCTTAATGGGTAATCTGTATTGTGCCAGCTGGAAAATCTGCCTTGCTTGGAATGTTCCCTAGCTCTGGATTAATAACAATACTGGTAAGGTGAATAACACCACCTTCAATCTTATATAATCTTAGGGCTTTGGAACTCAAGGAGTCTTAGAATCATCTCTGTACTTGTAATTATGAGAAATCTTGGCTTTAACTCCTAGTGCTAACAATTAATGCCTCTGTGACTCTTGGAAGTTCATCTGAGAAAAAAAAATGATAATATTTTCAAAATCTATTTTATATACTCTTATAAAAAGTGCTTTTAAACTTAAAGCTTTATACAAATTGATGATGATGATATAGGCTAAATTCCTCTCATACATATGAGGAAACTGATTTATAGTGGCTAGATGTCTTAGGTCATTCACATAACTTTTTAAAGAGTGCTACATCACATTGACTACTTTTCCATCTGATCTCTTATTGACATCCTTACAGCAGAATTTTGAATGTTGTTTAGATGATAAGCTCTTTGAGAAAAGGGACAATTTCATTAGTGTTTCTGTATCCATATCACCTACCATAGCACCTGACACATAGTTGTTGTTCCATTGTTTCAGTCATGTCTGACTCTTCATGACCTCATTTTGGGGTTTTCTTGGCAAAGTTACTGAAGGGGGTTGCCATTTCCTTCTTCACTTCATTTTACAGATGAGGAAACTGAGGCAAACAGGGTTAAGTGATTTATTTAGAATAACACAATTAGTACATATTTGAGCCTGGATTTGAAATCGTGAAGATGATTCTTCCTGATTCCATGCCTAACATTCTATCCACTATGCCAACTAGCTGACACATAGTAGAATTTTAATAAATATTTAATAAATGTGTTAAATGTAATTAAACATAATTGAATATCATTAGTGTATGACACAGATGAGTCAAGTATATACCCACAAGACAGACTGAACAATCAAATCAGAAAGGTATACTTCTTTACTCATAGTCAATAGTAGTCAATAACAGAACCAGTACAAAAATCTGCTCTGATAGGGGGCCTAGTTAATTGAAAACCACAATAAACATTGAAATGAAAGACCATAATTTCAGCAGTTAATACCCCTTTATCTTTTGTTGATGCATCTGTCAATTAAGCTTTTCCAGCAACCTAAATTATTGCCAATATATTTGATGTTGGCAAAAAAAAAATATGTTGAATCCACCCTCTTCAAAACAGGCCATTATCAGGAAAGCTCCCTCACAAGAGACTAAAGTGTCATATATTTACATCCCACATAATTCAGGCACCCAATTTAAGGAGAAAAATATCATCTTCCATCTCCTCTGTGAGCAGGTTCAGAGCTACAACTCTGCAAATTAGGATAAGCTTGGCATAACCTTTACATTAGCTGAATCACACTACAATTGTTCTCTGTTGAAAACAGTAAGAAAAAGATGATGCAAGCTATTTCTAGCCCCTCCTCTAATGGAGTGGAGACAGGCAATTAAAAAAAAAGAAGGAAAAAAATACGTTGTCCAGGAAGATGGTGAACTTTCTTTTACATTGATTAAAAAAGAAAAAATTCCCAAACGACCAACTACCACATTTAACGAGACTTGAACACTGAGGAAAAGACTCAAATTCTAATTAACTAAGAAGATTCATTCACTTCTGGTTCAGAAAATCAGATGTAGGAACAAGCTGAAAAGGTGACTATTAATAACGTATCATATCATCACAAATTGAGAACTGTAAGAGACCTTAGGAATCATTGAGGCCAGGGGTTCTTAAGCTTTTTGATTTTGTATGTTTTCAAAGACTTTGAGCAGTTCAGTGAAGATCATGAATCCCTTTCCACCAAAATATTTTAAATGCATAATATAAAGTACATGGATTATAAAGGAAATGAATTATAATGAAATGCAATTTCCCCAATATTTAAGCACCAATATCATGAACTTCAGTTAAAGAAGCACAGAGTTAAATTTATGCACACCCTATCACCATTTAAAGGAGAAAGAAATTATATAGAGGGGGTATAAGGAGTTTATCCAAGTTTTCAGTAGATCCTGGATTAAAACTAAGGTATTATACCTTTTCCAAAATGAATTCTTTCTGTTGTACTCCACTGTCTTTCAATTCATTTTAATCTCATTCAAACTCATTACTGTATACTAGTTACCATACTAGATAATCTATATATAAAGTCAAATATCTCTCTATGTGTATACACACACATAGATATAGAGATAGCTTTAAAGAATTTACATTATCTTGGAGAGATGTAATATATTTAGAATACCTGAATTACAATCCCCTTCTGGAATTTCCTATCTATGTAACCTTGGCCAAGTCCTTTACTTTCTCTGTGCCTGATTTCCCTCACCTATTAAATGAAGGAATTGGACTCAGTGACTTTGAATTTCCCATTCCACCTGTAAATCTATAATCCCATGATTCTAATATACTTCAAATAAGTACAAAACAAAGACAATGGAAGGGGTAATTATACAATATTTGCTTCTTAACCTAATGAAAACACTAAAGTGAACTTTCCACCAAAGTGTTAAGCAAAGCTCAGAAAAATTGTGACTTGTCCAAAATAATAACTGGAAATTGAGTCAGTATGCAAACCCAAGCCTTCTCTTGAGTGTAAATCCAGCAATGTCTCAATTATTTCACCAAAGTTCATGTCCCATTTTTTTAACTTTGAGTGATATGAAAATCTAAGAATTTTTCATCTTTGTTTTTACTAGTATAGGAGAATTCTAGCCTACTTGGATCTTTGTACTAGTCTAACTAAAGGATAAAAGTGTTTTGTCAAGGATGGGCATCCAGGCATAGAGATACAATGATTTATTGATATTTTATTTACACAGTTATAAACAGAGTCTCCTAAAACGAGTCTTACTCAATGCTCTGATCTTTTAGAAACATAATTTCTACTGAATTGTAGAAAAGTACACTAGGTGAACCAAATTTCTGTGGGCACAATCAAGTTAGAAAGTATTGTGTATGGGCTCTCTGATGGACTATATGTTTCTTGTCTAAACACTATCATAATTGAGGTGCAGAAAGTTCATGACCTAATTGGTGGCAAGGTGATCAATATTTCAACCACAAAGATTTTCAAAGATTGTCTTTTAATTTCATGGATTTTGAGCTAACAGAGACCTTCGATGACAAAGTTATTTAATCTAACCAGTTAAATCTACAGCTGAAAAACCTGGGACCCAGAGACACAGAATGACTTTTCTACATTCAAATAGGTAGCAAGAACAGCATTGGCATCTGAACCCACATGCTTTGATGTCAAATCCCATGCCCTTTTTCCTATACAGTATCATATAGAGAGGCCCTGGTCTTCTTTGGTGGAGGAAATTTTTCCAGTGATGTCAGGTTATTGAAGTAATCATAAAAATTCTAGATGACTGCTTATTCATAACCTAAATTGCTATCATTCCCTTTCTTAGAAAAAAATAATATTCAAATGGACTCTTTAAAGCAAACCTTACTGCATATAAAATGTTCCCTATGCATATTTTCATGACTTCTACTCCACTGAAATAATGGAATGGACACATTTTTATTATGCTTTGGAATGAAATAAAGACATACTTTTCCAAGTAGCAATAATGAAAAATCCCTATAATAAAGTATAACAGGCTTCCGTAAATATTTTAACAGTCAACTCAGACACTTGACTCTATGCCACATATACATGAGCAGGCTTCCAGGGATGGTGGCTGCCTCTTTCCTGAAAAGCTAATGCAGAATTTATCCAGGCTGTTGGGAGATTATGCTATCTCTGGAGAATCATCTAATCATACCATGAACATTTCCATACTGTGCCTATAAATATCTCTCTAGTGGCATCTATGAGGAAGTCTAAATGGTTCAAAATCTAGGAGTAATTTAATCAGGATGTCAAGAGGCAAGTGACAGAAGGTGAAATCATTAAACTGCACTGTTATTGAGGAGGCCCCCACTGTGTAGCATCCTTCATGGAAAGAAAAAGAGAGGCACTTTGGAGAAATTTGGAGAAATATCTGTCTTGGAAATTATGCAGCATATTCTGGAAACAGTCTGGATGAGTTTTACAGGAAAGTAAAAATGTCCCTCTTATCTGCTCTGATCTTTTAGAAACATAAAATTGCTAGAAACAGGACTTTATAGCAAAGATGAGCTTATCTGAATACTTACTTTCCTCTCTCCCTCTCTCTTTTTTTCATTCCTTCCCTCCCTTCTTCCTTCCTTCCGCCCTCCCTCCCTTATTTCCTTCCTCCCTTCTTTCCTTCTTTCATTCTGGCATTCAATGTATACTTGCTGGGGAATTATATCAGCTTCTAGACTTGTGGTGTGCAAGTTTTAAAATCCCCAGAAGAGACTGTATGCCCATCACTGTTACCTACTCTAAATACCTTTGACTTTTATCCCACTGATACATAATAACCCCATATACAAATATTTCAAAGGTCACTGCTTTCTAATTTTAAGGCCAGCTTGTCCATATACTCAGAAATGCAGATATCTGAGATAAACACACCCTGGGAGAAGTATAAGTGTAACTCCAAGGCCTCAGCAACCCTAAAGGGAATGTTAATGCTATATCAATCTTGCATCCTTACCTAGAAAATGCCAGAAATACATTTTCCTAAACTATTCTCAGAAATTTCCTGTTTCTCAAAACCTTTCCTCGTTGACATGTTCTTAGCATTTTGGCCCCATGTGGATATTATAAAATTCAGAATCCTTTGAAAATATAATAATTAGACAAAATGGGGACTCTGAAGAGAGAGACAAACCCACCCTTTCCTCAGCTCAGCTCCTGCTTATATACTATAGACATCTTCTCTGCCTACATTCAATTTTTAAAAAATTTCCAACAAAAGAGCATCCTTTGAATAGGAACTATAAAACAGAATGGTAAGTAGAAACTCTTATCAATATGTTAAAACACAGAAAGGCACCATTAGAAGTGAACACAAACAGCATGTTCAACTTTGTGGGAGCATATTTTAAATTGCTTCTATAATAATGTGGATTATCAGAACCCAAACCTTGGACAGCAATCTTCCTTCATCTGAGTGGAGGACTGAAATAGAAAAAAAAATCAGAAAGAAGATTCTTAGCTAACTAGATATATCCTAGAGGTATGGAGAATCAGAAAATGGGAAAGATCTCAAGATGATGGGATAACTGGGTTGTAAAGGACAAACATATGCTTCTTAGACAAAATAAATATCAAAAATTGAGGATGACATAAGAATTATCATTGGGAAACAATAGTAGTCATCTTGCCAGTCTCCAAGTGTACAGGATCCTTATCTATAACATACCCTCCAAGGCATTAGCCAGTTTCTGTTCAAAGACACCAGTGAGGAGGAAGCCCCTAGGCCCTAAGGGACTCCATATCCTTTTGTGATATCTCTACCGAATGGACACTGAAGCCCTTTGAGGTGGAGTGATTCTCCTAAGGCAAGTAGGGTGTACTGAGAGAGGCAGGATTTGAACCCATGCCTTTTGACCCTAAAGGTAAGTCTCTATCTCAAGCTTGAAACTTCACTGAGACTTTGGGCATACTTGCATTTAATAGACTATTAATTAAATGATAGATAAAATAAGGAATGGAGCAACTTTTGGAGACCAATCTATTGTTTCAAAAATGAGGAATATTCATTTTATATTAATTAATATTCTTTTTTGGATAGATAAATTAAGGCAACTTTTAGAGACCAATCTGTTGTTTCAAAAAATGTTAAGACAGCATGAAAATATAATTCTAATGACAGATTTTGACTTGACATATAGATTTTTGAGAATAATTTACTCTTGTAAAACAAAGTCTTTCTTTATATCACAGTGGACAGATTACTGGACCTGGAGTCAGAAGGATCTGAATTCATGTATGAATTAGGCATTTATTAGTTGTGTGACCCTGGTCAAGTCACTTAATCTCTGTCTCTGTTTCCTCATCTGTAAAATTAGTCTATTAACAGTATCTACCTTGCAGGGTTACTGTAGGGATCAAATGAGATAATTGTAAAAGAGTTAGTATAGTATCTAGCACATACAAAGTGTTATATAAATGTTATTGCTCTTATTTTAATACAATTATTATTAATAATAATGTGACTATTTTTTAAAATAACACATACTTGCTAGGGTTGTTGTGAATATCAAATTCCATCCTGTTGATAACCACCCCACAAGCATTCAAGTGTCATAGAATTGCAAGCTGTTCTTTTTGTGAATATGAATTTATCAAGGGAGAGAGGAATAAGCATTCCCATAGTACCTACAATATACTGTGGTAAACTATGTATAGATACCTCATTGGAGATATTGATTTTAAGGTTCAAGCCTTTAGGAAAAGGGTCAGTAAGTTAGTAACCAAGCAGAAAAAAAATTAAGAAGCACTTATGCTAGTCCATACAGTGTTCTATGTGCTGAAGTACAAATACCAAACTAAGACAATCTCTGCCTTCAAAAATCTCACATATTTGGGGAATTCTCACATAATATATTGAATATATATGGAATAAATACACAATGAATTGTACAATTGGGAGCAATTACAATGGAGTGGGGAGAATCGATTGATGAATGAAAAAGCATTTAATAAGGTCTTCCTATATACAAAGCCTTTTTGCTAGGCATTGGTGATAACAAGACAAAAGTCAGAAAATCCTTGCTCTGAAGAAGGTGAATTTCTACCAAGGATTTATAAAGATTTCAAATAATGTGTGGGAAGAACAAGGGTTTATTTTTTTCTTTTTTTCTATAAGCATTGGAAGATGGAACACTGGTCCTTGATGGCTCTATCTATTTCCTTTCAGGAAAACAAAACCAAACAACATGGGGAATGTTTACTGATCAATACTCTGGCATGGTAATAAGCCATAAGAATAGCTACAAAGAAAGACAAAAGCAAAAGACAGTCTCTGCTCTCAAGGAGCTCACAGTCCAATGGCGCAACAATATATAAATGCCTTTGTAGAAACAAATTATAAATGAGATAAAGAAGAGATAATCAAACACAGGAGGGGATAGCATTAAAGAGAAATAAGAAAGGCCTCATGTAGAAGTTAGGATTTTAACTGTGTCTTGAAGGAAGCCAAAAAATTCAGGAGACAAAGACAAGGAGGGAGAGCATTAGGGATGGGAAATAGCTAGTGGAAATTCAGTATGGAAATAGAATGTTTTATTCAAGAAACAAGAGAGAGGAAAATTTCTGTGGATAACTGAGAGTGTGTGGGGGTGGAGGGGAGGAAGGTATAAAAAGACTAGAAAGGTAGGGGGAAGCAGGTTATAAAGGGTGTTGAACACCAAACACAGAAATTTTATTTGACATTGAGGAGGTAGGGAACTATGGGATTTTATTGAGTGTGTGTGTGTGGGGTGGAGGAGTGCTATGTGACATTATCAGACCTGAATTTTGGGAAGATTACTTTGACAGCTGAGTGGAGTATAAACTGATGGAGAAAGACTTGTCACAGAGAGATCAACCAGCAGGCTGTAACAGTAGTGGCAGTATGAGCTGATGAGGGCATATACCAGGCTGGGAACAGTATCAGAAGAGAGAGGAGGGTATATACAAAGTTATTCCAATGATAAAATCATCAGAATTTGGCAATGGATTGGATATAGGGGATGAGAGTGGGGAGTTGAGGAGGACAACCAGGTTGTGAGCTTGGGGTACTAAGAGGATGGTTATACTCTCAAAAGGAAGAGAGAAGTTTAGAATGGGGAGTTCCGGGGGAAAGATATTGAATTTAGTTTAAGTATGTTGAGCTTAATATATCTATAGAATTACCAGTTCAAGATGTCTGACAGGCCATTGAAAATGTGAGCTTGGAGGTCCAGAGAGAGGTTAGGATTAGATAAGTAGATTTGAAATCATTGGCATAGAGATGATAATTATATACAGGGGAACTAGTAAGATCACCAATTGAGATACTAGAAGCATAAGAGAAGAGCATCCACAAAAGAGCCATATCCTGGATATAATCCATAATTGGGAAAAAATCCAGCAAAGGCAACCGGGAAGGAACAGTCGGATACATAAGAGAATCATAAGAGATGAGAGTTATCAAGAAGAGGAGGGTGATCAATAGGATTAATCATAAGACATTTTAGTACCATGCATAGTGCTTGCAGTCAGTAAGAACTAGGAAAAATCCTATCTCTGACACATCCTAGTTGTGTAACCCTGGGCAAGTCACTCACCTCCTCATATCTTATACAATTCCTTTGATTAAAAATACAAAATTATAAATAGGGTTCATTTGAATGGATGGAAATTGTTACCACCAGAAGGGAGCTATACAGAAGAAAATATGAACTCAAAAGTATATTAATATATTCAGGTGTTCCAAGTACAATGCTAGACACTGGGGATATGAAACAAAAAGGGAAATAGTCCTTGCCACATGCCACAAGCCAAGAAAGAGGCTATAATTATGAGAGAGGTGCTGAATAATGTGGCATATGAGATAAGTAAATATAAAGCAACCTGAAGAGGGAAAACACTAACAATTAGTGTGAATCACATATGTACACATGAACTATTCCTCTAGAATTCTGCATTCTTGGTTTATTTGGGAGAGTTATCTGTGACACTTATTGGCTAAGCAACTTGCCTATTGTCATAGAATTACCATGTGTAGGAAGCAGAGCTAGAACCCAGGTGTTCTTGGCTCTGAGACCTGCCCCTCACATATTACATCATGCTGCCTCTCAGTTATCATTAACTAGATAATTACCATCATAATCACTCACCAAGTCTCATCAATTGCAGGCACTGGGGGATATCTTTAATTACATGGAGGTGAGCAAAGAGGGGATATCAAATTCAGGATCCAGGTATTTATTGGTCCAGACTGGTTGAAAAAGTTAATGGGTGATGGGGAGTCATAGGAAATAAGCCTAGAAAGGTAGATTGGATCCATATGTAAGATGGTCCTAAATGCCAACTTAAGCAATTACTATGCTATTCTAGAGGTAACAGGGAGTCACAGATGTTTGTTACTCAAGAAATGGGGTGACATAATAGTAATGGTATCTGAGGAATTATGGAAGCTGTGTGGAGGATGGATGACTGAGATGGGCTGAAAGCCAAGGGACCCATTAGGAGCCTATTACCATGATATAGGAGAATGGTGATGAGAAACTGACTGAACTAGAATAATGGCCATCTGAGTGAAGAGAATGTTACTGAAATGGAAGATTGTAGCTACAGAACTGACAAGACTTGGGAAGTGGTTGATGAGGATGGTGGAATTCTAGTTGATGATAGCAGAAAGGCAGTATGATGTAATAAGTAAGGGGCTGACCTCAGAGTTAAAAACACTTTGGTTTGAGCTCTCTCTCTGACACATGCTAATTCTATGACTATATAAAAATTGCTTTAGCCCATCAGTGTCCCTAACAACTCTCCCACACTAAAAGTTTGAACCAACAAAACAACTTGCATGTGTGGAGGGAGCTTCCACCCCAGGATGTTTCCACAATTTGACTTAAAGTTTCAGAAAAAGCACAGTTTTATTGACAGGTCCCAAACACTCACACACACACACACACACACACACACACACACACACACACACACACACACAACATACCACCCCCTCACACACACGTCATGATTGTGATTATTAACACCATGTACTACACGTTCCCTCAATAACCTTGGAGACTTGTTGTATTTCATTATGTATTCTGTGAAACCCTGAGATATAACATTCTGGAACCTTGAAATTACTCTAAAAAAGAATTGACTTATGGACATGACAGAGAACGTCATATTGGGCCAGTTCAAATATTTATGAGGGCAAGGACAGAACATGATTCAAAAGGTAGGATCTTTACTCTCTCCTGACTCTGATTTTGTTCAGCACAGCCCAAACCACAGGCTTCCTACAGAACAGAAGAATAATACCAAACTAGCCCCACATCTCAGCCCCTTGTTTTTACCTTGGACTTAAAATTTCTGCATCCCTGTATGGGCACAGGACATTTCTATTAGTTTATTTTAATCATCTATGTTAGCAAATCAATTCTAGCATGACCACCTTTATCCATTCCCTCTTCCTCAAGCTTTGCTGCTTGCAAAAGACCTGATGAAATTCTATTAGGAGAAAAACCAGAATTAATCCAAATAAGCCTTAAGTGTTTTCACTCATATTACCTATATGTAAGCAAAAAGAGTTTATGCTACCAGTGCCAAACACTCAATCTCTGCTGTTGCACAGACCTTGGTCAGATACACATTCCTACTGGAAATAATATTTCAAACAGTATTATTTTCTTAATATGTGAAGCAAATAAAAAACATGTATGTTCACAAAGTAACAGTAAACCAAAATGAAAATAGAAAGATTAAGTGGCCTATTTTGAATGCATAAAATACTTATTTATGACTACAGAGTAATGATATCTTAGGACTCACAATTCAATGCAGAATCTCAAACTCTAGAGAAGTGACAAAGAGGTTTGCTCTTCCCTGATGCCTTAGACCACTTGAGGAGGTTGACATTCAGCTTGGGTAACTAAGTTCTAGCCAGGTCTTCTTGATATTCTCCAGGACCAGCTGGAGAATATCAAGAAGAGAGAGGGAATCAGAAGTTTGAAGGACCTTGACTCCATATAATATGAGGATTGGTGGAAGAAAAGGCTCAGAGAAGTCTCTGGGGATGGTTGTAGAGGACAGCTGACTTCAAATAGTTTAGGAAATAGACTAGTTCTAAAGAATTCTCTCATGATGGTAGAATCAAAAGCAACTTGTTTCAGTTTTGTCCAACTCTTTTTGACCACACTTGGGGTTTTCTTGGCAAACATACTGGAATGCTTTTCCATTTCCTTCTCCAGATCATTTTAAATGACTTGTCCAGGCTCACATGGCTAGTAAGAGTCTGAAGTCGAATTTGATCTTAGGTCCTCCTGATTCCAGGGCTGGTGGGTGCTCTATCCATTGCTTCAGCTAGCTGACATTCAAACATAATGGTTTTTGTTTGTTTGTTTATTTGTCTTTAACCCTAGAATTTGGACAGCAGCAGACGCAGATCTAACCTAAAATTTCTGATTTTTTTCAATTGACTGGGCCCACTCCTAGGTACCCACCCTCATAGAAGTGATGACATAGAATTGTAGAAGAGTGACACTTTTATTTTCATTCCAGGCTACTGAATGTATTCAATATAAACACTAAACCACCAGTACAACTTTTAAATATAATACTGCTATGACTATATTCATAAAATCATAGAATCTCTGATCATAGAAATCATCTAATACATCCCTTAGATTAAAAAGAATCTTAATATTTTTTACAAAAGTGGGGGGAATCCTTGAATGCTTGAAGTCTACTAGTGAACCTTTTGAAAGTGAACCCTTTGCATCGTAGAGCAGTCTATGTTTCTTTAGATAGCATCAAATGCTGTCTTGATAGCAAGCCTATAATTTCTGTGTGTCAATATCCACCTTTTCTTCCTAGTTCTTAATCCTACCTGGGACCAAGTGGAATAAACCCAATACCTCTCCTATTTGACATAATTGGACACCCATCATGAAAAACAAATAACATCAGCAAAAGCAACCAAACAAACAACAAAAAAACCTTCCTTAAGTCTTCTTTTTTCCAGGCAAAACATCAGTTCTTTTATCCAGTATTCAGATGACATGAATGTGAGGCTCTTACCCACCCCAGTTACTCACATCTGGATATTCTCCAATTTACCAACATTCCTAAGACGAACACCATACTCCGTATATAGTTTTCCTTGGGGGCTGACTCAGACCTAAAGACCGTAGGCAGACATGTCTTTTCTCTTAAAAATCAACTCAAGTATAAACACTAGTCATATTCACAACATATTGAATTATAAATCCTACAGGATCTTTTCTCACTTTATGTAGTTATAAGCTATTTACAGATAAAAACCACGGGGAAAGAAGAAACTCATTAGCATGTGAGACAGCCACTTCAGAGTTAGCATTCTAGAAACAGAGTTAATTTTAACCTCTAGTGAATGGATGAAGGGATAAAAGCAAGCATTTTTTCCCTGAACTTCTGAAGCAAAATGTTTTAATTTGAAAGGGGGAAGGAAAAGAGGGAAATTAGAATGGAGACTCATTCCTTAGTCATCCATCCAGTCAAGAGACAACATTGTGGCAGAGGTGGGGGAGAGAATACATCTTTCTAGTTTGCCAAATGCTCATCCTGAATCTTATAAGAAGGAAGGTCCTAGGGGTCAAGAGTCCAGCTGGTAAAAGTGTAATATTGGGCTCATAATAAATATTCCTTAATGATTCCAACAGTGATAATCATGGAGACAGATCCAGTTGGGAACGATTATAATGTAGATCCACATACTATTTCAGCAAATTCAAGTTGACTCATGAGTGAAGTAATTAAATCAGCCTTATTCTATGACCTATGGGTAAGATCATATTTTCTTAGAGAGAAATGTGCTGATTGGGAAGAGCCAATCTGGGAAGGTAGGTGATGGGAGTGAGGGGCCTCTCTGCATCTCTCTGCATTTCCATAATGCTCATGATTGGGCCCTGCAGAGATAGGAGAAGAGATACGGGGCTGATTACACTCATTAAATGTGCCAATTCAGTAACCTTGCAGAAGTCACTTAACTTAGCAGTGTTTCTTTTTCTTCCTATTGAGGGAAAGATGACAATTTTGACCTCTCAAAGAAGGCTTGCTGGGAGGAAGACTTCTGAAACCAAAAGATGCATTCTTGTTCTTTTGTTTATTTGTTTTATTTTGTTTTGTTTTGTTAAATTGTACATTCCTAATCAAAACATTATAGTCATAGAGCAGGAAGGGCCTTTATATACCCTCTAGTCCAACCCATTTAATTAGCAGCTGGAGAAACTGAGATTCAAATAAGTGAATTTCCTTAGGCAACATAGGTAAAAATCTTTGGAGGTAAGATCTGAACTCAAATGCCCTGACTCCAGAGTCAAAGGTTTTTCTTGTACCTCTAAAGGCATGATAATTTGGTCATGGGAAAACCAAGGTAGAGAATAGGCTAAAGATACATTTACATTATGTTTTATATAAAGGAAAGGATTGGACTACCCAAATAAATGTGCACTCTTATGATATCTGCTAAACAAGCTAGAGCTGTACACATTGTCCTAAATGCCCTCACTTTCCAATAAATCCATCAATGAACTTCATAACAATAACAACCACAAACATCTGTGAGTAAAGCTATACCAATAACCACTTATTACATCTCCATTGTGTGCCAGGTATTATATGAGGTGCCATGGCTACAAAGGCAAAAATGAAAGTCTCTGCCCTCATAAAGCAACCTAATATTTCTGTAGAAGGGTGAGCTTTCTCCCTCATTTTTCAGAGAATTTTAGGATCTCAGGGTCATTGGATCACAGACTTGGAGCTGGGAGGATCCTTGGAACTTATGTAATCGAAAGATTTCATGTTAAATATGGTGAGTGATGGAGATGAGGCTGAAAAATCAATCCCTTTGGCTCCAATATACAGTCCTTTATATCTATCACACCACATTGTCTCCCAAAAGATACCTGAGTGGCCAACTAGGAAAACTACTCATGTTTTTCCAATGGGAAATTAGCTGAAGTTGGAAAGTTTACAAAATGATTTATAAATAAAAAGTGGGAAAATGAGGAATTCAATACCTATCTTTGATTATGTGAAATGCATGGAAGAATACTCCACTCTGCTTTGCCTGGTTCCAGACCAAGATACCCTGCTTTCAGGTACACTCTGGTAGGCCTCCCTCCCCCAACACATACACTACTTTTCTGCCTCCTTTTGTGTATTGTCTACCTCTCTAGAATTAATCTCCTGGAGGGCCAAGACAGTCTTTCTTTTTACATCCTTAACACAGTACCTAGAATGTAGCATGTGACTAATTAATATTTATTGGATTGCAGTAGAAAAAAGGATGAGATTTGTCCCACCTGGCCACAGGAGGCAGAATTGCTAGTGATACTAAATTCAACTTCCTAATAATAAGAGCTCCAACAAAGTGTTGGGGTGGCCTTGAAAGATGGTGGGTTCCCCAACACTGGAAATCAACAGCAAAAGGATAAAAAAATTGATGACTTGTTGAGGATGCCAAAGAGGCAATCCTCTCTGAGTGGGGTTGGAATTGATGTTGATATTGGCCTGGGCTGTGCCTTGTACTGTAAAATCTATGTTAGATTTCCATACACATTGTACATATGCATTTAGAGAGAAGGTGTTTATTAGTCTACTTCCAGTTTCTTAACTCTGAATTACATTAATTGAGCTTCTCAACAGTTTCTTGTCTGAATGTGGAGGTGTGCTGGGAGGACAAAGCTCACAGAACAAGATTATGGGGTTGAGGAGGGACAAAGTCAGTCAAACTCAATGCCTTTAGCAGAGAGGTCATTTCAATGGGGAAGAAATAACTCTGGGAAGGGAGGGTCTGGACTCTGGGATTGCTTGATTTCATGTTAAGCACATATGCCTTTAGCATATGTGATTAACACTCCATGCAGGACTGTTCTGGCAAAGGTTTAATAATTGGCTCTCAAAAAAATATGTATATCCAACTTTTAAGATTAAACTTTGTTAACATTTGTTCCATTACTATCTTAAGTCCAGATAACAAACAAGATAATAGATTGAAATCATATTCATAGTATTTGATGATTTACACTGAAAAATTTACAAACTCTCATAAGGTGGTTTGAACTATTCAGCATACCCCTGGTCCATTCAATATTTTGAGAAATTTCTGATCACATATAGGTCATGATATAGGTCTCTAATCATCTCAGAGGCTATTAAATTCAAACTCTCATTTTATAAATTAGGAAATTAAGGCATAAGAATTGTAATTGATCTTTTCAAGTTCATATAGTGGAAAAAATCTGAGGGAGGATTTGAACTGTATTCTTTTAAACCCTTTATGTAATGTTGTACCCAGCAGATGCTTCTGCCTCTTAAATGGGAGAGGCTAAAGGGAGAGAGAGTCATTAAGAGCCTACATCAACAACACAGATAGGGGCTGATAAAGGTGTGACTCAAAGTAATGGGAATATGAATAGAAAGGTTGGGATGATTATGAGAATGAGAATGAGAATGAAGAATGTATCAAATGGTTAGCAAGGAAAGCAAAGGAGAAGGAGGAGACAAAGAAAAATCAGTTTGAAGCACTGGGGACACAGAAAATGAATGCTATTTTCAGACAGAGAATTGGTAGAAGAACCATTTTTAGAGGAATAAAGATGAATTTCATGAAATTTATTTCATGGGTCTCAGCTTTGTCTTCACAACTATATCCCAGGCTCTTAAAGGTTAGGGATGATGACATGTATCTGTAGTGCCCCCTCTCCCCAACCTCACAAGCTCATATTATTTAGCATAGTGCCAAACACAAGGTACACACAAACAAGGATGCAGGTCATAAAATTTAGAACCAAAAGGGACCATAGTGATGAGCTAATCCAACTCAATCATTTTGCCCCATAATTGCTCAATATAAAGGCCATTGAATAGCCAAATAGTAGGCTTATGCAGGAGAAAATACATTACATGTGGAAAATTATATCAGGGAATTTTTAATAAATTAATGCAGAAAAATATGGGACCAAGAAAAAAAAAAGATGAATCAGCAAGAGGGATAGGAAATTGATAAATCACTCCTCTCTTAGCCTGTGGTACAGTCCATAGTTCAGGGGAAAATGCTGGGCTCAAAATCTATTTTTGAAATATACTGCTTATGTGAATCAAGATAAGTCAGTTCCGTAGACCACTGGCACATTGCTCAGTTTGGAGTTGGGAAGATCTATGTTTGAATTCCTCCTCACATCCTTAGTAGTAATACGACCCTGGACAAGTCATTTTCATCAAGCCTTAGTTATGGGAGTCAGCATGGCATAGTGGGCATGGCATTGTACTTGAAATAAAATGAAAAAAGTCCTGCATTCAAATCCTGTGTTTCTTAGCTGTGTGATCCTGGATAGGTCAATTAAATTCTCTGTGCCTCTGTTTCTTCATCTCTAAATCTGGGGGACAGTGACTTAACAGCATTTAACATTTCTTCCAGTAACATCCACCAACCTATGATCCTCCTATTTAGTCTCCGTGGATCTTAGTTTCCCATATTTAAAGTGAGGGAGGTTGACTAAATGGCCTTTGACTCCCTGTCCGACTCTCTCTCTATGACTGTATCAGCCAAAGTCAGGTAAACTTCTTATGGTAGAAGTGAAGAGGGGTTGCCTTCCCCTCTTCAGAAAGCAAAAAATAAAATAAAAATAAGAATTCAGGAGGGGCATAGAGAAAAGCCCCAGAGCTTGATGATCGATCATAGGACCCCAGAATTAGAGATAGAAGAACACCTAGAGGAGATAAAGTTCAAACTCTTCATTTTACCCAAAAGAAATTGTGACTTCAGGGTGACTATGTGACACAGTGAATAGAGCACCAGCCCTGGAGTCAGGAGGACCCGAGTTCAAATCTGACCTCAGACACTTAACATTTACTAGCCATGTGAGCTTGGGCAAGTCACTTAACCCCAATTGCCCTGCCTTCCCCCCTTCCCAAAAAAATTTTAAAAGAAGTTGTGACTTGCATTCTTAGAGATAAATGTTCATATTATGGGAACAAAAGATTCATTGAAACAAGAAGTAATTGAGTCTACCACTCCATTCCCCCACTGCAGAAACCCCCCCTTCCAATTTTACTCAGAAACTAGATGGCTTCCCTCCAGGTTACTTCACTCCCTATATTTTATAGACATACATGAATACCTTTTCTGCTCCATTAGAATGATAGTTCCTTGAGGGCAGATAATACTTTGGTTTTAAATCTATATGTCCAGTGACTAGCACAACGCATGTCAATTATACATGCTTAATATATGATTGTGGACTTTGGTTGATTGGTCGATAGATTGAGTTAAAGATTCATAACACTCCAAGTGGTCTCTGGGGTTGACCTGTTACTTAATTTACATAAAATAATATATCAGAATTTTGTTCTAATCCCAACTGTTGATTTCACCAAAACCTCAAATCCTTAAAGAAATAATTAACTCAATTGTTCAGGAGATAGAATCAGTTATTAAAGTGACTTTGAGGTTGCTGAAGAAGCCCACGCAATAAGTTGCTATATTGCCTATACTTGTTGCCCTACGAAAAAGCCCATTTCTTCATCCCATTTATGGCCTTGATATTGAGGTGTCATATGATAGATCAAATCCCATTACAATCAACTCTTTGATTTTATTAAAATTTTGATAAAAAATGAAATAAAATCCTCAAATGATTTGACTCTGGAATAGGTCTTAGGGTATATTCACTGTAAAATGATGTTTTATAATTCTTCTTATTTAATTTAACATATAGAATTCAGGCACAATGGGATCCTACCATTCCCATTTACTGTCTGTTCAAATTTTTTAACCCCATCTACTACATCTTTAGAAGATAAACTCATGGAAGGGAGGAGACATATTTGCTTTGCTTTGTACTGCTAGTGTATAACACATGACTTGGCACATGGTATGTGCATGAGAGATGATTGTCTATCTAACTGAACCACTCTCTAAAATGCTAAAAAAATGCATGTTTCTTCAAGAAATGCTTGGCATCGTCTTCAGTCAGTGACACACAAGGGTAGGAAAACAGCAAGACTAAGGCCATATGGATCTTCAGAAACATTTGTGGACTCCCTGCATGTCAGTTGAGGCCTAGTGTAACCCTCTGAGCTAGCATGGAGACTTCCTGATTTTCTCGGAAGGCTGGCCCCGAATCAACAAAACATGTTTTTGTGCCACATTAAATTCTACACAACATTGATTTTAATGGGAATTGCAAGTGAGTAATGACTCAATTTCACCCATGGTCATCAACAGTCACAGTGTTAAGTCACTGTCCCAGCCAAATGGCTGATTTCCAAATGGGATAAATACCTTCCCCCTACTCTGACTAGACCCTGCAGTTTCAAGTAGACTGATGAGATTGGAATGGGAGGTTGTTCTTTCCTTATCCTTTTTGAAAGAATTATGGACCTCAGCTAGCACAGAATCATTCCTTCATTACTGCTGAGAGAAGAGTGCATGTCAATACAACGATCCCTTTTGAACAATTATTAAGCATAAAAGGGGTTATAAAAATGTAATATGTTCTATTAATTCTCCCTCTTGTTATTGATTTTGAAATGAGCTACAATTGTGGTACCTTGACTGGAAGAGCATTAAAAATAATCAGTGGGAAACTTGACCAGGGATTGCTGTAACCTTGCAATATTCTGAAAGAGAGAGATTTCTAGCCCAAGTATCCATAGTAAGAGTAAGGGTTGATATTTATAGCACATGTGGAAGTCTGCAAAGTTCTTTACATGTATTATCTAATTTGAATGGAGACATCTAAAATCAAATTTAAAAATAAACAAACAAGCAAATGAAAAAAAAAAATAAAAGGTTTTTGAACAGGTTGGGCAAAATGTGACCATTTCCTTCATGTGAGAGGGAAAGATTTAGGCTAACAATTCAATTAAAAAAATCAAGCAACATAAAACAATGATTTAACCCAAATTCTCTCCTGGGCAAGGGGAGATAAAAGATGAAGGTAGATATAGGCCTGGACATCAAGGATTTTATAGTTTGTTTTGAAAAAAACCTGCCCCTCTACCTACACACACAAAATAACAACAATACCAATGAGACATCCATAGAAGCAATTGTGGAGGGATCATAAAGGACATCTATTTCTACCTCCTCATTTCACAGAAGAAACTGTGGCCAAGGAGGTCAAGCCACTTGTTACCTAGCTAATAAATGACAAAATCAGAATTTGAACCCTGGGACTCCAACTATAAATCAAGTATTCTTTCCAATTTATCATGCTATCTCTCATGAGACTGATATTAGTAGAGGGATGTGAAAGGCACAAGGAAGATGGACAAGTCATTATGCACTGAGGGGAACTAGAAAGGCTTTATCAATGGTGGGACAGTTAAATAGGACATGAAACGACTTGGTCAGAATTTTAAAAAGACTCATTCCAATTGCATAATATGAGTGGAGAAGGTGGAATGTGGTAAGAGAATATGGGAGTTTGGGCCAGTTTGACTGGGACACAGCATTATTGGAAAATAGAAGAGGAAACATTTGAAAAAGAAGGTGGGAAGGATCCAGCTGCAGAGGGCCTGTAAGGCCAAGCTGACCCGGTTTCAAGTCCTACCTCTGACACATACTACCTAAAGAATTTTGGACACGTCACATAACCTTTCAATGAATTAGTTATCTCAAATTGCTAAATGAAAGGGTTGGCCTAGATCAGGGCTTTCTTCACAACCCCACACTGAGACCCCCAATTTCAGAAGTGCTGCCCTAGACAACCACAAATGCCCTTTCCTGATCTAGATGACAGATCCTAAGTACTTTGAGTTGTATCCAGTAGGTCAAAGGAACTAATTGACTGGAGTGTTTGGTACATAAAAGTCATAGGCACAGTTCCATTCATAAGGAAAATTAAGCTGACAAATCAATTAGACCGGCCCTTACCGGCTACTAAATAGGAAGAAAGAAGGACCCATTGGACTTTAAAACAAGGAATAATAGTTCTGCTCCTGGCTGTCTCTTCCTTTGACCCTACCCAAGACAGCATGTGAATCTTGGACTTGTCTGTGGGGTATGAGAAAGAAGAAATCAACACACTGAATCTCATCTGGCTCCCACCTGGCTGTATGCACAAATGACAATGTGTGGAAGATGAATCAGAAGGGTAGGAAACAAAAAAAAGGTAGAGAGATCATTTAGAAGTCTACTGATAGACTCTCAGCAGGGGCAATCAAGATATTGAATACTGATATACTCAAATACTGAAGGAAAAAAGAGGAAACTAAATCTGTATCCCTTAAGGTACAGTATTTTTCACCAGCCAGGAGAGATGTAAGAGAGCCCCACCGCATATATTGTGATGGTCCTGCACTCAGAAGGTTCATTTTGAGCCATCAAAATATCCCCAAGTAACCTGACTGGTGCCATTCATCGCCTTCTTTTGACTATTGCCTTTCCTTAAGAGACAGACAAGCAATCTGTCCAACTGAATAGATATACCCCCAGACTCCTGAAACTGACAAGGCTATAACTACTGGACATTCCACAGAGCATGCTCTGAGCTCCCTGACTTGCTTTTAGTTCCAGGCCTGGGTACTTTAGAAATGCTAAAGCTGCTGCTTAGTCCTCCTGGCCATGTGAGTATATTTTGGGAAGAACTTTAAAGTCTCCCTACTGGCTAATGGACTAAAAGACTTGATATTGGGGGCTGCTAGGTGGCACAGTGAATAGAGCACCAGCCCTGGAGTCAAGAGGACCTGAGTTCAAATCAGGCCTCAGATACTTAACACAAAAAAATAGCTGTGTGATCTTGGGCAAGTCACTTAATGCCAATTGCCCTACCTTCCCCCCTGCAAAAAAAAAAAAAAACCTGATGTCTCAGTGGACTTTAAAAATGGGAGAAAATGTATCCCTACTCTCTCTTCCTTCAAGGCTCCAGGCACCACTATATGAATGTTACCCATGAGTCGTCAGGAAGAAAAAAAACCTTGCCTTTTCAACCATTTCAGCTTCTCTGTAGTTGTGATCACAAGGCAATAATAGCATATATCATTTCTATGGGAGCCTGACACCAGATCTCAGAGTCCTACATGGATGTCTTATCAGCCTCATTTTAAATATAACGTAATTGAATCTAAAAAGGTTGTTCCACGGGTCCGTGTTCTCGAAGTAAATTATGAGGATAATGATAGTTACCATTAAAATAGGGTTTTAATATTTGAAAAACTTGATACATATTATCACATGCAACCTTTGGAAGTAGGTGCTAGAGGTATAGTGCACACCTAGCATTTGCTGAGTACAAGGAAAATAATGAAGATTCTGAAAGATTAAGTTACTTGGGCAATTCCAAATAGTTACTAAAGTGTCAGAGGCAAAACTCGAATTCACTACTTTGGAGATTGAACTTGCAAACTCTGCTCACCGTACAGAGCATCTTTAAGTAAGTCTTGGTGGATGCTGACAGCTAACAAATCCATGAGAGTAATAGAGAAAGGATTGGAACCCATTATCCGACTTAGAATCTAGTGGTGTTTAATCTGTGTCTTTCATCTTCTACCTCCACCCCCAACCCTGATGTTTTTGATCCAGTGAAACTGTCCTCATTGCTATTCCTCAAACAAAACATTCCATCTCTCAGCTTTGGACATTTTCACTGGATGTCTCCTATGCATGGAACATTTTCTCTTCTCCCCACATCTAATTCCTGGTTTCCATCAAATCCCAGCTAAAACCCTACCTTCTCTGGAAGCCTTTTCCAAACCCTCTTCATTTTAGGGCCTTCCCTCTCAATTATTCACCATTGATCCTGCTGTAGTTTCTTCCTATATAAGTGTTTACATGTTGTTTCTCTCTTAGAGTATTAGCTCCTTGAGAGCAAAGAGGTTTTTTTAAACTTTCTTTGTATCCCCAGTGTTTTACATAGAACCTTACACACAGTAGGTATTTGGTAGATACCCATTCACTCACTGACACTTCCATGCTGTTTGTTGGGTTAACAAAAGGGCCATGACTTAGAGGGTAGAGGAATATAAATTGGAGAGTCAGAAGGTTTTGGTATGAATCTTGGTTTTTCCACTACTTTTTAGGTGACCTTGGTCAAATCACTTCTGTGAACTCCCTCTTCAAAGTGAAATGAGAATTTTGAATTAGATGAGTTCAATGTTCCATACAACTCTATATCTAAGGTCCCATGACCTGATAAACTTTAGACCTAGGAAAAGGCCTTAGAGATTATGAGGACAATCCTTTGGTTTGGTTGTTTCTTTGTTTGTTTTGTTTCTTACAGAGGAGGAATGTTCATTGGCAAAATCCAAGGCAATGAAGTGGGGCAGTGGATAGATGCAAGATCTGGAATCAGGAAGACTCCTCTTTCTGAGTTCAAATCCAGCCTCAGACACATACTAGCTATGTGACACGGGACAAGTCATTTAATCCTGTTTGCTTCTGTTCCCTCATCTATAAAATGAGCTGAAGATGGAAATTTCAAACCACTCCAGAATCTTTGCCAAGAAAATCCCAAATGGTGTCACAAAGAGTAATATGGGACTGAAAAACAACAACAAGAATCCAATAAAATGACAGGTAAGAATTGAGACTGAAAGAGGACAATTATGGAGGAGGCCTAACAAAGTACTTCTCAAAACATACCATTTAGGTGATTATTTATTCTCCTACTCCATCACATATTTACAACTGAAAATAAACTCAGATGCCATGTAGATAAGCACCATTCACTTTACAGATTGAGAAAATGAGTCCCAGAGTGGTTACACAATTTATCCAAAATCAGACAAGCTGTATGTGTTAGAGACAGGATGTGAACCTGAGATGCTGGTGAGATTTTCCCATCATACACTGTTGCCAGCTACAGACTCCCTTCTTCCTAGTTCTTTGGCTTTGGCCAAGGACAAATTGTTGTGCTATAGTAATTCTTTCCTAATATATTGATAAAAATATCCACTGGGTTACCAGTTCCCCTCAGAAATGTCAAGGTGAATCATGCAATCCCTGAGTTCTCAACTGCTATGCTATTTAGCAGAATACACAGGGACCCCTGGCCCTGCAGTTAAAACTGCATTCTCCTCCAGGCTTGCTATAAGTATACAAACAAGAAAGATTATTTACAGTTTTAAAATGTACTAAGAGCTTAATTAGCTCCTCTATTTTCTGAGTAATGCGAAAGGGCAACTGCCCATGAATTATTCACATATTTATCTACTCTGGCTAGGAAGAGAGATATGTATTTAGCATTGTTTTTATTCCAAGTAAATCATATAACTAGGAATAGGAAGAGACAAGGGAATAAATCTGATACTGGAAACAGTTTTATAGAGAAACAAGAGCACTGGCTTTGGAAAACAGACCCTGAACAATTCTAATTTTTCCCTCTCTAAAATAAATAACTAAGTAAATAAATAAAAGGTTTTTGGATGGCTTTTGTTTTCATATCATAGTAACTTGAAGATATGTACCCAAATCTTCCAAATCAGTAACTTCTAACTTGGAGCAAAGAAAAACAATTAAGCAAAACCATCTCACAGAGCAAGGACCCCTTGTAGACTGCACTATTTCATATCCATAGTCCCCAACCCCTCCAAGAAAAGGAAGGAGGAAAGGGCCTCATTTCCTATGCCAGACTAAGAGCGGCCTAGGATTACATGGCATTTGATTACATTGTAATATTTTTGTTCATATTATTTTAATCATTAGAGACATTTTTCTTCTTTGGCTTATTTTATTCTGCAGAGTTCATTAAGGTCTTCCACTTTTTAATGAATTATCATACTTATCATTCAGTACAACGTTATATGCATATGCAATGGATCTTCTATCCACTCTTCAGCCCATGGGCCCCTATTTTGTTTCCAGGCTTTTGGGGCCACAAAAATTGCTGCTAAGAATAGTTTAGTATCTATGGATCTTTCTCCCTTTTATCTTGTTAGGGGTATAGTCTTCTTAGCAGTGGGACTGCTGAATATCAAGGTATGAATAAAAATATATTAATAAATAAATAAATACAATTTGTTAAGTAATAATTAAGCAAAACCACAGCTAACTAAAATTCACTTTTTCTATTTTTATTGGTTCATAGGTTTAGAGATGGAAGATAATTTGAAGTCATTTAGTCTACCCCCTTCATTTAACACATGAGGGAACAAGCTCTTACACATCAGATGATTTGCCCAAAATCACCTAGGAAGTAAATGGCAGAAATGGGATTTGAACACTGGACTCATAACTCCAAAAGTTTTCTTCTTTCTACTATATCATACAACTTCCAACTGAATGTTGGCCTGTGGAAATAACATGTAATGATAAGAAAATATAACAGACAGACATCTCTGACATTCTTTGTCTATGAGAGGACCCAGAGGAAAAATTCTAGAGGACTAAGATAACCTTAAGAGAATCTCTGGGTAATCACAGACAAGCACACAAAAATGGAAACAGTGAAATAAAGTCAGATAATAAAAATACTCACAATTGCCAAATACCTGAAGATTTATAAAGTAAATCCCTCAAAATCACTTATTCTCCTTAGTTTCTGCATATCAGAGAGTGATTGGCTCAGGATCGCACAGTTAGTAAATGATACAGACAATGCTTGAACCTGAGACATCTGGCTCCTTCTAAAATCCTTTGTGTACTATCTCACACCTTAGATGGTATATCATATGAGGTGCTTGGGAAACCTTATAGAGCACTGCTGTATGTCCTAGTAGTTGTTTATTACTGTTATTATTACAACTCTTAATGATAGTATTATTATTACATCTTTGTCTGATCTATGGCTTCTCCTAATTGTTATGCCATGAGAATAATTTAAAAGAGTCAGCTTCTCATAAAGATGAATGCATGTTGGTAAGGTTTTCCATAATTCAAAGAATATTAGGTTGTTGTCCTTTCTGCTACAAGAGGACCAATTTGACTTCACTGTGTCAGGGTCAAGGTACGGTATATATCTGACCATGGATGATGAGGGCAATACAAGCTTGAAAGGTACTACCGCATGATGGGAACACAGAGTCCACATGCATATTTGGAGAGGAGATGGCTCTAAATTTATACTTCTCACATTTTGTTTGAGTTACTGTAAGTCTGTTTTACTCATAGAGCACAGTGCCTTCTTTGATATGGGCATGCCATGTTGGGTGGTCCTCTGCCAATGTTTCCCATGTCTCATCATTGATTCCAAAGTTCTTCAGAGAGGCCTTGAGAGAGTCTTTGTATCATTTCTTCTGACCTCCATGTAAGAATTTTCCTTCTGTGAGTTCTCTATAAACTAGGCTTTTAGGCAAAAACATGTTTGGAATTGAACACCAGAATCAAGTTTGTTGTGGTATTCTTTGAGTGCTTGGCAGTTCTGCTCAAGAAAGCACCCAATTATCTGGTAACTTCTCTTGCCAGGTGACCTTCAGAATCTTTCTAAGACAATTCAAATTCAAGTGATTCAATTTCTGGGCATGACACTGGTAGACTGTCAAGGTTTCACAGTCATACAACAATGAGGTTAGCACAAAGTCTCTGTAGACCTTCAGTTTGGTAAGTAGGCTAATACCTCTTATCTCTCTCACTTTCCTTTGGAAACTCCCTAAAAGTGAGCTAGCTGTGACAGTGAGTGTGGCAAATTCACCATCTATGTGTACAACTCTGGAAAATATACTGCTAAGGTAAATGAACTTATACACAGCACTTAAAATTTCTACATTTGCTTTAACTTATGGTCCCACATGTGGAGGAAATGATGTTGGCTGATGGAGAGCCTCTGTTTTCTTGATATTAATTGCAAGGTAAAAATTAGTACAAATGGCAGAGGATTGAGTCATATACCATTGCATCTCACCCTCAGAGGCTGCATTGAGTGCAGTCATTGACAAACAAACAACAACAACAAAACTGTGCATCAACTCTCCCTCCACTTTAGTTTTGGCTTGTAGCCTTTTCAAATTAAACAATTTACCATCAGAGTGGTAGCTGACCTTGATGTCATTTTCATCCTCCTTTAAGACATCTGAACACATCACTAAAACATTGTGGCAAAAAAAACCATTTTATTTTAGCATGATGTCCTGAGCTGGCACATAGTAGGCATTTAATAAATGTTTGTCGGGGTGGCTAGGTGGTGCAGTGAGTAGAGCGTCGGCCCTGGAGCAGAAGGACCTGAGTTCGGATCCAGCCTCAGACACTTAACCCACACAAACAAAAACCTAGCTGTGTGACCTTGGGCAAGTTACTTAACCCCAATTGCCCTCCAAAAAGCAAATAAATAAATAAATGTTTGTTGACTGACAAGTCTACCATCTTAGATTTGAATCCTAACTGTGTGATGTTAAACAAATAACTTCTCCTTTATGAAGCTCAGTATTTTTTCTGCAAAGACATATAGAAGATATGATTTCTAAGCTCTCCTTCTTATGACTGTATTAAATAGCAAAATATATGCATAAGTTCAAATTAATTTTCTAACCTATTTGGAGGAGGGCTTGATTTGGGTATATTCTGACAGCCAGTAACTTTGAATCCCCAATGTCCTTGGAGAACTCCTATTTTAAATTTGCAGAGCACTATATTTAAAAGCTTCTATCCAAAGCTTCCAGACAAACAAAATAAATTCAAAAGTCATTTTAAAAGACAATATATTTTAATTATATAGACAAAGGATCTTAACATATAGCAAAAATTTCTTGGTAAATACAATATAAACTCTATTGAATGAAGAGATGAAATATAAATGCATAAGTGAGAGTAGATGTGGGGAGGGAACTTCACTTAAATTTAATATGATTGAGTGGTTTAATTGTTTTCCTAATTTTGAGTTATTCTTCCATCTCCAGTAGAAATCCAAATTGATCACAGTAGGTAATTTCTTGGTATATATTGCCATTGTCTTTTTGTTGATTGTTTTTTAATAGACATCACTAAAGAAATCACTCTATAAATCTTTTTCTTTGTTTTCTCATTCCCTGGTTTTGGTGTCAGGATGATTTTTTTTTTTTATGAAAGCCACTCGGTAAACTGCTTACATAGTCATTTTTCAAAACAATTTACATGGTATCAACATTCATTGTTCTTTGTTAGATATCATCTGTACATCTCTCCTGCCTCAGATTAGTTTGTTGGATTTTAGAAGCTCTTTTACACATCATTCAAATTGAATGGTTTAAAATCTTAATTCCATGATTGCTAATTTGGGCATTTTATATTTTAACAACTTGATAGAATTGCTAAACAGCCCAAATACGTACAATTTCCTGAACTCTTCTGAGGCTTTTGAATTTGGGGTTTCCCCACTTCAAATTAAGGATGGCAGTTTTGATTTAGGAGATCAGAGCAATGAGTCAGATTGCAGCCTCTTTATTTTTTGGTGCACTCTAAGAAGTTAAAGCTCCTTCTCATTTACTTTTTTATCATTTTTCTCTCTAAGCTGGAATAACTGATCAAGAATTGCCCATCCCTTTTTTATTTTTCAGAACTATGCTCCTTTTTCTTGTATGTCTCATTTAATTTTATTTTTACCTACATTTTCTCCAGAATTATTTAGATTTATTGCTTTTGTCAGAGATATTCCAATATATTTTGGAAGAGATTTTCATACTTATTCTACATTTCGCATATTAAGCAATAATAAAAATCTGGTGCATTTTTTTTTTTGGTGAGACTTCATTGAAAGTTCTTTTTCCTTTTAGTAGGTGATAATATGGCTCTTGGAATGAAAAGTAATATTTTATGAAAATTTAAAAAAAAACAACACCAACAAAACCTGAGATCCCTCCCTCTAATCATTCTGAGACATTCAAGATTTCTTTTCTTTTTTTTTTCCTCTTTGGATTTATGATCCTTTACTTTGAGGAACTTTCAACATTGAAAATCCTTTCACCTACACAGCTCATTACTCATCTTACAGATTTATAATAATTTATAGTCTAGAGGGCTAAATAAGGTTCATAGAGATTTTGTAATCTGTTCAGGGACCCAGAGTTGATAAGTGTCAGAAGGAGGATTTGAACTCAGTATTGAATAAGCAGAGAGGGAAACTAATTAGAATATTAATGCCACAGTCCTTTAGGAGCAGTGGTTAAGGCACAATTGAGGTGGTGTCTGAGTGGGCAGGCAGAAGGGGTTAGAAGCTAGAGACATGGTAGATGTAGACATAGTCAGATTCGATTATGTAGGGTAGGGAGAGTGAGGAGCCTGGAATATCCTGAACTTGAGCATCTATCTATGTGATTTAGTGAAACTCTACCACCACCACAACATAATACCTAAAATTTCTATGGTTACTATTTTGTACTAAGTACTTTCCCAATATTACTTTCTATACTATAATAAATTCTTTCCAAATATTGTGTCATTTGATCCTTACAACTACCCTAAGAGGTAGATGTTATTATCATCCACATTTTACAAATGAAGAAATGGTGGTTAAGTGACTTGTCCAGGGTCACACAGCTAGTAAAGGTCTGAGGATGGATTTGAAGAGAGGTTTTCCTGATTCCAGATTATGCATTGGGTCCAGTGTACCACCTAGTCACCCCACAGAAAAGTAAAATGAAGAAGAATGAGATAAAATAATGTCATCAAAGAAAGCTATGCTCTAACAGGAAGATACTCATCATGTGATGAGGGAGAAGAAGGGATACAGATGTATTGAAAGTTCATGTGCTCTATTTGTATCCTGATGATATCCAAAGAAAGTAAGTAGGGCTCCGAGATGAAGGGAGGGCTACCTGAGATAGATGAACTTACTGAAGGGGATGAGCAGGATTCTAAACAACCTGTGTATTACTGAATGGATTGTAATCAGTATTACACAACATTTTCCTATTCACCACTGTGGCTCCTCAAAACTTAAAAAAAATCCCCATTCAGACTTCCCATGAGTCTCCCTCTGTCCAAATTTTCAGCTGAGAATTTTGCCTTGTATTTTAATGGGAAAAATGAGATAAACCAAGAATTCCCTCTTCCTCAACTTACATCACACAGATTCCATATTCTATTCTCATATGATATGGTGGTGCTTTCTCTTTTCCAAGGGAAACCTCTCTATGTACAGAAGTAATCCTTTTCCATCTTGTTTTCTCTAGCAGATTAATCTTTCTATCATCCTTACTCTCTCACATATCTTTAATCTCTCCCTGTCTCCCATTTCCTTCCCTATCACCTATCAACATGCCAATGTCTCTCCCAGCCTCAAAAAACCCTCCCTTAATCTGCCATCTACAATAACTACTTTCTCATATGTCTTCTTCCTTTTTGTCAAAAAGATCCTTGAGAAAGCTATCTACAACCAATGCTTTCACTTCCTTTACTCTCACTTTCTTCTCAACTCTTTACTCTGGCTTCCAGACTCATCATTCAATTGAAGCTATCCTTTTCAAAGCTGCTAATGATCAAAGTGCTGAAGCTAATAACCTACGCACTGCCACCCTCAGCCCTTTCCTCAATACCCATCCTTCTTAACCAGTCTTTGACATTCAATCACTCTTTTCTTGCTATATTATTCTCACTAAATTTCTGTGACTACCTCTTGGTTCTCCTCCTACCTTCCTTATTCCTCTTTCTCAGTGCCCTCCACTTGATGTTCATTAAGGTTGAGGCTGCTAAAAGAAGTCTCCTCTAGGGTTCTACTCTGGGTCCTTTTCTCTTCTCCCTCTATACAATTTCTATGGGTCATCTCATTAACTTTCCTGGATTTAGTTATCATCTCCACACAGATGGTTCTTAAATCACTTTTATTCCAGACTATTACGATTTAGCTGAAGAAAGGCAAAAAATAGACAAAGCAAAAGCAAAAACAGATAAGGGAAAGTACATTTCCCCCAAAAAAGATAACGAATCAATATAAACACTAAACATATATGCACCAAATGGCATAGCTTTGAAATTCTCAAAGCAAAAGTCAATTTATTTACAACAATATAAAAACAATTAAAATTATACTAGGAGAAAACTTCAATTTCCCCATTCTCAAAAGTAAATAAATCCAACTACAACAACAAGGAAGAAGTTAAGGAGATGAATATAATTTTAGAAAATTAGATAGACCTCTGCAGAAAATTGAATCGAAATAGAAATGAATCTACCTTTTTTTCAGTGGTAGGTGGCACCTACCCAAAAATTGGCCATGTATTAGGGCATAAAAACCTCACAAAAATGTAGAAAAACAGAAATATTAAATATATCCATTTCAGATCATTATGCAATAAAAATAACATTAAATAAAGGGCTAAGGAAACAAAGATTAAAATAAATTTGACACTAAGCAGTGTAATCCTAAAGAATGAGGCCAAAGAAAAACAACACAGCAACAATCAATAATTTCATAAAAGAGAATATCCAAAATGACAGAACATACCAAAATTTATGGGATAGAGTCAAACAGGAATTAGAGGAAATGTTATATCTCTAAATGATTAGATGAAAAAAAAATAGAAATAAGGACGACAGATGAATTGGGATAAAACTTAAAAATACAAGAAAAAGAATAAATCACCAATTAAACATCAAATTTGAAATACTGAAAATCAAAGGAGAGACTAATAAAATTGAAAGCAAGTAAATTATTGAAATAATAAATGAAACTAGGATTTGATTTTCTGAAAAAAAATAACAAAATAAATGAGCCATTGGTTAATTTGATTTAAAAAAAAATAAGAAAACAAAAAAGTATCAAAAATGAATAAAATATGAATTCCGCACCAATGAAAAGAAAATTAAAGTAATTATTAGGAACTCTTTTCTCTTTTCATTATTATATGACAATAAGTTTAACAATTTAAGTGAAAATGCATGAATATTTACTATAATTTCCTAGATTAACAGAAAATGAAAGAGAATACTTAAATTTCCATCTAGAAAAAAAAATCAAAAAAGCCATCAATAAGGTACTTAAGAAATAATCACCAGGACCAGATGTATTGGTAATTTAATTCTGCCAAACTTTTAAAGACCAAATAATTCACACACACACACACACACACACACACACGTGTGTGTGTATACATATATATGTGTGTTTGTGTGTATACATATATATATGAAGTGTGTGTGTGTGTGTGTGTGTGTGTGTATATATATATATATACTTTGAAAAAAAGGCAAAAAAAAGGAATGTGACCAAATTTATTTTATGACACAAATATGATACTGTTAACCTATACTAGGGAGAGTAAAGCAGAGAAATAAGACTATGTACCAACTTCCCTAATGAAAATTAATGCAAATATTTTAAATAAAATAATAGCAAGGAGATTACAGCAATATATCACAAAAATCATATACTATGATCAGGTGGGATTTATACCAGGAGTTGGTTCAATACAAAAAGAACAAAATATATCAGCATTATTGACGATATCAATAACAATAGCAATAGAACTCACATAATTACCTTAGTAGATTGTGAAAAGGGTTTTGACAAAATGTAATAGCCCTTCCTATTAAAAACACTGGAAATCTCTTTAAAATGATAAATAGTATCTATCTAAAAACATTAGCAAGTACAAGAGAATAAAATCAGAGGTGAAGCAAGAAGACTAATTATCACCACTGTTATTTAGTATTTTATAGAAATGCTAGCTATAGCAATAATGAAAAAAATAATGACTTAGAATAGACAATGAGAAAAGACAACTATTGCTCTGCAGATGAGATGATGTATATTTGGAGAATCCTAGAGAATTAAGTAGAAACATGCTTAAAATAATTAACCAGCAAAATTGCAGGCTATAAAATAAATCCACATAAATCACCAGAAATTCTACACATTATAAAGTCCAGCAGCAAGATATAAGAAGGAAACAAAATCATCAGAAATAAATGTAGACAATATAAAATTCTTGGGACTTTATTTGCTTAGGTCCCAAGAACAATATGAACACAATTACAAAACACTTTTCACAGAAATAGAGTGATATCTAAACAACTAGAAAAAATAAATGTTTATGGCTACATCAAGACAATATATTAAAATTATATTTTCCCATACATTGATCTACTTATTCAATGACATACCACACAAACTACCAAAATTATTTCATAAAATTAGAAAAAATAATAACAAAATTCATCTGGAATAACAAAAAGGTCCAAAATATCAAGGGAATCAATGAAATAAATGTCAGGGAAGGCATTTCAGAAGTAGCATATTTCAAACTGTATTACAAAGAGGTAAATATAGAACAACTTGCTACTGGTTAAGAAATAAAGTTGTGAATTAATTTAATAGATTAGGTACACAAGACACAATGGTAAATGACCAACAGTAACCTAGAGTTTTATAAATACAGAGATCTAAGATTTTGGGCCAAGAATTCACTATATAACAAAACCTGCCATAAAAAGTATAAAACAATTCAGCAGAAACCAGAGGGGAGGTGAGGGGACCATCTACCAAACGAAGGTCAAAATGGGCACATGATTTACACATAAAGGGTGATACCATCAGCAAACTAGAGGAGCATAAAATAGTTTGCTTGTAAGATGTCTGGATAAGGGAAGAATTTTATTTCCAAACAAGAGATAGACAACAATGTGAGATGTAACATGGATAGTTTTGATTAACATTAAATTAAAAGAAAAGTATTTGAACTAACAAGAGCAATACAGCAAAGACTAGGAAGTAAAGAGAAACTGGGGGAAATGAATTACAGCAAGTTTCACTGATAAAGGCCTCATTACTCAAATATATAGAGAAGTGGGTCAAATTTATAAAAAGATAAAGGATTCCCCAAATGGTCAAATGATATGAAGAGGCCATTTTCAGATGAAGAAAATAAAGTCATATGAAAAAAATGCTCTAAATCATTGTTGATTAGAAAAATGATAATTAAAACAACTCTGAATTACTATTGCACATCTATCAGTTTGGCTGATATGACAGAAAAGGAAAATGACAAATATTGGAGGGTATTTGGGAAAACTGAGATACTAATGTATTGTTGATAAAGTTGCAAAGGGAGCAACCATTCTAGAAACATTACCACTACTAGATCTGTATCACAAAGAGATTCATATTTTTTTAAAGCAACTGGGGTTAAGTAAGTTGCTCAAGGTTACAGGGTCAGTCATTATTTATGTGTTGGTGTTATTTTCTGAGATGGGAACTGATCCCAGGTCCTCCCAACTCTGGGACTGGTGCTCTCATTCACTGTGCCACCAAGCCACCCCGATTCATAATTTTTTTTTTAAGAAAAGGAATTATAGGGGGTGGAGTCAAGATGGTAGAGTAGAAATAGCACTTCTGTGAGTTCCAAACCACATCATTTTAAAATTATGTAAAAGGAGGACTATGAATGACCTCTGGAGCTCCAGAACCCACAAAATAACACAGAGAAGCTAATTTCCCACTGAGGACAGCCCAGCAGCCCGCACAGTGCTCTGGGACCTGAGCACAGGACAGCGAGGGCGGCCAGACCAGCAGCCTGCTGGAGGGACCCCAGAACAAAAGGAGCTGTGGCATCCCCATAATTATAAACATATAGATGCCTAGGACAAAGTGAGAGGTTAGTGCCCTGTGGACTTTGGGACTGGTTGGGAGAATGCTTCAGCTTCTTCCCCTGGGAGCAAGAAGCTACTGAGGAGCAGGCACAGCTTGCACCACATTGCCACATTACAGCTTAAGCTCTTGGACTGCTAATTGTAGGAGGATCTGGCAAACAGTATTGGGGGTATTCACTCTTGCTTTGACCTTCTTGGATCTGGATTGTGGTCTGGGGTGGAGGTTTTGGGGTGTGTGACCAGCTTGCCAGAGTGTGCGGAGGCTTTACAGAGGCCACCCAACTAATACCTCTGGAAGTTGAGAAAACCCCAATGTTTGGGACAGAATTTCCCCTGGCTGGTGGCAAAGACCTACTGTGGTAACAAGCCCAAACTTCAAGGAATTGAGTAGTAACATGCCTAGGCAAAGGAAACAAAATAAACAGAAAAATGTAATGTTAGACTCCTATTTGGGGGGGCAAAGAGGATCAAAGCATGGAACAGGAGTGTGAGGTGAGAAATCCTGCACCAAAAGCTCCAAATGAAAATACAAGCTGGTTACAGGTCATAGAGGACCTTAAGAAGCAGATAAGAGATGTGGAGGAAAAATTGGGACGAGAAATGAGAAAGATGCAAGAAAAGTATGAAATGGTGATCAACAGCCTGACTGAGGAAAATAATACCTTAAAAAATAGACTAACTCAAATGGCTAAAGAGGCTCAAAAAGGCAATGAGGAGAAGAATGCCTTAAAAAGCCGAATTTGCGCGATGGAAAAAGAATCTCAAAAGCTCACTGAGGAGATTCTTTCCTTCAGAATTAGACTGGAGCACGGGGTGGCTAGGTGGCGCAGTGAGTAGAGCGTCAGCTCTGGAGTCAGAAGGACCTGAGTTCGGATCCGGCCTCAGACACTTAACGCACACACAAACAAAAACCTAGCCTTGTAATCTTGGGCAAGTTACTTAAACCCAATTGCCCTCCAAAAGGCAAAAAAAGAATTAGACTGGAGCAAATGGAAGCTAGTGACTTTATGAAAAATCAAGATGCTATTAAGCAGATCCAAACAAATGAAAGAATAGAAAACAATGTGAAATATCTCATGGGAAAAACCACTGACCTGGAAAATAGATCTAAGAGAGACAATCTAAAAATTATTGGACTACATGAAAGCCATGATCAAAGAAAGAATCTAGAAATCATCCTTCAAGAAATTCTCAAGGAAAATTGCCCTGATGTTTTATAACCAGAGGAGAAAATAAGGGTTGAAAGAATCCACCAATAACCTCCTGAAAAAGATCCCAAAAAGAAAACTCCTAGGAATATGCCAGGTTCCAGAATTCCCAGATCAAGGAGAGAATATTACAAGCAGCCAGGAAGAAACAATTTCAATATTGTGGAAACACAATCAGGATAACACAGTATCTGGCAGCTTCTACATTGAGGGATTGCAGGGAATGGAATATGATATTCCCAAGGGTAAAGGACCTGGAATTAAAACCATGAATCACCTACCCAGCAAAACTGAATATCATGTTTCAGGGGAAAATTTGGTCATTCAGTGGAATATAGGACTTTCAAGCATTCTTGAGGAAAAAAAAATAGAGTTGAATAGAAATTTTGACATTCAGATACAAGAAGCAAGAGATTATGGAGAAGGTAAACAGGAAAAAGAAATCACTATGAACTTATCAAAGTTGAACTATTTACATTCCTACAGGGAAAAACAATAACTATAACTGATGAAACTTTTCTCAATATGAAAATAGTTTAAGAAGGGTATATGGGCATGTGAATATGTGAATGTGTGTATATATGTTTTCAGGTATACATAGATAGAGGGCACAGCTCAAATTTAATAGGAAGAGATGATACTTAAAAGGTGGGGTTAAGAGGTGAGAGATTAATGTGGTGAGGGGTAATGGGGAGAGACAATGGGCCAAACTGTCTCATGTAGAGGATGCAGGAGAAGGTGGTTGCAGGGGAGGGTATAACAGGAAGGGGAAAAGGCAAAACCTTATTCTCATTGAATTTGGACCAGGGAGAGAATGGCATGCATACTAAATAGGGTGTCCCTCCCTACAGCAGTGTGGGGGATAGGGGGATGGGGGAAGGTGGTGGAGGGGAGGGAGGGCTGGTGGGGGATGGATGTTGGAAGCACCCACTTTTGAAAAGGGACAGGATCAAGGTAGGGAGTGGACCAGGTGGAAGGTAGGATGGAAGGGAGGAAATATAGTCAGTCTTTTACAATATATCTACTATGGTAATATTTTACATAGTTACACATGTACAGCATATACTGAGTTGCTTCTCTTCCTTTTAAAATCAATTTTTAAAAAAATATATAAATACTATGATTAATACTATTTTGTATATAATTGGGAGATAAGACATTCAGACAATCGGGTCCTGGGATTCACCTCGCCTTATTCGAAAAGTCGAAGGGGGTATGGGAGAAGAGATGGGAGAGAGCAGATTGGATGAGGGGTTATCCTGTATGATTGTTATTCTGGGGTGGTGGGTAGGGGAAAAATGGGGAAAATTGTAACTCCAAAATCTGACAGAAATGAATGATGTAAACGAGAAGTTAATAAAGCATTTGGAAAAAAATGGAGGTGAGAGAGGAATATAATGAAAGGATATGGGGAGAGACAGAATGGGGTAAATTATCTCATATACAAGAGACAAGGAAAAACTGATACAATGGAGGGGAAGAACAGGAAGGCAAAAGGGAACGAGTCAACCTTGTTCTCATTGAATTTGGCTTAGGGAGGCAATGACATACACACTAAATAGGGTATCTCACCCTACAGGAGAGTAGGGGGGAAGGGGATGAGAGGGGGCATGATGGAAGGGAGGGCAGGCTGGGGGGGAGAGGAAGTTGGAAGCTGGAATCTGGAATTCAAAGTTTTAAAATCAAATGTTAAATATATATATATATATATATATATATATATATATATATATAGTATCATTAATATTACTTTACATGTAACTAGGAAATAAGACATACAGACACTGGGACATAGAGATCCACTGTGCCCTACTGGAAAGTTGGAGGGGGTATGGGAGAAGATATGAGAGAGAGCAGATTGTAGGAGGGGATATCCAGTGGGAACGATGGGGAGAAAATTTGTAACTCAAAATCTTGCAGAAATGAATGATGTAAACTAGAAGTTAATAAAGCATTTGATAAAAAAAGAAAAGGAATTATAAATACAAAAATATTCTTGGCAACTATATTTTTGTCATGGCAAAGAATTGAACATTGAGGGGATCTCCAGCAATTGTGAAAAGACTGAACAATTTATGGTTTATGATTGTGATGGAATATTATTATGCTATAAGAAATGAAAAACCTAGAAAAAAAAGCTTAAAGGAATTGATGCATAATGAAGTGAGCAGAAACACGGAGACCTTGTTAATAGTAATAGGAATACTGATGGAATCATAATAAAGCTATCCCCAGCCCCAATATTCTATCTTTCTTATGGGCCCCACAGAGCAACAGGCATGTCCTGATTTAACCACATAATTTAGCTTTAACCATACCACAGGCCCCCAAACTCAAAATAGCTACTGCTCCTAGATAGTCAATGCCCCCAGATCCAATGCATATATATAAACACGTATGTTCACCTGTTCAAAATCACATCATCCATATAGCCCAAAACAGGACCACAATACCTAACTATCCATCTTGACCAGACAGGACCACAATAACTAGCCAATCAGAGAGGAGTATGACTAGGATGCTTGACCCTTGAACCCTAGAAGGAATGCTTCCCCATTATCTAATCCCTTAACAAATCCCCTCTGCTTTTTCAAAATTTACAATTTCTGTTACGTTGTCAGCATTATTACAATATAAATTTGCCAGATAACACTAGAACCTAGTTCCTGGAACCTAGCCCACTTCTGAGAGGCATCAATCTCAATAAATGCCTATACTTGGATTAAGGTGGTCTGACTTGGAATTCTTTGAGATAGTTCTGCCACAACACATCATGAAACTGCCACAGTTTTTGACATCCCTGGGTAGGCCAGGGCTCTGACTTGGACTGCCACTCCACATGGAGCAGAATCTCTGATTTGAACCCCATCAAATCCAAAGGTAACCCTATCTTTTTGCCTTCTTTTTACAGGGAGTTTTTTCAAGCACCTAGGAAAGTTTAAATGGATTGTATGGGCCCTAGTACCCAGAGCCCTTGTATCCTGATATATTCCTTCCAGAAAAAAAGATATTCTGTTTCAGAATTTCACAGGGAGTTCTTTCTGAACTCTTTCCTCTAACCCCATCCTTTTGGTGGTACACCATGGAATAGATGAATGTGGCTATGGGGAGGCGGGTTTCCATAGGCTTACTGGCACTCAGGCCTAACTTCCATTCCACATGACTACTGAGCTATAATAGAGCCTGGTTTCAGCATAATCTAGAGGACTAAGGAAAGTTATCAATATCTGTGCTTTTTGTTTGTATTTGTTCTGTTTCTGTGTAAAAATCTCTGAGTCGGCCACCTTGTTGGATTTAAATTACAGTCAGCCAGAAAAGGAAAAAAAAACAAAACAAAACTGTACCTGGGCTAGAAGAATTGATGGTTTCTAAAAAAAAGGTTGCTGGCAAAACAAACCAAAGAACACCAAATCTCAATCTCTCTCTCTCTCTCTCTCTCTCTCTCTCTCTCTCTCTCTCTCTGTCTGTCTGTCTGTCTCTCTCTCTGTCTCTCTGTCTCTCTCTCTCATTCCTTTGACTCAGAACAAGTTCTGGAGGTGGAGGGAAAGATGGTAAAATCAGAAAGGGCAAAACTTCTCAGATCAAATCTAAGAGAAAAAATGTCAATTACTGATCAAAAAGAGGCAGTTTCAAGGCTGAACTTTGGAACAGGACAGTACTTAAAGAGAAAAGGTTTGTGTGAGTTAGGATACAACCAAAGGTAACTGAATCTGATAAGAATACCTCACTAGAATTTAGGGAGTCTTATAAACTAAAGTTGAGTACTGGTTAATTTTAAAATAACTATTAAATCCTATGTGTGTTAAAATTAAAAACTTGACTAAATATATGAAAATCCTTTTCATTAAAAAAAAAACACCAACAGGGAGCATAGGGTAAATTAATAAACTACAGCCTCCTTACTGTGGAACACAGATTTGAACTAAATAAATATGGTCATATGTGGAATAATTGGGGTACATATGTTTTAGCATAAAATCATAACCCTTGAGTCTGTCTAATATAATTTTGAACATAGATCCTGGTAACTGAATTCATTCTGGTTCTATTTTAAGTGAAATGCTGTCTCCTCTAACTTGATTTTTTTTTTTTTTTTGCCTTTTGGAGGGCAATTGGGGTTAAGTAACTTGCCCAAGGTCACATGGCTAGGTTTTTGTTTCTGTGTGCATTAAGTGTCTGAGGCCGGATCCAAACTCAGGTCCTTCTGACTCCAGGCCCGACGTTCTACTCACTGCGCCACCTAGCCGCCCCTAACTTGATATTTAAAATGAGTCAGAATTTATTATACTATTTGGCACTAAGATGAATTGGGAAAATGCATAGATTTGAAAAAGAGATGCCTCAGAAACAAAGTTTTGGGCCCTCTAGTACAAGGCTGAGGGGTCTTGGTGCCCCTGGATCTTTTCCAGAGTCCCACTCATCTTGACTGGCAAGTTCAAAGCTCCCACTCTAACAGAAGTCTTTTTATTTTTTTAATTATTTTTTTTTTTTTATTTCAGACTGGAACACCAGAACACAAAAACATAAAAGAGAAAAAAACCAAAAATATATTATAAACTTAAATATTGGAACTTTAATACAAAGTAAGAAAGGAAAAAAATGCCATGTGCATAGCAGAATGTGAGAGGATTCAAAATTTGTAATAATAAATCTTCATTTCAATAAAGCTTGTATTATAAAAACTGCACATTGTATTGAGAACTGTTCATCTTTTCTTTGTTTCCTTGTAAGTTTTCTTTCTTTCTCAGTTGTGTACTTTTTTACTTTGTTCTTTTTTCCCCTCCCCATCTCAAAGGCTACCATTAAATGTGGATATGTTTCTCTACAGCTATAGATATGAACAGAAACATATACATATATAATACATATATAGACATCTACTTCCCTAAACAAATTCTATTCCTGATCTCTGTTTTCATGTTTGTGCATATCTCTTGTTTCCTATCTCTCCTGCTTCCTCTACTTTACTTCTACCTGATACCTTGAGGTCCTATTACTTGTCCAACCCCTTCCAAGGATCCCTCCCCTATTCTCCCATTCCCATAATTCAAAACATTCTTCTATAGTCCCTTATAATCTATTCCCTCACCCTCTGCTCTAAAGATTCCTCCTTTATCTTTCCATTCTTACTGCTCTAAACTCTGTTTTATACCCTCCTTTAACCTATTCCCTCAAAGTCCCCTCTAAAGATCCCTCCCTTGTCTTCTCCCACCCTTCCTATTCCCTTGCCATTTTATTTCTTCTGAATTTAGAGTACTTTTGTACTCTTCTAAATATATATTGTTTCCTCTTAAACCCATTCCCAATGAAAGTAGGTTACCAGAACTCTGAGCCTTTCTCCCACATCTAATTCCTCTGTATTGATTCTTCCTCTTGCATCTCATTTGTATAAAATGATTATTCTTTTTAACTGTTGCTAAATGGTATTACCTTTTAAATTCATATCATACTCAGGTTTAACTCCAATATTTCTCATAAGCTACCCACTTATTTATAAGTATCTTAGACATACTTTTTGCTTTTTATACATATACATATATGCATTCATACACATACACAAGCACATGCATTATATAGGCATGTGTATATATGCACATATGCACATATGTACACACATATGGGTATTTATATGTATATTTATGTGTAAATACAAACATACATACACATGCATAAATATGCATAAACACATATACGTATATGCAGATACATGCACACATTTATTATATATTGTATATACAAGTATGCATGCACATGTACACATATTCACACACATATATGTATACGTGCATGTATACACCTACACATGTGTATATAAACATATGTGTATGCATATGTATGTGTACACACACATATACACATACATGTATGTGTATAATGCCATATTATGCTTAAGTTTGCTAGTTACGATATTTTTGTCTGAAGATCCAGTTCTTTTGTTCATCAATATATGGTGTTCTAAGATCTGCAGTCCTTTAAGGTCTCTGCTGCTAGATTTGTGCAATTCCAAATATGGCACCATCATATTTAAATTGTTTTTTTTTCTTTCAATATTGAATCCTTGAACTAGGAGATTCAGAATTTGACTATAATATTCTCATAAGTTTTCCTCATAGGATCTTTTTTAAGTTGTGGTTGATGGATTTTTTCTGTCTCTATTTTCCTCACTTGCTTCAGGACAATTTTTTTTAAAGGGAAATTGAGATTATGTGACTTGCCCAAGATCACACGACTAGTTTTGTGTTGTCTAAGGCCATATTTTAACTCAGGTCCTGCTATCTTCAGGGCCAGTGCTCTCTTCACTGTGCCACCTAGCACTGTTTCTCCCACCTCCCCCCCCCCCCCGCCCAGGACAATTTTCTTTAATTATTTCTTGTATTATTTTTTTATTTGTTTGTTTTTGGAGTGCAACTGGGGTTAAGTAACTTGCCCAAGGTAACACGGCTAGGTTTTTGTTTGCATGTGCGTTAAGTGTCTGAGGCCACATCCGAATTCAGGTCCTTCTGACTCCAGGGCTCACTGCGCCACCTAGCCGCCCCCTATTTCTTGTATTTGTGTAGCAATATTATTTTTTATTTTAGTTTTCAGTGAGTACAATATTTGTTGATCCATTCTCCACATCTGTTGTTTTTAAAAAGGTTTCACTTTCTCTTCTATTTTTTAATTAATCATATTTTGTTTAATTATTTCTTGATCTCTTATAATTTTGCTGTCTTTACCTTGCCCAAATCTAATTTTCAAGGTGTCATTTCTTTCCAAAAGTTTCTAGATTTATTTTTCTAATTGGTTGACTTCCCTTTCAAAATCTTCTTTTCCTTGGATTATTTTTCTTTAAGTTTCTCCTCTATCTCTGCCATTTGATTTTTAAAAATTATTTATATATTTATTTTTAGTTTTCAACATTCATTTCCACAGGGTTTTGAGTTATAATTTTTCTCCCTGTCTTTCCCCCAGCCCTACCCTCAAATAACAAGCCTACTGAATACCTCTTGCACCAACCTATTCTCTCTTATATCTTCCCCCACACCCCCTAACTTTCTAGTAGGGCAAGATGGATTTATATATCCCAGTGCCTGTATATCTTATTTCCCAATTGCATGTAAAAAACAATTTTTTAAACATTTGTGTTTAAAACTTTGAGTCCCAGATTTTTCCCCTTCTGCCCTCCTCACCTGACCCCACTGTGAATATGAGAAATTAAGTATAGGTTGTACATATGCAGTTACCCAAATCATTTCCATAGTTGTTATATTATGAAAGACAATTATTTCCCTCCATCCTATCCCACCCACAACTTATTTTATTTTCTCCTTTGGCCCTATCACTTTTCAAAAATATTTGCTTCTAACTACCCTTTCCCCCAATCTGGCCTCATCTATCATTCCTCCACTTATACCCTTGAAAATCCTCTATTTCATTGAATGGCCTTATTTTCCCCTATATATTATACTCAATTTTGCTGGATAGGGGATTCTTGGTTTTAGTACTGGCTTCTTTGATTTCCAGAAGATCATATTCCAAGGCCTTTGATCACTTAATGTAGAAGCTGCTAGACCTTGTGTTATCCTGATTGTCTTTCCACAATACTCAAATTGTTTCTTTCTGACTGCTTGCGGTATTTTCTCCTTGACCAGGGAACTCTAGAATTTGGTTGTAATATTCCTAGGAGTGAGCTTAGCAGCAGCTGTCTGGGCGAGAGAGCAGGGAGGCGATGGGCTCCGCGCTGAGCAGTGACCGCGGCCGAGCAGCCCCGGCTACCAGGGCCACCCCATCAGCCCTGCCCAGGAGGAGCGAAGTGGAGCTGCCGATCACCTCCTTTGATTGTTCGGTCTGCCTCGAAGTGCTGCACCAGCCCATACGGACCCGCTGCGGCCACGTATTCTGCCGTTCCTGTATTTCTACAAGCCTAAGGAACAGTAAGTGGACGTGTCCTTATTGCCGGGCATATCTTCCTTCTGAAGGAGTTCCCGCAACTGATATAATGAAGAAAATGAAAGCAGTATACCAGAACTGCACGGAGTGTAACACTCAGGTATGTCTCAGTGAAATGAGAGCCCATATAAGGACTTGTCAGAAATATATAGAGAAATACGGACCTCTTCAAGAGCTTGGAGAAGTAACGAGATGTGTGTGTCCATTTTGTGAGAAAGAGTTGGATGAAGATAGCTTGCTGAACCACTGTCTCACTTATCACAGATCAGAAAGGCGGCCAGTGTTCTGTCCACTTTGTCATTTTATACCTAATGGAGATTCAAGCAACTCCAGTGACAGTTTGATCCGGCACCTGCAGATCAGGCATACAATGTTTTATGATGAATTCATTGACTTTAATATATTAGAGGAAGCTCTAATCCGAAGAGTCCTAGACCAGTCTCTTTTAGAATATATGAATCATTCAAGCAGCACCTAATTCTGCCAGTAGGAGGAAAGGTTTTCTATGGATTCCTTTGCACAGTACATTAAGATGCTGCTTTGACTATTAAAGGGGAATCTTCAGACTTAAAAAAAAAGCACAGATGTAACAAACCTTTAATGTTTGTATGTGTCTGTTATTGTGTTTATCTGGAAATTTAAAAACCGCTATCCCTTTGGTGATTTATATCTGTATTCTCCTGTTGAGATTTTCTGATACTTAGTAATAACAATTATCTATATCAACCAGGAGGTTTAGGGTGGGTACCAGTAGAGGGCATGCTTGAGGGAGGAGTTCATGTAGGGAAATCAGATTTTGATGGGGATAGTGCCCTAGGTTAATAATAAATTACAGGGGCGGCTAGGTGGCGCAGTGAGTAGAGTGCTGGCCCTGGAGTCAGAAGGACCTGAGTTCGGATCCGGCCTCAGACACTTAACACACACAAACAAAAAGCCTAGCCATGTGACCTTGGGCAAGTTACTTAATCCCAATTGCCCTCCAAAACAAACAAACAAATAATAAATTACAAAACCAACATTGATAAACATCAGGTTGCTTTATGTAAAAAGAGAATATTAATCAACAGCTTGTTGATGTTTAAGAACCTGGAAGTAGTTTCCATTCTTAATATTCTAGCTTCTAAAATACTACTATGAATAGATAATTTAATGGAAATGAGGAAAGGAAATATTGTGGTAGTTGATGATATCCCTTTAACTAAGTTGTATGCTGTTACTTAGTATTGTAACAAATACTTTAATAGGAACATATTCTTAATGCTTTTGTTCGTTTTAAAAATATATCTACCACAAGCAGAATATTTTTCAAATATTGGCAGTTAATTTTAATTATTATTAAGAGATTTCTATAATGTAAATAAGTTTCAAAATATTATGCCCTGACATTTTACACGAAAAATAACCTGTTTGACCATAGAATTGTTTGATGCAAAGCCCTTAAGGGTTGATTTTTCAACTAAAATGGTATATTGAACTATGCAGACAATCCATTCAACTCCTGAGGGAAAATTATATTTGGCTAAGTTTCAGTTCGGTAATTCTAATCAGGAATGGACCTTTCTGTTTATTCCTTCTGTACAAGGGCTATTTATAGTATGTGAACTTAAAGAAAGAAGAAAGGACTATCATTTCATTAGAGTTCTGGTTATTATTCTCCCAACACCTTTAAACCTAATACATATTTGAAACTATTGGAAGAGTGTATAGAAACTGAAGAGTATAAAGAAATGAAATCTGGGAAATCCAAAATCTTTATTTTGGGAAATTAATTTTTCTTTACTAAAGAGCCTAGTTGAGTTTTATAACCTCTGTCTTTCCTTTTAGGTAGAAGTCTTATAAAGATAGATTATAGAAGGAAAAGAAAGGATTCTGAGTCATCCAAAACTGGATAATTAGTTTTAAATCTAATTAGTTTAGGAGAGAACTTGGAAATGATCCAGTTAAACCCCCATTTAGACACAGAAAAGGGACATGACCTGCAAAACCCAGTATTATCTAGTATTGATTAATCTGTTCTCTAAGCTTTAAATTTTCACATCTGTAAAACGGGAATAAACATTATCTTCCCTGCCTACCTCATAAACCATTGGGAGGATCAAATTGAGGGGGTGCATGTGAAGGTGGTATAAACTATAAAGCACTATACCAGAGCAAACTTGTTAATTCAAACTAGTGGTGAGGTCATCTTCAGATTTAACAAAAATGTTAAAGCTCAAATTATTAATTACATTAAAGTTTTAAGAAAAGACCTTATAATGTAAGCAGTATATTTAAGCTTAAATATATTGTTTTAAAGCCTCCCACATCTAAATTCTGCCTCAGATCCCCTTTTGTAACATTTTTCCACTATGATCATAGATTAGGAACTATTTATCAATGAATCTTCTGTATTATGTGAACTCTGATTTAGCAGAGTCCATATTTATAGAATTTTACGCCAAACTTATTACAAACAGGCAATTTGTTAAATCAGTATTAAAGTGACTTAAAAGATGAGGACAGCAAAAAATGTCCACTTGTTAACTCAGTACTCTTCCAGCTGCCTAGTGTGCAAGCCAGAAAAGAAGACTCTTCTTATATGTTTCTCTCAAGAATCAAATTCTCCCACCCCCACATAAAAGTTTTGGATGGGATTAATGTTCTTTGAGATTGTGTCAACCCAGATTGTGCGTTGAAGATATAGGTTGAGTATGGATGAGTGATACAGACAGGTCTAGAATTTCAGCTTTCCAGGCCTTGTCCAGGTCTACAGAGTTACACTGCTCTGATGTAAGTGAAGCTTACCATCATAGATTCATGAGGCAAGTAAACTTATTGTTACTGATGTTGATGAAAGGTGATGACAATGTGGTTTGTGACTCTAAAGCTAGAGGTGCTAAGAAGTCAAGAGACCTCCTCTTGTTTCATTCCTCAACAACAAAATCTGTAATTGTCAGAATTTAAAAGTTAACAATTATTGATTTTCTTTTGTAAAGATGTCTTATTATGAGAAACAAAGGATGGCAGGACCATTGCTTTTGTTTAAAGTGTCTGTTCATAAATGCTGACCTTCAATAAATGGTCTTCCTAAACCTAAAAATATATATATATATATATATATATTCCTAGGAGTTTTCTTTTGGGGATCTTTATCAAGAGGTTATTGGTGAATTATTTCCATTTCTATTTTGCCCTTTGGTCTAGAATATCAAGAATATAAAGAAGACTTTGCTGTCTTCCTCTCGATCCATGCCTTTTCGTCCCCCAAAATGGATTATATGGTCTGTTTGTGCTTCCTCTGTTTGCTCATTTTGCAAGCCAATTACTTGACGTTTGAATTCTTTTCCACAGTAGAACTCTGTTTCCAGAATGGAGAGGGCTTTGTCCCAAATCACTGGGGTTTTTGGAGCTGCTGGAGCTATTAGGAGGATGCCCTCCCTACAACCCCCACAGACTCTGGCACCTGGCCACATACCCCAGGACCACCACCCTAAGCCATGCTCCAGATCCAAGCAGATTAAAGCAAGAGCAATTACCCTCTGAATGGTCTCTTGGTCTCCCTATGATCTTCAGGCCAGGAGTTCCTGAAGCAGCCTGGTGGTGGGACGGAACAGCCAGGGCACCTCCTCTGTTTCTTACCCTAGGTGCAGGGGCTGGACTACACTCCTCCTTCCCCCCACCGCCAATCAAATAGAGTTCCACACTGATATTTTACTTTTTCTTTGGTGTTTATGGTTTGAGAAGTCTGGAAACTACCACAGCTGCTGGTGATTCACTCTCCTGAAGTCTGCTCTGGCCACTGTTCTTTGGGGCTTCCCTGGGGCAAGAACTGCATGGCTCATGCTGGGATGCACTTGGCCCCCAGCATGCTGCTATAGACCTTTCCTATTGGCCTGGTGGCCTGTCTTCAGCAGAAAATTTGTTTCTCTCTGTCACTTTGTGGGCCCTGTAGCTTTAAAATTTGTTTAGAGTCATTTTTTTACAGGTATTGGAAGTAGTTGGTGCTGGAGCCCCCACACAGTTTGTTCTTCTACTCTGCCATCTTGGCTCTTCCTCTTGCCATTTGATTTTTAATGTCTGTTTTAAGATCTTCTATGGGGCTAGCTAGGTGGAGCAGTGAATAAAGCACCAGCCCTGGAGACAAGAGGACCACAATTTGAGTATTGTGGAAACACAGTCAGAATAACACAAGACCTAGCATTAAGCCTCTACACTTAACTTCTACATTAAGCCTCAGACACTTAACACAAAAAGTAGCAGTGTGACCTTGGTCAAGTCACTTAACCCTAATTGCCCTACCTTCCCCACTCCAAAAAGCAAATATATATTTTCTATGAATTCTTTTTGGGCATATGACCATTTGACATTATTTTTGAAGGTTTCTTTACTTCAGTATCCCCCTCTGAATATGAACCCTTGTCTTCTTATTCCCATAATAGCTTCCTATGTTTGGATCATTTCTGTTTTGCATGTATTTTTTGTGGTAATAGCTTAATTTTTGTGATCACTTTTAGCCATGGGGTATAGAGAATGATGCCTCTTGTCCCAGATCTTCAGTTATTCCCTCTAACCTGGAACCAAAGCCAAATCTCCAACCTCCTGTAAGTGTTTATAGCTAGGGACTTTCTGTCCCTCTTCTTCTGCACTTACAGTGCATGTACTGGTTCCGTCTTACCTCTGCAGCTCTTCACTGGACAGTGAGGTCTGGCATCCCTTGTCAGCAGAGGTTCCCTCCATATTTCCTGTCTCAGACTCCCAATTCCCCTCACTATTCTGGGTGTAAAAGATCCTGTGGCTGGGGCCTGAGATGGCTTCACAACCTTGCTATCCTCAGGGGTTACCCTATGTTGCTAAAGTTGATCGAATCTAGAAGTACTTACTCTTCAAAGGGACCAAACCTGAAGATATTTCTGTTGATGTCAAAATATTCTAGGAAGACCCCTGTCATATCTCTATTCTTTTTTATTTTTACCCACAGTTTGTTTATCCTAAGGTTCTATTTTATCTCTTTTGTGGGGAAAAATCTTGAGAGGTTAGAATTTTCTGACCTAAGGCATCATGGGTATAACGATCAATTATGAATGATTTAACCAATCTCAACAATACATTGACATAAGAAAATTTTGAAATACCTATAATGAAAAATACTATCCAGCTCCAGAGAAAAACTGATGATGTGTAAATACAGATCAAAGCATAAATTAATTTTTAAACTTTATTTTAATTCATTTTTTCTATGTTCTCTTTTATAACATGACTAATATAGAAATTTTTTGACATGACTGTACATGTGTAACCTATATCTACTTGCTTTCTCAGTGAGGGGAAAGGAAAAAAGGAGGGAGAGATTTTGGAAACCAAATTTTATTTTAAAAAACTTAATTATTTGCATATAATTGCATAAAAGTGTTTAATTACTTGTTTCAAAATTATGATTATTATTTGTGTCTTTGTCTCCAACCTATTCCCTCCTTTTTTTATGCTTTCATTTCTCCCTTCTCCCTTCTACTCCTTAAGGATTTTCCTTTTGAGCACCATCTTCCTCTCTATCAGACCCCAACCTTTGCTTACCCTTTCCCTTTACTACTTCTTCCCTCCCTTCTAACTTCCAACCCCCTTTTCTTTCCCCTTTACCCTCCTACTGCCTGTAGGGCATGTTAGATTTTTATACTTAGCCAAGTATGTTATTCTTTCCTTGAAACAAATATGATGAGAGTAAATCTCAAACAATGTTCCTTTCTCTTCCTTCTTTCTTCCTAGTATAATAAGTTTGTGTATCTCTTCATTTTAGAATCCTATACTTAACTAGTGTTATTTAGTGTTATTTACTCCTTGAACCAAAACCAATGAAAGTACAACTAATGCAATGTTCATCTCCCTTTCCTCTTCCCCTCTAGCATAATATGTTTTCATGCCTCTTCATGTGGCATAATTCACCCTTTTATGCCTCCTATTTTGCTATTCTCCCTTTACAATCCATTTTCATCCATTGATAAGGTTTTTTTTTTTATCATCACATTAGTTAATTTATACCCAGATCATCTATCTGTCTGTCCATCTATCTATCTATCTATCTATCTATCTATCTATCTATCTATCTATCATCTATCTATCCCTTTTAAATACTGTGATAATTATACAATTCTCAATATTAACAGGTATCATCTTCCCATATACTGATGAAAACAATTTGCTCTTATTGAATACCAAGTTTTCTGTGTGTGTGTGTGTGTGTGTGTGTGTTCTATGTTTAACTTTTTATGTCTTTCTTGAATCTTGTATTTGGAAATCAAATTTTTCATTGGGTCCTGGCCTTTTTATCAGGAATATCTTGAAGTGCCTTATTTTATTGAATGACCATCTCCTTGCCTGATAGATTATGCTCAGTTTTGCTGGTTAGTTGATCCTCAGTTGTAGTTCCAGCTCTTTTGCCTTACAAAATATCATATTACAATATCTACCATCTTCTAATGTAGAAGTTGCTATGTCCTTTGTTATCCTGACTGCAGTTCCACAATATCTGAATTGTTTTTTTTGTTTGTTTGTTTATTTGTTTTGTGGTCACTTGAAGTACTTTCCCTCTGACCTTATGAATCTAGAATTTGGCTACAATGTTCTTTGGAGTTTTCAATTTGTGATCTTTTCAGGGGGTGTTCAGTAGATTACTTGACTTTTGGGCTTGTTGCCACAGTACACAGATTACTCCCCAGACTGATGGCCAGATCCCCCTACAGTTAGCAGGCCAGGAGCTGAAGCTGCAACTGAAGCTCCAAAATGGCATCTGTGCTATGGCTCCTCAGCTTCTTCTCACCCCTAGGGGAAGAAGCTGACTCAATCTCAAATATTGGTCCAAAGTCCATAGGGCACTAACCTCTCACTTTGTCCTAGTCATCTATGTGTTGATAATTCTGGAAAAGCCACAGCTGCTGGTGTTCTGGGGTCCTTCCAGCTGGCTGCTGGTCTGGCTGCCCTGGGGCTAAAACCTCCAACTCCTGGGGTCCTGGGCTTATCTCCCAAAGCACTGTGCTGGCCACTCCCTGTCAGGCTGCCAGGCTGTCCTCAGTGTCAGATTAGCTTCTCTTTGTCATTTTATGGGTTCTGGAGCTCAAGAGGTTGTTCAGAGTCTCCTTTTACATGATTTTGAAGTGGAGTGGGCTGGAGTACTGTGGAATTGCTGTTTCTACTCAGCCATCTTGGCTCTACCCCCCTATTTCACCTTCTTTTCTTTTTTTCATTCGTTATATTTTTGTTTGACTGATCATTGATACTTCATAGAGTCATTAGCTTCAATTTGTTTAATTCTAATTTTTAGCAATTTGTTTTCCTCAGTTTTTGAACCTCCTTTTCCATTTTTTCAGTTTTTACTTCTAAGGAGTTATTTTCTTCATTTAGAATTTGAACCTCATTTCCATTTTGACAGATTTTATTTTTTACAGAGGTATTTTCTGCAGTGAAATGTTTTTTTTTTCTATTTTGCCAAGTGCATTTTTAAAATAATTGGTCAATTTATCTACCTCTCTATTTTGGCTTTTAAAATCACTCTTGAACTCTTCTAAGAATGCCTTTTAGACTCAAGACCAGTTTATATTCCCTTTTATGTTTTCAGATGTGGGCATAGAGCAGGGCTGTACTCTTCTGAGATTCCTACCCAATGAGGGAAAGTGGGAAAGCAATGATTTAATATGGTGTGTGAAATGGCAGAGAAATTTCAGTTAATGTTTATAGCACCTCAACACATATGTGATCTACCACCAACACCATCATTTCAGATAACTTTTATAATTATGCTGCTTGCTGTAGCTGAACAGTATCTTTCTCAATGTCATATATTTTGAGAAGAATTTCATTCTTCTTACTCACCATAATAGGATTCTAAAATTTTTGTTTTTCCAATTTGGATTTTTGCCCATTGTGATTGCCTATATTCTGCCTTTTAAAATGGATCTCTGCTTCTGAGGTACAGAGGGTTCTGACCCAAGCTTCTTATGCTGGCAGTTAGGGGCCTAGTTATTGTCTTTGTCTACTGTGGCCGATGAGTGCCCAGACTGAGCCCAAAGCCAGGGTTTGTGGTGTTTCCTGTGGTTAACTGAAGTTAACTGGGCTTTTGGTGTTAGCTCTTGTTGCCTCCACCCCCCTGGGGATGAAGATCCCCTACTGGGAAGTCTCAAGTTCTGTACTTAACTCTCAGCATAGTAACAACCATGTCCTTCCTCAAGGTTTCTGAAGCCTGCTACTGGTTCCTCGATTTCACAATTTTACACTGGGGCAATAGTCTCTGGATTTTTCAGGGTCGGAGAGGGGTTCTGACAGCTACAGTTTACTCCCTCATCTTGCCTTTTAGAAGTTCAAGTAGGTGATTTTTAAACTTCCATAGTGTAGACTGATAGCTGCATGAGTAGCTGCTACTGCTGCAGTGGGCCCTGCACTTATCCTTTACCCAGCTCCAACAAACCCCCCGAACCCCCTCGCCCCCACCCCCACCCCCCCTGCTCTGGTGGGGAGAGTTTTAGAAATTGCCTTTGTTGTGGGTGAGTCAGTTTGTACCTAAGTACTTTTTTTTCAAAATGCTTGTTGACTTGAAGAAGGGGCCAGCCACATCAATGAGATCCCAACTCCATTGGAGCATTTGATAGGATAATAAAAGTTTGTTGGCTTTAGATTTGTGGACCTTTTAGATTTTTATAGCTATGGCAACATGGACAAGTCATTCTGCTTATAGATGCTTAATCCCCTGATCTTTGAACCTCCATTATTCTATTTATAAAATAGGGCTATTTAGTAGAGGATTAAATGTCTGATTACATGTAAAATGATTTATAAAGTTTTAAACATGTTATATATGTTAGTTTTTTTAATTATCTGTCCAATATCCCTTTCCATGTAAGGATGACTAGTTACAAATATTTACTTGAAGTTGAAATGTGATGCAGAGCTGTTGCTAGAGAGGAAAGATGAGTTTTGAGGATTTCAAAATAAAGAAGGCCCAGTGGTAAAATATAAGAACAAGAACTAGAATATGTTTAAATTGAAACTTGATCTGTAGAGTTTGACTCCAATTTTATTATTTCCAAAAAACTCAGGGATGTAGAGCTGAGGCTAAATAACCAAGAAACAAACAAACAAAAACATGAAGTGAGTCTTACCAGAAGTAGGAAGACTTTATCTGTCTACATTGAGTTCCTTTAAAATCTACAACTGTTTTAGAGGGTTGGTTTTTTTTTTCCTGAAGCTTTAGTCTCTTACTGAAAAGGAGAACAAGTGTAGTTTTTGAAAAATACTAGTATTAATTCCTGACTAAGGCCTTTGAGATAAACTTGAGCCATCAATAAATAAATTGGATTTATTTAATCAAACATTATGCCTAATGAGTGGCTTTTAAACTGATCCTGGATCAGGCGTGCAGAATCTGTAGCCCTGAGGTCACCTGATGCCTCAAAGTCAGAGAGACCCACTTAAGGACCTAGAGGGACACATGTGGCCTTGAGGGTAAAAGTTCCTCACCTCTGTCCTGGATCTTCTTCATTCATGCATAAAAAAAAAAAAATTCTTATTTCCTGATGTAGAAAGTTTATTAGGCTTTTGCTCCACCTTCCTTTAATGAATCATGTTCAATGCTAAAAACCAGTTGTTTTTTAGTCACATACAACCAATTAGTTGTATGATTTGAATAACACCAGAGTTAACTCAGAAGGAATATTAAGCTCCCTATAGCTCTCAAAGACCTGGCTACCTCCTTCCTCTGTCACTTGTGAGGGATGGGGATGGAAGAAGGGAGGGTAATAATAGATTTCTTAATCTAGCACAAGTTTGTTTGTTTTTCAATCTGTGGGGAGATGGGAGATATTGGGGGGGGGGCGGAAAGTAGAAGCACTGGCCAAAATTATTTGATATTTCCTATTTGTAATCCTACATAGTGGTACGAATTATTTTTTCCTATTGAGAATAAAGTTGATATCAACATAATAGAACACACAAGATTCCTACCTGATGAGGGAAAGTGGGAAAGCAATGATTTAATATGGTGTGTGAAACGGCATAGAAATTTCAGTTAATGTTTATAGAACCTCAACACATACGTGATCTACCCCCAACACCATCATTACAAATAACTTTTATAATTATGCTGGTTGCTGTATCTGAGCAGTAAATGGGTAAACATGAAGGTAAGTAATCTGTAAATTGAAGTTAAAAGGCCCATAACATCTGTTCTCTTTCTCAATGTCATATATTTTGGGAAGTATATGCAATCATCTGGCAGGGTAGAATTGTAAACAACTTGAGAATAGTTGGAAATATTCACTTGAAATATTCAACAATGGAAAAATTAAATTTCTTAATTTTAGCTATCTATTTTTAAGGTGAAATAACATCCTTTTGTAATTGATAAATATATAACTAGTTTGAAGAGAAAATTAACTGAAATAGCTGAAATTAGGGTCAGGAAAGATTATAGAGAAAAATAATGGAAATGAAGAAAAAGAAAGTTAAAAGTTCAAATTCAGAAATTTTAATACATTATATTTAACACTGCTGTTTACAAGTAGTGTTACTGATGGAAAGATCTGTGCATTTACTTTGTGTAAAAGCTTTAGCTGCAGATACCATGACAACTAATAAAGGAAAACATCTGGAAATAGAAGAATATGTTGTAATAGCAAGACATTTGCTGGAGAAAATTAGGAATTTTAATAATAAAAAAAAACACTTCATTTGTGGGTACTTTTGGAATTTCTAAGCATAAAAAAGCTTCATTTGAAAAAGCACAGGGTAACAGTCTTAGAACTAAAAGAATCCTCAGAACTCACCCAGTCTAAACTTCCTGATTTTGTTAACAGGGAAACTGAGTTCCTCAGTAGTTAAATGACTCACCTAAGTTCACAAAAGCAATAAGAATCAGACGTGCATTTCGAACACACATGCTCTAATGCTAGAGTCAGAATATTTTCTATCATGGGTGGTGCTTGAAACCTTTACTATAGTTAAAACAGTATGTATTGAATTATATGTGAAATAGTTTTAAAGTATTTAATTTTCTTTTTTTTTTTTTTGCTTTATTTTTGGAGGGCAATTGGGGTTAAGTAACTTGCCCAAGGTCACAAGGCTAGGTTTTTTTGTTTTTTGTTTTTTGTATGTGTTAAGTGTCTGAGGCCAAATCCGAACCCAGGTCCTTCTGACTCCAGGGCCAGCGCTATACTCACTGTGCCACCTAGCCGCCCCAAGTATTTCACTTTCAAATAATCTGGTGGAAAGGGAAATTTTCGATATGAATGAAAACATTTGTAACTATTCCAAAGAGGACTAGAAAATCTTCCTAATTTGCTTGGAATTAGTTGTAGGTTATAGCTTATAGGTTATATCTTATATCACCTCCCCCCAAAATATCAGAATTTGCCTTGCCTAATCAAAAAGAAAAAAGGAAAAAAGTTCTGTACCTTCAAAGCTTTCTCTCTGACTCACAATATGTTCAATATAAGGAATATTTTATATATTGTAACAGAGGTACAAAGGATTTATGTACAAAATCTTTCAAGACAACATCTTCTTGCCTCAGAAAATTTCCCATTGACTAGAAAGGTTTTTAGAGGAATTGAAAATTACCTCTCTGATTAAAGTATTTGAGTTTGCTTGAAAATTGACTGTTTTTTTTTTTCTCCATGCCTCCACAGTTCACATGACTCACAGTACATTAGAAGCTGAGGTCCAAATTTGCTAGTCTACATTCTGATTGTGTAGCTATCACTCTTGACCTCTTTTTCTCATTTGGTGTAGGAATGCAGTATGATGTAATCATTTTTCCACCACTGATGCTCTCTGCTCCTGATCATGGCCATATTTATTTTCTGCAGCTCTCAGTTTAGGCCACCAACACCTTATGACTCTTCTATGGCTTCCATGAATATCTATGAATGCATGAATAGTCCCTGGAGTGTTTGGTTCCTTTCCAAAGCCACATGAGTGTGCATGTCTTATCAGAATCTCTTTTCTGAATTTTGATTCCTAATTATCTAATTTGACTTTCCACATGTCTCTGTTCTCCTTTTAGAAATACCTGATCGTGTATTTGAGATATGTAAAATGACAGAGGGACAGCTAGGTGGCACAGTGAATAGAGTACCAGCCCTGGAGTCAGATGGACCTGAGTTCAAATCTGGCTTTAGACACTAAACACTTACTAGCTATGTGACCTTGCATAAGTCACTTAACCCCAATTAGCCTGCTTCCCCCCTCTAAAAAGATAAAAATAAAATAAAGTGACAGAGAATCAATGGATAATCTGCAATAGTTTGTCAATGAAGCAATCCAGCTCAAGATTTACACAAGAGACATTGTTAGCCCCAGAGAAATGTCCTTAATACTAGGGCAAGTAAAGATTTAAATTTATTTATTTTTAAAATAGAGACACATTAACAATGCTAAATGAAGTAGCATAAATCCAGCAAAATGTCTGTATATATCAAGTACCTCAGTAATGGTATCAAAATTTAAATGCCATAAGTTAATTCAAATTATACAGGTAAAATGTCATCAAATAACACTCACAGAAGTTTTCGTAAAATGGCAGATTAACATCAAGTCCATTTTCAAAGACTGGAAGATCAGATATAGAGACCACTTTAAGTCTCCAGAGGTTTGAGTTTGACCCAAAATGCAGTAAGATTTAGCCTAAATAAACAATATTTAATTATTTAGTTAATATTTAGTTCAGCTGAAAGCTAAATTACTTTAATTGAGACATCAGTCCTTTGAGGTGGTCCCTCTCCTTAATTTTGTGGCTCTAAAACAGATACTTAATGTGACTTTCCATTTCTCTGTAAGCTATAAAAATGCTTAGAGAGAATACCTAATAAAATAGAGAGGTAAAGCGAGAAAGGGAGACAAAGAGCTAAGTAGGAGAGAGAGAAAAAGTTAAAACAAGTATTTACCTAGTTTGTATTAATCATAATACAGGGTTGAATCAATGAAAAGAAAAAAAAAACACTGCATCTGAAGTCCAGTGGCCCTGGGTTCAAATCCTAACTCTTTCACTACACGTCCTGCATTAATTAAGGCAATCACCTGCCTGAGGGTTAATCTTGGCCTCAGTTTCCACATCTAGAGAAGAAAGACATTGGGCAAAATGGCATCTAAGATTCTTTCTTGCTCTAAAACTGTGATTCGCGTTTTAACAGCACTGAGAATTGAACCTTTGCCTAATTAGTTCATATCATCTACCTTACATCACAGAAAGCAATGACTGAGTGATTAAAGGGAGTCCTCCTAGTCTTTGGTAATGGCTAGGCATGGGCTTGAACTGGCAATCTTTCTCCTTTTCTTTCTTAAAGGCAATTTGACAGGATAGGTCAACCAATAGTTCTGTTCTCTGTTAATCAGCATCACCATTCTTGCATTATTAAAAGCTTCTCCTTTTCTAAGGACATTAAGTGTATCATTTTTAAACCCAGTGTCCCTGGAGCTGTACAATTACTAGCCTGTGCTTTGAGGCTCCTTGGTATTATTAGCTGAACAGATCAACCTAGCGATAAGAACATCATTTGACTAGAGTGGGATCCCAGGGGCAAACTCTGCTTTTTGCTGATTAGCTTCATTCAATTACATCTTCTTAATTGTTCATGTGCTGAACACATTAAATGAAAAATAATATGGCTTCCCTGCAGTTTGGGCACTTGAGAGTTGAAAAATAGCCACTTTCTTGGGGTGTTACCAAAGCATTTTGATGAGAACTGCCCACTGATGCCAGGCAAAGGCTGTCCACTCAGAAGGCATTAACAAAATTATGAAGAAAGCTTATTGCTAAGCCATGTCCACCCCCCCCCCAAAAAAAAATAAAATGGACTCAAGTTTCTCCTTCCACACATATTTTTTGGAGAAGGATAAGGGTAATGTTATGCAGGGGATAGAGTACTGTGCCTGAAGTCAAACCCATCTTTGTGAGTTCAAATCATCTTCAGACTGCTTATGTGATCCTAGGTAAATTAATCCTGTTTGCCTCAGTTTCTTCCATTGAAAAATGAACTGGAGGAAGTATTGGCAAAACACTTTAGTATCTTTATCAAGAAAACTCCCAAAGGAGTCACAGAGAGTGAACTGAAACACTGAACAAGAACAAACAGTGTTTGATTATGCTGCCTCATATAGAACAATGCATGCACGCATAGGCTTCTTCACATATTGAGGGAAGAGACCTGAAATAATCCTAGAAATATATTTTTTTCATCTGAGTAAGGAAAACTGTTGATAGTGTTTAATTATGGATCAGAAATTACTAGGATGAGGTTAGAAGAGCAAAATGAACCTGGGATTTCTGTAATCTCGGAAGAGTGTCTTAACCCTACATGGAAGCCATGTAGCTATAGCTGTACACCAAAACTTTGGCATGAGTACACATTTATTGGCTACTCTGATCTAGGAGCTATAAATAAGAAGGGGAACAAAAATGAACAACAACAACAGCAACAAGAATTAGTCTGTCATCTTGAGAATTATATTGTCTAGTGGGGAAGGGGAGGGAAGGTTCTAGCATTTATACCAATTAAGACCTAGGAGAACTCTTGTGAAGGGAAAGAGCAAAACTAATGGGGGAACCAGAACAAGTGACAGTGAGTATGTGGCCTCTGACTTGAGCCCTCAAGGACCTTTAGGATTCTTTTATTTTCCCCAAGATACTTTATGTTTTTGGTTAAAAAAATGCATATTATTTAAAAATATTTATTTTTACTTTTTAACATTCACGTCTATAAGATTTTGAATTATAAATTTCTCCCCCTGCTCAGCTCTCCCCTCCTCCTCCCTAAGCAGCTTGCAATCTGATCCAGACTATACATATACATACACATATACATATACATATACATATACATATACATATACATATACATATACATATACATATACATATACACATATTAAACATATTTCCACATGAGCCATGTTGTGAAAAAAGGATCAGAACAAAAGGGAAAAAACCCCGAGAAAGGAAAATGAGAGAAAATAAGATACTTCAATGTGCTTTCAGACTGATTTTTTCCATCATGACACTTTTGGGATTGTCTTAGATCATTGAATTGCTAAGAAGTGTTAAGTCTATCAAAGTCGGTGCAATGTGGCTGTTACTATGTACAATGTTTAGCTGGTTCTGCTCACTTCATTCAGCATCAGTTCATGTTTGTCTTTTCGGGTTTTTCTGAAATCTGCCCACTCATCAGTTCTTATGGAACAATAGTATTCCATTACATTCATATGTCTCAACTTGATCAGCTTTTCCCTGATTGATGTTCATCCCCTCAATCTCCAGTTGTTTGTCACCACAAAAAAGAGCTGCTACAAATATATTGTACATGTGGGTATTTTTCTCTTTTTTTCTTTTTTCTTTAATTTATTTAAACAAATGCTTTATTAACTCCTGTTTTACATCATTCATTTCCGCCACATTTGGAGTTACAATTTTTTTCCCCGGTTTTTCCCCTACCCACCTTCTCAGAATAGCAGTCCCACAAGATATCGCTTCCTCCATCCTGCTCTCTCCCATATCTTCTGCCTTACCCCCTTTGACTTTTCCATTAGAGCAAGGTGAATCTCTATGCCCCGATGGCTGTACATCATATCTCCCAACTACATACAAAAGAGTATTGATAATAGTGTTTATATATATTTGAAACATTTAATTTTAAAACCTCGAATTTCAGAACCATTCCCTTCCTCCCTTGTCACCCATTCCTCTGGGAAGATAAGCAATTCAGTATGTGTTGTACATGTATAACGATTCAAAATATTACCATAGTAGATATATTGTACAAGGCTGCTTATAATTCCCTCCCACCCATCCCACCCCCACCTGGTCCATTCCCTACTTGATCCTGTGCCTCTTCTATAGTGGGTACTTCCAGCCACCCCTCCCCCCAAAATGCTCTCCCATCCATCATCCCTCCTCTCATCCCCCTTTCCCCTGCTCTGATGCAGGTTGAGATATCCCATTTAGTATGTATGTCATTCTCTCCCTGAACCAAATTCAATGAGAATGCGGTTTTGTCTTTTTGCCTTCCTATTCTTCCCATCCTCTGCAGCCACTTCCCCTTGCTTTTTCTACATGAGATAGTTTACCCTACCCTGTCTCTCCCTGTCTCCTCTTGCCACTTTCCTCTCTCACCTCACAATTTCACCCCTTAGGTATCATCTCTTCCTAACAAATTCAACCTATGCCCTCTATCCATGTATAACCATAAACATATATACACACATTCACATATATATTTATGTGACCATATACACTTCTTCCATTATTTTCACACCGAGAAAAGTTTCATCAGTCACAGTTATTGTTTTTCCATGTAGGAATGTAAATAAGTTAATTTTGATAAGTTCCTTTTGATTTCTTTTCTCAGATTACCTTCTCAGGTATCTCTTGCTTCTTGTGTCTAGATGTCTAATTTTCTATTCAACTCTGCTTTTTCCTCAAGAATGCTTGAAAGTCCTCTATTCCACTGAATGACCATATTTTCCCCTGAAACAAAATACTCAGTTTTGCTGCGTAGGTGGCCCTTTGGTTCAGTCCCAGCTCTTTTGCCCTCTGGAATATTATATTCCAAGCCCTTCAATCCCTCCATGTAGAAGCTGCCAGGTCCTGTGCTATTCTGATTGTGTTTGCACAGTATTGAAATTGTTTATACCTGGCTGCTTGTAGTATTTTCTCCTTGATCTGGGGATTCTGGAACCTGGCTATAATATTCCTGGGAGTATTCTTTTTGGGATATTTTTCAGGAGGTGATCTGTGGATTCTTTCAAGCTCTATTTCCCCCTCTGGGTCTAACACATCAGGGCAATTTTCCTTGAGAATTTCTTTAAGGATGATTTCTAGGTTCTTTCTTTGATAGTGGCTTTCAGGTAGTCCAATAATTTTTAAATTATCTCTCCTGGATCTATTTTCCAGGTCAGTGGTTTTTCCCATGAGAAATTTCACATTGCCTTCTATTATTTTATTTGTTTGGATCTGCTTGACAGCATCTCGATTTCTCATAAAGTCACTAGCTTCCATTTGCTCCAGTCTAACTCTGAAGGAATGAATCTCCTCAGTGAGCTTTTTGAGATTCTTTTTCCATCTGGCAAATTTGGCTTTTTAAGGCATTCTTCTCCTCCTTGCCCTTTTGGGCCTCCTTTGCCATTTGAGTTAGTCTATTTTTTAAGGTGTTGTTTTCCTCAGTCAGACTGTTGTCCCTCGTGTCATACTTTTCCTGCATCCTTCTCATTTCTCTTTCCAATTTTTCTTCCACTTCTCTTATTTGATTTTTAAAGTTCTTCTTAAGGTCTTCTATGGCCTGTAACCCAGTCATGTTTTCCTTTGGGGATTTTGGAGCAGGATTTCTGACCACACAGTCCTCTGACTGTTCCATGCTTCGATCCTCTTTGCCCCCAAAATAGGAGTCTAATGTTTCATTTTCTGTTTATTTTGTTTCCTTTGCCTTGGCATAATGCCACTTAATTACTTGACTTTTGGGCTTGTTTCCACAGTAGAACTCTGCCACCAGACAGGGAACCTTTGTCCCAAATGTGTGAGGAGGCAACTTCTGTTTCTGGCAAGCTGGAAACCCGCACCACGACCTCCCCCCCAGATCACAATCTAGATCCAGGGAGGTTAAAGCAAGAGTGATTACCCCCCAAGACTGATCGCTGGGTCTCCCTACTGTTTGCAGGCCAGGAGCTGGAGCTGCCTCTGAAAACTGCAAAATGGCTTGTCTCCTCAGTGGCTTCTAGCCCCCGGGGAGGAAGCCGACTCGTTCCCCAAATACTGGTCCCAAAGTCCATAGGGCACTAACCTCCCTCTGTTTCCTAGGCATGTCTGTGTTCACCATTCTGTAATCTCCACAGCTGCTGGTGTTCTGGGGTCCCTCCAGTGGGCTGCTGGCCTGGCCGCCTTGGGGCTAAAACTGAGGCTCAGGAGGACCTGGGCTTGGCTCTCCCAGCACTGTGCACTGCCGGCTCCCAGAGTGTTGCACTGGCCCTTCCTGCAGAGCTGCTGGGCTGTCCTCAGTGGGAGGCTAGCTTCTCTGTGTTTTTCTTCGGGTGCTGGGGCTCCAGAAGTTGTTCAGAGTCCCTTTTTACATAGTTTGGAGATGATTTGGGGGGAGAGTGGTTTGGAGGTGCTGTTTCTACTCCACCATCTTGCCCCCGACCCTCTCTTTTTTTATTATTAAAAATGCTTTATTAACTTCTGGTTTACATAATTCATTTCCACCACATTTTGAGTTACAAATTTTTCTCCCATTTTTTCCCTACCCACCAACCCAGAATAGCAATCCCACTAGATATCCCCTCATCCAATCTGCTCTCTCCCATATCTTCTCCCATACCTTCTTCGACTTTGCCATGAAGGCAAGGTGAATCTCTGAGCCCCAATGCCTGGACATCTTATGAAACATTTAATTTTAAAACTCTGATTTTCAGATCCATTCCCTTTCTCCCTTGTCACCCACTCCCTCTGAGAACACAAGCAATTCAGTAATGTGTTGTACATGTATAGCTATGCAAAACATTACCATAGTAGATATATTGTAAAAGACTGCTTATATTTCCCTCCCACCCATCTCACCTCCCACCTGGTCCATTCCCTACTTTGATCCTGTCCCTCTTTGCTAGTGGGTACTTCCAACCACCCCTCCCCCCAAAATGCCCTCCCCTGCATCCTTCCCCCTATCATCCCCCTTTCCTCTACTCTCCTGCAGGGTGAGATATCCCATTTGGTTTGTATTTGATTCTCTCCTTGAGCCAACTTCAATGAGAATATGGTTTTCCCTTTTTGCCTTCCTGTTCTTCACCTCCCCTGCAACTACTTCCCCTTGTCTCTTCTACATGACATAGTTTACCCTACCCTGTCTCTCCCCATCTCCTCTTCCCACTTTCCTCTCTCACCTCTTGACTTCACCCCTTAAGAATCATCCCTTCCCATCAAATTCAACCTGTGCCCTCTCTCCATGTATACCTGTAAACATATGCCCATATACCCTTCTTTAATTATTTTCATAATGAGAAAGGTTTCATCAGACACAGTTATTGTTTTTTCCATGTAGGAATGTAAATAGTTCGACTTTGATAAGTTGCTTTTGATTTCTTTTCCTTGATTACCTTCTCAAGCATCTCTTGCTTCTTGTGTCTGAATGTCAAATTTTCTATTCAACTCTAGTTTTTTTTTTTCCTCAAGAATGCTTGAAAGTCCTCTATTCCACTGGATGACCATATTTGCCCCTGAAACAAGATACTCAGTTTTGCTGGGTAGGTGACCCTTGGCTTCAATCCTAGCTCTGTTTGCCCTCTACAATATCATATTCCATGCCCTTCGATCCCTCAGTGTAGAAGCTGCCAGGTCCTGTGCTATTCTGATTGTGTTTGCACAGTATTGAAATCGTTTATACCTGGCTGCTTGTAGTATTTTCTCCTTGATCTGGGAATTCTGGAACCTGGCTATAATATTCCTGGGAGTTTTCTTTTGGTGATCTTTTTCAGGAGGTGATCGGTGAATTCTTTCAAGCTCTATTTCCCCCTCTGGGTCTAACACATCAGGGCAATTTTCCTTGAGAATTTCTTTAAGGATGATTTCTAGGCTCTTTCTTTGATCATGGCTTTCAGGTAGTCCAATAATTTTTAAATTATCTCTCCTGGATCTATTTTCCAGATAAATGGTTTTTCCCATGAGCTATGTCACATTGCCTTCTATTCTTTCATTTGTTTGGATCTGCTTAATAGCATCCTGATTTCTCATAAAGTCACTAGTTTCCATTTGCTCCAGTCTAACTCTGAAGGAATGAATCTCCTCATCGAGCTTTTGAAATTCTTTTTCCATCTGGCAAATTTGGCTTTTTAAGGCATTCTTCTCCTCATTGCCTTTCTGAGCCTCTTTTGCCATTTGAGTTAGTCTACTTTTTAAGGTGTTATTTTCCTCAGTCAGGCTGTTGACTGTCATTTCATAATTTTCTTGAATCTTTATCATTTCTCTTCCCAATTTTTCCCCCTCTTCTCTTATCTGGTTCTTAAGGTCCTCTATGGCTTGTAACCAGCTTGCATTTTCGTTTGAGGCTTTTGGTGCAGGAGTTCTGACCTCACAGTCCTCCTCCATGCTTTGATCCTCTTTTCCCCTAAAATAGGAGTCCAATGTTGAATTTTTCTGCTTATTTTGTTTCTTTTTCCTAGGCATGTTTCCACTTAATTACTTGATTTTGGGGCTTGTTGCCACAGTAGGACTCTGCCACCAGATAGGAGAGCTTCAGTCCCAAACATGGAGTCTTCACAACTTCTGCCAGTTGGGTGGCCTCTGTAAAGCCTCCAACCATTCTGGCATATTGGATACCCATCCCAAACTACTCCCCCAGACCACAGTCCAGATCCAGGCAGTTAAAAGCAAGAGCGATGGACCCCCAGACTGATTGCTGGATCTCCCTACAGTTCGCAGACCAGGAGCTAGAGCTGCCACTGATGCTGCAAAATGGCTTCTGTGCCAAGTTTCTTCATTAGCTTTTCACCCCCAGGGGAGGAAGTTGACGCATTCCCCAAATACTGCTCCCAAAGTCCATAGGGCACTAACCTCTCACTTTGTCCTAGGCAAATTTGTGCTGATAATTCTAGAATCACCACAGCTGCTCGTGTTCTGGTGTCCCTCCAGCCATCTGCTGGCCCGGCCGCCCTGGGGCTAAAACTGGGGCTTGGTCTGGGCTTGGCTCCCAGAGTGCTGCACTTTGGCTTCCCTGTGCACTGTATTGCCTGCTCTCAGAGTGCTGTGCTGCCTGCTCCCTGAAGGGATGCTGAGCTGTCCTCAGCAGGAGGTTAGCTTCTCTGTGTCGTTCTGTGGGTGCTGGGGCTCCAGAATTTGTTCAGCTTCCCCTTTCACATTGTTTGGAGGTGGAGTGGGTCAGAGCACCTTAGAAGTGCTATTTCTACTCCGCCATCTTGGCTCCTCCCCCTTTTCTCTTTTTTATGATCTCTTTGAGATACAGACCCAGTAGTGGTACTGCTGAATCAAAGTGTACTCAGAGTTTCATATCGCTTTGGGCATAGTTCCAAATTGTTCTCCAGAATGATTGAATCAGTTCACAACTTCACCAACAATGTATTAATGGAACTTTAGGATTTTAAGAGGTAAAAGAGAAGACAGAAATTATTTTGCGTATGAGAAGAGTCCAGGAAAACATACAGAGTCAGGGGATTTAATTTATGATTCAGGGAATGACAGGCACCATTATTCTGACTAGAGCATAGTATAACTGAAAGGGATTAATGTGAATGTCTGGAAATATAGTTCTGGATTCTACCTTTGAAGGGCTTTGATTACAAGATGATAAATTCTTATTTTTATCCTAGAGACAATAAGGAGCCACTGAAGTTTCTTGAGGTGGGAGAATCACCTGTTCTTTAAGATCATTTGAAGAATAACCTTCTGTGTTACCTTGGTCAAGTCACTTAACCCCAATTGCCTTGCCTTTCCCCCTCCCCCTGAAAAAGGTTTTAAGAAAGAGCAACATAAACTGATTGAAGACAGGAGGGATAGAACGTAGGGAGACATACCATGAGACACATTAGTCCAGGAGAAAAGTGATGAATGTCTGAACTAGGGTAAAAAGGGAGAGCAAATGAAAGAGATGATGTTGAAATGGGATTCACAAGATTTAGCAACTGATTAGACATGAGTACATGACAGGGAATGAGGATGCAAAATTATGCAAATCATTAATTTTTAACTAGATTGTTATAAATACCTATGGAATATCACTGCAATCCTGAAAGTGTCACTGTAAACTATAAATACAATCATGCATGTATATATCATTTTTATATTGCTTGTTTTGGTGATATATTTTCATGTAATCAGAGAATCTCAGAGTTGAAATAATAATAAAAACAAAAGCAACAACATTTATATATTTACACCTTAAGGTTTGCAAAGTACTTTACAAATAGTACTTCATTTTATCCTCACAGCATCATTAAGGACAATTATTATTATTATTATTATTATTACTATTATATACATTTTACAGAAAAGGAAACTGAGACATAGAGTTAAAGAACTTGCCCAGGGTCACATAGCTATTGAGCATTTGAGGCTACATTTAAACTCAGGTCTTTATGTCTCCAGATCCAGGACTCTCTCCAGTAAGTCAACTATTGTTTAGTACAATTGGTACCTGAAGAGGAAGCCATTCAACATCATACTTGAGAAATATTCATTCACCCTCCAATAGATGTTTTAGACATGAATCTATGTGTGTATATGTACACATATATACATGCACACACTTGCCTATCAACATCAAAAGGCTAAATCTTAAAAATTTTCAAGTTGTTGGCTACTGTATCAAGTCATCCAACCCCCACACTCTTATTCTAGTGCAAACCTGTATTTACACTGTATGATTTGTTACACTATTACATACATTTCCCTCTTTCATAAATTTATGAGGTTGTACTCAATGATATCTGAGGTTCTACCAGTTCTAGCTCTTTGATTCTATAACCTTAAATTATTGTCATTTCTCAATTACTGGCACCATAGGAAGGAGGTTATGTTAGGTATAGGGATGGATTATTTGCTCATTTTCTCAGGACTAGTCTATCTAATTTTATGAATGCTTATCATCATATTTGTCATTGTGTGATGAATTTTCCAATCTCTTCATGTAATGAGGATTGTCTACCAGGTCATCATTATTCCTCAGAATGCAATGGAGATATGCCATGGCACATGAAAATGGAAATCAATCAATTGACAAGTATTTCTTCTGTACTCCCTATGTTTCATGAATTGTGCTGAGTCCTAGGGAGATAAAGGGTGGGGAGGGAGGTTAAAAAAACAAAACCAACAACTCCTTTCCTGTCCTCAAGGAACATCTAATTAATGAAAAAAGGGAAGCAGAAATGAGTAGTTAGCCAGTTTTGAAATGCATTTTAAAATTCACATATTGATATTGATATTTTTAACACTCTGATATTCCACATTGCTTCAAACAAAATAAAATAATTTAGTACTAGAACGTTCAGTGTCCTTAAAAATCTAATACAAACTTACTCTGACAAAGGAGAATCTTATATACATGTGGCTGCAACACTTGTGGCAAATCACTGAACTAGTTATCCACAGAACATGGACTAAACCTAATAATCACCCTCAAATCAAACAATACAGGATTTTCCCCATTATGCTATGTTGGGAGGCAATTTGAGAGGTGTCTAAAAGCTCTGTACATTTTCCCCTTTGCATGCGCTTTAGAATGCCAATAAAAATGTTTCAAAAACAAATATTTAAAAAATTGTTGTTGTTAGAGGAGTGTCAAGATGGCAGTGTAGAAACAGAACTTATACAGCACTCCAGCTTGCACCACTTCAAAATTATGTAAAAGGGGACTCTGAACAACCTCTGGAGATCCAGAACCCACAGAACAACACAGAGAAGCTAACCTCACACTGAGGACAGGCAAAAGAGCTGGGATTAAAACCAAGAATCACCTACCCAGCAAAACTGAGTATCTTGTTTCAAGGGACAATATGGTCATTCAGTGGAACAGAGGGATTTCAAGCATTCTTCAGGAAAAAAAAAACAGAGTTGAACAGAAATAGTTAAATAGAAAATTTGACATTTAGACATAAGAAGCAAGGGATGCTTGGGAAGGTAAACAGGGAAAAGAAATCAAATGAAACTTATCAAATTTGAGCTATTTATATCCCTACATGGAAAAACAATAACTGTAACTGATGAAACCTTTCTCAGTATGAAAATAGTTGAAGAAGGGTATATGGGCATATGAATACATATGTGAATGTGTCTATATATGTTTACAGGTATACATGGATAGAGGGCACAGGTTGAATTTGGTGGGAAGGAAGGATACTTAAGGGGTGAAGTTAAGATGTGAGGGAGAAATGTGGCAAGAGGAGATGGAGAGAGAAGGGGGAGAGGGTAAACTATCTCATGTAGAAGAGGCAAGGGGAAGTGGTTGCAGGGGAGGGGAAGAATAGGAAGGCAAAAAGGCAAAACCATATTCTCATTGAATTTGGCTCAGGGAGAGAAGGACATACATACTAAATGGGATATCTCACCCTGCAGGAGAGTAAGGGAAAGGGGGATGAGAGGGGAGAAGATGGAGTGGAGGGAATTCTGGGGAGAGGGGAGGTTGGAAGTACCCACTTTCAAATAGGGACAGGATCAAAGTAGAAATGGACCAGGTGGTAGGTGAGATGGGTGGGAGGGAAATATAAGCAATCATTTACAATATATCTACTATGGTAATGTTTTGCATAGCTATACATGTACAACTCCTACTAAATTGCTTATCTTCCCAGAGGGAGTGGGTGACAAGTGAGAAAGGAAATGGATCTGAAATTCAAAGTTTTAAAATTAAATATTCCAAATATATATACTTATATATAGGTGTGTGTATGTATGTATATATATACATATATATATATATGCTATTATTAATACTATTTTGCATGTAATTGGGAGATAAGATGTGCAGGCATTGGGGCACAGAGATTAACCTTGCCCTAATGGCAAAGTCAAAGAGGGTATTGGAGAAGATATGGGAGAGAGCAGATTGGATGAGGGGACATCTTGTGGGACTGCTATTCTGAGATGATGGGTAGGGGAAAAATGGGGCAAAAATTGTAACTCAAAATCTGGCAGAAATGAATGATGTAAACCATAAGGTAATAAAGCATTTGTTTAAAAATATATATAAATTAATAAATAAATAAACAAAATTTTGTGCAAAAATCTAAGTAAACTATATTTATATGGCCATGACATACTAGTCTAGTTACTATGGCCCTCACCAAAAACAAAATAAATCAAAAAATGAAATTAATTCAACTCAGCATGATCCAGCTTTTGTGGCTTCTTTGTGATCACTTCTTAATTTTGTAGATGTTCAATAACTCTCCTTTTTCTAATACATCTTATTATTTTCCAAGGCATCAGAGTCCGGCATATTAGTCTGTAATCTATAGACTCCATCATTTCCCACCACCACCTCCTTTTAAAAATTGGTACATATGTTCTATAATTTTAGAACAGTTTTCTCATTTTCCATCTCCATCTCTCTTTCCACTATGACTGGAAATTCACGGTCCACTTGCATTCCTGACCCCACTCATGATCAGCATCAAAACTTCACTATGTCCCTTTTTTTCTGACTTAAGTGGAGTTGCTTCACTTAAAGCAGACTTATGGCTCCTTAGTATGGTTATTAGTATGGACACCCAAACTGATTTACTCCTATGACAACTTAGAACTTGACTGATACATCAATATCAGCCTCTCTAGTAGGGAGGAGATAGACAGTATTGCTTTTGGTTTATAGGACCTTTCAATGTTGACTCAAATCAACTCATTCATCACATCTCCCACATCTTCAGGATATGCTTCATGTGAACCTGGTGACTTGAAGTCCCTAACATCTAAATGTTCTCTCATTAACTCTCTTCTTATCTTGGATAATAATATTCCTCTTCTCTATCACAAATTCTAGAGGAAGGAGTCATTTCTCCTCCAAGATTTCTATTTCTGTGTCCATAAAACTCCTCATGTGAAAATTTCATCTAAAATATTAACCATGTTGAATTATTTACCTTTTTTAGGATTAAATTATTATTAAAGCAAGTCAAATAATTAAATACTATATTTTGGGTAAAGGAAGTCTTCCTACAATCTCCATAACCTAATCAGGCCTTAGTTCCAGGAATACTTTATGGAACATATTTATTTTTCTTTTTTTATCAAGGTGGTCCATAATGTATGTTATATCAACATTAATTTTCTTTACCTTTCTGGATCTTCCCCCCAAAGTCTTTGATTTTCACCCATATGTCTACTCTTTAATTATTGAATCCCTTCACAAATATTGATATTAAAAACCAAGGCTACTTATTTCCACCTCTGCTTTCAACTATCTTGATCCTCTTGAATAAGCTATCCAGGGTCATGGTCAAGTTGTGGTTCTTACTCCACAAAGAAGCAGTAAGTACCAGTAAGTACCATCCATAAAATTGATTTTTTTGTCATAGGCCCTCTTTCAATTTCTTTATTAGTCATATTTAGAATGATTTTAAGTGGATATTAATGATCTTTGGTTTTACTGTGGTCTTTCTTAGATTTTTATCTCCTTTGAATTTTAGGGCATTTTTACTGATTCTTCCAATTTTTTTTCTTATTTTTCAGCTGTTTTCATTTGTTTCTGACTCTTCATAACCACTTTTTGGTTTTTCTTGGCTAAGATGCTGGAGTGATTTTTCATTTCCTTCTCCAGATCATTTTACATATGAGGAAAGTAAGGCAAACAGGGTTAAGTGACTTGCCCAAGGTCACATAGCTAGTAAGTGTCTAAGGCTAGATTTAAACACAGGAAAATGAATCTTCCTGACTCCAGACCTGGCCTAGTAGCTACTGGGACACTTAGTTGCCTGATTCTTCCTATATGGGAGCTATTGTCTACAATATTTCTCATTCCTTTTTGTGCTAGAAAAGGAGATCATTCATTATCTTGCTAGGAAACTATGGTTACACCAACCTGGCAGTATCTTTATTCCACTTCTAGATTATGCTACATAGTTAATTTTAGGCTAATAGATCAACATCTGGAAAAGGCTTAGAATTCAACAAGTCCAATATTCTCATATGACACAAAGAAACTGATGTCGTGGGAGCTAAGGTGCTTCTTTCTGCATACTCATAGTATATTGAAAGCATGAGTATGACTTCAACATTATTTTTCACAATGTTTTAAATCTGTAATTTAAGTATATCCAATTGAACTTTTGTTCTTTGGAAAATGAATTGACCAAATTCGAATCAATATTATATTCAGTTTAAATCTAAATTCAATTTCAGGTTAAACTAGGGAAAATTTCAATTTGTGGTAACTCAAGCAGACATTAACATTCTAAGTTGGCCACAGTTCCTATGATCAAAATAAAATTCCCCATGGAGAGATACCTTTAAAAAGCCAGTCCTCTTTGGGGGATTGCCTAGATCTACATGCATTCATGAGTAATATAAATATAACCAATCCTGCAGACTGCACATTCTCTTCAAGCCTTATGCTAGTAAGACCTTAAAGCCAAGAGGAATGATAATCTTTTATTATAAGCCTGTGACTAATATGGCCCCAAAAGGCACAACACATAAAAGTTCCATGTGCAACAAAGCATTTACAACAATTATTAAAACTCCCTCTTCCCAGAATATTTGCCATTATTAAAACATTTGGAAAAGATGAAGCAGTTCTCTTGTTTGCATGCATTTTTAAAGATGGGAAATTGTCAGGAATGTCTGACCTGAAGGCAGAGCCTCATTAGAACACCAAAATTGCATAAAAATAAATTTAAAATTAGGCAGTATTCTGGAAAAAAATGCTCCAGAGAGATGGAAATTAAAACTCATCAGTTTGCACATGAGAGCAATGAAATATTTGTTGAGAAGAGGAAAGATTATCTAAGATTTGTCCATTGCCATCTCCCCCCAAAGGCATTCTGAGCAGGCTGCTCCATTACCTAGGTTTAGGAGACAATGGTACCCACTAATTTAATTTAAGAGTGAGCAGATTTTGCAGCAGCCATTTGTATTTGGAGAGCATCTCTTAAGGATCTGAGTTCCCTGGGTATGGCAGCTCAATGAAGAATAATCTGTAAACAAAATCTCCATCTATCTACAAAGGCCATTAAAGACCATAAAATAACCCATCCCTGACTGATTAATGTTTGTTTTGGAAAGGGATTTCAGGCTATTAACATCCAGAGAATAGACTGCAGCTATCTATTGCATGGATTAGATAAATCACTTAGTTATGGGATATTACTAAATAAAGGTGGGAAGAAGAAGTATGAGTTTGGTTACCTTCCCCTATCTGGGACACATATTTCATCTACCATCCCCCATAAAACAAAAACAAAGAAAAAAGGAAATATATATATATATATATATATATATATATATATATATTTGTATCTTTTTATAATACCATGTGTATATTCATATGTGTGTATGTGTAATGTATAATAAGGAAAGATTTGGGGAAAGAAGAAAGAAGGAGGGGGGAAGGAAGGGAAGAAGGAAGGGAAGGAGGGAGAGAGGGAGGAAAAGAGGAAAGAAGGAAGGAAGAAGAGAGGAAGGAAGGGAGAAAGGCAGGAAAGAAGGAAGGAAGGAAGGAAGGAAGGAAGGAAGGAAGGAAGGAAGGAAGGAAGGAAGGAAGGCTGGAAGGCTGGAAGAAAGGAAGAAAATAGTCACTTCCCATGAATTCCTGCTGCTGTGCCTCCCCAACTGAGATTACTTTATGTTTCTCCTTGATACTGTTATGCTAATGGGATTTAAGATCTTCCTTGCCCTTTAAAGACTTCAGGTGGAGTCTATTAAGGGAAACTTGCTTAGGGGAGTCTTGCTTGAGGGAAGCTTTTCACACCTTTTGCTAATTTCTAATTAGACACTGAAACCCTGGGATTGTAATGCCTTCTGGCTCTGAGAAGTGTACATATACTCAGAGTTGGTATTTTGCTTTGGAGGTTTACTTATTAGAAGTATCCTGTGATTCCCTGGTCAAGAGTCTGAGAAGCTATATATTCAGAGCTCAGATGTAAAGGCTCTCTTAATTCAGGGATGTATGTAAAGTGTATAGTTGATTCAAGCAGTCAAAGCCCTCTCTGTTGGTCTTTATTCCTCAGATTGTATTTTCTCTAAAGTTCAAGGTGTTGACTTTCCCCCATAACTAGTGAATGGAACTGAGAGAGATTCTTGATCCCTTAAACAGTTATCTTTCCTAGTAAAGCAAATCTAAGAACTTATGCTAGCAGCCACCCTCGGCATGCCAGTGTGGTTCCTGTAAGAGATATATGTTGCATGTACTATACTTCATTGATTGCATTTTGTGTTTCCCATTAAAACCTGAGTTATTTGAACACAAGGTTGAAGTTTTTGCCTTCCTTTTTATCATTATTTATCATCCTTTACCACCACTTAGCACAGTGCCAGGCACAGAGCTGGTATTCAATAAATCTGAGTCTAATAGCTGACTCAAACAGCCTAACACTGTTAATACATACATCTTAATACATTAATAAAACCTGGAACATGAACTGGCGCCATGCTCAGCAGAAGCAATGGATGAACCTGAGTTTTCATGAGTGACACTTCCTAGTAGTATAACACACAATGAAAATAATATGACTCTTTTAGCAACAGAATATCTTTCCAAAGTCTGTGCTAGTTTTCATATGTTTAGTCTAACTATAATAATAATGTTGGGCAATAGGATATAGTTGATAGAAAGATTGCCTCAGAATCAGGAGGAAGACCTAGGCTAAAGTCTAGACTCTGTCATGGTGTCTGGGTGACCCTTGTTATGTCTCAAGCCCTCAGTGTCCCAGGTAAGAAAGCTGTAGGAAGACTGGAAAGATAAGTGAAGGTCCAGCTTGTGAATATAGTTAAAAACCAAATAGAAGACTTTGTATTTTTACCCCGGGGATAATAGAGAATCATGGTAGTTTATTGTGTAGGGGGTGTTATGGGCAGAATTGTGCTTTAGGAAGATCAATTGGAGACCTGATTAGAGAATGAATTGGAGAGGAGAAAGACTTGGGGCAGGGAGACCAATAAGCATGCTATAGCAATAGTCCAAGGGTGAGGTGATGAGGGCCTGCACAAGGCTGAAAGCAGTGTGAGATAAGAGAATGGGGACAATATGTATGTGTGTGTTTATGTGTATGTATGTGCATGTATGTATATGTATATGTTTATATGTATATGTATATGCATTGTGTGTGGGTATATATACATACACACAAAGTATATGTGTGCATATATACATATATATATATATATACACATATTTATATAATACATATGTTCAGGTAGAGTTGGACCACATAGGCCATAAGTTTTATTTAGAGAATTTGAAATTAGATGCCTTGAGCTCTGCAGTATCCAGCATTTACAAAGAGATAACTCTCATGATTTTAAAAGCCAAACATTTTTTCATCAGATGTTAGGAGCTGGTAGAATGATCCCCAACCAGATGGACCATAGACAACAAAGAGTAGTTGCACTGAAGAAGATATTGATTTGATGTTTGCAGGAACTGAATTGTTTTTAGGATGATGTAAAACCAAAATGAAATGCCAGGTGATGGTTTTCCTCTCACTGTCAACCTCTGAGCATAGGCTGAATGACTGCCTTAGTAGATGGCCATCCAAGTCCTTTCTGGGTCTGAGGTTCAAGGATTCTGTGAAATACTGAGGAAGAATACACATTCACAAATCTAAAACAACCAAATTAAATAAATAAAATTAAAACAATAAGAAATAAATATAAGGATGAGGTAATTGACTTACTCAATCCACCGTATTTCAAATAAGAGAAAAGATGTCTGATTAATCAGTCTTCCTTCTAGATTACTTCTGATTATTTTTGTTCAAACCTGTCTGATTCTTCTTGATCCCATTTTGGGGTTTTCTTAGCTAAGAAACTAGAGGAATTTTCCATTTTCTTCTCCTTCTTATTTACAAATGAAAAAGCTGAAGCAAACAAGGATAAAAAGACTTGCCCAGGGTCACACAGCTAGCATATGTGAGGCTGGATTTGAACTCAGGTCTTCCTGAGTCCAGGCCCATCACACTATCTTTCATACGACTAACTAATCCATAGAACAAAAATATTTCCATGCACAAGAATATTTCCATGAGATGAGGAAACTTGCCCCTATCGCAAGCTACTTAGAATCTCTTTTGTTCAAGAAGGTAGAACAAGTGGCCATTCCAGCAGCCATCTGAAACAACAGAGTAGGACCAAGGTGGGGTAGAGGCGGGCAATATTGGTAATGGTCATACTCTTCTTTAGCATCTAGGAGCTGAAGCAAGGGTCTAAATGAAGTCTTAAGAAATTGACTGTTACCCCATTTTCCCTCTTTGTGCCTGTCTACCAACAGACACTAAATACAGTATGTGTGTGTTTAAATTTTCTGAATGCTTTCCAATGAACTGACTTTTGTATTAACCAAAAAGAGGTATGAAGCTTGCAAGAGATAGACATAATTGTGAAATTAGTCAGAGTCCAACTTCAATCTAGATGTTAGGAAGTTTCTTAAGTGAGGGCTCAGAATGATTGTGACTGAACTCAAATATATTTACCTAAAATCAATGCTATGAAGAGGAAAAAAAAATGTTGTGAACTCTAGTAACCATTATGCTGACCCCTAGACTTAAAACAAACCAATTATTACAACTGGCTATTATACGAACAAAATAAGATCTCTTCAAACTGGCTACTGATTTACTTTCAATTCCTGACTTTCTGCAAAGCTCAGGTGAGTACCATATCCTATATCAGGCCTTCCTAATTCCACTCATTTCATAATATTTTCTGTTCATTCATCTAGAGCTCTGAGAGTTCTCCAACTACTTTATTTTACAGAAAAAGACACTAAGGATATTTGCCCAAGATCACAGAAGTCATTTTCTTCAGATCTGGGTTTCAATCCAGGTGCCTTGATCTTTTCTTTCCATTTTATTGGGCTACTGCCATTCATGCTCGACACTGCTCCAAAAATTGTGATTTACACCTCTAGCCCCACTGTGATCATAAAAATCACTGTTCCCTACGCTTGAATTTATTTTTTTAACTAGATTTATGATTTCATTGGTATACGAATGGGATCATTTCTTAGAGTTTGGTCCAGGTTTATTCTGAGAATCCTGATGTGGGAAATAATCATCATTATTGCTATGACTACTAGAATTTATTTGATGTTCACTCATTCAGTCATGTCCAACTCTGTTTTCTTGGGAAAGATACTGAAGTATTCTGCCATTTTTTCTCTGCTGTGCCCCCATTTTACAGATGAGGAACTCAGTCAAATAGAGGTTAAAGTCCTCTTTTTGCCCAGGGTCACACAGCTAGTAAATGTTTGAGTCTGAATTTGAATTCGGATCTTCCTGACTCCATGCCCAGTGTTCTATCCACTGCCCAATCTACCTGTCCCACTAAAATTTATATGACACTTTATATGTTAATTCATTTGTTTCTGACAACCTTGTGAGACACATGCTATTAACTTCATTTTGTAGATGAAGAAACTGAGTCTGAAAAGTTAAATTACTTGCCTAGGGTGACACAGTAAGAATCTGAGAGCAGATTCAAATGTTGGTCTTTCTGACCCTTAGTTCCTGTACTCTCCCCATTGTGCCATGTAACTGCCTTCATGGTCTCACTTTCAGAGTCTGCTCTGTTAATGCCAGTAGGATTCAGGCTTAGAACAAGTACTATATTTAAAAACATTCTTACATGAATGCATAGTGTTTCTCCATTAAAATGCCAAATCTCTTATGACAAGTAATCTTGATTTCATCTCTGCCTCCTCAATGTCTCAGCATAGAAAAGCAGCTAATGGACAACAGTGGCTGGGGAAATCCTTGGTTTCAAGTCCTGCCTTTTCCATATACAATTTATGTGACTCTGGTTAAATCATTCAGCCTTTTGGTAAGCAGCTCAAACCTATGTTTAGATAACCTCTGCATTGATAGAGTTTGCTTGCAAGCCCCCTCTATATCAATAATATTACAAGTCTGGCAAAATGAATGAATAAATAAATGAATGAGCAAATGAATGAATGAAATTCCTTAGAACTTCCTACAGTGCCTGGTAGATAGTAGGCTCTTAAGCAATTGTTGAATGGGGTTGTGGCTGGTGACACACCTAATGGTGATGTACAAAAGCAGGAAGAACCTATGGTAGCTTCTTTGTGGGTAACTCTAGGTATGGAAATAACCTTTCCTAAGACACAGCCATATCGAACTTACTCTGTGACTGTAGTCCCTGAGGTGTAAATTTTCCTGCCACAAATATTCTCCAAATCCAATTGTATGTCCTACTTACACACTCCCCTCATTGATGGCATGCATTTGGCAGATATGGTCCCTAGGTTGTTGGGGACTCACAATTTTTAAGAGAACTTCTCTTAATTCAGAGGTTACATGTCAGAGATGAAATTGAAAACTAGCTTCTCCAGACTCTAAGCACAGAGCTCCAATCACTAAGCTGGGCTGCCTCCAAAACCCAAAGATGCATAATAGGGAAAAATTAAAGCAAAATGAAACAAACCTTCAGCAAGAAAAACAGTTTGAGAAAACCCGTACCTGTGAAACAAGACCGAGTTCTCTGGACTGTCTGAAGTGTGGTCAGAAAGAATCAAAATCCTTTGCAGCCCAGAGGGGGCTGTGAGTCCAGAACAAAAACCTACTTTAAAAATGTGGCCATCTGGCACATCATTTAAGCCTCTCACATCATCCTGCCTATGGCTCCTATCAGGAAACTTCACTGATAACAGATGAGACAATATTTTGAAAATTGAAATACTTCACACAGGTAAAGCACCGATACTAACAGGTTAGAAAAGATTGTTCCAAAGCAGTTTACTTAACAGCTGAAAATAACCTTTCCCCTTTATGAAAACAGAGTTGGTAAACAAGAAAAGTGTTAATGACTAAGGAATGCAAACACATTAAAGCCACAGGTGATCATGAAAAAGCCTTGCATTTATATTTAGCAAAAGTTGAGTCAAGTTCTGACCTCTGATCCTTGTGAACTATGAATATTTTAACATCTAGATCTTCTGGACCTTATACTCTTCATATGTAAAGTGAAGGCATTGAACTAAAGTAGGCTGGAATTGGGATGGAGACAAACACTATTGGGTTGCATACCCCAAGAGTCCTAAAATTATGTTTTCCCTCCTCCTGGGTGCTTCTTCCACCGTCACCAAATATTAGTGGCCTAGTGAAGACGCTTCAATTTTAAAGTTTGTCTACTTCACTACGGAGTCAGGGTGGGCAAAATGGCTCTGTGTGTGTATGTGTCTATTGTGATAATCTGTGTCCAAATATTACTTCTGATGTTTCATTTCCTCTGTGACCTGGGGTTAGTCACTTAACTTCCTTGCTCCTCATCTTCCTCATATCATGTAATGAGATGCTTAAATGGCTTCTAAGCCACCTTCTACATCAACATCAAAGATCATTCTGTAAGGATCTACACTTTCATTAATGTGACACTCTATCCTCTGACAGAAGTCACAATCCCTTTACAGATTAACAGATTTTTTTTCCTTTCTCTATTTTCTATAAGGGGGGAGGGGGAGAAGGCATCACTAGGTGGCCAGTCTTCCAGTAACGAGTTCCTGAGTACTTTGGTCAATCAGTCAATAAATATTTATTAAGTGCCTACTATGTGACAGACACTGTTCTAAATGCTGAAGATACAAAAAGAGACAAAAACAGTCACTGGCCTCAGGGAGCTTGCAATCTAATGGGAAAGACAAAATGCAATTAAATATGTAAAAAGCAAGTTCTAAACAGGATTCTGTAATGGTAATGTAATTTTGAATTTGAAGATCCCTTTGTGTTGGCAAATGTAGCAAGTACTTAGCACTTAGTAACTGATCCAGCCTCTGTTGGGGAAAGAGAAGGTATGAACTCCTGTCGCCTGTTACTGATGTAACAGGAAGAGGTTGGCTGAAACAGTTTTCTAATGCTGTGCATATATAAGAAAAGCCCCAGAGAGGCACAGGCAGAATTTCTTGAGACCAAAATCTGGTGGCAGAGCAGCACCAGAAGAATGGAGAGCTGAGACAGAATTTCCTGAGAACTTGTGGTGGAGCTTCTTCTGAACAGGATCTCAGGAGCCTGAAGCCAGGAGCCTGGAATCCAGAGCCAGGAGCTCAGGGGCCAGGAGCCAGGAGCCAGGAGCCCAGGTGATTGAGGAAGCATGACTGGAATGCTGAGACTTTGTTTGTTTGTGGCTTGGTTGAGCCTTGAATTCCCTGGAGCAGAAATGGTAAGGGATCTGACAGGGACCAGAACCTGTTGTAATGGAAATGCAGATTTGAAGATCTTCCCTGCCCCTAGGCCCTTTGATTGGCTTAAGTGACTCTGAGAACCTTCTTTAATTTGGAAATATACTCTGCCCTCTAATAGGCTGAATGTGGTCACATGGAGCCTGTGGTAGGAGGCTTGGTTTTCAGGAATGACCACACCTTGGTGCTGTGTGATTGGGCAGGTTGGTGGTTACATTCTCTGACCCAGGAGAAGGCTATATAATTCCTGATGTGAGGCTTTGCTTTGGAGCTCACTTTGAGAAGTGTTGTGTGATTTGACCAGATGAGACTCTGGGCAGCCATTGAGAAACCCCCGGCTTTGAAAACCCAGATGTTGATCCTTCCCTCTCTGGTAACTGTGATTTTGGTATGGATGTAATGGTTGGACAGTTTGGAAGCCTGTCTGTTTTATCTGTCTGTATACTCTGAAGTTTGGGGTGCTGACCTTTTCCCCCTGAATTAGGTAATATATGTTTGACTGATCAAAGTGAGCTTGTTAACCGATTTTGAGTTGCTTTCCTTTACAAAAGCAGATCTAAGAATCTGTGTTGGCAGCCACCCTGGGGATGTTGGGGTGCTTGCTGCTACACCTGTGAACTTCAGTGTGGAGCAGGACCTGCCCTGAGAGCTGGACAAGGAACTGGGAGCTGTCTGCCATTGAACCCAGGTGATAGTCTGGTGAATCCAGGTAGAATCTGGGGACCATGGAAGGGGATCCAGAGAATCTGAGAACAGGCCCCAAGTCAAGATGAAAAGACCTCTCCTTGGGTACTAATTATGGAATTATAGTTTACTAGTGACCTAAGGAGTTGAGGGTTTTGTGTATGGTATTTACTAATTGATTGCTGAATAAGTGACTGATTGAGTTAATCAAGACTTTGCCCCAAAAGTGAAAGACTTTGACTATTGTACTTTGAGATATTGTTACTGATAAGTGACTGATTGAGTTAATTTGAAGATCCCATCCATAGAATACAATTAATAGAGGGAAGGCCCTGGATTTCAGAGGGGTTGAGGAGGGCCTCCTGTAGAAGGTGGGATTGTTGTGCTTGGCTAGGTGGTTCCTTCAATAACAGTAAACAAGGACCCTGCCAGGGTGACAATAATTTGATCAAATCTAGCAGAATTTATGCTTCCCCAACCTTCTGAGAAAGCAGAGCCCCTCCCACACCTCAGGGAGGTATCAGGAGACAGCTTCGCAGAAACATAATTTAATAGAAATATTATCAAGAAAGTAATGACGCAGGTTGGCAGGAATGGCTTGCAAATAATTTCATCAATGTGGGGAACTTGAGGTGTCATAGTCTTTTCCTTCATCCTGATGGCAATTGTCATGAAGGAAGTTATTGGATGCATGGAAAGGTTAAGTGGCATATCCGGGTTAGGAAGGTATTATGAACTGGGATGTGAATCCACAGAGCCATCCTTACATGGTCCTGTAAATATGTCTATTTGCTTGGGAGTTTTCCCTACCAATTGAGCTGAAAATCCCCCTATAACTCAATAGATAGACCTCAGAAAGTTACCTCATAGAAAAATATCAGGGAGTTTATTACTTGATAATGGATACACAGCCATAGTTCCCAGAGAGAGGATTTAAAGTCAGATTATCTTGACCCCAAGTCCAGTATTCAAGCCACTACACCAGAACAACCTGCAACTGATTAAAAAATAATAAGGGATGATTTTTCCTATGTTTTGTGGAAATAAGTCTTTCCATTTTTTATAAAATCTTGACATCATGTGTCTAACCCGGTGGGGGGATAGGAACTCAACTTCATTTAATGTCTACTATAGTAATCCTGACATAATATTTCCCACATTCATCTAAACAAAACAAAGAACTGGGTTTAAAATAACTAAATAAATGGTTCTTTTTTCTAATAAGGAAATGACCTACTTATTTTTTAAAGCTGTCTGTGTCTTATTACATGTCAGAGATATGAAGAAATGAATATGCCTTCATATATCCAGAAAGAAGTAAATGCTGGCATATTTCAGCATCTTGCATCAAGTATCTTGAAGGTCATCATGGTGTGCAGTAGGTGCTTAATAAATGCTTATTGAATGGAATCAAACTTTTTCTTTCTTTTTTTTTAACTCGGCAACTCTCCCCCTGCCCCCAAAGGGAAAGCCTGTTATTAGAACCCCTACATTTGTTGTCATTGTCTTGGAAAATGGGGGATAAAATGCTCTGTCTTTTCAACCTATCTGCATGCCAACACACACAGAGCCTCTTTCTTATTTCTATTTTAAAAATAGAACTGGTCTGACTTTAAATGTTCAATAAAAAAAAAAAAAGTCATCCTTTCTTTGGAGAATACCAAAATAGCATGTTTAAGAAGAGGCCTTCTTTCTTTCTCCTTTGGTTGCCAGAGATAAAGCATCTAAGACAATTTTCTTTCAGTATTCAGGCATGCCTCTCTTTAAGCAAATCTTCTCCAAGGAAATGCTCAATTCCACAAGTAATAAATGAATGAATGAACAAATAAATAAGAGTTTGTTTATTCACTACACAAAATGGAGTAACCCTCTGTCAAAGGATGCATACACAGATTTCTTTTAATTGTGGGACAATGAAGTAGAGAAGTATTTTCTTTCTTTCTTTCTTTCTTTCTTTCTTTCTTTCTTTCTTTCTTTCTTTCTTTCTTTCTTTCTTTCTTTCTCTTTCTTTCTTTCTTTCTTTCTTTCTTTCTTTCTTTCTTTCTTTCTTTCTTTCTTTCTTTCTTTCTTTTTTTGCTTTTTGGATGTGGGAAGGCAGGGTATTTGGGGTTAAGTGACTTGCAGAAGCTCAGTTGCCTTCTAAGTGTGGTGTCTGAGGCCGCATTTGAACTCAGGGCCTCCAGATTTCAGGACTGGTGCTCTATTCAGATCAGTTTAATTTGAAGAGAATATATTGTAGATTATGTTCATTTTTTTTGTCCAGCATCTCAGTCAAAAGTGATTCAATAATGTATTAATGTTCTACTGTCAAGTAAGAAATTCTATAACTAGCAATAATATGACAGTGATTCAAAAATAAAAAGAAAATGGGAGATTTTAACTTGACAGTTTCTAAGGTTTCTGCTAGCTCTCAATTATGTGGCCCTACAAAAACACAAAATTATGGGGACAATTGTTATCTTTAAAGCTAAGGAACTCCTTTGCTTAATTTTGTCAGAATCTCCATTGGCTGAGTTTACCCACTTAAAACCTATCAATTTCATTTTTGTCAAAGAATCACCACATTAATTAATGCTCAATGTGGGTATTGTAGATAATGAAAATGATTTCAATCAATGAGTAATGTTCTCATTTATTCAGATTACTTGTCTAATATAATTGCCTGAATTAATGGAAGGACCAGCTCTGGCTAATCATATTCATTGATGCACTTGACCATGAGGGAAAAATCAACAACTGGAACTATTTACACCACAATAAACCAAATGTCAAATAATTATGACCTAAAGCTCTGAAAATAAGAGGTGAGAAAAGGAAAAGCTGAACTCTAGTGTTAGTTCTATATGAGGTAAAAAAAAATACCTCTTCACATTCCTTTGTTTAATATTTCAATCCATGTTTAGTACTTCAGTAGCCTTGGTCCACTCATGTTTTATCTTCCTGAACAATACTTATATGTGCTTGCCTTCACATAAATCTTTCTTGACTGATCAGCACATAAGGCTGAAATAAAAGTACCCTTGTGTGGGGTGGCTAGGGCATTAGGCTTTGGTTTTAGTCCATTTAAAATTTCTAAGAATGAAAGAAATTCAGTGTGTTGCAAAGAAGAGAGGACTGAAATTAATGTCTACAAGATTCAATGTTTAATTCTTCTGACTCGTATTAGCTATTTGACCATAGTAAAGGACCTAAATACTCAGTGCTAAGGCCACTCTCTAAAGTCAAGAAATTATGGTGGACTGATTTTCTACATTGAGATTTTAGGAGTGTGACAAAATTAAAAGTGTTCCGGGTTTTTATTCCAAGGTCTCAGATACAATTCTTAGCCCTGCCATGTACTAAAAAATTTCTCATCTCTTGCCCCTAGTTTCTTTGCTGATGGGATGAAGAGAGTTGGATCAGAGGGTTTCTCATTCGTTACTAACAGAAACTTTTGGTCCAATGCTCCTTCTTTTCTCAAATACTGTAATTCAACTCATATAAACGGGGAGAAAGATATCCACATTCAATAGCAGAAGAGAACTCAGGACAAAGGTGCCTAACTTGGATATGCTGAGAACCTGCTTGGCAAAGAATGACAGTTCCTTGAATTTCATTGGGAGTTTTCTAATCTTATCTCTTACTTGAGTCAAAGGAACTAACAAAAATCCAATGGGAGAAGAGGAGAGTGAATGGCAGGGACACTTGGCATGGTAGCAAACGTAGCAATGAGAAAGTGTGGGTTGAAAATCAGAGTAAGATTGCCATGCCTATGTATTATGTCACTCTAGCATGTGGCCAGCAATGGATTTGGGAGCATTCTGTGAAACTGGTCTCCTGTTCCTCTCTTTGCTTCTAGTCAATGCATTCAAATAGTGATTCTATTATAATTCCTTGGGGCGGCTAGGTGGCGCAGTGAATAGAGCGCCGGCCCTGGAATCAGAAGGCCCTGAGTTCGGAGCCGGCCTCTGACACTTAATCCATACGAACAAAAAAACCTAGCCGTGTAACCTTGGGCATGTTACTTAACCCCAATTGCCCTAAAGGGGCGGCTAGGTGGCGCAGTGAGTAAGAGCGCCGGCCTCGGAGTTTGGATGACCCGAGATCAGATCCGGCCTCAGAAAATGAGCACCCACGCATAAATAATGACTAGCCGTGTAACCTTGAGCAAGTTACTTAACCCCAATTGCTTTAAAAAAAAAAAGAAAAAGAAAAAAATAATTCCTTATCCCATTTTGGCCCAAAAGTATACTAGCAAGATGGCTAGCAAGCAAGGTTCAGAGTGACTGAATCAACAACAGATGGGGACATTCTTCTGTTCCCTCCAAATAAATAAAACTTATAAATGTTTTGCTCTAGCTGGAGTATCTCTCCCTTAGCCCCACATATAAGAAGTCATAACAGATTTTTTAGAATTGACTTGAAGAGGAAGATTCTTGGCCATAAGCTGGAAGCACATGGTGAACAACATACCTAGGTCTCAGTGAGAAGGTCTTCCCACTTATAATAAGAAGCTTCTTCTCTACCTCTGTTCTAGGTAGTGGTGAAGAGAAAGCATTGGTGGCTACTTTTTCAGGATCTTGATCTTGGAAGAATGTACTTAATACTACCAACGGATTACTTTACAGAACTAGAAAAAAATAATAAAGAAGTTTTTCATATACAAACACAAAAGATAAAAGCATATGGAGGAATTTTTTTCCCCATAGGGGGAATGGGAATAAACATGACTAGTACTACTAGATCTCAAAATATATTACAAAATAGTAATTCTAAAAATAATGGTACATATATATATTTTTTTCCCTAAGCAATTGGGGTTAAGTAACTTGTTCAAGGTCAAAAGGCCAGCCATTATTTATGTGTGGGTGCTCATTTTCTGAGGCCAGGACTGATCCCCGAGTCATCCCGACTCTGGGGCCGGTGCTCTTACTCACTGTGCCACCTAGCGGCCCCTATACTTTTTAAATAGAATGATTGATCAGTAGAACAGATAAGGTAAATAAGAACATTAAGAAGCAAACAAACCAGTAATATAGTGTTTAATAAACACAAAAATACCTGTGACTAGGGTAAAGACTCATTACTCAATAAAACTACTTGGAAAATGGGAGATCAACCATCATTGCCCACTTTACACCAACATAAGTACAAAATGATGTTTAATCTGAGTAAATATAAAAAAAGAGAGAAGAAAGAAATTATCAACCAGAAAAATAGATCAATGGTGAGTTCATAAACAAATGAGGGATATTATGTATCACAGAAGATAGAAGGCTAATTATAAATACACAAATTTTAAAGATTTTTGTACAAGGAAAATCCAAAAAGCTAACATGAGCAGGGAAATGACTTGGAGAATATATTTGTAGCAAGTTTCTTAATAAAAGATGCTATGCACACATATGTGTATGTATATGTATGTAATAACTAATCTATAAAAATTGTATCTACACATCTGTATATACATATATATTCATATACATATGTGAAGGAGAAAGAGAGAGATGGAGGGAGAGAAGGAGAAGAGATGGAGAGAAAGAGAGAGAGAGAGAGAGAGATAACATTTCAACCATAATGCTATTTAAACTGCTTTTGCACCAACTAAAATGTTATCTGTTTTGGACAGAATTTGTTCATCATATAAATGAAATGTCCTTTTACTTCTATATCTTTTAGTATTGTTAAGATAAATGAGTGCTGTCCCTATTAACATTTTCTGTTGGTTTTTCTCTGTTTTTATTTATTTTCTCTCATTTTAATAGTTTTACTGTTGTGGATTCATACTAGCATTCATAGTATATACCAAAACTTGTCATATAAATCTTTAATATATTGATACAATCTATTTGATGACATTTTATTCAATATTCATTACTGGAAGTCATTCACAGATTTCTTTATCTAATTTTTCTCTCCATAGTTTATCAGATGTGTTATAGAATGTATATGCCAAAATCAAACTGAAAAGTATTGGTCAAAAGCAGGGAAAGGAACAATGTGTTTGTTAGAAATTTAATTTCTAAGAATTTTGGCATCCTTTCAGGAAAATCAGACTACTAATAAAGCCAAGGAAATTTTCTAGGAGATGAACTACAATGAAAACATAATAGAAACAAATACGCTGTGATAAAAAAAAAATAGATTTGGAGCCAGAGAAACTGACTTTAAATATTGATTCTGCCATTTATTATATTTTAAACCTCAATTTCTTTATATGTAAAATGAAGGAGACACACTATATCACTTCAAAGATTCATTCTAGCTCTAATATTCTGTGATATTCCTGAAACAAGAAAACATTGTAGATCAGTTTAATTGTAATATACTATCCTTCCATTTAACAAGGTTTGTAACTTCTGAGTTAGCCTCTATTCTTCATATCCAATATTTGGACATGCCTCATTGATTCTATCTCCACAAAATCACTTATGGCCATTATTTTGCCACTTGGAGCACCACCACCTTGGTGCAGGCCGTCCTCACCTTTCAGTTTTACCAATGTGACAGCTAATATTATAATATAATGGTATAATATTTATGGCAATAACCTTGGTCTCCTTGCTTCTAGTTTCTCCTCACCACACAATGTAAAAGTTCTATTTTTACCCATACCATTGCACTGCTCAAAAGAACTCTGCTGCTTGATTTCCTCTAAAAAATACCACATATTTTCTTCACATATCTTCTACATTAGTCTCTTACACTTTCTTTGTGAAGAGCCAAGTTTTGGGAAATTGGCTTTCACTATTCTCTCTGTGCTGTTGTTCAGGTTATATCACATACCTGGAATGACATTTCTCTTTTTCATTTCCTACTCTAAGAAGACCTACCTTTCTTCGAGGCTCAGGATTACTCATCTGATATAAAATTTTCTGCCATTTAGGAAATGGATAGGTTATATTAATTGTAAATATTATGCATTTCCCTATAAGATTTAGAATTTCCTTCCCACAGTAAATTAGAACTTCTAAGATGGAGTATTAAAAAAGTTGAGGGGATTTTTTTGGGGGGAGGGGAAGTGGGAATGAATACAGCTAGCAGTACTAGATCTCAAAACATTTCATAAAGCACTAATTCTCAAAACAATTTCACACACACGCACATATACATATACATACACATACATATACAAATATATATATATATATATATATATTTAACCATAAAAATTATCTATGGGATAGTAGATAAGGTAGACAACAACATTGAGAATCAAACAATCTAGGACCTGTGTCATTGTTATTGTGCTCTCAATGCTTAGCATGGTTCCTAGCACACAGTAGGTACTTGATAAATGTTTCTTGATTAGTTTTTTGATTCGTTTACATATGGAATTGATGATTCTAATTCTCTCATTGAGACAAGTTGCAGAAAGAAAGTAATTCTATAGATTAAAGGGACTTTAGAATTCATCTGCTCCAAAGTCTTTTATTTACAGCTGAGAAAGAGGTAACATGAAGGAAAAGTGACTTGCTCAAGGTTCTGAGAACTAAGAAAAGTTGAAGTCTTCTGGTTTCCCTCTAAGTTGTAGAGCAGATTCCAGCTGTTACTTGTTACATGGACCTAAGTCAATGAAATCGTATGAGAAGGAGGAGGGGCAGGGGGAGGGAGAAGAAGAAGGATTTAACAGTGCTTATAGAAATGGAAATATTTTACAAATATAATTTTGTCTGAACCGCATGGCAATCCTGGGAGATAGGTGTTATTATTTTCTCTATTTAACAGAGGAGGATATTGAAACAAATAGAGGTTAATTGACTTGACTAGTATCCCACAGACATAAGGGTCTGAGGCAGGATTTGAAAACAGATTTTCCTGACTCCAGGTCTGAATCTTCTTACTCTATGGTCATTCATTTTACAACAAAACAAACATTATTTATATGCCCTATGATGGATATTTCATAGGTTACCCAGCCCATTCACCTACCCTCCACCAATATGTATAAAACAGAGTTTGAGGTAAACAGGCTCACAATTGCTTTACTTAGAACATGCTACCTCCTCATATATACCCATTTGGTAAATGAAATATCTGCAGTTAATTTGTTTTGGTTTAGATTTACAGATCTGTACCCTTCTCCCTTATCTTGGAACAAAGATGGAGTTTTAGAAATGATTAATGAGACATTGTTCTCTGACCAAATGTCAGGGGATTTACAAACATGGACCATGAAATTATCCTAAACTTTAATTACTTATCTGCTCAAGTTACAAAGCCTTGAGAGAATTGCCCATTCACTCTTAATAACATTCCTTCCACTTCTCATCTGATCTTGTCATTGATTTCAATAAGCGACAACAAGAATGAATCTGATCATTTTCTCTGCTGTAAATTAACTATCGTAATGGAAAACTAATTTAATTGGTCTTTCTATCATTCACAGGGAGGAGTGAGACTGGACAACACTTACATTGTTGACCTGTGAATCAAGGTCCTAATCCTTTTCAGATACCACTGACCATTCATGTGATTGTGATATATTCATTCCTTGTTTCCCTTTTCTAACTATTTAGAATTTTTTTTTTCCAGCAGCTAGATTTCCAAGCAAGGAAGGTATAAAAACCCTTCCTAGGATTCACTGAGTATAAAGAGCCATGGTTGTTATTATACCATAACTCCATGGCTACCACCTTTCTATTATATTTTATATAGACCACCATGTCCCCAGGAATCAGCAATCTGGAGCTATAGGTTTTATGTCACTTTCCTGCTACTGAGACAGGTACCATACTGAATTGTATTCACTCCTGTTTAGGCTTCTATCCCAAACCTGGTCTATATCTGGAATAAACATTACTTTAACATAATCTTTTCTCTTAGTTATTTCTGTCCCATATTACTTCAAAACTAAGCTCTGGTTGGCTTGTCTATCAGGCTACAGCAGGTGTCTATAAAATAATGGTCAAATTAACATTTATTATTTGTCCAACACTAGGTTGAGTATAGAGAAAATATTTCTTAGTCCAGACTTTAATTTGAGAACATCTCAATTTGACAGAATTAGTTTATTATAAAATAATAAATAAATAAATTTATTTATAAATAAATAAAAAATCCTGTAGGGGGGTGGAGTCAAGATGGCAGAGTAGAAACAGGACTTCTGCTGGGCTCAGGCTCCCACTACCTCCAATTCATGTAAAAGATGACTATGAACAAACTTTGGAGCTACAGAAGGCACAAAATGGCTCAGAGAAACTAACCTCCCGTCGAGGACAGCCCAGCAGGCCAGCAGTCAGCACAGCACCCTGGGAGCCTACCCCAGCCCATCAGAAGCCAGAGGTTTTAGCCCCAAGGTGGGCCTGACCAACTGCCAGCTGGAGGGACTTCAGATCACCACCAGCTGTGGCAGTTTCCAGAATTATAAAGCCATAGATAATAAGGAAAAAGTGAGAGGTCAGTGGAGTTTGGACTTTGGGATCTGGTAGTTTGGGATTGTGGTCACCCTTTATCCCCTGGAGGGGGAAGCCACTGAGGTGCTGCAGCTGTGCAGCCACTGCCACATAGCAGCTTCAGATCCTTACATGCAGACTGTAAGGGGACAAAGTGACTAGTCTGAGGGGTAATTGTTCTTGCTTTAACCTGCTTGGATCTGGATTGTGGTTTAGGGTGGAGGTCCTAGGGTGTGTGATCAGCTTGCTTAGTATGTGAAGCCTTTAGAGAGGGCACCCAACTAATGCCTTCAGTAGCTGAGAAAACCCCAGAAGCGTAGAGCAGAGTCCTGACAGCAGAGTCCTACCATGGCAAAAAGCCCAAAATTCAAGTAATTGAGTGGCAACATAAGTTAACAAGGGAAGCAAAGCAAACAGAGGAATCCAATCCTATTTTGGGGACAAAAAAGATCAAAGTATGGAACAGGAGGAAGACAGCAAAGTTAGTACTGCTGCACCAAAACCTTCCAAGAAAAATAAGAGCTGGCTAAAAGTCATAGAGAAGCTTAAAAAGAATTTTGAAAACCAAATAAGAGAAGTGGAAAAATTGGAAGAGAAATGAGAATGATGCAAGAAAATTATGAAATGAGAATCAATAACCTGACTGAAGAAAGTAACACCTTAAAAAATAGACTAACTCAAATGGCAAGAGAGGCTCAAAGAGCCAATGAGGAGAAGAGTGCCTTAAAAAGCCAAATTTGCCAGATGGTAAAAGAATCTCAAAAGCTCACTGGGGAGAATCATTCCTTCAGAATTAGATTGGAGCAAATAGAAGCTAGTAACTATGAGAAATCAAGATACTATTAAAGAGGTCCAAACATATGAAAAAATAGAAGGCAATATGAAATATTTCATTGGGAAAAACTGCTGACCTGGAAAACAGATGCAGGAGAGATAATTTAAAAATTATTGGACTACTGGCAAACCATGATTTAAAAAAGTACCTAGAAATCATCCTTCAAGAAATTCTCAAGGAAAATTGCCCTGATGTTTTAGAACCAGAGGGCAAAATAGAGGTTGAAAGAATGCACAGATGTCTTCCTGAAAACCCAAAAAGAAAACTCCTAGGAATATTATACCTAGGTTCCAGAATTCCCAGATCAAGGAGACTATGCTACAAGCAGCCAGGAAGTAACAATTTCAATATTGTGGAAACACAATCAGAATAACACAGGATCCTGGCAGCTTCTACACTGAGGGATCAAAGGGCTTGGAATATGATATTCTGGAGGGCAAAGGAGCTGGGATTAAAACTAAGAATCACCTACCCAGCAAAACTGAGTATCATGTTTCAGGGGAAAATATGGTCATTCAGTGTAATAGAGGACATTCAAGCATTCTTTATGAAAAAAAAAACACAGAATTGAATAGAAAATTTGACATTCAGATAAAAGAAGCAATAGAATCATGAGAAGATAAACAGGGAAAAGAAATCTAAGGAACTTATCAAAGTTGAACTATTTTCATTCCTAAATGGAAAAACAATAATTGTAACTCATGAAAGTTTTCTTGTTATGAGAATAATTGAAGGGAATAGAAATGTATACACACTCTTACACACACACACATATATGTCTATATAGGCACATGTGAATTCATATGTGAATTTTTGTATATATGCATACAGCTATATATAGATAGAGGGCACAGGACCAGTTTAATGGGAAGGGATGATACTTAAAAGGTAAAATTAAGAGGTGAGAGAGGAATATAATGAGAAGAGATAGGGAGAGACAAATTGGGGTAAAGTATCTCATATAGAAGAGGTAAGGGAAAATGGTTACAAAGGAGAGAAAGAACAGGAAGTCAAAAGGGAGTGGGTCAACCTTATTGTCATTGAATTTGGCTTAGGGAGGGAATGACATACATGTTAAATATGGTATCTCACCCTACAGGAGAGTAGGGGGGAAAGGGATGAGAGGGGGGATGATGGAAGGGAGGGCAGGCTGGGGGGAGAGAAGTTGGAAGTACCCATTTTTGAAAAAGGACAGGATCAAAATAGAGAATAAAACAAGTGTGGGATGGGATAAGAGGGAGAGAAATATATTCAGTCTTAGACAATATATCCACTATGGTAATGTTTTGCATAGCTATACAGTACAACCTATATTGAATTGCTTCTTGAATTATCTTCTCAATAAGGGTGAATAACAAGAGAGTAAGGGAAAGAATCTGGAATTCAAAGTTTTAAAATCAAATGTTTATTATCATATATATATATATATATTATATATACACATAAAAATATCCCATAATGAATATAGGTGATACTACTTTTTCCATATCAACATAACATAGAAATGAGGTTGGCTCAATCTGCTAGTCAGCTTTAAGGTTTGTGCCCAGTATTTCTCAGTGTCTGATCTCTCAGGCATAATACTATGGATGATTTCAGCAACTGCACTGGACAGATATTTCAGTCTTTATCATCTTGTCTTTTGTCACATACATACTTTGCAAAGGTTATGACACTGTATAGCACTGCCAAAATGGTATTCTTGACATATAGATCTGACTGCACAATTTCTCTGATCAAGATTCATAAATAGTTTATTTTGATTCTAGGATATAATGCAAAATCCTCAGAGGGGTATTTGTAATTTTCCACAATGTATCTGTTGTGATCTTTTCCAACTTGATTTCATAGTTGTGTCCTTCACATACTCTGCTCTAATAAAAATGGCCTACTAATATCTCCTCCCCACTCAAGGCATTTTATCTCTTCCCTTTTTACAAATCATCCCCAAGCCTCAAATGCATTCTCTCTTCATTGCTGTCTCTTTGATACCCTTGCTGATCAGAACACAGCTTGGGGGCTCACCCTGGCCTTATTAAAGGTCTTATCTAAGACCTTTCCTGATTTGGGTAGTTGGTCTTCACTACTTCTCTGACCTCCTTTGTATCACTTTTCACATACTTGATATTTATCAATGTCTATATTTTGAATTCTGGAGAATGTAAGATCTTTTAGGACAGTCTTCCCCATTACACAGCATCTAGCACTGTGTTGTTCTGTACATCTAGATGATCAATGAATCTAACTGAATTCTGTGAATTCAGGTGATTGAGGGAGAACTTTAAGTGATTTGGGAGATCTCACCTTTAGTCCCTGGATTTTTCACAATTTATTTCAGTGCTTGTGGAACGCCTACCATGTGGAAGGCACTGTAATAGGGACTGGGGAGAGTTAGAGAAAATAAATCATTCCCATCCTCCAGGTGAGATAAAGAAACTCTAAATCACTCTTCTTTGTTCTCTTCTCTTTCAAAGCAATTGATGAGTGTTAGATCAGTAGACTTGGAGGAAAGGAGAGGGAACCATCCAGCCCCTCCTTCTTCTCGTCCAGATAAAACTTTACATTCCCTTTGGTATCCAAACCAGAAAGCCTTGTTGCCCAGTCACTGCAGACACCAATGTTTCCTCCGTCACATGACTTTGGGCGATACTCCTCACATTCCCCTGTGTTATTGTTTGCAGCCTATTATGAATCAACAGTGTCATATGATGGTCAAAAGACCTAAAGCACATTTGTTTTGCATTGAAGAACAGAGCTTCTAGGAAGGAGGGTGATCTCTCTTGCTAGACCACATCTGGAGGGATTAATTCTACCCTACTCTATCCTATTCTACCCCAACTTATCTATTCCATTCTATTCTATTCCATTCTATTCTATTCCATTCTATTTCATTCCATTCCATATCTATTTTATTTAATTCATTTGATTCAATTCCACTGGATTCTATTTGAGAATGATATCATTGCTCTCTAGACCATCCAGAAAAAAATAAGCAAAATGATAACAGACCTTTTTTTCCAGGTTATATGAAAACTGGCTGAAGGAATTGGAGAAATTTAACCTAGAGCAGAGAAGGTGTGGTTTCCTATGCCCTCCAGGGGCAAGTGCAAAATTCTCTGTTTGGCATTCAAAGTCCTCATAACCCAGCCCCCTCATATCTTTCCAGTCTTCTTACACTTTACTGGACAAAACCACAATCTTCAGTTTGGTGCTATTAGCCTCCTGACCATTCCACAGAGATGATACTTAATCCCTGAGTTTTGACCATATTCTCTGGCTATTCTCCATGCATACAACAGTCTCCTTCCTCCACTCCAAATAGTGACCTTTCTGATTGCCTTTAATTCTCAGCTAAAATCTCACCTTCCACAGGAAGCCTTGCCCACCCCTCTTCATTCCTATACCTTCTCTCTTTTATTTATTTCCTATTTATCCTGTATGTAACCTACTTCTCCTATATTTGTTTGTGTATTGTCTCCCCATTAGATTGCAAGCTCCTTGAGGGGAGGGACTCTTTTTGCCTCCTTTTGCATTTCCATTGCTTAGCACTGTGCCTGGAACATGGTAGATGCTTAATAAATGTTTATTAATTGATGTTATATGGGAAAATTATTTTTTGGTTATATCTCCTAACTTGCACATTCTATAATTTTTGTCTATGTCTCACTATAGAGAAAGGTACTTTATGGCATTTTTGTATCTCTCTTCCCATAGCCCCAATTCCCTACCTCACTCCCATCCAGTCCAAAATAGTAAACATTTAATAGTAGCTAGGTGATGCAGTGGATAGAGTACCAAGCCTAGAATCAGGAAGATCAAAGTTCAAATCTACTCTGAGATACTTACTAGCTGTGTAACTCTAGGCAAGTCCCTTCACCCTATTTACCTCAGTTTCCTTATCTGTAAAATGTGCTTGGGAAGGAAATGGCAACCTGTATCTTTGCCAAGAAAACCTCAGTTTCGGTCATGAAGAATCAGACAAGACTGAAATGACTGAATAACAACAAAAAGTGGAATGGATTGCCTCAGAGGCTGTAGAAGCTGCTCACAAGAGGTCTGTAAGTTGATACTGGATGGCCATTTTTTCCGGGAGTGTTCAAGTGATTCTTTTCCGGGCATGCTTCAGATATCCCTTCTGTGCTTCTGGGCTGATATCTCCCTCAGGAAAGATATCTGAGCAGAGGACAGAGGGCCAGATTGCAGACTCATATTCAGGTATCACTTGAACTTTGAAGCCTCTATGACAAGTTCTAAATATCTTGGTCCTGTGTGACTTTGGTCAGCTCTCTGTACAGCACTTTCCTTAGAGATGAACAGGTTCTAGGTGGTCTATAATATGCTGTAACTCTAATGCTTTCTCTGAAAACTGAACAATATCATGAAATACAAAGAATAAATTAATGGCAACCACTCGTTGACTATTGCTTCCTTCAATTCCCTCAAAATATCTAAATAGAAAATAAATAATGGCCACATAGAAATTCAATTCCATCCTCAACAATTCAGTTCCTTTTGAAGACAGATCAGCAAATGCTAGGGAGGGGAGCTCAGGAAATCCTTATCACGTCCTTATTTCACCTAGCACATTCATTCAATGCTGGGAATAATCCCCATTGAGTGGGAACCAGCCTTACCTCATTATATCCAGTCTATTAGTACTATCTTCATCATCATTATTTCTTGGGGTTCAGCAATACTTTATTACATCTGGCTCTTCCATTCAATGGGCATCCACTTTGTCGCAGTTCTTTGCCATTAGAAAAAGGACAACTATCACTATTTGGGTGTGAATCAGACCTTTCTTTCTATTTTTAAGCACTTTGGTACATTGCCCAGCTGTGCTCTTCGTTTTGCCATGTGAGTCATTTTCTTCCCATAATTCCTAATTGTTTTCCAAAATGATGGGAGTAATTGAAAGTGCTACCAGTAGGGTGAAGTGTACCTTTCAGAACATTGATTAACTCCATATCATTGTGTCCAGTTTGCAGGATGTGAAGTGATACTCCAGTTATTTTGATTTGCATTTCTTATAGTTTAAGGGATTCAGAAAATGTAACAAACAATATTAATAACAATCCCCTACATATAGTTTTGTTTGACTTAAATTGAACTTGTTAGTGCTTCCTTGTATGTAGCATTTCATTTTCTACACTTTGCATAGTTTTTCCTCTATTTCTAAAATCTTACCTTTGTTTAAGAAGGTAAGATCTGAAAGATCTGCCAATAAGATTTTTAAAAAATCATGGATTAAAAAACAAACAAGTAAAAAAACGAACTTAATTGTTAGTTCTACAAGGTCATTGGTGAACCTTGAGTAACTAATAACATTCTCTTTCTTAGAGAAAAATAGTTACCCAGACATTCCTTACCCTGAAAGGACAATTGATACATAAGTGTGGAAGCCAAGGACCCATCAATTTTCTTCAAAAGGCCACAGTTTATTTGAGCAGATGCCTACATCAGGTGAAGAAGCCATATTGTGTGTGTAGTGGGAGTGGGGTGAGTAGGGAGGCCAAAGCCTCCAGCAAGGAGAACATAGGCCTTCCTTGGTTTTTGCTGTAACGTCATCATCCTATTTTACCCTAAGGAAGTCTAGTGTAATTCTTTGGGTCTGTGACTGCTTTACTCCTCATGATATATGTGCACACTAAAACAAACATTTGAACCTCTGCGAGAAAGAGCAGCCACATGGGGAGCCTTGTTTACAACCCAAATGCTACTGTTTATTATTCTTCAGCTCCTTGGACAATTATGTAACTGGTTTCATTACTTTGGCTAACGAGACCAGAATGTGGGAGTGGATAGAAAAAAGACTTCTTAAGTGAATGCAGCTTCTTCAAAGGACAGCAGGATGATGCAGCAGTCTCATTAGCTGAGCCAAGATTTCCAACCCTGACTCATTCCTGAACTCTAAGGGCTGCTTCTGATAGTCAAAGCAAAAAGTCGAATTAAGGCAATAATTCAATGAATTCAGGCACAACCCAAATTTGACTAGCTGATTTGATTTGATTTGATTGATTGATTTTTGCTTAAACTAACCAGAGGCAGCCCCTGACTTAAGTGGTGGAATAAGCAAATGTGGCTTTTGTCTATTTGAATGCATTCAATCATTGCCTTAAATCACCTTTTGCTTTGACTGAATAAACCTGGCCTTAGAGTTCCCAAGAGAGTCAGGGGCTATAAATCTTAGACTGAGACTGTGACATCATCTCATTTCCCTGCCCACCTCACATCGGTATTCTAGCACCCGATTTTCACTACTTCAATGGGACAGCAGCACCCTCAACTTAATATTTGAGAGCATTTAGTCTTTTCCTTTGGAGGAGGTATTCTTGGTTGAAAGCCAAAAAAGATAGCTTGAGTAAATCATTATGGCTGTCCCTAGGACCAGCAGGCACTTGGGTGACAGATTCTTTTGCTGTCCTCGAAAAAGAGGTTGAGTCAGACTCAGATTTTCCCCTTTCCCCTCTTTCTTTCTTGAGATATCCTGAAGCATCACTTACGTCTTCAGTGACTGTGCCATAGCCTAAGTTGTTGGTCAGTGGTACATTCTCCCAAATGATAGCCAATGTGCCTTAAGGTTTACAAAGAACTTTATAAACATCATTTCATATGATCTTATCAGCAGCCCTGTGAAGTATGCACTATTATCTCTGCCTTAACAAATCCAACATCTGTGGAATGCTAAGCAAATGTTCTGCTCAGTGATTTCTCAAAATGCATTGTGGATGGGGGCCTAATGATCCAAACAGATGATAACTTCTTAGTGGCCCCTTAAGACTCGGCCTGTTCCACATGAGCCCTTAGCCTTAGAGCCCATTTACATGAGTTAAAGAGAGTACAAGGAAAAATGAGAAAAGAGAGAATCATAGAAAATCAGGAAAGGTTTCATGACTAAGGTGGCATTTGAGCTGAGCCTCAAGAAAAGATAAAGATGCTATGAGGTGGACATGAAAAGACAGTGTGTTACAGGTTAGGGGAATGGTTCTGGAGCACAAAATAGGGGATGATGTATTGAACTTAGGGAAGATGTGGCAATCCATTTTTACTGGAACACAGAGTTTGTGAATGAAAGTAGTAAGGTTAGAGAGATGGATGATGTAAGAGGTTTGCATTTTAACTGAGAGAAATTGTAACTAGAAAGAAATATCAGTGATCTATTTCCCCTCCCATTAATACTAGAGTAATCATTTTAGAGAATTGCCCAGAATCTTTCAAGGATTGTTTTCAAAAGACCATTTTCATTCTCCTCAGAAATGGAAGAAAAAAATCAACTTTCTATTCAATGGAAGTTAATTATAGAATGCTTACTTACTTGTTCTAATAGAGATCCCAGTGCCTATGTGAGCACCTAAGCTTAGTAGAGTAATGGGAGCCCCTCAGTTCTGGACTTTATTTCCTAAGGTCAATGTTGGTATATACTGGGATCTTCTGTTTATACAGGGAATATAATATCATCAATAGTGCTGGGCATGGATACAATGGAATTAAGTTTCAATGAGGTGTTGGCCCATTCTAGGCTTCACTTTGCTTTTCTTTGATATGAAGGGATTGTTCTAGTAGATGTATCTACCCCTCTTGATGCTCAAGTAGCTGATGGCCCATTGGTTAACATAAAAATTAGCCCAGAGGGAACAAGCCTTGGACAAAGAACAAATGCATTTGTTTCTAGGATCTTGGGAGTAGGGTGGGCCAGGGAGGATCAACATGCTTCTTTCAAGAAAAAAATATCCCATTTCTAACTGACAGCATCAAATTAGGTCTAGTTAAAACCTTAACATTTGGGCAGCAATGTTGCATAAATGCAGGCATAAACTGTTCATTTAATTTTCTTTCCATATTTATGAAATGAACACACTGAAATCTGAAACTAATAAAATGACACATTTAGGAATAAATGGGTCTGGAGCTAACAACATGCCTGAATAGAATAATTGTTACTAAACTAACTTTGCCTCAGGATCATCCTACATGAGATCATCTGTAGCCTTTTTCCTGTAACCTTCCAATGTTAGCAGAAAATAAAGAAAGAAACAAATGAATTAATGAATGGATGGGTAGATAGACAAATAAATGGCACATTCTGATAAACAGAGAGTGATATATGTATTTTCATTCATGTCAGATGAAGCTGTAAAATAACATTTTTCTCTAAATGTAAAAGCTATTAGAACAGATATTCAAACCTCAAATGTGAAAATTTGCCTCTCAAATGCTTATGATAAACATTGTTAAGCACATCATTCTACTACCTGCTGAAATAAAGAATTGTTTCATTAGAACCAAAATCATAAGCACTGTTCAATTCCTTCAAAATGAATATACAATATTTTGTTCAATTTCTCTTTCCTTCCTTCCTTCCTTCCTTCCTTCCTTCCTTCCTTCCTTCCTTCCTTCCTTCCTCCCTCCCTTCCTTCCTTCCTTTTTCCTTCCTTCCTTCTTTCTTTCCTTCCTTGCTTCTTTCCTTCCTTCCTTCCTTTTTTCCTTCCTTCCTTCCTTTCTTCCTTCCTTCATTTCTTCCTTCCTTCCTTCTTTCCTTCGTTCCTTCCTTCCTTCTTTCCTTCATTTCTTCCTTCATTCCTTCCTTCCTGCCTGCCTTCCTTTCTTCCTTCCTTCCTCCCTTCCTTCCTTCCTTTCTTCCTTCTTTCCTTCATTTCTTCCTTTCTTCCTTTCTTCCTTCTTTCCTTCTTTTCTTCCTTCCTTCCTCCCTTCCTTCCTTCCTTTCTTCCTTCTTTCCTTCATTTCTTCCTTTCTTCCTTCTTTCCTTCATTTCTTCCTTCCTTCCTTCCTTCCTTCCATCCTTTCTTCTTTCCTTCCTTCCTTCCTTCTTTTATTCTTTCATTTCTTCCTTCCTTCCTCTTTCCCAAAATCATTTTTTACTACTACTAATACTCTACTATTGCTGCTGCTGCTACTATTGCTCCTGTTGCTGCTGCTGCTGCTACTGCTGCTACTGTTGCTGCTACTGATGCTGCTGCTGCTAGTACTACTACTACTGCTACACACACACACACACACACACACACACACACACACACACACACACCCCAATAAGTGTAACTTCAGTTGAGCTTCTTTGTAAGAATGAATCTCCTCTGTCTAACATAGTGTCTGAAATTACCTTTTGTGAGGAATAGCTAATACACCAACTGACAAGATCCAAAAGATATTAAACTACTTGTCAGGGATGAATCTTAGATGACAGAATTTGATATGGATAAATATAGTATTATGTTAGAAATAAAAAAAAAACCAACATGAAGATAGCTAGGAAGGCATTTGTATGAAATAAATCTGGGGGTAATAGGAATCATGAGCAGAATATGTCAATGGCATCAAATAACAGCTACGAAAACTAAGAAGTTTCATTAATAGAGGTAGGATGTCATGGACTATGTAAGTTATAGCCTCTCACAATCTACTCTGCTCTGCATACAACAACATCAAAGTATTTGTATTTATTTCTAGGCACTGACACTTTAGGATGACTGTTATTAAGTGGCAAATTAAGAGAAAAGAGATGTTGAAAGATTAATGTCATTTAAGGACGAGTTCAATGACCTAAGAAGGCTGAGTTAGTAAAATAGAAGATTTTGGCAGAGAGGTGGTGGGTAAGGGCAGTGACAAGGATGATATTCATTTTCAAGCATTTACTAAGCAAATGGTGAATTTGACTTCTTTGCCATAGAGCAATAATTAGAAGAAATTAGGTTGGTGTGTAGCATAGAAAGGGAGGCAGTGATAAAGACAAGCAGATTTAGATTTCACATAAGGAAAAGCATCCTAACAATTTGTTGGTGTTGTTATTCAGTCATTTTTCAGTTGTGTGTGACTCTTTATGACCCCATTTGGAATTTTCTTGGCAAAGATCCTGAATTAGCTTGCCATTTTTGTTTTTCCAGTTCATTTACAAATAAAAAAGACACAAACAGGGGTCAGTGACTTACTTAGAATCATGCAGCTAGTCAGTCTCTAAAGTCAGATTTGAACTCATAAAGATAAGTCTTCCTGATGTTAAGCCCAGTGTTCTATGCACTGTGCCACTTAGCTGCCAACTAACAATTAGAGCTACCCTAGAGAGAACTGAGTAATGAGGCAGTGTCTCCCCTCATTGGAATTTTCAATGCCAAGCTTGAATGACCAACAGTTAGGGACGTTGACAACTCTCCTTCACTAGTGAGGCATAAGGGAGATAGTTGTCACAGGGAATAGTGTTAAACTTGGGTATCTAGAAGTTCTGAGCTCAAATTCTGACTCAGAGAATTATAAAAAAAAGGAACTGACTGACTTTGAGCAAGTCACAACTGCTGTCTGCCTCACTTTATTCATCTGTAAAGTGGGGTAAATAACAACATCTTCCTCAAAGGATTATTGTAAAGCTCAAATGAGATAGCAAATAGAAAGTGCCCTGCAAACATGGAAGCATTATGTACATGCTAGCTAGTTATCTATGGTATTGTAAGGGATTTATATTTAGTCATTGGATGGTTGAGATGGATACCAATGTCCCTTCTAAATGTTCAGACTCTTGTCATTTTTTGCTATGGGAGTAACTATGTGGTCCTCATTTTTTTCTGCCTTGAAACAGGCTTCTTTTTCAATGGCCAACTAACTGAATATAAACTGCTTTGATGCACTAAGTTTGCTGCAACCATGTGCTTGTAGCTGCATTACTATAGGGGTGAGGTGGCACTCTCCATTCTCACTGAAGGGCAGTGTTGAGATCTGGCCTCTCTGGACCATGGTGGTGGGTTATAGAGAGCCTTTCACCAGCTTGTAACCACAAAGTGTTCTCTCATCTGTTACTGCTTGTTCCTTGCCTCAGTCCCATGAGTTTGGACAGTTATTGTTTCCATTTTTTAAAATAATGAAACAAATGCCTAAACAACGTGACTCATTAATGGATCTCCAGGCACAGGGTGGGTGGGAAATAAAATCAAGGACGAATCGGTTTCTTTCTACCCAATCTATTCAGTCTCTCTTCTTCCCTCAGCAATTACTTTAAAGGAAGACATCCTCCATATGCATTTGTAGCCTTTGCTGATGGAGAGGTAGCAATGAAAGAGTGCATCTTTTATAATGGGTTCAGTCCTGTCCTCAAAGGTGTTTGTCAAAAGTCTTCTAAAACTTCTTTGACACTTAGAGAAAGAGACAATGGGTGGGACCACAAGAAGAATGAACTGATTGACGTCAGTGCCACTGGGCAAGTGTGTATGTGAGGTGGGGGAGGGAAAGGCTGGCTAGAACACTGGATAAAGGGTTAGGAAGCTCTGCTTGGAAGGGACATTGTGGTGACTTGCCTAGAGGGCCACACTTGTGTTCAGGAAGAACAGAGCTAATTTCCCACCCCTAATCACAACTACCCAATTTAGAGCTGAACAATTTACAGCCTCATCTACAAAATGAGAATAATATTCACACTTAAACTCACAGGGTTTTTGTGAGGATCCAATGAGCTAATGCGTATTAAACATTTTGCAAAATTTAAAGCACTTTATGGATGTGAGCTATTATTATTCTGGCCCAGATACCTACTGTCTGTCTGACCCTGGGCACGTCATAAGCCCTCCTGCCCCTCATTTCTTCACCTTTAAAATGATGTTAATAATATCTACATCTCTGCTTATGCGGTGGTTGTAAAATGGTGTGATATTTGTAATCTTTGCAAAATTTAAAAGCTAACGTTTATGTGGACAATTCTTTTAGTTTACAATGAAGGGCTTTCTCTCATCTGTATGTTACTGAATGGAAGCCTCTGGGAAATCTTTCATTCTCACTGGGGAATCTTTCAGACTTTTCATTTGCCAACCATCTTTCAAGTTTTTGAAACTTAATAAACATAAGTTGGCAAGAGAAATTCAGGTTAATTTAAGTCCTAGAAATAAAAGGACTAGGCTGAGAAGAAATTTATGTAAATCTAACCATTATGGAGAAGAAAATCAAGTAAATTGCCTGTAAAGAGACAATGTAATTAATGACAGAGCTCAAATTTAGGTTGTAGGAAATAGGCATGCCTCACAAAACTAATGAAGAAGGTAGCTTAGTTATTATTATCTGCATTTTACAGATCAGTAAACTGAGGCTTGGGGACTCCCCAGAGTAAAAGAAGTATTACATATATGAGATAGATTTATACAACCCTTTAAGTTGTTTTTTTTCATTTTTTCTATTCAGTATATACACACATAAAGTATATTTTCATTAAGCATATTTGTACATGCGCATAGGTATATATATGTATGTACATATATGTGTGTATATGCATATCCGGATAAGTGTGTGTTTGTGTGTGTGTAATCAATTTACCTTGACTCCAACCTTTTAAAGAGAGTGCTATTAATATTCCTATTTTACTAGGAAGAAAACAAATTCAGAGAGGTTAGGTGAACTACCCAGAATCCTCTATATAGCTATTATCTAAGGTATTATAAAAAATAGCTCATATCTACATAGCACTTTAGGTTTTCTAAAACCCATATGTTCACAAAATGATACGTGCACATATCATTCTTTGAATCTTGTAACAACCCTTTGTGTTAGGTGCCATTATTATCCCCATTTTATAGATGATGAAAGTAAGTGTGGCAGAGGTTAAGCAATTACCCATGCTTCAAGATTCTGAGGAGTCATGATTATTTCACCCTTGTGTTCCTTGCCTTTGCTGTTACACATCAGTCTCCAGGTCTGAGGATACAGTCGTTAAAGGAACTTGAAATCAGGAAAAAAAATTTCTCACTCTTTGACCATCCTTCGGTGATGAAGGTTCACCAAAGATGAAGGAGGTGGTTTAACTAGATAGTGATTTCCAGCTTGGAATCCTGTGAACTGGCCAGCTTGTTCCTGGGACAAAGGTACCCACAGTCTCATGTCAAGTCTTCACTTGAAGTCTTTCCAATCTGGGGAACTCACTAGGCTTGTGCTACATTGGAGGTACCTTGTAGTCTCAGGGTCACCTCCATGTTGGGATGGAACATTGAAAAGAAGGCAGCAGAGGATTGGTTATTTTATTCCAAATCTTTCAAAAAATTAAAAAATAGCTTAACCTTCTGATATTATTGACATGTGTTTCACCTTTTTTAATTTTTAAAGATGCCATTCTACATTCCTTCCAGAGTTAATAACTTTAGCGACCAGGAATGTCATTTTTACCAAGATAACATGAGAAGTTATAACTAGGCAGAAGAAAGAAGAAAATGGGATGTAAAGAGCTTCAACCATAGCATATAACCATCTTGTTAAGTTATGAAACATTTAAACTAACAGGAAAAAAAAACTGGGAGATCAGAGTTCTTAACGGAGAGGACCTGAAAACATATAGAAGAGGACAAAGGAAGAAGAGAGAAGAGGGAGAAAGAGGAAAGAAAAGAGTCACATGGGCAAAGAGTAAGAGGAGTGAAGAACAAATTTTCAGACTCAGAATTTGGTGAGAGAAAACAGAGCCCAAAGAATACAAGAAAAACCAAGAGATGACAGACGAGGACATGAAGGATAGGAAGAGTAAGAAAGATGATGCGTAAGAGACGAAGAAAATATAGGCAGAAAAAGAGAATAATTTCCAGTAGCTCTAAAGGAATTTACCCATGTTGTCTCATTTGATCTCAGCAATGCTGTGAACTAGGCGCCACTATTACCACTTTTACAAATAGGGAAACTGAGTCTGAGAGAGGTTAAGAGACCTCCCCAAGGTCACAGAATTACTAAGTGCCAGAAACAAGATTTGAACTCAATCCCAAAACACTGTCTACTGTATCTATGACCTATTTGATCTACAGATAATTCAAAGAAAGTCATACTTGCAAAAGACAGGGTGATACAACTGAATATGAGACATTCAGAAAACTCACCTGAAAATGGTAATTGCTATTAGTATATTATATGTCATATTTTCAAATGTGAAAATGCCTTATGGGTAAACTTAGAATTATCACCTCAGAGAGCTAGAAGGGAGCTGAAAGGCAATCAGTCCAAGCCAGACCTAACAAGATTACACTTATCCATCCATCCTCATGGTGTTCCTTCGTTCTTTGTTATTAAGCTGTACCCAGCAAGGAGGCCTGATTACAAACACCCTGGTATTTGGTGAAGGAATGAGAGTTAGCCCATTAAGCTGAGACAGCTCCTTCCAATTTGGGACCCCCACTCATTGTTCAATCAATCAACAAATATTTATTAAGTACTTGTTTTGTTCTAGGCTCTGGGATGGCCTCTGGTGGTGCTCAGAAAAATAACCTCTAAGGAGTTTCCATTCTAAAATTGAAGAAGCATAAATGTATAACTACATACAAAATACAGAAACTCTCCCTAAGTCACAGAGCTAGTCAAAGTCTAAGGTGGGTTTTGGACCCATATTTTTCTTAATTTGAGCCAGGTACTATCCACTGAGCTGCACTGCCTCTACAGAAATGCCAGTTATTCATACATGATCAATAAAAGGACATTTCTATGCCATTGGTTCTCCTCTAGCTATTTCATGTGTCATTTTCTCAGGGTCACCCTCACCCCCAGTTCTTAAAGCAGCCCAGAGTACAGATCATCTCTCTCATTTTTCCCATTTCCCTCTGTTAGTTACAGTATTTCACACACTGAGTACAGGCTGCTCAGATGGGCAATATTTTATGCTCATTAAGTGAATGTATTAAGAATGTACAGGGTAGGGCGGAGCCAAGATGGTGGAGTAGAAACAGCTCATCCAAGCCACGCTGCCCCCAGATTCCCCCCAAACTATGTAAAAGGGTACTCTGAACAACTTCTGGAGCCCCAGCACCCACAGAATGACACAGAGAAGCTAACCTCCCACTGAGGACAGCCCAGCAGCCCTGCAGGAAGGACCAGCACAGCGGTCTGGGAGCTGGCAGCATGCAGTGCGCAGAGCACAGGAGCCGAGCTGAGCCCAGGTCTGCGTGAGCCGAGGTTTTAGCCCCAGGGTGGCAGGGCCAGCAGCCGGCTGGAGGAACCCCAGAACACCAGCAGCCATGGTGACTACAGAATTATCAACATTGACATGCCTAGGATAAAGTAAGAGGTTATTGTCCTATGGACTTTGGGACTTGTATTTGGGGGAATGCGTCGGCTCCCTCCCCTGGGGGCTAGAAGCCACTGAGGAGACACGCCATTTTGTAGTTTTCAGAGGCAGCACCAGCTCCTGGCCTGCAATTAATTGTAGGGATATCCAGCGATCAGTCTTGGGGGGTAATCACTCTTGCTTTAACCTCCCTGGATCTGGATTGTGATCTAGGGTAGAAGTTGTGGGTGGGTTTACAGCTTGCCAGAAACGGAAGTTACCTCCCACACGTTCAGGATGAAAATTCCTCTATCTGGCCTTAAAGCCATAGTGTGGCAACAAGCCCAAAAGTCAGGTAATCAAGTGGCAACATGCCAAGGCAAAGGAAACAGAAAAATGCAACCCTAGATTCCTATTTTGGGGGCATAGAGAGGGAAAAGGACTGTGGGGTCAGAAGTCTTGCTCCAAAAGCCCCAGGGGAAAACATGAGCGGGTTGCAGGCCATAGAGGACCTTAAGAAGGACTTTAAAAATCAAATAAGAGAAGTGGAGGAAAAATTGGAAAGAGAAATGAGAAGGATGCAGGAAAAGTATGAAATGAGGGTCAACAGCCTGACTGAGGAAAACAACACCTTAAAAAATAGACTAACTCAAATGGCAAAGGAGGCCCAAAAGGGCAATGAGGAGAAGAATGCCTTCAAAAGTCGAATTTGCCAGATGGAAAAAGAATCTCAAAAGTTCACTGAGGAGATCCATTCCTTCAGAGTTAGACTGGAGCAAATGGAAGCTAATGACTTTATGAGAAACCAAGATGCAGTTAAGCAGATCCAAACAAACGAAAGATTAGAAGGCAATGTGAAATATCTCATGGGAAAAACCACTGACCTGGAAAATAGATCCAGGAGGGACAATTTAAAAATTATTGGACTACCTAAAAGCCACTATCAAAGAAAGAACCTAGAAATCACCCTTCAAGAAATTCTCAAGGAAAATTGCCTTGATGTTTTAGATCCAGAGGGCAAAATAGAGGTTGAAAGAATCCACCGATCACCTCCTGAAAAAGATCCCAAAAAGAAAACTCCCAGGCATATTATAGCCAGGTTCCAGAATCCCCAGATCAAGGAGAAAATACTACAAGCAGCCAGGAAGAAACAATTTCAATATTGTGGAAACACAATCAGAATAGCCCAGGACCTGGCAGCTTCTACACTGAGGGATCGAAGGGCATGGAATATGATATTCCAGAGGGCAAAAGAACTGGGAATGAACCCAAGGGTAACCTACCCAGCAAAACTGAGTATTTTGTTTCAGGGGAAAATATGGTCATTCAGTGGAATAGAGGACTTTCAAGCATTCTTGAGGAAAAAACCAGAGTTGAATAGAAAATTTGACATCCAGACACAAGAAGCAAGAGATGCCTGAGAAGGTAATCAGGGAAAAGAAATCAAAAGGAACTTATCAAAGTTGAACTATTTACATTCCTATATGGAAAAACAATAACTGTGAGTGATGATATCTTTCTCACTATGAAAATAATGGAAGAAGGGTGTGTGGTCATATGAATACATATGTGAATGTGTGTGTATATGGATAGAGGGCATAGGGTGAATTTGTTGGGAAGGGATAATACTCAAGGGATGAAATTATGAGGTAAGAGAGGAAAGTGGCAAGAGGAGATGGGGAAAGACAGGGTAGGGTAAAACATCTCATGTAGAAGAAGCAAGGGGAAGTGGTTGCAAGGGAGGGGGAGAATAGGAAGAGGAAAAAAAGGCAAATCCACATTCTCATTGAATTTGGTTCAGGGAGAAAATGACATACATACTAAATGGGATATCTCAACCTGCAGCAGAATAGGGGGAAGGGGGATGAGAGGAGGGAGGATTGATGGGAGGGCATCCTTGGTGGGAGGGGAGGTTGGAAGTACCCACTATAGAAGAGGGACAGGATCATGTAGGGAATGGACCAGGTGGGGGGTGGGATGAGTGGGAGGGAATTATAAGCAGCCTTGTACAATATATCTACTATGATAATGTTTTGCATAGCTAGACACGTACAACATATACTGAATTACTTATCTCCCCAGAGGGAATGGGTGACAAGGGAGGAAGGAAATGGATCTGAAATTTGAGGTCTTAACATTAAATGTTTCAAATATATATAAATACTATTATTAATACTCTTTTGCTTATAATTGGGAGATAAGATGTGCAGGCATTGGGACACAAAGATTCACCTTCCTCTAATGGAAAAGTCGAAGGGGGTATGGGAGAAGGTATGGGAGAGAGCAGATTGGAGGAAGCGATATCTTGTGGGACTGCTATTCGGGGAGGTTGGGTAGGGGAATAATGGGGGGAAAATGATTGTAACTCAAAATCTGGTGGAAATGAATGATGTAAAACAGAAGTTAATAAAGCATTTGTTTAAAAAAAATTAAAAAGAAAAAGAATGTACAGGGTGATTTTAGGCTGTGTTCATTCCAGTATCTAGTAGTTAGAACTGGTTAGTCTCTGTGAAGCAGGTCAGGTACATTGAAGCCACAGGTACCTGGGATAGCCTTTCTCTTTCTAGTTACCCAAAAATTCTGATGCTCTCTCCTCCCTCTCTGGACAATTCCCATCCAGCTGTGCTGAGTAAAGTGTCTTCCTCAAATCTGACCTACTAAACAGCCTTCTCTGAGAATCTAGGAGATTGCCCAGCCTTGGAGCTGCAGGGCATGTTGACCAGAATCCAGGCACTCTAGGCTCAGTGGATGCAAGGGCACACATTTCAGGCAATTCCTTTAGTTACTGGAAGTACAAGTGGCCCCCAGGGAAGAAACTGCTAATTAGAAATTAGTGGGGCACCCCACACCAGGCTGTTTTGCAAACTTGTTTGCTATGACATACCCTAGAGAGGCATCAGATAGGAATAAACAGTAGTTTTAACCTCTGAAAGAACCTGTGTTGCTCCCCAAATAATGATTTGAATAGCTTATTCACAAAGATGAAGTGACATTGATATAGTGTTTCAAGGTTTACTAAATGCTTTATCTATTATCTCAACAACTCCCCAGAGTCTCCAAGATAATGAGTGCAAGAATGAAGGATTGGGAGTGGACCTGTGATTTCCTTGTTGTAGGGAAATTCTAGGAGAGCAAACTCCCTTTAGCAAGCTGGTAAGTACTTTCTCTGAAATTTAGTCTTAAACCAGGACATTGTGAACAGTAACAGTGTAAGAGTGACCAACTGTGAAAGACTTAGCAACTCTGATCAAAACAATGATCTTTGACAATTTTAAAGACTCCATGATGAAAAATGCTATCCAGATGCACAAAGAAAGACCTGATGAATTCTGAAGGTAGATTGAAGCCTACTTTTTAAAACTTTATTTTGTATTGTTTTATTTTATTTGTGTTTTTTATACAACGTGGTTATCATGGACATATGCTTCATATAACATCACATGTATTATTGAAATCAAATTGCTTGCCTTTTTAAGAAGTAGAGAGGGACAGGAGAGAGGGAGAGAATTTGAAACAAAAAATTAGTAATTGTTAATTTTTTACATGTACTTGGGAAATATTTAATGGAACAGAATTTTCTGATTTTATTTTCCCCCAATTACATGCTAAAATAATTTCAACTTTTTTTAAAGTTTTCAATTCCAAGTTCTATCGCTCCCTCCCTAGTCTTCCCCTTCCTGAGACTGTAAGCAACCAGATTGTAAGCAACCAGATGTATACATGTTCAATCATTTAAAATATTTCAATATTCTTTTTTAAGTTTTAATTTTTTTCTTTTTATTAAAATTAATTTTAGTTTTCAACATTCATTTCCACAAAATCTTGAGTTGCAAATTTTCCCCTATCTCTCTCCTACCCCCACCCCAATATAGTACCCCTTCTCCCAATCTTCTTTCTCTTATATCCTCTCCTATACCCCCTCTAACTTTCTAGTAGGGAAAGATGGATTTCTATACCCCAGTGCCTGCATATCTTATTTCCCAGTTGCATGAGAATAAATAAATAAATAACACTTGTTTTTAAAACTTTGATTTGCAGATTCTTTCCCTTTTTCCCTCCTTACCCACCCCCCACTAGGAAGATAAGCAATTCAGTATAGGTTGTATATGTGTAGTTATGCTAAATGTTTCCATAATAGTTATATTGTGAAAGACAACCACATTTTCCTCCATCCTATCCCATGCCCCACCCATTCCATTCTCTACCTTGATCCTGTCACTTTTTTGACATATGTGCTTCAAACTAATCTCTACTCCTACCTGCCCTCCCCTCCATCATCCCTCCTCTTGCCCCCCCACACTTTCCTGTTGGGCAAGATACCCAAATGAACGTGTCACATTCTTTATTTTGTAAATGAAGATTTGAATAAAAGAAAAAGAATGGAAGTGAAAAAATAGTATAGTTCAGTATATATTCAAACAATATCAGTTCTTTTTCTGGAGGCAGATAGTCTGCTTCATCACGAGTCCTTTGGGACTATCTCTGTTCATTGTAGTACTGAGAATAACTGTCATTCATAGTTGTTCACTATATAATATTGCTGTTACTGTGTACAATAGTCTCCTGATTCTGCTTTCTTCACTTTGCATCAGTTCATGTGAGTCTTCAGATTTTTTCCAAAATCATATAGCTTGTCATTTCATATAGAAAAATAATATTCCATCACAAACATATATCACAGCTTGTTTAGTCATTCCCCAGTAGATGGGTAACCCTTTCATCTCCAATTCTTAGCCTTACAAAAAGGGCTATTTTATCTTTTGTACAAATAGGTCCCTTTCCCTTTTCTGATGTCAATGATTTTTAAAAGACATTTATAGTCTAGAGATTTGGCTATGGTACTATGAGGTTAAATTCATATAAATATTGTGAACTCAGATAGCCAGTATGCATCAAAAGCAAGATTTGAAGCCAGGGATTCCTGGATTTGAGTCCTGCTCTCTCCCCAGGATGCCTTTACTGGAATGATTATATTTATTTTAGGAAAGAAAGCATGGGTATTCAGAGAAGTTGAATCACTTTCCTTACTCAGAAAACCAGTGTCATAACCCAATATAAATATTAAACATAAATATTTAAACCCAAGTTTCTCTCAACTCTAAGTCACCTTTTTCTGTCCTACGTACTCTTGGGGCTTTTCCTTCCCAGGCACAACCACACTGATTTATGTCTCTACTCATGCACATCCTCAGTCATTCAGGGCTGATCAGTGATGGACACAGAAAAGAGGTTCAACAAATACTTGTGAAACTGTTGATATGAATTAAAGTATTGCCAGTTAAATCTGAAGGCATTCTGGTTCAATAGTCCTGTTTCTTACCACCCCAGCTCAAGCCCTCACCATTCCTTCCCTGGACATGCTTGCCTGGCACATAGGGGACAGACAAGGGTGACAACCCATCCAGAGTACAAAAACATACCCACCCAGTCCAAGCTCTGTGTAGGCCTAAACTTGGATTCATTCAGTATCTTCCTATTGGTGTCCTTGATCTCAATTTCTTCCATTCTTCACAGAACTGTAAAAATAATCTCCCAAAATAGTTTTGACCTTGTCCTTCCTTTCCTCCAGAAATTCAAGGGAGTTCTTAGTACCTATACAAATTTCTCTGCTTTGCATTAACATCTACCATATCTGAGTAATGTTAAAACAAATTAAATAAAAAAGAAACTCATGAAAAACTCAAAATAATGTAGTATTTACTATTCTGCCTTCAGTTTAGCTTTTGGACACTTTCAGATGACTGCCTTTAATGTGTTCTGCTGTCCAGTCATACTTGACTTATTATTGATCCTTATAGACAGAATTCCATTTTCACCTCCTTGCTATGTCAAAGGTATAGCCCATGCCTAGAATTCACTCACTCCTATAAAAATCCCAAGTTTTCTCCAAAGCCTAGCATTACTTCATCCAAGAACCATTCCTAGTCCCACCTTGTCTCTCACCTTCAATTCTCCTAAAGTTCTGTATCTAATCCCTATCTTACTCTATCTTGTATTATACATATATTTGCATATGGTGAATCCCCTCTCCTCCAACTAAATGAAAGCACCTTGAAAGAGAGAGTTACATGGATTTTATTTTCATAATTTCTCAGAATTTATCATAATACATTTTACACAGAAGGGGTTTAATATATAGCTATTGATTTGAAGTAAACTTAATGAAGTCTTCAGTGTGGATTAGAATTCAGGAGTGGGGAAGCTGCCACCTCAAGGGCACATTTGGTTTTCTAGGTCCTGAAGTGCTGCCCTTTGACTGAATCCAAACTTCACAGAACAAATCCCCTTAATAAAAGGATTTGTTTTGTCTAATGTGGAATCAGTTAAAAGGCTGTACTCAAGGACCTAGAAAATCCCAGTTTCCTCATCCTTAGACAGGATCCAGTAGGAAATAGGAGTCACTGTTGTCATGTAAGAAGAGGGGAAAAAGAACCTAACAGTCAGGGTGTGAGAAGAGGGGTCAGGTGGCAGGGTGTACCAGATTCTCCTAGGCAGAAATAGTGACCACAATGAAAGCTAAAAAGAGTCATTTGAAAATCACCTAGCATTCCACGGCAGCTGGATCTGCTTTATTTTGACATTTCATTAGCCCTTCTTTCTGCTACAGTCCTTTCCTTTCAGAAGGCCAATGAAATTACTAGAACAATCAATACAAAGCAAAGTGGGGGTTAACTTTTAGGTACTGTTCAGCATCAAACTCCCAGCTGTCAAGTGCTCATTTTCCCTTGGATCCTTTGCCCTGGCAGGCCTTTGTGGGCAGATGGCCTTTGAATGATCTTGTTAATTGACTCTAAAATGCCACTGATCTATTGAAGTGATTTCCCCATTGACACAGGAAAGGTTGAGATAAACCCCAGAGCTTTCAATTCAGAAAGAAAGAAAGAAAAATAGATAGATGGATGATAGACAGACAGACAGGAAGGCAGACAGACAGACAGATAGATTGATGACAGAAAAAAAATATATATATATATGGAGTTTCTGATGCCTATTGGAGCAAAAGTGGACATACAGAAAGTTGCCTACGTTGGCAAACCATTAGCTGGCCATGAGCTCCATTTTGCAGACACAAAGCCCTGTCTAACAAGGGATTCAATCTGAGCAGAAATGCCTGAGGAGGATAGAGGTGAATAGCATACTGGGCACAATCAGACTGGCTGACTTTGGAGTGTGTACATGGTGCTGGGGATGGGGTGGGGACTAGGGAGGGGGTTGGTCTGAACTTTGTTGAATTAGGGGGAGCATTTTTTTGCAGTCACCACCAGAAGGGAGCTCTGCTTCCTTTTGTCTTCTGATACAACATGCCATAGAAAATTAGTTGTCAATAACGAATTCAGGGCTACCTACTCCATAGATTCAAAAAGGGTCCTAGGATAATGAGGATATGCAGAATCACCTTGGCAACACAAAGTACCCCCTGTTAATTATTCTTCTCTGTAATTCCTCTTTCATATCCTACAACAATCTCCCAATGGAGCATACTGATAAACACACACACACACACAGACGCACACAGGGACACACATAATTACCTTCATACATATAACATACTTGTACTATATACATGTATGTATATGCCCACTTAATAAACACATACACACATTCACATATATATATATATATATATATATATATATATATATATATATATATATATATATATATATATACACACACATCTACGTGCATGGCACTGTGCTGTAGTAGAGAGCAAGCCCTAGATACAAGTCCATATTAATGCCCATGGCCCCCATGATATTTGGCAAACCCTCAATCTCTTTCATCTCTGAAACCCAGACGTTGCAAAGTATGTGTTTCTACATTGGCAGAGAGTTTCCCACTGGTGGTCTGTATAATAAGGACATAACAGATCCAGTGCCAATAAATAGAGAAATGAGTGAGAACGTGAGTGCATGGGATGGAGGGGAGGGATATGGAAAGAAGAAAGTCTCAGGTATCATGACTCTCCCCAAGAGTGAGGAATGACCTCCTTTCTGTGATTCCATGTGTCAGGATGCAAGGGACAGAAATTAAGCCTCCTCATTGGACTGCTTACTATTAAACCTTCTTTATCTAACCAATCTTCCACATGGTCTTGAAAACTTTGCTCAAGAGCCTTCAATGGCTTCCTACTTGTCTTAAGAGAAAAGACAAAACCCTCAACTTGGTATTTAAAGCCATCTAGCCTCCATTTCTATAAATTCCATATTATGCCTCTTCAATCACTCTCTACTCATTGTATATAATATGAATTCCTTGAGGGCAATGAGTCTGCTAGTAAATATTTCACTATGGGCTCCCAGAAAAAAAATGCAGGATGCATTTTGAAATTTAATCTGAATTGATGACATTTTCTCCATGACTTTCTCAAGTCTGGATTAAAAAAAAAGTAATAATAAACAAGCCTTACTTTGTAGTACTTCCTGATTTTCTGAGATATAAATGCTCACACTAAACATTTAACCATTGGCTTTGGCAAAAACAGCTTCACTTGGATCCAATAATCCCCTGACTGGGACTGTCTCACTTTTGTATTTGTATTCCCTTTACTAGTATAGTGCCTGGCTCATTTGGCACTAAATAAATGGTTATTCAATGACTGATCTATTGATCGCAGCAAAAGTGAATGATTCACCCTGAGCTCAGCATTTCATCTTCCAATTTTGTGACTTTGCCCAGGCTACTGCAGGAGTTGGGAGGGTAATTGCTCCTCAACTCCATGCAGCAACTCCCTTAATTTCCAACAAGGCTCAGCTCCAGTGTCATCTAAAAGAACCATTTTTTAATACACTCCCTCTCCCTTTACTGCTTTCACCTGGATTTATGATATATTCTCAGATTAAATGTAAGCCACTTGAGAGTAGGCTCTTTTTAATTTTGGCCTTATTTTTTCCATCACCTATCAGTGTCTGGCACAGAGTAGGCATTTTGAAAGCTTTGTAAAATTAATTAAACTGAATTTACTCTTTCTTTCTCTCAATTAAGTTTCTTAAAGCTCCATTAACAGATGCCTGTATCAATGTCCATTTGTTTTTAGCATCAACAATATTATCTTAATAGCCTGTCTGTATATAGCTCTTTAAGGTTTATAAAATACATTCCTTTTGAAACACCCTGGGAATTAGATTGAGCAAACATTACCCTATGCATATAACACAGCTGTGTAAAGGGTTCTAGCAGGTCAAGTCATTTGTTGAAGACCAGCCAGCTACTAAGGAAGAGGACCAAGCTGACATGGTCACATCGACAATTTTTCTTGAAACTGACTGGATCATACTACTAAATTTTGATGTACTCTATGTCCTATCTGGGCTAGTTTGACCCTTCTTTGGCAGCCTGGTGAGTTTCTCTATTCTTGGAGGTTCATCACCTTGGTTTCAGGCTCAGTCTCTACAACTCATAATTCCAGACCTCAAGACACACAGAACTCAGTCTCCCCAAGAGGAGAGATTACAAGTGTGCCCCAAAACTTTCTGATTCTAAGTTTCATGCTTTTGTCAGTAGTCCATGCTGCCTCTAGAGTGAAAGGTAGATAGATAGATAGATAGATAGATAGATAGATAGATAGATAGATAGCCACATAGATTGATGAATAGGGAGATGAGATAAAGATATAGATATATAATAGTTAATAGATAGGTAAATAGGGTAAGACACATTGGTAGATGAGAGAAAGAGAGAGAGAGAGAGAGAGAGAGAGAGAGAGAGAGAGAGAGAGAGAGCAGATTGATGACAGACATGCAGATAGGTAAGCCATTTGGTATTCATTTACCTATATGTGTGGTAGTGGTATGTATACATTTACACTTACACACACACACGCACACACACACACACACACACACACACACACATATATATATATACACATATGTACATATAAATATATTCAGGCATGCCTATCATCCATCATAGACAGATAAACAGATAGCCAGATAGATACATAGATTGATTTTTTCTTTTAAATCTGACCTCAATATATGGAATATTGGATTTGGAGTCAGATGACCTGTGTTCTTCTTCCTGGTCCCCGTGGCAGCCTGAATAAGTCACTTTTCCTTTATGGACCTCAGTTTCCTCCTCTGTAAAGCAAGGGAGCTGAACTGGATGAATGCTGAGTTTCCCTTCAGATCCAAATCATGTCATCTATCCTGTGCAAACTCCACAGTCCATGCTAGCCCTAAATCTTAGCATCTCAAAAGTTCTTCCAAATTCTAAACCTTTGATTCAGCTGCAATTAGAGGGAATTGGTCACTCATCATCAGGACTATGGAGGGGGTTACTTTATAAAATTAGCCCCCATTTTGTTATTATCTATCTGGTTCTGGAGAGGCTGTACACTCATACATACAGAGGATGAGCACTGTGTCATGAGCAGGGGGTGACAATCCTGATTTGGATAGAACGAAATCATGCCGTTTGTGTACAGATCAATCAAATCAGCTGTGGAAAGGTAGGTGCAAGTTTCATTCCTCATGCCTCTGGCAGCCTCAAGATAACAACATAACATGCATGGACGTCACAGTGTTTTTAAATAAGGAAGGAGAAGGAATATTGTTTGCTTACATTATCTAAATATTAAAAGAATCCATAGAAAAAGAAAGAAAGGAAACATAACAGACGAGTCTGGGATTATACAGTGCAGATCCAGGAAGAGAGCACTAGATTTGGGGCTGGGGATTTGGGGTCAAATACTGACTCTGATATTTGGGAACTGTATGACCTAGGATGAGTTCCCTCTCCAGGTCTCATTTGTCTCATCTATATAATATGGGATTTGAACTAGATACCTTTCTGGATCCTGTTCAACCTTAAACATTTGATCCTAAATCTACTTGGGGAATGGAAAATCTCCTAAGAAAATGTATTTTGTGAAATCCTTTTATTTCCACCTTTTTCATGAAAAGTTGGCTTATTATTTCTGAAATACATTCATCTCATAGGACAAAAGTCTCAGATTCTTAATTTTCGGTATTTATGATGAAAGTACAAGATGGATTGTCCAATGTCTTCTCACCTATTGCTTTATTCCTACCACCTGATCATAACCTATACATATTATGGCTATTTTACCCATTCCAAAGGCAGCTAGGTAGTGCACTGGATAGAGTGCCACATTGGAAATCAGCAAGACTTATCTTCCTGGGTTCAAATCTAGCCAGAGACATTATCTGTAATACCCTGGGCAAGTCACTTAATCCTATTTGTCTTAAATCCTCATCTGTAAAATGAGCTGGGGAAGGAAATGGCAAAACACTCTTTTCTTTACCAAGAAAACCCCAAAAAGGAAAACAAAGGGTCAAACATGTCTGAAAACCCCTGAACAACAACCATACCCTACCACTCCCTCTTATTTCTATAGCACTTTAAGATTTGCAAAACACTTTTTTTTAATGAACTACTATATAAGGTAGATTGTGAAAGCATTAATGTTGCCATTTTAAAGAAGACTAAACCATTAATAGAAAAATGGAGTTGCTCAAACCCCCATAGTTACAAAGTGTTGAAAACAGGAATGAAACAGAGTTCTCCTAATAAGAAATCTAGTTCTGTCTACATGACACCACGCAAAGCACCAATAATCTCCAAGAGATTATAAGAATTAAGGTAATTACTAAATAACCACCTTAGTAAATAAATGACTAATTAATGTTGCATCTAACCATTGGGTACTAAAAAAAACTACACCATTTCAGACAGTTTTCTTTATCCCTTAGCTTGATTTCAGAATCTTTTCCTTCATATCTTAGAGCACAGAAAACGTTTTATAGTTTTCTGTACTTTCCCCATAAGGATATAAGTAAAGATAATATGATAGATCAGTTGGAATGTTGGACTTGGAATTGGGATGGCTGGATTTGAATTCTAGTTCTAATGATGGCTATCTGTGCAAAATTGGAAAATTACTTAACATCTCTAAATATCGCACAATTTTCTGAAACTCAAAACTCTAAACCTTTAAGATCCTCATTATTAAAGTGTGTTTGCAGACTTTAAAACATTGGGTAATAAGTTCTTAGAGTTCAAAGGAACCTTACTCAGAGGCCATCAATGTCAACTTCCTCATTTGAGAGTTAGGAAAACTAAGCATGAAAGAAGACACATGCTTAGGGTCCTGCAGCTAGAAAAGGCATAATTTAAACTCGAGTTCCTGAATCAAGTGTAATACCATATCCACTCTAGCATCTACTTGCTGCCCATTTCTTGATCTACTGGCATAGTTTAAATGAAGGGTGAAAAAAAAACAAAACAAAACAGCAATGATGGTGTTACATCAATCAATCCTCAAATGTATCAGAAGACCCATCAGTTTGGATGGTTGCTCCACTAATGGATATTGTAACCCATTCCTGCCTGGTCATTCCATGTAAACCTTATATTCTCTCATAATCCTGTCCACTAAAGGTCCACCAAAGTAGCTGGAGGTCTTCCTTGCCTTTTTCTAACATTGCAAAATTACCAATGGAACAATTGGGCTATTTACCTGGAATACCTCATCCTTGTCATGTGACCAATATTTTGCCCATATCATTTTAAATTTGACTTTCTATATATATGTTCATTACAATCTAATATTGTAAAACTCCTAGAATCAGAAAAAAATACTGTTTTTAAAGAGCCATTACACAGGGACATAGCACCTTCCTGATACCTTAGCACATGCAAAGATTTTTTCAGTATATAAATAGAAAGAAATTAATATTTTGCTACAATTAGAAATTTTATTTTACCTTTATTCCTTAGTGTGAAATTGCAAATATTTGAATATTTCCTCTTAGCTGGATTTTGACCAGACTCTCATCCTTATTAAGAAACCACACGCATCTTCTGCTATTGTTACAAGATTCTTTTAATTAAGGCTATGGTATGGCATAGAGCCACTAACCTTTTAAGTGAACTACAAAATTAGCATTATTCATTTCTGTGTTGTGCCCTAGTTTTTATTTAATAACATGAATTCTGGATAACTCTAAAGGTCAGACTAAAAACAGACTTACCATCCTCCTGCTGGCCAGAGCCAAATGAGAAGACAGTGCCAAGAATAATCCCTAAGGGTAACCATCTCCAGAGAGAAAACTGCTGTAACATCTTCTGTCAGATTTCACTCAAGATAGGCCTGAAATAAAAAGAGATAGGAAGAAAGGTTTGACATGTTCATTAATCAGTTCCAGGTAAACACAACTGTCACTGCCTAGATGTTCCAAATGGCATCACTGTTAATTATGTGCGCCGCTTGATCCATTATAGAAAAAAACAAAAAACTTGTTTAATGTCCTGGAATTCTTGATCAAGAAGAATGTGCCAACAGTCATCCTTTAAGGAAATACTTCCTATCTGTTATTCAATTTTCAATCTGGTCAGCAAGTAGGACAAAAACCTGTTACTTCCCTAAGGCACTAAACTATTACTTTGACTTTAAAACCAGTGAATGAAAAATTCAAAGAAATGATAAACCAGTGTTTATTGCCTAATATGTACCAGGCACTATTCTAGGCACTAGGGTTACAAAGATAGAAAGAGTATTTGATAAAAAGAAACATATTCTATTGTCAGAGACAAGACATGTACTACAATATAGATATAAAATATAGGTAAAATTCGAATGGACAGACAGGCCAATGATGGTCTAAACCTTAGAGAATTCTCAGATTTTTCCTTCGTGGTACATTAAAAAGGGTATACATTTGGATTTAATAAGACTGTTTCTGGTCATGAGTGACTGAGGGTCTATGACTGTATGATCATGAAAAATTATCTGTTTGGATAAGGAGCTGGGATGACTGATGACTTGGGAGTTTCTTAGCCAGAAGAGAATAGCACACAAAAGGAGTGATCTGACCTTCTGTTGGCCTTTTATTTCTTTTAATTTCTTGTATTGAGTAAAGCTGGACTGCAGTTACCTGCTACGTGTAAATGAAGGATAACTGTCCTATCTCCCACCTGGTTGCCATGTGTCCATGAGTACATGTCATTTCTATTTATTTTGTCCTTTTTTTGACCTAATATTAGGTGAAAGACCATATAAAGCATCCAGAGGGGACTGGGAGATCCATGAGAGCAATGAGAGACCTCACCAGTAACTGTAGATCATAGGAGAGTCTGGTTTAGTAGTAGCAACTGATAACAAAAGAAATGTATATAGCCAGAGAGAGAGTTAGACAGTACAGTGGTACAGCCTTAGAGTTGGAATATAATGAGATACCTCCGGGTGTGTATATCTAGCTAGGTGGCATTGTAAATAGAGTGTTGGACCTAGAATCAGGAAGACCTAAGTTGAAATCTCAGCTCAGTCACGAATTGTATGACTCTGTGCAAGTCACTTAACCATGTTTGCCTCAGATTACTTACCTATAAAATGAGCCAGAAAAGGAAATGGCGAACCACTCCACTTTCCAAAGATAAATAAATGAATGAATAAAATACCCTAAATGGAGTCATGGAATGTCATGCACAACTGAACAAAAATTATCTACCTTATTTTATCTTATCTATGAAACTCCTACCACATCATACCCCTTGGCCTGGAGTAAAAAAAAAGTCAAATCATTTAAATCTCCCCACAATCATTTTACCTTGATAGATTCATCTCAAATCACTGCCTTCCATGTTGTTTAATGTCCTGGAATTCTTGATCAACAAGAATTTGCCAACAGACATCCTTTAAGGAAATATTTCCTATCTGTTGGCATTCTATTCTCTCTCCCCTTCCATCCCCTCTGTTTTCATGTTTCTGAACCTATTCTTAGTGTTTATACTCTTCTCTACACATGGAAATTTCTTATTCTCCTCTGTGGACTGTTGAATTCTTATTCAGTGAAAAATCTAAAAGCAAGTGATACCTTCTTTAGGATGCCTTTCTCGATCCTCTCCCTACTCTAGCTTTTCACATAGTCATTTGTATTTTTTCTAAAATCACTCTAATGTACTTACTGTGTAAGATTGCAATAGCTTTTTAATTAGACTACTTAATTTGAATTTTCTCTCCAATCCATATTCTACTTAGCTAGCAAATTAATATTCCTAAAACAAAGACAGGACCACATCATTCCCTACACAAAATTGTCTAACAGCTCCCTATTGTCTCTAGTATAAAATGCAAAACTCTTAGACTAGCATTTAAAATACTTCACAATATGGCTTTGAACTCCCCTTTCAAGCTTATTTCATATTAATTCCCTGCAAGCAACTGTCCTGCTGTTTGTTCCCCATCAGCAAAACTCCATCTCACCCCAATATGCCTTTGCCCTGGCTGGCCTCTATTTCAAGAATGCATTCCCTCTTCATCTTTGCCTTGTAGAATCTGGCACTTCTTTCTAAGTACAGAATCCACAGGGCTTTGCTCCTCTGATTTTCTTAGCTGTTAATACTTCCTCCAGTAAATTCTTTTTTTTCCTTTTTTTTTTGGAGGGGGCAAGGCAGGGCACTTGGGTTTAAGTGACTTGCCCAAGGTTACATGGCTAGTTTTGTGTTAAGTGTCTGAGGCCAGATTTGAACTCAGGTCCTCCTGACTCCAGGGCTGGTGCTCTATTCATTGAACCACCTAGCTGACCCCCTCCAGTAAATCCTTAAAAATGTATTTGCATATGTTTGTATTTGTGTAATTGTCAACTTTCTGCCCCTAAGGAAGAATGCAAGACCCCTAAGGTCAGGGACTGGTATGTTGTGATCTCTTTATCCAAAGAGTATAACAGAATGCTTTATATGTAGCTTATACTCAATGAATGTTTGTTCATAATAGAATCTCTATGAAAATGGGGACCATTTCATGTATGTCTTTCCCATGAAGCAGAGGAGGTGCTTAAACATGAGTGCTAATGCTGATTTAATATGTGGCATAGTGGATAAAATGTTAGGCATGGAGTCAGGAAGACTGCTCTTCAGGTGTTCAAATCTGGTCTTGGACACTTAATACCTTTATGACCGAGGTCAAGTTACTTCCCCATTTGCCTCAGTTTTCTCATATCTGTAAAATGAGCTGGAGAAAGGAATAGCAAAGCAGTCCAGTATCTTTGCCAAGAAAACCCCCAATGGGGTCCTGAAGAGGGAGATGCCTGAAATAACTGGATAACAACAACAAAAGCAATGACAAATTTTGATTATCTATCATGCTGGTTTCATTCTCCTTCTAGACAGTAAATTTCAAGACATTCCATGTATCATCTAGGCTTTGTCCACCATTACTTAAGTGCAGAGCATGGGACACAGGAACTGTTTAATAAATGTTGGTATTATGGCATTAACCCAGCAACCAATATGGGCCTGAGCCTCTTCAAGGTACTATTTGAATTGCATAAAAAATGAAGTCACAAGCAAAGTATTCTAAACCATGGAGGAAGCTCTCTGAAGATAACCTCAAGATCTTGCAAGTCTCCCCAGGGTCACCTTGTAACAGGCTTCTAGGCAAGAGAATAGAGGGACATTTCATGAGGCTATAGAAATGTCACCGGCTTCAGAGACAAGGTACATCTTTCCCCACAATACTATGCACAAACTCCCCAGTGGGATCAAAGACCCTTTTGGAAGGAAATGCTTCTTTCAAAAACTGAATTAAGTCCTCAAAACTTCTTTGGTTTTGAGTATAAATTCAAAGGCTAGGGAAAAAAACAACACTGGTGCATGTGTACCTTTTTTCCTGTTTATCCCTGTCTGATTTCATTGCTGCAGCAGTAAGGTTGAGTCCCCGGCAAACTTAGAGGAGAAGAGAGTCAATCCTTATGATTTACTATATTCTATATTTCTTTTTTTTTTACAAATGCTTTATTAACTTCTGGTTTACATCATTCATTTCCACCAGATTTTGAATTACAAATTTTTCCCCATTTTTTCCTACCCACCACCCCAGAATAGCAGTCCTAGATATCCCCTCCTCTAATCTGCTCTCTCCCATATCTTCTCCCATACCCCCTTCGACTTTGCCATTAGGGCAAGGTGAATCTCTGTGCCCCAATTCCTGCACATCTTATCTCACAATTACATGCAAAATAGTATTAATAATAGTATTTATATACATTTTAAACATTTAATTTTAAAACTTTGAATTTCAGATCCATTCCCTTCCTCCCTTGTCACCCATGATTTACTATATCTCTAGCACCAACTTCAGACCTCTTTCTGCAAGGACCTTATTTTTCTCAACATATCAGAACTTGGAAACCCATACCTTCCAAGACAGAAAATTATATTCCAAAATATGGCAGACCTGAATTTGGAGTCCATCTTATATGGTAGGGATTGGCTTCTGGCAAATTGCCCATCAGCAGTATGCAGAATTACGCACTAAATATTTATGATGTCTAACAAAATCTGGATAAAGTTACACAAATAAAACCTATCACTTCTTCCCTTATTTGAGAAATATAGGTTATGTACTTGGGAGGATTTGGGTCACTTTCTGATAAAGTGACATCTACTTAAAATACATACGGAAATAGATATAGATATGGATATAGATATAGATAGTATAGCCTTGCCATCATCTGAGTTCACTGATCCAAATATGAATTCATCTGCTTTTCACAGCTCCCTTTAAGAAATTTAACCTAGGAAAGAAAATATCAACAATGTTCTCATTGCATACATATGTCTGTTTCTCAAAGAAATGTGATTTGGTTTGATATATAATGTTTTTGGCAAGTATTCTTAGGGTAGGAAGGAGCAAATATCTTCTTACTCATTAGTTCTGATCAATTTCAACAATCAGAAAATTAAGAGACTTCAATGGTCATAGATGCCAGCCTAAACCTGATTGGGAAGATCCTTTACAATATCCTTAAAAAATCAATGTTCAGTCTTTGACTGACTGGAGAGGAGGACCTCACTCACTCTGAAGCAACCCGTTCTGCTTGGGAACAACTCTCATTGGAAGGATTTATTTTTTCCTTTACACCAATATTCACATATATATATATATATATATATATATATATATATATATATATATATTCTCTTTCTATTTTTCCCTACTTCATAAAATCATGAGATTATTGATTTATCACAAGAATGTATATAAAGATGGATGCAAATGTCCATCTATTCATAGAATCCTAAAATTTAAGATTTTGAAAAAACCTTAATGGCTACGTATCCTAATCCATGCATAAAAGAAATTCAGACTCTCACAAGTCAGACGAACCAACATTTGTCCAACCCACTCGTTTTTCCCTTTTTTTTCAGATGAGGAAACTTGGCCCCATTGAGGCTTATTGACTTTTTCAGGGTCATGAAGAAAATAGCTATCAGAGGAAGAATGTGAACCCAGGGCTTCTGACTCCAGAATTATTATTATTATTATTTATTATATTGTCCTCTGGGTCTATGTAGAATAAATCTTTTTTCTTCTTCTATTTGCCAACCCTTTAAATAACTTGTGGGTGCTCATAATGTCTTCTCTCCATCTTTTGTTCTGTAAGCTAAACATCTTTAGCTTTTTCAACTGATTTTCATTCTAAAGGAACATGAGACACCATAACATCATCAGAGCCTTTCCATGGATGCTTTCTAGCTTTATGGTATCCTAACTCAAAACTTGTCTTTCTGGTGGGGCACGTGACAGGTTTCTGAGAAGAGTCATCCCTTCCTCCTCAATCCTTTGCAAAATGCAGCTTAAAGACACTATAATTGAGGGCGTGATCAGTCCTGTGTCCACTAAAGGAAACTTCCAAGAGTGGGTACCACATCTGTATGAATACAATATAATCCTCACTTAAATCCATTTCACAGGCAAATCAAGAAATCACCCAGTGATGTAATTGGTTTTCTTTGAAAACAAAGGACCAACAGCACCACCACCAACAATATATTATAGACAATATAGGGAAGTAGAGCCTCTCTGCTAGGGCAGGCAAAGGCAAGATTCTCCCCCCCTCCTGTACAAGAAGACCTTTTGGTTATATCACTTGACCATTTTTGTGTTTTATCATGTATAGGGGAAGATATATTCCTATCTTGGACTTTGTTTTTATTTTTTATTTTTATAATGTAAGGGTGTGGAAGATTTGTCATTGAGATGGTGAAGAGGATAAGGAGGATTTATAGAGACAATATTGTGTTTGTTTGTTTTTGTGGAAGGGGGAAGGTAGGACAATTGTGGTTAAAGTACTTGCCCAAGGTCACAGAACTAGCAAGTTTTAAGTGACTGAGCTTACATTTGAACTTAGGTCCTCCTGACTCCAGGGCTGGTGTTCTATTCATAGCACCCCTAGCTGCCCTGAGACAATACATTATAGTAGAGAAAGAATTAGACATGGAGTGAAGAGGGCGCTAGGACATTTGTGAAGATAGAACGTGGAAAAGTGGGGAAAAAGTGCTAGATTTGTCTTACTTCTTAGATGATATTAGGCCAATTAAGTAACATCTTTGGGCCTTGGATTCCTCATTGGTAAAAAGAGAGTGTTAGATTAAGTGACCAATAACAATAGCCTTCCCCATTCTGTTTTATTACTCCATGGTTTCAGATCCTGTCTGGGATCCTTACAAGCTAAGTTACCATAGGGAAGCAAATTAACAATCTAATATTCGGTTTCACTCACTAGAAAAACTAACAGTGAGTAGGCCGTTATTCCACAGGGCCACGGTAGAGATAGGCCAGGAATATATATTTATTAATTAATTTATTTATCTATTCATTCATTCATTCATTCATTCATTCATTCATTCATTCATTCGTTTGTTTGTTTATTTCCCAAATGCTTTAATAACTTCTGGCTTACATCATTCATTTCCACCAGATTTTGAGTTGCAATTTTTCCTCATTTTCCCCCACCCACCACCCCAGAATAGCAGTCCCACAGGATATCCCCTCATCTAATCTTCTCTCTCCAATAACTTCTCCCATAACCGCTTCGACTTTTCCAGGAGGTCAAGGTGAATCTCTGTGCCCCAATGCCTGTATATCTTATTTCCTAATTATATGTAAAATAGTTCTAATAATACTATTTATATATTTTTAAAACATTTGATTTTAAAACTTCGATTTCCAGATTCATTCCCTTGCTCCCTTGTCACCCACCCCTACTGGGAAGACAAGCAATTCAGTATATGTTGTACATGTGTAGCTATGCAAAACCCCACCATAGTAGATAAATTGTAAAAGACTGACTATATTTTCCTCCCTCTTATCCTACCACTTGGTATATACCCTACTTTGATCCTATCCCTATTCAAAAGTGGGTGCTTCCATCTTCCCTCCCCACCTTCTCTCCCATCCTCCCTTCCATCATGCCCCCTCTCATCCCCTTCCCACCTACTCTCCTGCAGGGTAAGATATTCTATTTAGTATGTACGTCATTCTCTCTCTGAGCCAAATTCAATGAGAAAAGGTTTTGTCTTTTTGTCTTCCTGTTCTTCCCCCCCTTATAACCATTTTCCCTTGCCTCTTCTATATGAGATAGTTTAACTCATTCTGTCTCTCCCCATCTCCTCTTGTTATACCCCTCTCTCACCTCTTGATTTCACCTTTTAAATTTCATCCCTTCCTATTAAATTCGACATGTGCCTTCTATGTTCACCTGTAAACATCTATACACACATTCACATATATTCATATACCCATATACACATTCTTCAACTATTTTCATACTGAGAAAAGTTTTGTCAGTTACAGTTATCATTTTTCCATGTAGGAATGTAAACAGTTCAACTTTGATAAGTTCCTTATGATTTCTTTTCCCTGTAAAACTTCTCAAGCATCTCTTGCTTCTTGTATCTGAATGTCAAATTTTTTATTCAACTCTGGTTTTTTCATCAAGAATGTGTAAAAGTCCTCTATTCCAATGAATGACCATATTTTCCCCTGAAACAAAATACTCAGTTTTTCTGGGTAGGTGATTCTTGGTTTCAATCCCATATCCTTTGCCCTCTGGAGTATCATATTCCATGCCCTTCAATCCCTCAATGTAGAAGCTGCCAGATCCTGAGCTATCCTGATTGTGTTCCCACAGTATTTAAATGGTTTCTTCCTGGCTGCTTATAATATTTTCTCCTTGATCTGGGAATTCTGGAACATGGCTATAATATTCCTAGAAGTTTTCTTTTTGGGATCTTTTTCAGGAGGTGATCTGTGGATTCTTTCAACCTCTATTTTGCCCTCTGTTTCTAAAACATCAGGGCAATTTTCCTTGAGAATTTCTTGAAGAATGATTTCTAGGTTCTTTCTTTTATCATGGTTTTCATGTAGTCCAATAATTTTTTAATTATCTCTCCTGGATCTATTTTCCAGGTCAGTGGTTTTTCCAATGATATTTCACATTGCCTTCTATTCTTTCATTTGTTTGGATCTGCTTAACAGCATCTTGATTTCTCATAAAGTCTCTAGCTTCCATTTGTTCCAGTCTAATTCTGAAGGAATGATTCTCTTCAGTGAACTTTTGAGATTCTTTTTCCATCTGGCAAATTTGGCTTTTTAAGGCATTCTTCTCCTCATTGCCTTTTTGAGCCTCTTTTACCATTTGAGTTAGTCTATTTTTTAAGGTGTTATTTTCCTGAGTCTGTTAACTCTCATTTCATACTTTTCTTGCATCTTTCTCATTTCCCTTCCCAATTTTTCCTCCACTTCTGTTATTTGGCTTTTAAAATCCCTCTTAAGGTCCTGTATGGCCTGTAATCAGCTTGTATTTTCATTTGGGGCTTTTAGTGCGGAAGTTTTGACCTCCCAATCCTCCTGCTGTTCCATTCTTTGGTCCTCTTTGCCCCCAAAATAGGAGTCTAATGTTGCATTTTCTGTTTATTTTGTTTCCTTTGCCTAGGCATATTGCCACTCAATTACTTGACTTTTAGGCTTGTTGCCACAGTATGACTCAGCCACCAATGAGGGGAGCTTCTGTCCTAAACACTGGGGTTTTCTCAGCTGCAGGAGGTATTAGTTGGGTGCCCTCTCTGAAGCCCTCACATGCTCTGGCAAGCTGGTCACACACCCCAAGTCCTCCACCCCAGACCACAATCCAGACCCAAGAAGTTTAAACAAAAGTGATTGCCTCCACTCCCCCCAGACTGATTGTCGGTCCCCCCACAGTCTATAGGCCAGGAACTAAAGCTGCAACATGGTGGCTGAGCAGTATCTACTCAGCTGCTTCTTGACCTCAGGGAAAGAGGCCGACTCGCTCTCCCAACCAGTTCCAAAGTCCATACTACACTGACCTCTCACTTTGTCATTGGCATCTATGTGTTGATAATTCTGGAAATGCCACAGTTGCTAATGTTCTGGAGTCCCCCTAGCAGGCTGCTGGTCTGGCTGCCCTGGGGCTAAAACCTCAGACTTAGGTGGTCCTGGGCTCAGCTCCCAGAGTGCTGTTTTGGCCACTCCCTGCCAGGCTGCCAGGTTTTCCTGAGAGAGAGGTTATCTTCCCTGTGTCATTTTGTGGGTTCTGGAGCTCCAGAGGTTGTTCAGAGTCCCCTTTTCTATGTTTTGGAAGTGGTGTGGGCAGGAGCCATGGGGAAGTGCTATTTCTACTCCGCCATCTTGGCTCTGCCTGACCAGGAATATTTATGCAAAATTTTGCAAATTTTAATTGTGGATAAATGCCAATTCAGGGGATCCTGGTGATTATGACAAAGATGAAGAAGAGTATGAAGAATAGGAATGATGACCTCAGTCATTCTGCCCTCCCCACAGCAGTGGCATCACAGGAAACAGAGGATTCCAATTCAAATTTCAAAAGCCAGGTTGGAACCTTGGTTTGGGCACTCACTTTCTTTGTTGCTTGGGGCCATTTGCACCCTTTTGTTACCCTTAGGCTTGGACCTTGGGTGGGGTGCATTTCTGGCTCTAGAGCCCACAACCCACTCACTCCAGGGAAATACTCACATTTTAGTTCAAAACATGTGAGTATAAAAGGAGGACAAGGGCAGCCACAAGGTCACTGTGGGCCCTGGGCAGGCCTGAGCAATGCTCTAGTGCACACATGAATCACTGATGTGCCCAGAGGGCAGCATAGCACATAGAGTACCAGGCTCCTGAGTTCAAATCCAGCCTCAGACCTTTACTAGCTATGTGACCTTGGGCAAGTCACTTTACTCTGTTTGCCTCCATTTTCTCATTTGTGAAATGAGCTGGAGAAGCTTGATTTTTCCCTTTTTCTAATTAAAGGGGACATCCCTTGACTCTCTTCTTAAAGAGGCCTACTCATCGAATGAGTGTTACGTCATCCTAAGTGAGTACATGAAAAGGCCTTAACCTAAAAGCGCCAGGGTCTCCCATTGCATTCTGGGTCATCTCCAGTTACCCTGATGAATATCTAGTCTCTGGACCCAGATGGCTCTGGAGGAGAAAGTGAGGCTGGTGACCTTGCACAGCCCTCCTTCACTCAAATCAAAGTCAACTGCAAGTCATGCCATCATTTCCTTGGTGCCATGGTCCTCTTTAAAAATGAAGGATAAACACAACCTGTGAGTATATCCAGCTGTCTGGCTGAGGACCCAGCTAGTTGGGTCATTCAACTCATTCTCTCCCTTTCCTTCTCCCTCTCCTTATCCTCTCTAGAGGAAGATGTTTGGGAGCAAGCTATATGAAGCCTAGAAAGGATCGGGCTACTTTTAAAGGACTTTGAATGTCAAACAAGTATTTTAAATTTGTTGCTACAGGCAATAGGAAGCCACTAGATTTTATTAATAGGGGCGTGGTGACTTGATGGGACCTGGGCTTTAGGAAAATAATTTTAGTGATTTAATGGACTGGAATAGAGAGACATTTGATGCAGGCACATCCACCAGCAGACCCTAGCAATAATCCAGGTGTAAGGTGATGAGGACCTGTGGTAGAGTGGAGGCAATTTCAGAAAAGAGAAGGAGGAATATAAAAGGATATTATAAAAGGCAAATTCATAGGCGTTGGCAGCAGAATTACATGGAAGGTGAAGATAGTGAGAAATTCATCATGACTTCTAGGTTGTGGTATAAGGGTTTGAGAGAATGTTGCATACTTTCCCTTGTTGTTGTTTGTGCTTCATCTTTAAAGGGGACCAGAGACATCATGGGGGTAATGTCTTGACTTGTGTATGAATTTGATTTAAATGAGGTAGAGTCGTACAAAGGTATTAGTCTCACTGTCTTATAGAGTCAATGAAGTCCAGTGCTAAGACAAAAGCCAGGACTACTGTTGATGGCCCTAGATGCAGTAGATGTCTTTGGTGTCATCAATGTCTGACCTAGCTCTAGTCACTCTACTGAGCCTGCTTTAGGTGTCTTCATTACCTTTGGAGCAAATTGTTCTCACCTGTTCATTCCATTGGATGACATCTTCACGTGGATGGGGCTAGACTCACTCCTAACTCACCTATGGGTTTGAGGCACCTCAATTACCCTCAACCTGATTTAGCCCATCTTCCAAGATATTTTACTGGGGTGTGGCTTTGGTGCATGCCATAACTTCTTGGAATCAAAAGTGAGAGGTGCGTATTAGGTAGAAACCAAAGATTGATAAGCAGTCCTGAAAAGGGATTGGCATACCTTCACACCAGAGCTGCTAGTCCTTCTGAAACACTCCACATACTCCATATTTTCCTCTATAGGAATAGGGAAGGTAGAAGGGACCCTGAGCAACACCTATGGTTAGAGGGTGTGATTTGGAGGAGGATCCAGAAAAGAAGATAAAGAAGTAGAATAGGTTGAAGAAGGAGAGCCAAGACAAAGGAATGTCCTACAATCCTAGATAGGAGAGAGTGAGCAACAGTGTCAAAGGCTGCAGAGAGGTCCAGGAAAACGGAGATTGAGAAATGACCATTGGATTTGTCCATTAGGAGATAATTAGTAACTGTGCAGAGAGAAGCTCCAGTAGAATGATAACATCAGAAGTCAAATTGTAAGCAATTAAGAAGAGGAGGACAGAAAATGGAAACATATGTCATAGATGGCCTTTTCAAGGGATTTGGTTCCAAACAGAAGAACAGAGGATGCACATGTGGGATGCAAATGTAGGATGAATCATGTGAGATTGTTTTTGTTGTTTACTGGATAGGGGAGAAATGTTTATGCTTGTAGGCAGTAGGAAATGAGCTAGCAGACAGGGTCAAAAAGGGAAAATTAGTTGAAAAATAGGGATGACAGAGGTGGAAATCTGTTGAAGAGAATGGAATAACTTGAACAAGTAGAGAGGTTGTTAGCCTTTGTCAGGAATAAAGTCACTTCATCATGTATGACAGGGGTGAAGGAGTGGAGAGAAACAGAAGTCATTTGAGTGAGAGGAGTTGAGAAAGAGGGGAAGAGAGGAAGTTCACGGTGGATGATAACATTTTATTTTCTGTAAGATATGAGACAAGATGCCCACCACCTTCCTTCCTCTCCAAGCTCCAGCCCCAAAACTGCTAACATGGTTAAACATACCAAGAAAGTCAGAATTGTTGGTAAATGTGGAACATGTTATGTTGTATCCCTCAGAAAAATGCTGAAGAAAATTGAAATTCGCCAGCATGCCAAGTATACCTGCTCCTTCTGTGGCAAGATCGAAATGAAGAGACAGGCTGTGGGTACCTGGCATTGTGGATCCTGTATGAAAACAGTAGCTGGTAGGGCATGGACCCACAATACCACCTCTGCAGTCACAGTCAAATCTGCCATCAGAAGACTGAAGGAACTGAAAGACCAGTAAAATCTTCTTATCACATATCTGTAGCCCACAGCCCAACAATAAATGGATTAATTTATGGAATTAAAAAAATACACAGACACACATACACACAAATATACATATATGAGAAAATATTCTCACTTGAGAGAATGCAGGGGCTGAGGATTGGGGGGTGGAAATGCCATGGCTAATTTGAGAAGGGTTGAAAGAGTTAAGAAATCCTCTGTGGAAAGTGGGATAAGGAGTTGGTGTGGCAGGTAGAATAGGATTGCCTAGTGGCGGTGAGGGCTCGATTGAAGTTATTTTGTAGTGGAGCCAAATCAGAATGGTTTTGTGCTTTTCTCTACTTTCATTAATCCAAGATTGTGTAGGCTTTCCAACAGGTTCTTTTCAACCTTTTTAATCTTCTTACATTTAACTCCCATCCACTAAATCTAAGATTCAATTATCATGACCTACTTAATTTTCTGCACATATGAAATACCATTGCCTATCCCCATTCCTTTGCACTGAACTTTGTTGCCCCATGACTAGTCTGTTCTCTTTCTTTCCTTCTACTTCTTCAAATCTCTCGCATCCTTAAAATTCAAACTCCAGCACCATATGTCCTATTTCATGAAGAATTTCATGATTGCCATACTTCCACCCAAAATGCACCCTATATTGATTTAGTATTTGTTATAAAGGTACTTATAAATGAGAATGGGGTCCTCCCCCGTTAGACTTTAATAGTTCCTTGTAACCAATGGCCTTTTTATTGTTTTATTTTTGGTCTTTATCCCAAGCACCTATAATGTTTGCACAGCAAAATTGTATGTAAGGCAACTAGAGGTTTAGTGGAGAGAAGGCTGAACCTGGAGTCAAAAAGATCTGAAAACAATTGGCCATAGATATTCATTAGCTTTATGACCCTGGATAAGTCAATGATTGCTTCAGTTTCTTCTGTACAATGGAGGTAATAATAACACCTACTCCCCAAGGTTGCTATGCAGATAAAGAAATGACATTTTTAAAAGTGCTTTGTAAACCTCAAAGCTCTTTCTAAATTTCAGCCATCTTGAACTGGTTATAATAATCAAACAATAATAATAACATCTCCATCGCATTTTTGAGTTTTACAAAGTGATTTTCTTAGTACAAATGCATGAAGTAGAAAGCCCAAGTATTGTTATCTATATTCTAGTAAAACAGCTTGTTCAGGGTCACACATTGAGCCTCACTATCAAGACGGTGAACTCTATCTTCTTTGTAATGATGATTGAATTTGCTGGGGTGGGGATGGGGAAAGGGGAAATTCATCTCTTTACCACTTTTTAAGGTGTCAAATGACCCCCCACCTTGACTCTAAACTTTGAACTTTCTATTATCTCAGTAGGGGTCTATTTAGCTTGCTAGTACTTCCCAAGATCTTTGGGTCGTTGCCATTGACTCTGCCATCTCCTTTGCCTAAATATGACCTGGATTTTTCTATCTGCCATAAACTGAACATGAACAGAAGAGCCTTTACTTTTAGATTATATATCCCAATTAGGACATGAGTTTCTTGATAGCAGGGACTGTGCTCTATTTCCTATGTATATTCTCAGTGCAGAGCCCAGCGTTTGTCAGAGTGAATGTGTAATAAATGGTGTCTCTTTTCACTCCATTATTAGGCTCATGTCTTCATTGTTTAAAACCATCATTACCAACTCACAGTTAGGACTTTGCATTTACAAGTCTCTTTAGCCAAATTATCTGACTTGATCTGTGCAACACCTTCCTTCCTTCCTTCCTTCCTTCCTTCCTTCCTTCCTTCCTTCCTTCCTTCCTTCCTTCCTTCCTTCCTTCCTTCTTTATTTCTTCCTTTCTTTTTTGTGAGCTCTTCCCTTTATATCTATTTTATGTTTGGGGGAAATTGAGTCTCAGAGAGGAGTTGATTGAACAAAGGTCACATAATGGTAGGGTCAGAACTAAATCTATTTCTTCCGAGTCCAGCATACCAGGCTGTCTCCCTCTGCTGCATGGCAAATCTCATGCAGATGACTACTCCTCTCCAGGATTAGCCTGCTGTTCTTGACTGCAGAGAAGAATGAACATAGCTTATAAAATGACTCACTGTCCACAATGGTTGTAAGAAGGTCAAATTTTGCATTTTCTATCTCTCACTTCACATTCATAAATCATTTGAAGAAAGGCAAAAAACCTCCCCCAAAACACAACTTAGCACAGTCATTACAAAGGAGGCAAAAGGTTCATTATATTTTTCTTCACCACTTTTTTTTTTCTTGGCATGGACTACAAAATTAATCCCTGCTGCCACTTTTACAGTGTTTCCATTCAATTCAGAGTATCTGCTTTCTTAACTGTATGCTGTCTAAATTTAGTGGTATTAGCAACGAATCAGTTAGGAGAAGGCTTGGACTAAATCAATGCAGCTGGAGAGTCCCATATATGGTTTAGCTATTCTGCATTCTCTTTCTTTTCTCCCCTCTTTCAATGTGTGTTGGCCTTAGAAAATTACTCCTGTGCCTTTAAAAAAAGTAGTTTTCAGAGAATGTCTTACATGGTATCATTTAAAACATCACTGGTGTTGTTTTTCCACTGAATGAAACAAAGGCTACACATCCCCAGTATGCATGCACAGACAGAAGAAAGGATTACTATTAGAAACACTTTGAAAGGAAATGTAAAAATATGAAAACATTCAAAAGAGGAAGCAAATGAAGGTGGGAACAAGCCATTGACTTTCCAACCCCCAGAACACTCCTTTCTCTTAAGATTCTGTTTCTTCCTCTCTTGCTAAAAACTCTACATTCCCCCATTAATGATTTAATAGTTTTTCTTACTTTAAGTACTATGAGCCTCTCAGTGTTGTTTCTAAACTTAACTATAAGTAGGCACCACTTTTTTGTTTTTACAAAGTTATTAATAATTTAAACTTTTAGGAGAAATGTAAAGTTTGAACTTTGGAAAATATCACCTTACCATATGTTACATGTTTGTCTACAGTCAGACAAGTGTTTTTTTTTTTTTTAATTTTGTTATGTAACAGATATGAGATGAGATTACTTGAACAGAATGGCCCAGGATTCTCATTTTTCCCACTCTCTCTAATGCAGATGAACCCAGAGAATTGCTAGATATACCATGTGAATAGATTCCATGTGAATAGATGGTTCAATGGATATAGAATATTGTAGTTGGGAAGACCTGAGTTCAAATGAAGAATCAGACATTCGGCAGCTCTGACCATAAGCAAGTCATTTGAACTGTTTGCCTCAGTCTTCGCATTTTCAAAATTGAGATAATAATAGAACCTACCTCCCAGGGTTACTGAGGAGATGAAATGAAATGCTACTTTGAAGCACCCTGTAAAGCTTGGAACTCCATAGACATGCTTCCTTTGAGTTTTCCCCATGAGGTCTTTCTAGTAGCACTCTAGTTGCTAGTGCCTTCCTCTCAAGAAGAGCTTGTGTTTCCATGATATGTATCTGGCATTTACCCATTTAGGAGAATTTTGTCTCTCCTATGCAAAATAGGAGATGCTCGAGGGCAAATATATGTATATATATACATTTACTTAGCTTCCTTTCCATATCCTTTCCATAGGTAGTAAGCACAATACCTAACACTGAGTGGTGGTTAATATACACTTGTTGATTGATGGATTTAATTATAGAGCTAAAGATAAACTTTTAATTTCCATTATGTGCTTTCTGAATTAGGATGCCCAAACTAAACTGATAGTATGAAAATTCACAAAGGAGTTCAATGCTTGGCCACTTTTTTTTCTAAAATTCTGTGCCACAGCAGTGAGAAAAAAATATCATTTTCCTAACAAATACATCGTCTTCATAGTGGTGAGGCAGAGAGGCAGGTATTAGTGAGTCTCAGTAGATGAACAGAATGTTAGCAGAAGGGATCTAAGATGAAAGAGATTGAGTTAACAGAAGAGGAAAGTACCAGAACAAACAGTGAATAGGGAAGGTACAGCAAATCAGAAGAGAGGGAAAGGGTTGGGATTGGAGAAGGTGCTGGATTAGTTTGCCATGTAATGGAGGGTGCAAGGTAAGAATGTACTTTTTGGCACGTGATATTTTTCAATGCTAATCCCAGACAATCTGTCCTTATGAGCAGACATAAATCAAGAGAGTACAGTGATAGCCCCAGGACTCTGAGGTATATCAAGGGAGCAGACCAGTAATAGAAACAGCTATTAGACTATTGTATGAAAGGCAATGTCCCAGCTACACTTGACTAGTTCTGACCTTGCCAGTTATGATTCTCTGAAATGGAATGCTGAGCTACAGGCAGAACTGGTAATGCATGAATGAATAGTAAGTCTTTTCAAATAATCCATGATAAAGGTACATGATGTTTTAGGGGAAAAAAAAAGCTAAACATATCAGCAGGCCTGAAGAGACACTAAATTCAAAGAACAGTCACAAGGAGACACAAGAAGATACGCATGAAAAGAGACAGATAGATGGATAGGGGGATAGTTAGATGATAGATACATAGATAAATAGGTGATAGGTTGTAGGTAAATATATGATAGTTAAAGGATAGATTAAATAATAGAAGGATAAAGATAAATAGGTGTTAGATTATAAATTGATATATGGTGGATGTGAAATAGATGATTTAGGTCAGGGGTGGAACCTATGGCCCCGAGGCCCCACATGTCCCTCTAGGTCCTCAAGTGCATCCCTTTGACTGAATCCAAACTTCACAGAACAAATCCCCTCAATAAAAGGATTTGTTCTGCAAAACTTGGACTCAGGCACAAGGCCACACCCAAGGACCTAGAGGGCTACATGTGTCCTGGAGGCCTCAGGTTCCCTTCCCCTGATAAAGATGATAGAAAAATGGTAGATGGATTAGAAAGAACTATATTAATAAAATGTTTCCTTTGTAATGCTATGTGAAAAATATTTGAGACAGGTTCCCCAATATTTTACCAAACTACCAAAGGTGTTCATGACATGTAAAATTTAAGAACCCCTCTGCTAGCCATTGACATGGACATGTTACATGTTAGAGAGTATTAGACATTCCTGTAGGGTTTTATCAGAAAGAAAGACTTGCCAGAAGAACTTCCAACTGATAACTATAAACTAAAAATGAAATGGTAAAGAAAGAAAAACAAAGAATACTTCAAAGAAGTACGCCTTAAAAGTTTTTTTAGCATGACCTTTCCTATTTTTAAAGGTTAAATCTATTTTTTGGTAACAGCCTCATTTCCAAGTTTACTATAATTTCCCTGAAAATAGAAAGTCCTCAGAATAACAAATACATTTCATAATGCCAGGGTGAAAATCCTTCCAAAAGGCCATAAGTAAAATTAAAGGCAGGAATGCATTTTTAGAAATGTAAATAGAGCCCAAGTACAAGAAAACATACAAATAAAACATGACAAGGTTAGTTATACTATCTGACAGAACTTGTTTCACACATTGCTTTCTGGGAACTTCATTAGGGCCAGAAGTGCAATTTACATACTGTAATATACCAAAATAATTTGGGGTAATAAAAATGTTCCTGCCCGCCTGTAAATGAGGTTTTTTTTTTTGCTTGCAAATTAACTAGATATGAGTCTTATTATGCAGTGCGTGATTTTCGGGATTTCCATTTGAAATCCACGTTGTTCAGGTTTAATATGTACAGGAACAGATTTGGTCAGGAGCAGGCTGGCTCATTTTGTAAAGAGAGGAAAACCATAGGAAAGACAGCAGAGAAGTTGGACCTTACCCCATGAGTCCTCTAATCTCAGAAGTGGAAGGGAATTTAGCATCCAACAAGTCTGAAATTTCCCAATTCCTGATCCCTGAGAAATAATCTACTTCACTGGTTGAAAATAGCTAATGAAGGGAAACCAACTATGTCCCTTGGCAGCTTATTCCACTTCAAGTTGGTGTTGATAGTTTAAAAGTTTTTTTTTTCTTTTTACATCAATCCTAAATTTGTCTTGCTGCCATGTCTCCACATTGCTCCAGGGTCTGTACTCTGGTGCCCATTCAGAACAAATCTTAGCTGTCTACTTAAAAAACAACAACAACAACAACAAAAAATCCTTCAAATACCACAGAATCAACTAATTTGAGAGTGAGAAAGGACCTTTTCAGCCACTGACTCCAACACCAGTATATCAGGCACATAGTTGTCCACTTTCTACTTAAAGACTTCCAATAAATTGCTAAGCAGCACTTTTCAAGCAGATACATTTTATTTTCTGACAGGTCTGATAGTATGAAAAGCTTTTGTTTGATTTTGTTTTATTTTTCGCTGACATCACATCTAAAATTTAGAACTCCCACCCATTGCTCTTGGCTCTGTTCTAGTAGCCAAAAAGGTGTATACCAAACTCTCTCCTAAATATGATCCTTTCACTCTCAGTTTCTCCACGGAGTCTTTTTTTCCTCAGGCTGCACTTTCGAAGGCAGCTATCATGGCTACCACGACTTAATTATTTTTCATGTTAAACTTACTACAGGCAGTTTTCAGAAGAAGAAATCAAAGCAATATACAGTCCTAGAAAAAGAAATGCTCTAAATCACTATTGATTAAAGAAATGCAAATGAAAACAACTCTGAGGTATCACCTCACACCCTTTTAGAAATGACAAATGCTAGAGTGGATGAGGGAAAGCAGCACACTAATCAATTTTTGGTGAAATTATGAACTAGTCTGATCATTATGGAGTGTGATTTGGAACTATGCCCAAAAGACAATAAAAAGTACGTTCCTTTGACCAGTGATACCTCTATTAGGTCTGTACCACAAAGAAAAAGGAAAATAATGAACCTGCATAAAAATCATTAGAGTATCTCTTTGTGATGCCAAAGAATTGGAAATTGAGGGGATAAAAATCAATTAGGGAATAGCTGAACAAGTTTGGGTATGTGATTATGATGAAATAATATTGTTTTTATAAGAAATTGTGAGGGGAGGTGGTTTCAGAAAAAGAAGCAAAGAAATGGTGAGATCTATACGAACTGATGAAAAGCGAAGTGAGAAGAAACAGCAATGTTTTAATGATGATCAACTATGAAAGATTTGACTACCCTGCTCAAGACTATGGTCTAAGACAATTCCAAAGTACTCATTATGAAAAAATAAGTACTATCCACTTCTTTTTTTTAAGCAATTGGGGTTAAGTAACTTGCTCAAGGTTACCTGGCCAGTTTTTTGTGTGGTTGTTAAGTATCTGAGTCCTGACCCAATCCTGGGTCCTCCCAACACCCTGGGCCTGCACTCTTACTGCACCACCTAGCTTCCCCGTACTATCCATTTCTAGAGAGAAAACTGATAAAATCTAAATACAAACAAAAACAATTATCTTGCTTTCTTCATATTTTTTTTTGCTTTTTGAAATATAGTTAATATTGAAGTAAGTTTTGAATGATTTCCCAACTATAACTGATATTTTCTTTGCCTTCTCAGTGGGTGTAAAGTTCTGGGGTCATGATATCTCTCCCTGGTCCCCATTCAATACATTTTTACCACTGGATCTCTATTGTATTTAGGATCAAGCATAAAATTTCTCTCATTGGTATTCTAAGCCTTTTATAAGCTACTACCCTTACTACCTTTTCAGGCTTCTTGCATATTACTCAGATTTATATACTCAGAGATCCAGTGATACTGACCTCCTTGCTCTTACTTGTACATGGCACTCCATCTCTTGACTCCAAGTCAAAAGACTGGCTGTCCCCCAGGTTTCCAATGCTCTTCCCCCTCACCTCTGCCTCCATACTTCCCTGGCTTTTTCTGAGGCTCAGATGAAGTTCAATCTTCTACAAGGAGCCTTTTCCATTCCTTCTTGGTCTTAAATTCTTCCCTGTCAGACCACCACCATTTTAGCCTGAATCTGTCTTCTTTGTTGCTGCATGATGTGTTTCCCATTAGAATGTGAGCTCCTTGAGAGTGCAAACTGTCATTTTCCTCTATGGCCAGAGCAGCTTAGCATAGTTCCTGGTACATAGTAGGTCTTTATTAAACACATGTTAATTTGACTTGAAATGTAGCAGTAGTTACATATATCAGATGGACAGCCCAAGAGCTGCAGTTGCAGGTTAAACATTGCAGAAGACAGGTAACCTAACCTTCTCCTTTTACAAAGTAGGAAACTGAGGTATATTACGTTGCAATAACTTCTTCAATGCCACATAGAGGGTCAACATCAGAGTACTTAGACTGGTGTGATCATGATTCCATTTAAGCATCATATATTATCTAGAGCTTCTACAATTCCATAAAGATTTCTAAGTTCCTTTCCTTCAAACCTAACATTGCCTGTAATTCTGTAGTCATTTCATTCTTGAGACACGCTATAAGCAACACATTTTTCTGTGTCCAGAAAAAAAGTAGCAATTCTCAGCATGCAATAAGGTTCAAAGCTGAAAGATGTGGATAAAGAATAAAAAACCCTGTGAACCACTGTGCAGGAACAAATGATGCCAATTTGTCGGTGAGAACATCGACAATTGTAGGAACTTTGGTGTTTTCTAGAAACTTAAGATCAAGCAGGAGAGAGGATGTAGGAAGACTTTAAATGTTACAAACAATAAATGGCATTATTAGTGGATCAGAAAATGTTTATTGAGTGACTTCTATATGTGTGATGCTTCACTAGGCACTATGAGGAATAAGACACATCAGACATGACCTGTCATGTCACATGATTTATAATCAAGAAGATACAGTGGCCTGCTAAGTTCAATGGTTGTCTATTTAGGATTGGAAAAAAAAGGAAGGCAGGAAGGAAGATAAGAAGGAAAGAAGGAAGAAGTAAAGAAATAAGGAAGAAAAGGAGAAAAGAAGGAAGGAAGGAAGGAAGGAAGGAAGGAAGGAAGGAAGGAAGGAAGGAAGGAAGGAAGGAAGGAAGGAAGGAAGAAACATTTACCAAGGATCTTCTTTGTACCAGGCACTATGCTTAGTACTTTTCAAATACCTCATTTGTTCTTCATAACAATTCTGAGAGGAATCTATGAGGATCCCCACTTTACAGTTGAAGAAACTGAGGCAGACAGAGTTTGTGACTTGCCAGGGTCACATAGCAAATAAGTGTCTAGATATTAATTTAGGTATTGCTGACTTTAGACAAGTAGTCTATCCCCAAGGCCACCTGGCTGTCTCAAATATCCCTTGACAGGAGATTTGATACCCTTTTGTTTAAATGCTTACTTTTATGAATAGAGAAACTGAGGCCTAAAAAAGAAAAATCATGTATCTAATATCACATGGAATTTCTATAGTAAAAGAGATGAAATTCAAAACCATTTCTTCTAGTGATGTTTTATGTGCCACACTCATATGAATCTATTATCTCTAAAGAATTTAAGTTTCCAAAAGGCCAGAATGGAACTATAAAGTATATAAAAAGGCTACAATATTCCAAAACAGAGGAATTACTCAAGATAAGTGGTTTAAGTGTGACATCAAAGGATTATATCAATTTGAAAAAAAAAGCAAAGAGGCTATTCAAGAAGCAAAATTCAAGGGTAACCCAAGAGCTCTATTCACATTTTCATAAGATCCTGAGATCTCAATTCTAGAAGACCCATGCCATATTGGATAGAGCTGAAATGGAGTCAAGTCACAACAGATGGGCCAGACATGGATGTTCTCTGATCTGCACCATTGGAATGAATATCCTCATTGATCCATTGGAGTACCGGGCACACCCTTTCTTAATGAAGATTGCAGTCCTTCTATAATTTGCTGCATGGCATTCAAGAGTGTCTACGTCTGAAAGTGCAGACAGAGTAGAAGTGAGCAACTCTGCAAGTCTCACGCAGGAAGAAAGCACTTCTATTTACAAACCATGTACTCACCCTGTTTCATTATCAAAGCCATGTTGGGAAGTAGGCAGACCTGAGAGGAGTATTAGCTCCTTTTTAGACAGGAACTTGCAGTGCTATGAACTATGTACTTGCCAGTACAAATATTATCATTATTGTATAAATTGGAAAACAGACTCAGAAAGTTTTCACTTACCCAGAGGCAGAGGTTAAGAAAATGGAGCTTTGAGTGCTTAGAGCTGGAAGGAAACTTGATGAACACCTTGTCCTAGATCATAAGATCCAACTATCTTGTTTTATCACATGATGAAACTGAGACCTAGAGAATTAAGTAAGTTAATGGTCACTCAGGTGGATCAAAGTGATCAAAGTGGAAATGGAATTTAAGTCTTCTGACTCCAAATCCAGGACACTTTCTTCAATATTGCATAAAACCCCTTTATTTCACAGATGAGGAAACTGAGGTCCAGGAAAATGAAGAGACTTTATGGTCATATTACTAATAAATGGCAAAGGCAGGGTTTTGGCAACTATTATTTGATTTGAATTCCAGTCCTTTCACTACACTAATTGATGGGGTGCTTGGTTGCCTATGTGTGAACCACAGTTTGTAAAATCACATCGGTTTACAAAATCACATTTCTCCCTAGCTTCAAATCTCCTAGCCTCAGAGAATCATCTCTGCCCCTTCCCCCTGCTAGCACTCTGCCAAGCAACCATTCATGAAATGTTTATCTCCCCTTAGCATAATGACCAGCTGCACCTATGAATCCTTCACTGGGCTATCTATGAGTAACTCCCTAGCCATTATACATATGCTAGATCCCTCGCTAGCTTGGGACATATGTATACTCCCAACATCTATCTTGTCAAACAGGACATTTATGGGTGGCAGACTGGGCCCTTCTCAATCAGCCCTTACCGCTAGTTGACTTAGTGAAGTTTCAAGCCTAAAACCACACCTCCATGCAGCCCCTCCCCCCAGCTATTTCCCAGTGAATTATAGGCAATATACTTGAGCAGCAGATGTTAAAAGTACATGTTCCTTTAACAACTGACCACTCCTTAACTCCTCCCTAATCCTGCCCTTACTCACCTAGTTAGTGTAATTGGCACAGATTATACTAAAGATTATCCTATAAAAATTTTAACTCTATCCCTTTGAGGTTGCCTAAGACCTCCTGCCCAATGTAAAGCATGATAATAAACTTTTACCAACTTGACTCAGAATGCTTGAGCCTGTGAATTCATTCCAGACTGCCCACCAAGGGACTCTGGTCCTTGTGGTTCCTGAAACACCTATCTTCCCTTGTCACTATAAAGAGACAGAAATGTGAATTCTTCCGGCCCTTTCTTTTCTCTTCCAACCCCCATCTCTATTTATGTCTGGTTTTCTCCTTCTTTCCCTCCAAAATCATTTCCTGCTCTAAATCCTTAGCTCTATAATTCATGATCCAAGTTTCATTCATAGGGGAATAGACTTCTTGAATTCTGGTTTCCTCATTTGGGAAATGGGGTAAAAAACAATTTATACTTTTTCCCCATCCCACTGCAAGATCATTTTATGGAGTGGAAAAAGAAAGGAATGATAATATTTTAATTTTTCCTTATTTCTTTTAATCCTTTCAGCCAAATAGTCACTATGGAATGACTGCCTCAATGGAAAGGGAAAAAGCAATATGATTGGGGTGAGAATGAATTCTAAGTCAAAGGGAGGGACATGGGAAAAAGGAGGAGGATCTTAAATGTTCGTCCATTCAGGGGGAGGGGGATTCCTCTGACTATTGAGTCATTTAGTTTTGCTAGTTGTCACAATAGTAATCCACAAGTTCAGTACAAACACACACATATGTGTGTGAGCGTGTACATATACTCCTAAGTTCTTCCATGTATATGTTGGTTATGATAACCATATCAATAGACAGTAACCTCTATAGACATTGAGAAACTGAATGGAAGCACATGTGGCTAAGATATATGCATTTTTGGTAGAAAAATAATGTCAAAATCTAGATGGAAAAAAAAACAAAGACTTTCATTTTCTTAGATATTTGGCTGCCGCAAATTCTAACTTTAAAAGTATTCTTAGAAAAGATTGACAATTTTGCATGTTCCAATTTGGTTATAAAACACACATACAAATATGCAGATATGTCAAGGACAGCTAGGCACTGCAGAGTTAGAATTTGAGTCAGAAAGACTTGAGTTCAAATCCCCCCCCAGACACATAGTGGCTCTATTGTCTTGGGGAAGCAATTTTCATCTTTGAGAATCAGTTGATTCATCTGCAAAATAATTTTTTTCATATGTTTTCTTAAAGATTATGGTGAGGATCCACTGAGATAGAATATATTTAATATTTTTGGGAAAAAACATAAAGCTCTAGAAAAATGATAGCTAATTGGTTTTGCATATGTGTATATGTAAATGTATATATGTACAAGCATACATACATACACATATATAATGCATGATGATAGGAAATAGACTAATAATGATGATACAATTTACATAGACTTTAAAGTTTACAAAGTGCTCTATACATATTAACTTATTTTATTCACACAGCAGCCCTGGGACTTAGATACAATAAACATCCCCATTTTACAGATGAGGAAATTGAGAGTCAAAAGTTAAGAGACTTGTTTAGGGTCACACAGGGAGGGCATGTCAAGGAAAGATTTGATCTCGTGTCTGCCTCTAGAAGCTTTCAAATGACACTAAGACTGGGGATATGCTTTGCATCACACACATGCATATACTTTGTGATCAAGTGTAAATGGAATTTAAATCTTCAGACTCCGAATCTAGGGGCCTTTCTACAATATTGCAACACAACCTCTTTATTTAACAGATGAGCAAACTGAAGCCCAGGAAAATGAAGAGACTTTGTGGTCATATTACTAATAAAGACAAAACCAGAGGTTTGGGACCTATTACTTGATTTTAATTGCAATCCTTTCACTAGATCATAGAGAGATAGAAATTTTAACTCTTCTTGTCCTTCTTTTTGTCTTCCAGTCCCCATCACTATTTATGCCTGGATTTCTCCTTCCTTTCCTCCAAAATCACTTCCTGCTCTAAATCCTTATTTTTATGATTCATTTGCATTGGCACAAAATTGGCAGACTTTGGAAAAATACTTTATTAATATTAATTTTGCAATAACTAAATAATAAGGGGAAAGCCTTCAGTTTGAACTTCTAGCTTTTAATTTTTTCCCCCACAATTGTCTCCATGAGCTGATTTCCTCATCTTTACCTAAGTTGACAGTGCAAGGTGATGGGCTTGTACACTGGGTAATGTTTCTTTGGGTACATGTTCCCTCTGACCCTGAACTACTTTTCATTTGAAAGTCTATTTCCCCTGAGGAAACCAAAACAAAACAAAACAAAAACTACCTAACTGAAGTTAACAGATCACCACATGAACAATACAGATGTTCATTAATAAATACATACATATTACTTATAAAAATGCATCTATACATGATAGAATGTGCTATCCCCAGAGCAGAAGCAGAAGCCAGATTGAGCTTTGCCCTCAGAGGGATTTAGGTTTGGGTAGGAGTCAGATGAATTATCATTCTCTCAATAAACCCCTGGAACTTGAATCCGGCTCCAAATAAAGCCAGAGATCTACTTTCTTGACATATAAGACCCCATTAACATTGTCAGGGGCACCTCATATGTTGGATTTCTTTTTTTGGTACACAAAGTGCTTTACTAGGATAACTCTATGGGGCTGTCAACCTCTTGTTTTATTCAGGGTCAGAACCAGTCTCCTGTTGGCTAAGATATGGTGCCCAGGGAATTGTGGTACATTGTAAAAACACTAGGCTTAGAGTTAGGGGTCATGGGGTCAAATGTCAACTCTGACAATTACTATTTGTATGACCTTGGGAAAGTCAATTTACTTCCCTTAGTCTCAGTTTTCTCATTCAAAAAATGAGAGGCTTGGATGGGATGGTCTCTCAGATACTCTAGCTCCAAATCCGTTATCAATATCATCTTAGATTACCAGTTATATACATAGTTGAAAGAAGTTCCCAAAATGGGAATTACTTTTACTTACAAAAAACATACAATCTTAAGTGGCTTGTGTTTTTCAATTGAAAATAAAATACCCACTAATAATAGTTATTTTTTCAACTAATAGAAAAATACCTACTGAAACAATATTAGGTATGAAGTTTTTCTATTTAATTAGTATGCTTTTCTGATTAAACAATGGTCATGTAAAAACTTAATTTCTTTTTTTTTACTTATGATGAGAGCTGGAGCTTCATAGGGTTTGAAATTTTAATTACAAGTCATATAAAATAAAGGGAGACTTGTCAAAACTATTGAATACCCATTCCTTAAAACAATGTGGCTAGATGTTTCTTTTGGAAAAAAAGGGACTAATTTCACAGCCTAATATCATAACTAGAGCTCTTCATCCCAAACACATAAATTAGAGTTTCAGACTCCAATGAATAAATTTAATGGTGAATCTTTGGTGGGTGTAAAGAACTGAAGGTCTTGATATTAGAAGTTCATTAATGAGGAACCAAAAATGAAGTGAAAGAGAATTTGGGAATTAGGGATGAAAATGAAGTTGCAGTGATGATGATGAGGAGGAGGAGGAGGAGGGTGAAGGTGAGGATGAGGATGATAAACAATAATAGTAATAATATAGTGAGAACTAGTGTTGGGATGTTCATGGTCCCCTCGAAATACCTGAGGGTAGGAAGGAGCTGAACAGGAGAGCTTCGAGTACTCAGTTATGGAGCATAGATTCTTCAGACCTTGCCTATCATCCAAAACTGCCTCAGCCCCCTTCTGGTTTCATCTCACTGGAGGAAATGGAACTGTGCATTATAGATCTCCTGGGAAAAATACTTTTTCATTAATTGCTTAAATTATCTGTCTTAAAATGTGTGTATTTATACCATGCCAGTAAAACAGGTTCATGGAGTGAGTTAAAATATCCACCAATATTGTTGTGAAAGGGAATTTTGCTCAATGCAACTATTTCTAGCTGTTCTCTGGAAAAAGATTGACTCCTGGATCTATGTCTATCGGCATTAAATGTCCCTTGATACTTATAAATCATTTAGGACAATGCCTGTCACATGATAGGTGCCTAATAAATGCTTGTTCCCTTCCCTGATTAATTAACTGGACATCTTCATCTTAATAAAATTCAACAAGGATATATTAGGCCACTACTAGGTACAGAAACATTATTTGGGGGCAGTTGGGACATACAAACAAATAAAGCAAAACCAAACACAAAGAATTATTCTCTACTCCCGGAATTTACAATTTACTGCTACCTTGAGGTCAGCATTTATGGCCTCGAGCTCAGCTTCTTTTCTCTCCAAACTTATTCTTCCTGATGATTTATTTGCCTACCATCTCCACTGATCCCAGAGTCCCCAACCCCACCCCTCCACCCTATGTCTCTATGTTGCTGATCTTATTACTGCTATGTACTATAGCTTCTACAACTATGGACAGTGACTACCACAAATAATACGACTAATGCCACTACCACCACCACTACTACCTTTCCTAAATGCTGTTATTACTACTACTGCTATTGCTGCTGCTGTTACTATGACTAGTAGTGTTACTACTACTGATGGGGTACTTGGGATGTATATATGTATGTAACATCAGTCTGTAATATCAATCTGTAACATCAGTTTGTAAATGGGGTACTTTGGGATAAATTTGGGATAAATAAATTGGGGATAAATTGTTAAAATCACACTTCCCCCTCCACAGTCTCAAAGCATTAACTCTGCCCCTTCCCCCTGCCAGCACTCTGCCCAGCAACAGCTCATGAACTGTTTATCTCTGCTTGAAACAATAAGCTACTTATGAATCCTTCACTAAACTATCTATAAACATTTTAGCTTAGGCAAATGTTATCTCCCTTAGTAGAGTGGCCAGATGCACCATGAATCCTTCAGCGCCCTATCTATAGCGTAACTCCTTAGCCAATTATACCCACACTGTGTCTCTGATGGCGTTGGTTCCCAACATCTATCTTGTCAAGCTTGACATTGAGGGGTGGCAGACGGGGCACTCCTCAGTGGCCATGACCTAGGATTAACTTTTGTGATGTGTCAGGCCTAAAACCACACCTCCAGGTAACCCCCCCTTGGGCTATTTCCCAGTGAATCATGGGCAATACGCCTGCGCAGTTGATATTAAAGGTGCATGGTCCTTTAAGCACTGACCACTCCTTAACTCCTCCCTGATCCCACCCTTACTCACCTAGTTAGCATGATTGACACCTGATTTACTATCTTGACTCCTTAAAACTATGCCTGTGTTTTCTTTTAAGTTTGCAGGTTCCATAAGAATCTAGCCCGCTGTGCTGTGCAGCGTAACAATAAACTTTTACAATCTCAGCTTCAAAGTTTGCTTGAGCCTGGTGAATTCTTTCCAGACTGAATTGCAGGGTTTCTGGTCACTGATAGTGATCAGGGTCCCTGGCAGAACCTATTACCCTTCCCTATCCTTATCACCTTTTCCTCATCACTACTACTACTACTATTACTACTACTACTACTACTACTACTACTACTACTACTACTACTACTACTACTACTACTATCACTACTAGTATTATGCTGCTGATGCTACTATTACTACTATCATTACTATTACTGCTGCTCCCACCACCACCACCACCACCAAAAAAAACAGTAAGAATTTATTAAGGACTCACAAGGAGTCCTTTAACAGTGTTAAACACTGTCCTAAGTATTGGAAAGAATTTAAGCAGTCCTTGCCTTCAAGGGGGTTACATTCTTACCAGGGGAAACAATACATAGATATTCAGTAAATGCATTTATTAAATTAGTGAACTTATTTTTTTTCCCATTAGGAAAGGAGGATAGTCACAAGTGACATTAGGAATGTTGTTGTGCAGAAGGTGATGCTGGTGGGTGGTGCTAGCAGAGAGGGCTCAGGGTGTAGAAGTGGGGCAGGAAGGAATTGAAAGAATGAGGCTTAGATCCTTCCATGCAAAGTCTTAAGGTGTGTTGCTAGGTATGAAGCAAAGTGAAAAGACTGACTTGGCTGCGGAGAGAAACTATATCGTGGGACTAGCAAAAAATAAGTTGGGGGAGGTTTATAAGAGACTTTTAAGTCAACACAAACTTGTATTTGATCCTGAAGCTAAAGGGAAGCAGTAGAGTTTAATGAGTAAGGACCTATCAAGGTAAGATCTGATATAAGAAAAATCCCATTGGCAGCTTTGTAAATGATAAAATTCAGTGAACTGAGTCACAGAGATTGATGAGACTTGATTAGCCTTTTTAACTGGAATATGGGGGGGACAATGTGAAAGATGTCTGCTAGAGGGACTGGTTTGAACTCCTCTTTTGATAATATTCACTTGTGTGGCCTTGGGAAAATCACTTCATCTTTCTGGGCCTCAGTTTCTTCATCTGTGTGTGGGAGGGAAGTGAAAACTCAGAACTTCCCTCCTCCTTCCCCCACTCCTTCTTCTGTTAATCAGCAGCAAGCTCTTTCAGGAGGCTTTCAGATTTCAGATCTCTGCAGGCCCCTCCTCCCTTTCCCTTCTGTCAATCAGCCTCCTTGTCTGGCTCCTGTTTTGTTTAGCTTTGGGGAAGATATTCTAATGGGGACTTGAGGCCACACCCCCCAACCAATGGGAGAAGGGACACCATTAGGGTATAAATTCTGGTTCTGCCTTTTGTAAAGTGCCTCTTCCTCATGATGGGTGATGGGGAAAACCACCCCTTTAGGGGGCTGGGGAGGGGAGAGAATAAATTACTGTTCCTATCCTAAGATATCTCCCTGTTCTTGATTAAATTTTGGATCAGATTTTTCATCTCAAACAATCTGTGAAATGGTGTAATTGTCCTAGGTGACCTGACTCTGAGGTACCTTCTACTTCTATATATCTTGTCCAATGATGTTCCTCTGGATTTGGGGAGAGAATGTAAGGTCAAGGTAGATTGTAGGAAGGAACTACTGTAATCATTAGGTATGCATCTACAGGAACATGGAGGTTATTGTATGTCATATAAGGTCTGCCTCTTCCTTCCAAGTCTTGCATGTGTCATAAGAATAGAGTGCTTCCAGGGCGGGTAGGTGGCACAGTGAATAGAGCACAGGCCCTGGAGTCAGGAGCACCTGAGTTCAAATCTGGCCTCGGACACTTAACACACATATACAAAAACAAAATTAGCTGTGTGACCTTGGGCAAGTCATTTAACCCCAATTGCCCTCCCCCCCAAAAAAGCAAAAAACCCAAAAACAATATGGGGGGCTAGGTGGTACAGTGAATAAGAGTGCCTGCCCTGGAGTCCGGGTGACTCAGGATCTGTTCTGGCCTCAGTACTTACCATCTACACATAAATAACTAGCCATGTAACCTTGAGCAAGTTACTTAACCCCAATTGCTAAAAAAAATAAAATTAAATTAAAAAAAAAAATAGAGTGCTTCCGAATGCAGGAACTCTGGGTCACCAAAGAAGAATATATAATTATTTTCCAGCTCCTGCTCCAAAAAGGCATTTTCAGGCTGCCCAGGCTAGTACTAATCTCAAAGTCTGCCTCCCAAACCAGAACGCCTGAAGGGTGTATTTATCTGAGCTTCAAAGTTTGTCCTTGCCTTGGGTGGTGATTATGGTCATTTGGGGAATCCTCTCTGAATGGCCTTAATGAAGTGGACACTTTGTTTTTCTGAGAAGAGATCCTCTATTTAACTTGCCTGGGAAGGATTGAATTAGCAATGACAATAGATCTCTGTCAATCAACCTGCAAGCATTTACAAAGTACCTGCCCAGTTCCTGATGCTGATGTTCCATAAGCAAAAGCATAAATGAAACAGTCCTTGCTTTCAAGAGAGCTCCATTTTATTGGAGTAGACAACATGATTACATATAAAAGCTGTCTATGCAAAGGAAACAGAAGGTCAAGGGGCAGAATTGGGCAGACTGGAGGAATCAAGAAGGCTCTCTCTGTTCTCTAAGCTCTTTGTCCACTTTGAAGGCAGACTCAGATCCAGTGAAATTCTGCTTTGATGGGATTTATTTAATGTCATTTGATGTATATATGTAATGGATTTTTCTTCAATGGGGATAATTTCCTGAAAATAGAGATAGGGGGTTCTCAGAAACACGTCTAATTAGTCTTTTCTGGTCACCACAATTCACCTGCTCCTTTGTCTTTTAGCAAGCTAACCAACTCTGGCAAGATCCCCAAGGATTTTTTTTTTTCTGCCACTCACAGATGCAGCATGGCATAGGAAAAAATACATTAGAATGGGAATCAGAGGAGATGGTGTTGTGCACGTGCCCCCTCCCCAACCAGATCTCTGCACATTCTGGGTTCCCTGACCCCTCCCCTAGTGGATCTCAGAGTGGGAATTTCAGCCTAGGGTAAATGTGCAGCAGGAATTTCAAATATATGCTGTCCAATCACTGATTTTAGTCTCATCTTACTCATCCCCTGACCTTAGCCGTGGTTAGCCTTTAAAAGCTGGCACATCGTCCATGCAGAATCACCGTTCGATTTCGGCCTGACCCCAGACAGTCCTGCAGAAAAATAAAATACACTTCCAAATTTTACTCTGGGGGTCTCTTGCCTTGCTTCTTTTGGCACAACAATGGTTAAGAAATGTTTGCTCTGTTCCTGGCTACCTGTTTGAACTTTGGCCTGTTACTTCAAACCTCTAGGCCTTGTTTTCCCTTTTAGACATTATCAAATGAGAAGGGTGGAATAAATGATCTTTGAACTCATTACAGCTCTATATAATTAGCCAAATATATGTTGATGTCATCCCCCAACAGAACATTCCTTAAAACTCAGATAGGACAAACCTTCCTGGGAGCAAAATCCCAGAGAAATTACTGTGAATTTTCCCTCTTTACTAAAGAACAGACCTTCCAAACTCTAGCTCGTTGTTCACCCTTCGTTCTTGACCATGTGCTTGTTAACAAAAGCCCTAGCTTTCCCCTTAAGATGCCTGGCTCAAAGACACATTGGCAAGGCACCTAGTCTAGGTCACATCACCAAGATGTCATACTACCCTGACTGACTACAGTAAAGAAAACCATTAGAGAGCAGGGCAATGTCAGAGATGATTTGACATGTTCCCTATTCTTCAGACTTGTTGGATCCCAGTGTTCTTGATACATTGATGTGGATACAGAGGTGCCATAAGGGTTAACACAATTTTAAGGGTTGCTTTCTCAGTACCTTGGGAGGCCCTGAGAGTGTCCTTAAGTCTCTTCCCTTATCTTGAAATGCCATAAAACTTCCCCTTTTCTGGGACCATGGAATTCCTTGTCACTGCCCATCCTGGGTCAAAAATTTTCTGTATCCCTTATCTTGTGTCATCCATCTTCTTCATCCTGTGCCTAAATCTCTAAACCCTATTAGGAACCCTAAAATTGTCGTCATCCTACACACTGTGTCACTTTCTGGGTATATACGTCTGGTCCTTTTCCTATATTGTTGCCTTGGTTTAGCTCCTTGCTAAGTCTCAGGCCTGTGTTCTTTTGCATTAATAAAGCTCCCTATGGCTAAAGAGGTTTGATTGATTTATTTAAAAAAACTTGAACAAGCTCTCCCAACTCTGAAACTCAACAATAAGATTAGCTTTCTACTGGTATTTACATGATATTCCTGGAAATTGTTGCATTCTGTAGTGTTTTTTGGTTGTCTATCAAATATTTCTCTGTATTTTAATATTGTAGTTGGGAGAGGGGTTTTGTAATTGCATGAATAAATGCATCATTTAGTTCTTAATAAATTCTAGACATTATGGTAAGTACTGGGAATGCTTGTACAAGATAGTCCCTGCCCTCACAGAGCCTAGATTCTTACAGGGAGAGTCAACATAAGCTATAAATTGGGAAGCAGGTTGGAGTGTGGTGACATGGTATGGAAATGATTGCTAAGTAATGACTAACTGGACAAGGAAAGAAACCAAAGACATATTTAAATATGAAAAAAAAAAACCAACACTATGAGTACACTATATGTTAATATGAATTACCAAGCCAGAGGGCTCAACATGAACCCAATATGAATGAGAACCTGGAATGGCTCCAGGGCCTGAAGACTGCAGTGGAAATGAGATAAGAAGGAGAAAGTGGAGAAGGAGGACAATGGTCAGACTGTAGGTGCCAAGGTCTAGCAAGGCTAGAATGCCTTCCAGCCTTAGAATAATAACTCTGTTTTCAATTCTGCCTGTTTGGTGAGATAGTGACCACAAACTCACAACCCATGATATCAAGCTAAAAGCAGAGGCCAGAACAGGCTTCATACACCATCTAACTGTTCACCCAACTGTTTTGCCATCTGCCCTGCCACTGTGTGTATACCACCTGCTATCCCTTCTGCTTGGTAAATAGGAAGAGCTTAATAAACGCTTTCATTCATTCCAGAATAAAGCCACAAGGGCAATTGCAAATGAAGAAGTCATAAAATCATAAATTTGTAGAGAACATTAGAAATCAGCTCCCTCAAATGAGGGTGGACATTTATTATAATAGCATGTATTTTATTCCTAAAACTAAACTGGGTGATGATTAAAATGAAAATGGTTATTCCTTAAAGTTAGTTTCTAATTTTCCACTCAATCTCCCAAAAAGAAATCTGAGAGATGAATTAGCAGTTCTGCCTCAGAGAGAAAAGGCTAGTATTTCTATAAGGAAGGAAGGAATCTTGAAGGATTACATTAAGTGGGATCAGTACCTCAGTTTTCACATGCTATAAGAAGAAATGAATCATAAGAAAGTATAGAGAATATATTCTGTACATGGTAGGAATAAATGGTATAACAAAGGTAAAGACATATATATGTATAACTGGTATTATTTCTTTGAATAAATCCTCCTTGTTCTATCAAACATGTTAAATCCACATCAAACTAGAAACTTAGTTGACAATCTATAATATTACCCATGATCAACATTTCTCTCCTTCCCTTCCACACCATCAAGATTCTACTCCAGGCACAGGCCTTTTGTCTCCCCCTCCCAAGTTAATCTCCTTTCTAAAAAGCTCAGCTCTATCTACCCTAAGGTTACAGTCCCCCATTTTCCCTACTACTAGGGATTACTGATTCTAAGTGGACTCTGACACTTCAAATATGGCACCTCTTCCTTTGTGGGTCCCTCTAGTGGAGTTTGCGGCTTTGACACCCCAACTCACCTTCACAAAAAACAGAAATTAAGAGGATGACCTAGGTAGACTCCTAGCAGTGCCATTGCTGCTTCCTGCTAGATGTTTGGTTACCGTTAGTTGGTAACCTCTAATTTTCTGAACCTATGTTTAGGGGCAACTACAATACTGGCAATAGTAATAGGAAATTATGATGAAGGGTTTAATATATACTAAGATCTGTTCTTGGTTCTAGAGATGCAGAGGGGAAAACACAATGCATCCCTTGAACTCAGGGAGCTTACATTTTGTTGATATATAGTATTATGTGCTGGAGTTAGCTCCTATTGTTTCTTGAACTTAATTTTAAATGTTCAGTGTTAACATTGACATGGTAGAAATCAGCCAACAGTAAACATCAGAGCTTGATTTATTGTTTTGTAGATTATCTAGAATGAAAAATTGATGGAGAATATCTGAATTATGCAGATTAAATTTAAGTCTACCCTGCATTTTCAGAAATCCAGTTTTTAAACATTTAACAGCACATCCTTGATTGTTTATAACTGCCCTTATTTAATAGAGTTAATATAGGAAGATATATATATATATGTACATATATATATATAAGTATAAATTTTATATATATATCCATTAGTTGTGAGAAGATGGGACTCCTTACAAGAGCCTCTGATGCTGAGAATGATTGAAGAAAAGAGGAAAAAGGGGACAGTGAAAGATTAGATGACCAGATAGTATCATGGACATAATGCATATTAACTTGGACAAACTTTGGGAGACAGTATAGGATAGAAGGGCCTGGTGTGCTGTGGTCTGTGTGCTGAAAGACGGAGTAACAACTTCAACCCTATACACAATGTGTGTAAAATGCTTTGTAGCAACAAACTTCTACTGTGGGTTCAAATACCATAGTCTATAAATTTCCTGTCATCTCTGTCCAAGCAGTTCTGTTTCAGGTAATAACCATTATGGGAATGGTGAGAGGCTATCAGTGATGCATTGCTTAAGCATAAAACAAGCATCCCACAAAGATATTTCAGATAAGGCAAGTTTTGTTTAGCTTCTGTTTAGAAATAAAATATTCCTGCAAAGAAAAATGAATCCCCATAGATTATTTTAGCAATGCTCTGGTTACATTAGTCTCATGTTAATAGGAAAACACATTGGCAAAACTATTCATTGAGAAAATATAAAACATCTTACTCTTTTTTTTGCCATGTACATTACATTGAATGTTATTGATTTAATGAGTTGAGTTCTTCCTTATAGGTTATATGAAAAAAAAAAGAGAAAGGAAATGAAAAATTATTTGGGCATTTCTCAAAGGGCAGGAGAAGAGATAAATGGAGGCTCAAGTGATAGAAATTGATATTATATGCTTTTAATACAAACAAAGCAGAAAATAAATTGAATGCAAAATTATCTAATATTGGGCAAGAAGAGTTTAGTATTGTATGCTCCAGAAGTATCTCTCTTCCAACACACATTTTGTAGACATGGAAGGGGAGATGAGGGATATAAGTAGGGTCCAAAAAGAGTTCTTTGGGGAGTAAGTAGAGCTGTGAATTACAGATTCAATGTTTCAAGAGATCTTTGGGAACCATTATTTGCACAACCTTACAAAGGTGAATGAGCAGAAAAGAATAGGAGGAAAAAATGGAAGTATCTTGAAATGGGAAGATGAATGTATAGGAAAAGCAAAATAGAAGCCAAAAAATAAGAGACAAATCCAAGTGTGATGGTAAAACAGGGGATGGTAAATAAAAGCCAATTGGAAGTTTAAAGAACTGAGTTATGGCAGGCAGGGAAGAGGAGTCCTATCAAAAACCTGATTTTGTCAGACAGATATAATATGATGGCCACATTCGCATTTGCATCATGAAAGAGCTGACCTATTGGAATATGGAGACTCGCTTGTCATACAGAAAATCATTTGGCTTCTCCAAAACCATGACATTGAGATATTTGCTCTACTCTCCAAGTTTCTACACAAAGAGTTAAAGTGCTATTAAAATATTTGTGCAATATATTTTAAAAATTATGCCATCTTTTAGAAAAATCATTACTTTTGATTCAAGTATATTTTACAATTCTGCACCTTAGGACAAAGCCCTGGTCATCTCACCATAGTATGACGCTATGCAATTATCATCTGAAATCCACGTCATTTCCTCAATGATTTGGTAGGCTAATCCAGCCTTGTCAAGTGTTTCAAAAACATTTTGAGGGGGCTCACTTTGAGAAGTGGTGTGTGATTTGATCAGATGAGACTCTGGGAAGCCGTTGTTGAGAGCCCCCCGGCTTTGAAAACCCAGATGTTGATGCTTCCCTCTCTGGTAACTGTGATTTGGTATTGATGTATGTAATGTTTGGACAGTTTGGAAGCCTGTCTGTTATCTGTCTGTAACTCTGAAGTTTGGGGTGCTGACCTTTTTCCCCTGAACTAGGTAATGTGTGTTTGTTTGATTAAAGTAAGCTTGTTAACCCATTTTGAGTTGCTTTCCTTTTGAAAAGCAGATCTAAGAACCTGTGTTGGCAGTCACCCTGGGGATATTGGGGTGCTTGCTGCTACAAAATGGCGACGAGGATGGGATCTGCTGAGTAAAAGGAAAGTATGGGGGCTGGGATAATTGTTTGTTTCCCAGTTGTGGTAGCTGTGATTCTGTGGAGCCATGGAGCAGGAGAGAAGAACGGCCTGCATGCTGACTTCACTGAGCTGAGAGCAGGAATGGTGAACTGCCTGCATGGAGACCTGTGGAGAAGCCTGGAGCTGCTGTCTTCTGCTGGAGGAGAAGGAACCCAGGAGTTTGGAGTTCAGCCACAGGACAAGATAAGGACTGTGTGGCAAAGCAGGGGCACTGAATGTGTTTCCTTGTTGCATCCCACAGTTTGGGACCCAGGGGGAGGATGGACTTGTGACTGGTGGGTGGGGTGAAGTGCCATGGACCCCAAGGACCCCACTTTGGTTTTGTTGCCCAGCTCCCTCTCTGGACTTGGAAGCAGGGGCTGGAGCAGTGTTGTGGGAAGGACACCCCCCTCCTCCCAAGAGAACTTTATGTGATAATGCTTTGTATTTTGTGAATTGATGTGAAAATGCAATGTACTTTGTTTAAGACCCAGTGGCCACTTTGGTAACTTTAGATGTACCTTGAAAATATGACTTAAGGGATGGTTAGTGATAATTGAAATGTAAATTGTCTATGCTATGGGCATACTTAGTAAGACTTTACTGAATAAGTGACTAATTGTACTTTGAGATATTGTTACAGATAAGAGACTAATTGAGCTAATCAAGACTTTGCCCCATGAGTGGAAGACTTGTACTTTGAAAACTGATGTAACTGATTGAGTTAACTTAAGAGTGACTATTTTTTGATTTTACTGATAAGTGGACTGAGTTAACATTTGCCCCATGAGTGGAAGACTTGGACTATTGTATTTTGAGATTATATTGTGATTTTATTATGTACCTGGAAAATGTGACCTAAGAGATGTTTAGTGCTAATTCAAATGTAAATTGTGTATGCTATGGGCAAGAAAGATCTTGGGGCCGAATGTAATGGAAATGCAGATTTAAAGATCTTCCCTGCCCCTAGCTTAAGTGCACCTGGAGCCTGTGGTGGGAGGCTTGTTTTTCAGGAAAGCCCACACCTTGATACTTTGTGATTGGGCAGTGGGTCAAGGAGGTTGTTACATTCTCTGAGCCAAGAGAAGGCTATATAAGCCCTGAGGAGAGGCTTTGCTTTGGGGCTCACTTTGAGAAGTGTTGTGTGATTTGATCAGATGAGACTCTGGGAAGCCGTTGTTGAGAGCCCCCCGGCTTTGAAAACCCAGATGTTGATGCTTCCCTCTCTGGTAACTGTGATTTGGTATTGATGTATGTAATGTTGGGACAGTTTGGAAGCCTGTCTGTAACTCTGAAGTTCTGTAACTCTGAAGTTTGGGGTGCTGACCTTTTTCCCCTGAACTAGGTAATGTGTGTTTGTTTGATTAAAGTAAGCTTGTTAAGCCAAAAAAAAAAAAAAAAAAACATTTTGAATACACCAAATTTCTACTTGTAAGAGACTTTTACAGTCATATTGTCCAAAATCCACATTTTATAAATATGGAAACCATGGCCCAGAGTAGGTAAGTGCCATGTCCATGTTTGCAAAGGGAATAGCTGAACTAATATGGGAATCCTGGTCTTGGAATAGAAATCCTGAACACTTTTCATTTATTTTTGCACAACCTTCAAAATATGTAATATATTTATTAATATATTCATATATTTGCATTATCAGTGCCTGATAATGCCCTCAGAATCAAAGGAGAAATCAGACATGATAGAAGTCCAGATGATACAAAACTGATTCAGAGTTGTTGTTGCTATTCATCATATAAGATCATAGAGGGAGAGTTCAGTAGGATCTCAGAGGTCAGAGTGTCTAATCCCCTCATGTTATTTTACTTTATTTTATTTTTTGTTTTATTTTATTTTTAAGATCCAAACTACTTGTTTTTTATTTTTTCTTTTCATTATTTTTTAAAATTTTATCTATTTTTAGTTTTAAACATTCATTTCCACAAGATTTTGTTACAATTTTTTTCTCTTCGTCTTTCCCCTACCCCCACCCCAAAACAGCAAATCTATTGAATACTGCTTCCCCCAATCTGTTCTCTCTTATATCCTCCCCCATCACTCCCTAACTTTCTAGTAGGACAAGATGGGTTTTTATACCCCAGTGCCTGTATATCTTATTTCCCAGTTGTATGTAAAAAACAAGTTATTAAACATTTGTTTTTAAAACTTTGAGTTCCAGACTTTTTCCCTTCTTCTCTCCTCATTCACCCCCACTGGGAAAATAAGCAATTTAATATAGGCTGTACATGTGTAGTTACCCAAATAATTTCCATAGTAGTTATATTGTGAAAGAAAAACTGTATTTTCCTCCATCCTATCCCACCCTTATTCTATTTTCTTCTTTGACCCTATCCTTTTTCAAAAATGTTTGCTTCTAACTACCCTCTCCCCCAATCGGCCCTCCCTTCTATCATCCCGCTTTCATCCCCTACCCCCCTATTTTCCTGTAGGGTAAGATATCCAATTGAGTGTGGATGTTATTCCTTCTTTAAGCCATATTCAATGAGAATCAGGTTGTCCCATTCCCTTTCACCTTCTTGCTCTTCCCCTTAATTGTAAAAGTTTTCTCTTACCCTAATCTATCTTTCCCTTTCTCCTTCTTCAAGTAAATTCCTCTTAATTTTATTTTTTTAGATAGCATGCCATCATATTCAACTCATCCTTTGCCCTCTGTCTATGTACACACAAACATGCATATGCCCACACTCACATATATATTTATATACACATACACCCTTCTATACATACACACACAGACACACACACATATATTTATATGTATGTATGCATATATGTATATATATACATATATAATATAAATTCCTTTCAACTATTCTCATACTGAGCAAAGTCTAATGATTTAAAATTACCATTTCTCCATGTAGGAATGCAAATAGTTCAACTTTTATAAGTTCCTTATGATTTCATTTTCCTGTTTACCTTCTCGTTCTTCTCTTCTTCTATTTGAAAGTCAAAATTTCTGTTCAGCTCTGGTTTTTTCATCAAAAATGCATTAAAATCCTCTATTGTATTGAATTACCATATTTTTTCGCTGTAGCATTATACTCAGTTTTGCTGGGTAGGTGATTCTTGGTTTTAGTCCCAACTCCTTCGACCTCCCAAGCCCTTCAATCCCTTAATGTAGAAGCTGCTAGGTCTTGTGTTATCCTGATTGTGTTTCCACAATACTCAAATTGCTTCTTCCTGACTTCTTGCAGTATTTTCTCCTTGGCCTGGGAACTCTGGAATTTGGCTATAATATTCCTAGGAATTTTCTTTTTTGGGATCTTTTTCAAGAGGTGATTGGTGAACTCTTTCAATTTCTATTTTGCCCTCTGGTTCTAGAATATCAGGGCAATTTTGCTTGGTAATTTCTTAAAAGATGGTGTCTAGGTTTTTTTTTTTTTGAAACTGGGTTTCAGATAGTCCAATAACTTTTAAATGATCCTTCCTGGATCTATGTTCCAAGTCAGCAGATTTTTCAATGAGATATTTCATATTGCCTTCTATTTTTTTTTATTTGTTTGGATCTATTTTATAGTATCTTGATTTCTCAAAAAGTCATTCGCTTCCAATTGCTCTAGTCTAATTTTGAAGGAGTTATTCTCTTTAGAAAGTTTTTGAAATTCTTTTTCCATCTGGGCAATTCAACTTTTAAGGCATTCTTCTTCTCATTAGCTTTTTGGGCCTCTTTTGCCATTTGAATTAGTCTTTATTTTATTTTATTTATTTTTGCTTTTCGGAGGGCAATTGGTGTTAAGTGACTTGCCCAAAGTTACACAGCTAGTAATTGTGTCAAGTATCTTAGGCTGGATTTGAACTCATGTGCTCCTGACTGCAGTGCTTTATTCACCGTGCCACCTAGATGCCCCAGTGAGTTAGTCTATATTTTAAGGTGTTATTTTCTTCAATGTATTTTTGGGTCTTCTTTAGCAGGCTGTTGGCTCACTTTTAATAATTTTCTTCCATCATTCTCATTTCTCTTCTTAATTTTTCCTATACTTCTCTTACTTGATTTTCCAAATCCTTCTTGAGCTTCTCCATGGTCTGTAACCAATCCATATTTCCCTTGTAGGCTTTTGATGCAGGAGTTCTTACTGTGCTGTCTTCCTCCCACTCCATGCCTTAGTGCTTTTTGTGACCAAAAAATGATTCTATGGTCTGTTTGTGCTTCCATTGCTTGCTCATATTGCCAGCCAATTACTTTACGTTTTAGCATTTTGCCTGAGTAGAACTCTGCTTCCAGAATTGAGAGAGTTATATCCCCAATTGCTGGGGTTTTCACAGCTGTTGCACCTATTACATGGGCGCCCTCTCTATAGCCCTCACAATCTCTGGCTTACTGGCCAGACATTCCAGGACCACTGTGATCCAGATTCAATCAGCTTACAGCTTCTGAATGGAAACTTGGTCCCCCTATAATCTGCAGGCCAGGAGCTCCTGAGGCAGCCAGGCTTTGGCTCCTGGAGCCACTAGGCCTCCAGTTGCTTCTTACCCTGGGGTAGGGGCCAGACCATGCTCTTCAGTCCTTGCTCCCCCACCACCACCCAGTTCCAACAGATTTCTGAACTGACCTTTTATTTTGTCTTTGGAGTTTATGGGTTTAGAAGTCTGGAAACCACCACAGCTACTGATGATTCACTCTCCTGCAGTCTGCACAGGTCTGGTGTGCAGGCCTACTGGTCAGGGCTGCCTTGGAGCTGAAAACATGCATCTCACTCTGGGACTGAGCTTGACTCCCAGTTATGTGTTTGACCCTTCCTGCCTGCCTACCAGACTGCCCTAAGCAAGTGATTTGTTTCTCTCTATCACTCCATGGGTTCTGTAGCTCTAAAGTTTGTTGAGAGTCATTTTTTACGTGTATTGGAAGTGACTGGAGTGGGAGCCCACACCAAATTTGTCCTTCTACTCTGCCATCTTGGCTCAGGCCCCTCCTTCCCCCCACATTTTATAGAAGCAGAAATTGAGGCCCAGGTTTCTATGAGTAGTGACTGAGGCAGGTGGAGAGTCCAAGTTCTCCTGATTCCAAGCTCTGTGCTCTAACCATTTTAGCATACTACCTTGTTATGTTCCAGAAAAGACAATTTTGAATATTAATTGCATCTATTAAATTGAAGATTCCAAATATATCTGCAATTCTGTCTTTCAAAGTCAAAGGATTCAATGACTTTATATTTTCTGCATTATGTTATCTTCCATAAAACAACAGGTACATTCATAATAGGGACTTTGTGAATTTTGTCTTTGTAGTCCCTTAGTTTAGCTCAGTGACTGACACACAGGAAAAACTTAATAAACACTTGTTGATTGATTCCAAATAGCAAAACATTTAAAAATAAGCCTTAAAAAGTAAAACATCAGTGATTAATGTTAAAATGCATGACGTGATGCTAAGCTATGTTTCTAGGGTTATTATCTGTTAGTCCCTTTCATGAACCCTATATTCCAGTAAATTGATATTCTTTATATCTCTCCCATATGATATTTCACCTCCAGCCTCCTTTCCTTTGAACACAGTATGATTCATACCTGGAATATGTTCCCTTTCTATTCCCTGCCTCTAAGAAACCCAAATTCCCTTCACAGCTCAGCTCAGAAACCACCTTCATAGTAGACATTTTCGGAGAACCCCAGTTGCTACTTTTATTTCATCTCCTATATTTGCTTGCTTTTAGATTGTATATACCGATCCATGTCTTCTCTTACCCCATAGGATATGAATTCCTTAAAATTGAAATTTTTCCTTTCCTCATCAAAGATTTTTTATATTTCCAGTTTCTAGGATAATGTCTAACATAAGATAGCATTTTAATGAATATTTTTGATTAGTCACCTGATTGAACTCAACTAAGCTAATTATCTCTCAGGGAATAGGTTTCTAAAGCTACAATAGGTACAACTACCAAGGTCAGGAAACTCGAAAAAATCAAACTCACAGTAATGTATAATGATACCTTCCTTGTCTATCTGGCCCCAAAGCCCTATGGGCTTATTACTTTAAGCCACAGGGAATGTCACCTGACCCCTGTGTCCTCCCAACCACCTGCATTTTGACTTTCTCCTAGTTTTCTTATTATTGCCTTTCATCCATTTTTCTACTATCACTGTACTTATATCTGGATGACAACTAATCCATCTGGACCATGGGTGTACTTTGGGACACTTTCATTTGATCTCTTGATTTTGGCATTCTGTATACTTCCTGTCATCACATATAAATAGCACCCATACAACACCCATTCAACAACCCAGCATTAGATACCCCACTTCTATCTTCCAACTTAATTCACAATGGCAAACATTTCCAGTGCACAATGGTCCAACTTTAACAGCAGCTCCATTAGAATATCATATGTAAAATATGTATTTTTTAACTAAATTGCATCATCAAAAAAGTACTGGGGTTTCTAATTTAAGGAAACGCTAGGGTGAAAAATTGAGTAACAAAAATGAAAAAAATTTTCATAATATCATTAAAAATCATCTCTGATTTTCTCGTTTGATTCTAAATTCAGGTATACATTGCTGGGGCTTTTTTTTTTAGCTCCATACATCTATTAATGTTAATTGTAAAGGGGCATAATGTCAGAAAATGCAAAGAAATATGCAACATATTTTCTTTCTCTCTATAATCACCACTCCCCCTAATTTCCCTGTTACCGCTGTGAGTAGAGCCCCAGACCTCAGCACCCACTTTTAAAGCCTTGAGTTATCCCTGACTCTTCAGTAAGGCCTTTACATTTACATTTTAAAGCCATATGCATTCTGTCTCCTCACCAACATAATGTCCTCTCCATTTACACCATGGCCATACTGTCAGGCTTTCATCATCTTTCTTTTAGAGTATTGTTGCAACTTATTAAATGCTTCTCCCCTACTCTATCCATCCTCTTTTATATCCTTTCTATTCTATACAAAGGCATTAAACTGTTATTAGTAAATCAAAAGTTTGACCAAGTAATACTGTCCCTCAGGAAGCTTGTGATTCCCTATTACCACTGAATACAAGTTTTCAATTTAATTCATTAAGATTTTATTAAGCTTTAACTCTGTAAAGCACTGTAATACAAAGAAAAAGGAAGGAAGGAAGGAAGGAAAGAAGGAAGGAAGGAAAGAAGAAAGGAAGGAAGGAAAGAAGGAAGGAAGGAAGGAAGGAAGGAAGGAAGGAAGGAAGGAAGGAAGGAAGGAAAGAAAGCAGGCAGGCAGGAAGGAAGGAATATAGAAAAGAAAAGGTTTTGCCCTCAAGGAGCTTACATTCTACTCAATGCTATTTTTGACACAGCATTATTGGCTTCCTGATCTGGATGGGAATCAATCTTCATAATAACTCTAAAAGCTGACTCCTGGCTCTGCTCTGACATTAGGGTTAAATGGAAAGAAGCCTGTTTGGGAAATCAGAAAGGTTCTTAGGCCAACCTCTTTCATTATTATCCTTTGACCTGGGACAAGTAAGATGACCTTACTAGGTCTCTTATGTCTGAAAGACAAGAGCATTTGTCTTATACAGCTCCTTCCCAAAGTTACTATAAAATCAGAATGACAGATATAAAAGTGCTTCTTATGAGGAAAAAAAGAAAAAAAACAAGCACATGGTATTATTAGTGTATCAAAGGGGGAGAAAGAGAATGTGCTTTAGTAGCAAGTGTCTTTGAGTCTGGGAGCAGTCCACCATAAAAGATAGCAATTTTCTTGCTTAATGCTTTGTGATTAGAATTTTGACATTCTTAATAGACTTTTCATGTGTTCTCTTTGCAAGGAGTCAGATTTTATTTTCATCCTTGAAACAATTCTTATGTTCACATACATGTGGCTCTCAAGTTGAAGTAATGGGAATCAATTTTGAACTCCTCAGTTTCACAGATAAGAGTTTGTGGTTATTTTCAGAAGTCATACATTTTGAAGACTTCAATAAAAGAAAAAAAAGACCTTCACTTTCCATTTAAATACAGTTTTCTCATAGATTTAAGTAAAAGTACCTGATTGGAACAAATAGTAAGTCATAACTCATCTGATTTTTGTTACTTATTTATTTGTTTGTTCATTTGTTCATTTATTCATTCATTTTTATTTGGTGGGTGTCAGGATGGTCTAGACCTTTGTTTTCATTGTTTGGGGGGCTTCCAACATGAACTTGTCCTCATTCACTGGAAACTGGCAACAATCACAGCCTGCAATTTAGAGTCTTAGAGGAATTCTTGGTGTACTGAGAGGCTTTTACAACCCATGCATAGAACTGAGGTACATGTACCCAGTTCATATTAACTTTGAGGTTGGCATTGTATCTGTCCTGACAAAAAGAGCACATTATTGTGATTCCCCTTTAACACAGTGTCTGGCACAAAATATGTGCTTAATATATGGGTATTGAATAACTTTTGACTGCTTGAAATCATGTTAGTATTCCACAATTATTCTCCTAGGACCAAAGGATTTAGATCTGAAAGAGGCCTCAGAAGTCATTCATGGCAACAATGTTATGGGACCTGACCATGTTCTCTGCTCCTTATGCTCTGACCAATAAACTCTTATTATTTCCCACCCTTCTGCTATAACCTCCAGAACATCTGGAATGTCCAGCTAACTGGGGGCTTTCTCTGAAGAACTCCTGGACCTTGCATTATACAACCCCTCCCCAACCCCAGAGGGAATTGAAACTAAAACCTCCAATCACTCTCATCATCCTCACCCCCAATAGAATGGGAGCTCCTTGAGAGTGAAGGATATCTTTCTCTTCTATTTATGTTTCCAATGTATATTTCCAAGCACATCATGCTTGGCACATAGTAAAAAAAGATATATAAAGAGTTGGTGAGGGGTGGAGCCAAGATGGCAGAGTAGAAACAGCACATCCAAGGTGCTCTGCCCCACACCACTTCCAAACTATGTAAAAGGGGACTCTGAACAACTTTTGGAACCACAGAACGACACAGAGAAGCCAACCTCCCTCCGAGGACAGCCCAGCAGCCCTGCAGGGACAGACAGTGCAGTGCTCTGGGAGCCAACAGCCCAATGTGGAGAGCCGAGCCCGGGTCCACATGAGCCCTGGTTTTAGCCCAAGGGCAGCCAGGCCAGCAGCCGGCTGGAGGGACCCCAGAACACCAGCAGCTGTGGCGATTCCAGAATTATCAACATAGACATGCCTAGCACAAAGTAAGAGGTTAGTGCCCTATGGACTTTGGGACCAGTATTTGGGGAACGAGTAGGCTTCCTCCCCTGGGGGCTAGAAACCACTAAGGAGACACTTGCCATTTTGGAGCTTCAGTGGCAGCATCAGTTCCTGTTCTGCGAACCGTAGGGAGATCCAGTGATCAGTCTTGGAGGTTAATTGCTCTTGCTTTAACCTGCTTGGATCTGGATTGTGATCTGGGGGGAGGTCTGGGGTGGGCATCCAACTTGCAAGAACAGGAAGTTGTGAAGACCCTAATGTTCAGGACTGAAGCTCCCCTGTTATAGTGGAAGAGTCATACTGTGGCAACAAGCCCAAAAGTCAAATAATTAAATGGCAACATGCCTAGAGAAAGGAAATAAAATAAACAGAAAAATGCAACATTAGACTCCTATTTGGGGGGCAAAGAGGATCAAAGCAGGGAACAGGAGGAGGACTGTGAGGTCATAAATCCTGCACCAAAAGCCCCAAATGAAAATATGAACAGGTTACAGGCCATAGAGGACCTTAAGAAGCAGATAAGAGAAGTGGAGGAAAATTGGGAAGAGAAATTAGAAGGTTGCAGGAAAAGTATGAAATGAGAGTCAACAAACTGACTGAGGAAAATAAGACCTAAAAAAATAGACTAACTCAAATGGCAAAGGAGGCCCAAAAGGGCAATGAGGAGAAGAATGCCTTAAAAAGCCAAATTTGCCAGATGGAAAAAGAATCTCAAAAGCTCACTGAGGAGATTCATTCCTTCAGACTTAGACTAGAGCAAATGGAAACTAATGACTTTATGAGATGAGGATGCTGTAAAACAGATCCAAACAAATGAAAGAATAGAGGGCAATGTGACATATCTCATGGAAAAAACCACTGACCTGGAAAATAGATCTAGGAGAAATAATTTAAAAATTATTGGACTACCTGAAAGCCATGATCAAAGAATGAACCTATAAATCACCTTTCAAGAAATTCTCAAGGAAAACTGCCCTGATGTTTTAGACCTAGAGGGCAAAATAGAGGTTGAAAGAATCCACAGATCACCTCCTGAAAAAAGATCCCAAAAAGAAAACTCCCAGGAATATTATAGCCAGGTTCCAGAATCCCCAGATCAAAGAGAAAATAATCCAAGCAGCCAGGAAGAAACAATTTCAATATTGTGGAAACACAATCAGAATAGCACAGGATCTGGAAGCTTCTACACTGAGGGACTGAAGGGCATGGAATATGATATTCCAGAGGGCAAAAGAGCTGGGACTGAACCCAAGGGTCACCTACCCAGCAAAACTGAGTATTTTGTTTCAGGGGAAATTATGGGCATTCAGTGGAATAGAGGAATTTCAAGCATTCTTGAGGAAAAAACCCAGAGCTGAATAGAAAATTTGACATCCAGACACAAGAAACAAGAGATGCCTGAGAAGGTAATAAGGGAAAAGAAATCAAAAGGAACTTATCAAAGTTGAACTATTTACAGTACTACATGGAAAAACAGTAACTGTCACTGATGAAACCTTTCTCAGTATGAAAATAATGGAAGGATATATGGGCATATGAATACATATGTGAATGTGTGTATATATTTTTACAGTTATACATGGATAGAGGGCATAGGTTGAATTTGGTGGGAAGGGATGATACTTAAGGGGTGAATTTATGAGGTGAGAGAGGAATGTGGCAAGAGGAGATGGGGAGAGACAGGGTAGGGTAAACTATCTCATATAGAAGAAGCAAGGGGAAGTGGCTGCAGGGGAGGGGAAGAACAGGAAGGCAAAAAGGCAAAACCATATTCTCATTGAATCTGGCTCAGGGAGAGAATGACATACATACTAAATGGGATATCTCACCCTGCTGGAGAGTAGGGGGAAGGGGGATGAGAGGTGGGATCTTGGAGGGGAGGGCATTCTGGGGGGAGGGGAGGTTGGGAAGTACCCACTTTCAAAAAGGGACAGGATCAAAGTAGGGAATGGACCAAGTGGGGCGTGGGATGGGTGGGAGGGAATTATAAACAGCCTTTTACAATATATCTATTATGGTAATGTTTTGCCTAGCTATACATGTACTACACATACTGAATTGCTTATCTTCCCAGAGGGAATGGGTGACAAGTGAGGAAGGGAATAGATCTGAAATTCAAGGTTTTAAAATTAAATGTTCCAAATATATATAAATACTATTATTAATACTATTTTACATGTAATTGGGAGATAAAATGTGCAGGCATTGGGGCACAGAGCCTCTCCTCACCCTAATGGTAAAGTCGAAGGGGGTATGGGAGAAGATATGGGAGAGAGCAGATTGGATGAGGGGTTATCTAGTGGGACTGCTATTCTGGGGTGGTGGGTAGGGAAAGAATGGGGGGAAAATGTAACTCATAATCTGGTGGAAATGAATGATGTAAACCAGAAAGAGTTGGTGATACAGAGAGACATGCACACACCTGTGTGGATCTATAATCTACCTAAGTATATGCATATATGTGCAATGTCAATATTTGTGTTTATCATATATACACATGATATTATATATTAAACATATGATGCTTATGGTATATGCATACTATTATACATATATTTATATTTATATTGCTTACTTACTATGAACATATATCTCTATGTAATTTATAGTGATCTCTATCCCCATCCCTCTTCCTATCCTCATCACTGTCCTTATCTCCATGCCTGTCTCTATTCCTCTCTATGTATATGTCTACATCTATCATCTGTCTATCTATCTATCTATCTATCTATCTACCCACATATACATATATATCTATATATACATATATACACATGCAGATACATATTTCTATATGAAGAAACCATGAGCTGCAGTGCTTAAGTAACATATCTGAAATCAGACAGACATGAAATCACTAAATCAAGGTTCATACTTCAGTTCTCTGACTCCAAAATGAATGTGTGTGTGTGTGTGTGTGTGTGTGTGTTTTCCCCATTGAACAAGTCACAGTTAAAATTTCAAAATAATGTTTTTGTTAAGAATCTTTCTATTGCAAATGTTAGAAGAATGATTCAAATTCCTCAGTATATTTATAGACCAGTGCCTTCTTCAGTGTGGGCATGCCTTTTCGAGCTATTGAGTACAATTCAATAATATCTGCCCATCCTGTCCAATGATTGACTACATCTTGCTATAAGTTAATTTTTGAAAATCTGTCTCATGTGCCAGGGCCATTCATAGAAATGTTATAATGTTGACAGAAAACCTGTTCTTTCTATTCTTCTACTCTCAGGCAGTCTTAGAGTTGATTATATGTATATGTATATGTATATGTATATGTATATGTATATGTATATGTATATGTATATGTATATGTATATGTATGTGTATGTGTATGTGTATATGTATATGCATATGCATGTGTATATGTATATATACAGAAATATGAATATATACATGCAAGTATATCAAAACAAATATACATTCATGTTCAATTGTTAGGCACATATTCCTATATTTCAAATATGTGAAATCTTAAAGAAATTGAGCTGTGTTTTCAGTAAATTTAAATCAATGAAATTAATAATGAAATGTGCCTTCCCCCATTTGGTAGTAAGGTGGCAGATTGTGGCAATGCATTGAGGCATATGTTGGATGTCTTGGCCAAAATGGCAGTTCCTTTATTTTTTTTTCCTCTCTCATATCTTCAGTCATTTATTTTGAACAAGGAAGGGTTATATCGTGGTTCTAGCGGCAATGGGATTACTAGTGACAATGACAGGATCAAAATGGTAAACCAGCTTATCCCAAATTGAGCCTCAAATGAATATAAGACCTAACTATACAAGGTGCCATCATAGACCTTGGATACAAACCAGTAAAAATATGCATTATACTTATGGATAGGAGAAAATATGCATGACTAAGCAAGGGACAAAGAAGAACACAGGTAACAAACTGGATAATTTTGATTACATTAAATTAAAAAATCATAACTAAATCCAATGAAAGTAAGACTAAAATGGAAACAATCAACTTGGAAAAAATCTTTGCATCAAATTTCTCTGATAAATGTCTATTTACCTTGAGATATGATGAACTGATTCAAATTTATAGGAATAAGAAACTTTCTCCACCTAATAATCGATCTATAAATATGAAAAAACAGTTCTCAATGGAAGAAACCCAAGCATCTATTGACATATATATGTGTATATATATATATATATATATATATATATATATATATAAACCTCCAAATCATTATTAATTAGCTGTAATTCTACGATTATATGTCTCATTCATCAGACTATACAAGTTACTAAACAGGAAATTGGCATATGTTTGAAGGAATATGGGAAAAGAAGCAGACTGATGAACTGTGGGTGAATCTGTGAAAATGATCCTACCATTCTGTAAAACAATTTGGAAATATAATAAACAAACAAACAAACAAATAAGTTTCTATATAGCACATGTCCTTTGGTTCAACTGTAACACTACTAGACCTATACTCAAAAGTGATCAAAGAAATAGGAAAAGATTCTCTGTGCGCAAAAATTATTTATAACAGCTCTTTTTGCAGGGGCAAAAAACCTGAAAACTGAGAAGATGCCCATCCATTGAGAAATGGCTGAATAAATTTTGATCTCTGAATGTGATGGAATATTACTGTGCTATAAGAAATGAGGAAATAGATGATTTCCCAGAGCCCTAGAAAAACTCATGTGCAGTGAAGGAGAGTGAAGAAAGCAGAGCCAGAAGAACAATTTATAATATGATATCAATATTATAAAAATGAATCATTTTGAAGGCTTTTATAACCTAATGAAGATTTAAATCAGTAAAAGCAGTGGAACAATTTATATAATCACAGCAACTCTATAAAGACAAATAAGTACTAAGGCTTTAAAAACTAAGATCATGACAATGTCAATCCATTACTATAGAGGACCAATAATGAAACATTTAGGAACAGAAATACACACATGTATGATGTGTAAGTATGCATACACATGCATGCACATATGTTTTCATGTATGTGTTTATAGGCAACATGGGAGTTTCTTTTACTTGATCTTGTACATTTCTTAAAAAGAATATTTCCTTTTTCAAGGGGGTGAGGAGTGGGGGGATAAGAAAATGGATTTCTTATAATGAAAACAATTTTAAAAACATAGAAGTTGGGAGGCACTCCAGATGTGGAATGTTATCTGCCCTTTCAGACAGGTCATGGCGTTATTAGTGTTGCTTAATAGTTTTATTCTGTTATGCAGGACTCCTCATGGAGTGGGCTTAATCTGGAAATAGACATCATGTAAAAACATAAAGTGTTATTTCTAAATTTTCAAATAACACATTAACAAAATAAAATGAAACAATAAACAGCAATGGAAAAATGATATAAGACTTTCACAGAAGGGGAAATTTCCCTTAAAATTAAAAACCTATTTATAACATTCATATTTTTTCAAGTTGGGGCAGCTTTAACTTTTATATTTCTTGGACCCCTTTGGCAGTCTTATGAATCCTTTTTCCTCTTTCTCAAATTATTTTAAAATGTATAATATGAAATACATAGAATTACAGAGAGAGCATTTTTCTCAAAATGGCATATGCATGCATACATATATACATACACACATATATGTGTGTACATATGTGATATATGTGAAATCGATATATATGAGATATATAGTTATATGTGTGTGAGATATACATATATATGAGATATTGTGCAATTTATATGAGATATATGTATGCAATATATGTATATATCAGATATATGTGAGACAGACATATACATACATACACAAACATACACGCACACACACACATACCACAGATTTCATGTTAAGAACCCTTACCTTAACAGCAAAGAAGGGGCATGTTTGTGGAAGAAAAGGCTAAAGTGTAGAGTGAATGTTGATATCTAGAATATTTTTAATTCAAAAATATATATGTAATCTGAGGTACACAGAGGATGATTCAAAGATCATCTGGATATGACATGGTAACCAGAGAACTGGATCTGGAGTCAAAGACCAAAATTTGATTCTGGGTTTTGAAATTTCCTATTATTATGACTGTGGCTTAATTATTTGCCACTCTCCTTCACAGCCTTCAAATCAGCGGGCATTGGCTTGGATGCTCTTTCTAGTTCTGAAACTTAAGGTCCTAGAGATTTCCTCTTCACTTTAAGCTTGGTTGCTGAATGTAGTGGCAAATACCCCAGCATCCCCAGGGTGGCTGCAAACACAGGGTCATAAATCTGCTTTTCTAAAGGAAAGCAACTCAAAATGGGTTAACAATCTTTCTTTAATCAATTAAACATATTATTTACCTAGTTCAGGGGAAAAGTCAGCACCCCGAACTTCAGAGTATACAGACAGGTTACAAGCAGAAGTTACAAGAAGACAAAGAGACAAACAGATCAAGCAGACAGGCCTCCAACTGTCAAGCCATTACATACATCTATATCTAGTCACAGTTACCAGAGAGGGAAGCATTAACATCTGGGTTTTCAAAGCGGGGGTGCTCTCAATGGCTGCCCAGAATCTCGTCAGGTCAAGTAACACAACAGTTCTCAAAGTGAGCCCCAAAACAAAGACTCACATCAGGGATTATATAGCCTTCTCCTGGGTCAGAGGATGTAACAACCTTCTTGACCTACTGCCCAATCACAAAGCACCAATGTGTGGGCATTCCTGAAAAACAAGTCTCCCATCATAGGTTCCAGGTGCACTTAACCTAGGAGCAGGGAAGATTTTTTAAAATTTACATTCCTATAACACTGACTCCCACTATATTCTGTTATTCTTTTCATCCCTGACCCATCCCCCATTCTTGTTCTTCCTGTTTCCTATACATACACTCACACCTGCAATTTTCTGTTTATACTCTAAAAAAATGCATGACATTTTGTCTAGGGCTAAACATATTATGTAGAGGCAGTGATTCTAACCTTTCCAAGTTAGGTCTCCATTTACTGCTGCTGTTTCTTCTGTTCCTGCTGCTGCTGCTGCTACCATGACTTGATTAGTAAACAGTTTATCATTGTCTATTCATAGAGAAAATATATGTCAGACTATGGATCTCTCATGATCATTTTGGTAGCTTGAAGTAAAGTGCCTCAGTTGGAAATCAAATATGGTAATATCATTTTCTAACCTGTCCCCAGTACAACTTAAAAGAGATGAGGTGAGTATATGTAAGCTGACTTTAGCAGGACAGCACTTTCTCTGACCTCGCTTATCATACACAGGAGGCGCACTTGTAAATTGAAAAAAGAACAAAAACAAAAACAAAAAACATGACAATGACATTCCACAATACACCTCAAACCTTCATTTTATTGTTCAAAAAGAAGTTTCTTTTATGACTTTTCCTACCTTTATGGGCAACCCCACCACCCCATACTTTATAAAAATATGACTTCAATTAGGATAATATGGTTGGAAGGCAAATCAGAATGTCAGGCCAGACCAATTAATTTATAATTGGGGTTAACATAATATGAAGGAGAATATAGAATAGACTTCTAAAATAATGTTAAAAAGAAGGACTTAAGTTCTTAGCTTAAAGGCTAATGGCAATTATTAGCATACTGTGATAGCAGTGGCAGTATTTTAGAGAGTAATTACCATATGTTCCCCATACAGACAAAATAATCAACTTGAGTTTTATCAAGGTGAATGGTATAAGCTGTATAAACATCAACTGGCCACTCTCTGAGAAACTGAAACATCAAAGACAATCCAAAGTTAAACAAAAAAAGGAGACATCCACTTTGGATTAACAATATATGTTTTTTTTTTCCTTAAAAATATCTAAACTTCAAAATTAAAAGGCAGGCAGATGGAGTTTGGCAAGCATGAGGAAAAAGCTCAGAATTAGGACTGGATTTCCACATGGAATCATTACTGCTTAATAACAATTTTTTGTACCCCTGGAACTTATAGTTTCTCGTAACTAGATATTGCTTACAAAATGCTTATTGGCTAATTGACCAAATGAGCATTTCTGAGATTTCTCTTTCTCTAATATTCATAGTAGTTTCTTATTTCCTGTCCAATAAAGTCCAAACTTTCTGATTTGGCACTGAAGGACCATTTAAGGACCCCAGTTATTACCTATTTCCAGTCAACTCTCAGTGGGAATGCTTTGCTGACCTTATTCCAATGCTGCTACCAACATGAAGGCAATCCCTATCTCTCTACTGAGAAATGACACCTGATTCATTGGAAGTCCTAGCAATTCAATTTGTATCTCTTATAAGAGTCTCCCTCTCTCTCTCTCTCTCTCTCTCTCTCTCTCTCTCTCTCTCTCTCTCTCTCTCTCCCTCTGCATATGTATATGTATCTATGTATATGCATGTGTTTGCATATGTTTATGCATATATGTATGTATATGTTTGTATATGTATAGGCATATGCAGGTATATGCATGTGCATGTATATGTTTATGTACACCTACCCATACATATGCATATATATATTTTTTCAATTTATATTATGACAGGCAATGTGCCCTAGTGAACAGAGGGCTGCCCTTGGAAGCAGGCATGCCTCAGTTCATGCCTTGCCTCTTAATGCACACTTGTCTGGGTTACTTCATCTTGTAGAGCCCCATTTTTCTAAGATAGGTAATAGATGAGTGGTCTATCCATCTTGGGCAGATAGAATTCCAATATTGTTGAGAGCTAGTGAGATGAAATCACACATTCAGATCATTTTTCTTGGTGTACATTTCTTATTTCTTTTGGCAATTTATAATATCTTTGAGGACAGAAATAGGTCTTAATTATCTTTTCATTTCTTCCATTTCCCAAAGAGTTAAGTGGAACGAAGTATCTTAGTACAGTGACTCTGGATTTAGAAGTACTGCATTCAAATCCTGCCTCATGTTTTAACCTGTGTAACTTTGGCACATCATTCAAGCTCTTTACCCTCTGGGTATTTTCATTTGTGAAATAAAAGGGTGGACTAGCCCACCTGATCCCTTCCACTTGAAATCTAATGTCCTGTGAGACTATTTGGTAACTGTGGGTAGTCCTCCAGTAATACAAAGCTCAAATCTTCTACACCAGAATAAATGATTTAAATTAGTTGGCATAACTGAAAGATTCCATTATCCTGAAGTCAACCTGGTGATGAATTTCTCTAAATTCATTGACTGGTCCTTAGGGGCCAAGCCTAATATCTACAAGCAAGGTCACATTTGAAATCTTGCCAGCTTGGTAGAACTTTAGCAGACTGGGTGTTCTGAGATTTTATGCACTCAATAGCAATGAGCAAACATGTATTTATCATATGCCTGCTCTGTACCATATACTATACCCTTTATCTGGTAATATAAATACAAAAGATGAAGCAATGGCAACTTAAAGACAACTTATATTCCACTGAGAGAGGAAACAAGGACACATACAAATGGAGATATCATAAACACAAAATTAATACATGCACAAGTAGAGCATGTAAAACCATGATGGTCTAGGAGGGAAGCCACCAAAAACTGGGAAAGGAAGGAAAGGACTCATGCAGAAAAGAACTGGAGCTGCATTTTTTTTTTTTTGTGCTTTTTGGAGGGCAGTTGGGGTTAAGTAATTTGCCCAAGGTCACACGGCTAGGTTTTTTTTTTTGTGTGTGTGTGTGTGCGTGTGTGTTAAGTGTCTGAGGCCAGATCAGAGCCCAAGTCCTCCTGACTCCAGGGCTGGCGCTCTACTCGCTGTGCCACCTTGCCACACCTAGAGCTGCATCTTAAAGAAAAAGTTGGGTGCTTAGCCATTTTCAGTCATGTCTGTTTCTTTGTGTCCAAATTTGGGCTTTTCTTGCATAGATGCTGAAGTTGTTTTGCCATTTCTTTCTTTAGCTAATTTTACAGATAAGGAAACTGAGTCAAATGGAGTTAAATGACTTGTCTAGGATTGCTTGTGTATGAAGTGATTGAGGCCAGATTTGAACTCAGGAAAATGAGTCTTCCTGACTTCAGGGCCAGTACTCTGCACTGTGCCACCTAGCAACTCTGGGCTTCTCTAGGATCTGAACCCAAGACTTTTCTCACCAAAAACAAGAACAATATGTCTATCAAAATTTCCCAAAATGGTCAATGCCACTCCCTGGGGGGTGCTAGAATGATCCGGAGGTGGTAGTATTAAACATGGATGCAGTTGAGAGGTGTTGAATAAAAACAAAGGGGCAGGGGAAGCATAAGAAAAGAAGAAAAGAAAATTTTGAAAAAGTGTTTGTACGTGTTTCATCAGTAGTAAAACAGAGTTAAAGTCTTCGTGATTACATTACTTTCCAAATAAATACACGGAATTCGAGTTATGACACATTAGTGGTTAAGACTGCCACCAGGTCTTAATAACTCAGTGTTGTCAGGTGAGCATGCCATCACACATTGGCAGGAAGTCTAGCAAGTATTGACAGGAATATGTGCATGTAATAATTAGTTTACAACACCATACAATATGATTACATGGCACAAAATTGTGTCATTCAAATGTCAAGTAGGAAAAATATCCCAGAAATTCACAATAAATTTTTAAATTTAAGATTTCATTGAAAAAAATATAAATATGTGAAATGATGTAAATCTTAAAAAAAAATAAAATATTTAAAGAAAGTAGATTTCTGGGGGCACGGAGCTGAGTAAATCTATTTATTTATTTACTCACTTTCCTTCCTTCCTTCCTTCCTTCCTTCCTTCCTTCCTTCCTTGCTTCCTTTCTTCCTTCCTTCCTTGCTTCCTTGCTTCCTTCCTTGCTTCCTTCCCTCCTTTGCCTAATTATCTACCTATGTATTTGTTAGTTTTTAGGAAAGGGGGCTGTAGGCCACATTCGTTTGGGAATCTCTAGTCTAAGTCAGTAAGCCATATGTTAGAGGAGACGGGATCATTAAAGTGGATCTTAATGAAACTTCGGAAGACTTTATACATACATATAAACGCCCCATTTATCAGAGCGGGGGCTGATGACAGGATCCTTTGGGTTTGTATGGGCTATACCTCCTTGATAGGTAGATATGCTATGAAGGATTTATGAATGGAGGTGAATTTATTCTGTGCATGTCATGTTCCAGGCATTGTGCTAAGCACTGGGTATACACATACAAAAGTAATGCAGACCTTGCCTCCTGGGATCTGATATATTGATAGGGGAAGTGGACATATAAAGTAGATCAAGGAAATAGAGCTATAGGCTAGCCAATTGTCATAGACTTTCCAAAACAATTGTTTTCTAAATAATTTGTTAATAATTGCTCTTCAAAGAGGGGAATATGGAAAGTAGGAATGGAAGAAGGAATGATAGGGACTCATGGCCCATGGCAAGATGTTTGTGATGATGTATGGGCATCAGATATGATCTGTCTGACTTATGGGTAAAGATTGTTTTTCTCTTCTTTGTTTGCTCTTCTAGAAGAGTTGGGAAGGATTTTCTTAAGTACTAATCACTTAAGAGGGGTTGTTGACTGACTGACTAAGAGCCTGCATACACCTCTTCTTTCACCAATTGGAACTCTTAAGCCCAGGGTAGAATTCCAAAGAACTCTGACATAGATTAAGTTGGCAAGGCTTGAATAGGGTGTAATTTGTATGAAAGGAAGGACTATCTACTTTAATAAGATGCTAGAAATACTGATACTGAAGTATCAGAGTGCTCAGATGGATGACGGTCCCTTTCACTGAGATAGTTATAAATGGTATTTTCACAATTTACTTGTCTCCTGAACTATTAAAATGAATTGTCTCGGAATTTCTTTCCTTGGGGGAGGCTAGGTGGCACAGTGAATAAAACACTTACCCTGGAGTGAGGAGGATCTGAATTCAAATTTGGCAACAGACACATAACATTTACTATCCATGTGACCTTGGGAAAGTCATTTAACCCCAATTGCCCTGCCCTGCCCCCCCCTGCATAAAAGGGAAAAAAAAGAACATTTTCCTTAGACGACTTAGTCATAAAAGATCCTTTACTCAGTTCAGGCCAAACATCCATATAGTCCAATGGAAACAGCACTGGTTAACTATACTTTAAAAGGGTTTTTTATTATATAGGGCCATAGATATAGTGCTGGAAGGGAATCAGATGCCATCTAATCAAACCATCTCATTTTTGAAATGAGGAAAATTTATTTGCCCAAAGTTACACCAGAAGCAAACAGCATAGCCAGGATTAGAAGCCAGGTGCTCTGGCACCAGATCCATTACTCTTCCTTGCATCTTTCTTACTTATAATAAAGACTACACCCTGTAAGGCTTCAGCTAATAACATCTCCAAGATTCACAAGATAAGAGCTGTTGAGTTTTAATATTTTATCAAATGAAGAGTATATTTCAGTTAAGGAGACAGAGAGTATTTGACCAAAAATGTCAAATATTCCTAAGTGGTCCCATTTCACTGTGTCCTCTTTCATCTTGTTTCAGGATGCCAAGGTGTATAAAATCAGAGAGGCTGACTTATAGAGATGTCCCCTTGGATTTATCCCAATCAATAACCATCTAAATACCTCAGAAAAGTTAAGCTAAAGAGTTGTATCACTAAATCGATTGTGCAAGGTAAATTACTTTTGTAAATCAAAAAAATTCACGGGGAACCTGTAACTTATTGGTATCAGGGTTTTTCTCCAGGGAGCATAGAAGCAAAGATTACCTCACTACATTGACATTCACAGCACAGAGATTATTGGGTTAATATTTGTTTTTCATACAATTCAAAATTCAAAATGAAAATTAATAACTTTTATTTTCAATTATGACTGATAGGGCCTCTGAAGAGCTTTGCTCCAACATTAAAATTCTGGTGAAATAATTCAGTTACTTTAGAATCAAACAGGTTCTTTCTCCTTTTTTCCTCTTACTTCATGATTTTTCTTTCCTTCATTATACAACTTATACAGAGCAAGTTAAAAGCACTTTGTATATTTCTGTACTTGATCTCAGGGTGGGGAGAGGCAGATAGTTTTTATACACCCTGGCCTCAACCCTTTCTCAGTGACTAATCCTCACCAATCTCATGGGTCCAGGCTTACAGTGTATATACCCTTCACAGAATCAAGGGATTTGTGATAAAAGAGACTTCGAATATCTTCAAATATAGCTCATATTTGTACATTTGTTATCTCTAGACATCCTTACAACTGACCATTCAGTCTACATTTGAATGTCTATAGTGAGGATGGGGAGGGTCCTTTTACTCTTAAGGTTGCCCAATTCACTTTTGGATTTTTCCTTATTGTTGAGAAGCATTTGCTCTCTGTTTAGCTATTTTCTCCTTCTTTTCCTCCTCTTCCTACTGCTATTCCTCTTCCTCGCCATCTTCTTCCTCTTCTTCCTTTCCCTTCTCCTTTTCTTTCTCTTCTTCTTCCTCTTCCTCCTTTTATTCTTCCTCCTCCTTCCCCTCTTCTCTCTCTCTCTCTCTCTCTCTCTCTCTCTCTCTCTCTCTCTGTCCCATCTGTCTTTCTGCCTGTATGTCTATCTCTCCTTTACAATTTGTCTTTCTGAAATATTCTCTCTTCTAACTCTACCATCCAACATAGCTGAACACAAAGGTAGTCCCCTCTTGCTTGTGATGAAGATTCAAAAATGAAAGGATAGATGCTTTTTCTTTCTGTCTAAATATTTTCCTCTCCATGTTAAATATACAACCCTTACATAGGCCCAGAGCTCTCCATTTCCATGACATCGAGTTGTCTTTGGAAAGTTGAATGATCAGAAAAGCAGGTGGACCCTTCCTACTTGGACATTGCCGGAGGAAGAGAAACAACACATTGAGTGATTGGTGCCCAGGTAAGATCTTGAGAACAAAGCTTTCAGGATGCTGGGTAGAGCACACAGGAGATACTTACAGGAAGACATATGGAAATGACGTGTGATAATAAAGAGCCAAGCTCTGCAAAGCTGGGTGGAGGCTTCACAGTAAGGGACAATAGATTCAGCAGTGGATTAAAATAAACATCCCATCTTATTCCACTTCGCCCATTTTACCTTTGTCATTATAACAATCACGATCATCATGATATCATCATTCTCTTTATCATTATGATCATCATGACCAGGATCAAGATCATCATCTTCATCATCATAATCATCAGCATTGTGATTATCATCATAATCGTGATCATCATCTTCATCATTGTCTTCATCATCATGATCTTCATCATTATGACATGGGCAATTCTGGTGTAGCCTTTCCTTGCAGATGACATACCATAGCTTTTTCATTATGACTTTAATATACAATGCCTCTTACAGAGTATGCCTTAGGATTTTGCCAGGGGCCAATTAAACTCTTTAGTCTAAGAAGTTTCAGTCTCCATTCTCTTTTCTCTTTTTGTGAAAAGTAGCGCCTGATTGATTCTTCCCTAGTATTCAGACAGCTCTCCTACATTCCATGATTTCTGAAAGATACTGGCTTCAGCATACTCAAGACAAAACTTTGACAACTCTAGTTTCCAAGTTTTCAAGTAATGGAATATGAGGTGCCTATGGTCTTAAAACCTGAATTTGTCAAAAATAACTAGGTGCTCTCCTAGAGTTACCTTATTTTTATTGATCTACTTTTCTATTAGTTATTTATTTATGTTTCATTTCCATTCCAAGCCCCTTCTTCTTGACAAAGAAAATAGAAATAAATTGAAAATTTTTACTTTCTCATTCATGTTTTATGATCAATTTAACCTCTGCCCTTCAGCATCCTTTTCCTTCTTTGATTATTCTCTTTTCTCCAATATAGTAAAAGCCTTTCTCTACTTTTTTTTTTTACTGGAATTATTACCTTCTAGTCATGATTCATTCTTATCTTCCATTCTACAACATTATTTTTATAGGATCATCTCACTTTTTTAATTCAATTAAGCATAGACATACTATATTTCATATTTAAAATATGCATATAGTATAGATGCCATATACATACACATGCATATATATATAAAACATATGTTATATATATACATATATAATACATATATATATATATATAATCCTCTAGCTATGTCAAATTCTATCTACATGGGCTCCTAAAGTTCATTTGGCTTCAGATAACAATTAGTTACTTTTGTGAACTTCTCTAACCTAAAGCTTTCTCCATCTCTCTTCATTGCAGAACTTCATTGGGTAGAAAACATTGATGTGGACACCTGTCCCAAGATCACCAATAAAAACTCATACCTTAGTTTGATTAAATTGAATCGCAGATTATATATTTCACATACATCTCTAACCAGAGCACTGACTTGTCAGAGCAGCAAACTTAACAGATTCTGTTGTTATCTGTGGGTAGCATTTAATGTTTTCCCTGCCCACGAAAGGAAAATGGACAGTCAAGTGAATTGAGACAAGGTCTTTACATGTTATATTTGGAGAACTAAACAGGATAATCTCCTTAAGGAAGTACAAATGGGAGCAAGAGAGAGGGTTTGGATTCAAAGACTTGGGTTCAGATCACACTTAATATCTATGTGATGTAAAGTCTCTTAACTTTTCTAAATCTCAGTTTTCTCATATATAAAATGAAATGGTTGGAATAGATGACTTCTAATTTATGTCCAAACTCTTTATCAATGAGCCTATACTCATATTAACTTGGGAAAATAATTTTACTTCTCAATGAAATGAATGAGGGGGAAAAGGAAAGAAGAATGAAGGAATGAGAGGAGAAAGGAAGGAAGGAAAGAAGAAGAGAAGGATAGGAAGAGCAAGAGAGAGAGAGAGAGAGAGATTGTGTCCAGTAGAAGTCATTACCCAATAAAAAAGAATAAATTAAATGTCTGAAATTTTATTTCAGGACAAATAAGAAAACTCATTCTTTTTACAGTCTACTTACTCACAGTACTTCCTATTTTCTCTAAATTCTATATAGCTTTGGCCATAAATTATATAATTATATACCTATTCTAATCTTTCTCTCCCTCTCCCTCTCTCTCTTTATCTATCTATCTACCTATCTATCTATCTATCTATCTATCTATCTACCTATCTACTTATGTATCTATCTAGAAATCTATCTTTCCAACTTACTAGTCAATTGTCTATACTTTTCTTGAATGAGCTTGTGTTTTGCTTGTTTCTTTTTTCCTTTTAAGAGATGAAACATATGGTCCCTTCAATTCGGAAGGATGTGACTTGGCTGCTAAGATGTTATGATAACACTATAAATATTAGATATTTAGATGTATTAAGTATAAGTTTTTGCATTGAGAATATGATAAAAGACTGAAGCCCATTTGATGGACTCCCCTGTGAAATATTTTCATGCAAATAAAGACATGAGAAGACATGGATGTTTAGCTATCTATTATTTCCAGGAGTATCCACCTTGGTGAGATCAGAGATCCATCCAATTATCAATGTGTTCACACTTTTTCCCCTAATTTACTATTTGGGGTTTTACAATCATCACATTTTTACATTTGGGGATGTAATGGTAATGGGATTTGAAGATCTTTCATGCTTCATGAACTTGCTGATGTAGCTGGAAGGAGTGAGCAAGGAAAGATCAGGAGTTGAGTAGGAGCAAGTCTGTAGCCAGTGTGGTTACTAGAAGTGGTGGTGGTGGTGGCAAAAACTTTTTTTGAGCCAGCCAGAACTTCTGCTAAGGACTCCTGCTGAGGACTGCTGGGGATGAGAACTGCAGGGGGCCAGACCTGCTATGAGCAAGCTGTGTGGAGGCTTAGCAGTTACTATGAATGAAGAGAGCATTATCTTTTCCTGAGGTAGCCAGTTTTGTTTTGAAGGCTGGTTAATGTTGGGGTTTAACTGCATTAACTATGTTTGCCACCTCTGTGGCTACTGTGATGGCTTTGACTTCCTGGTTTTGGTACTCATTTTTCTGGTATTTGAATAAATGTTTTAGCTATGTCTCCCATGTAGAAAGTCTGTAATATTTTGTGATTAATAACCATGTCAACATATTTATAGTTACTGTTGGCATTGTGAATACTGCATTGTTGAAATGGGAATTTGCTTTTCTCCCCAAAGGCACTGGGTATCCGAAGACCTCATATTATTTACAGTCTATACTGAAGACATAGAAAATGATAGATTTTGAGCTGAAAGAGGACTCAGGAACTATTTATTTAACTGTTTTCATTTATGAATAAAGAATCTGTGGCTGAGTGGGTGGAGCCAAGATGGTGAAATGGAAGCAGCAACTTTTATAAGCTCCTCCATGAATCCTGTCACTAAACTTTAAAACATGAATCTTAATGGATTTTGGAGCATCAGAATCCACTGGGAGACAGAGCATGGCAGAATCCAGCCCAGGAAAGTGTCCATGTGGGTCAGGGCAGGGGTAGAGGAGCACATGGGATCTGCAGCAGCTTAGACTAGAGAGCAGACTACAGTAGAGAGAGAAGGAGCCCCAGCCAGCAGACTCAACCACCCCAAAGGCAATTCGAAGCCTTCTCACCAGCTTTTCAACACGGGACAGGAGGATCCTACTGAGTTGGGTAAGAGAAATTATAGGTCCCGTAGTAGAGACAGCAGCTTCTCCTGGGGCTATCAGCCACCAGCCTGGAAGTTTAAAAATCATCTGCCTGATTTTTCAGGGGCCAGGATGGCAAAGCAAACTCTGGCTGCTCTAATTCTCCCTCCCTTACCAAGAAAACCCAGAGATAAATGTCCCACCCAGAGTAAAATCCTGAAATAGCAGAAATAGCCTCAGGCTTAGGAGTCATGGAGAAAGGGTGTAACTGAGGCAGTAAGGAGTCTGAAGACAAGAGGGGGAGTGGTCCCAACAAGCCTCACCTCACATGACCAGCAAAAGCCATCTGAGTTGTAGCCCAGGGGCATAGAGGCAGAAATCTGAAGCCTCCAGACCACTCCTCCCCCACAGATTACTCTGTGAGCCTCCAGGAAACTCAGGGGAAACACTGAGAGCCCTGGCCTTGACCTCAATCTAGACAACCAGAGCACAAAACCAACAACCAGGCACCTATCTTCCTGCCTGAGAAGCTTGGGTCAGAGCCCGCTTTATCCCAGGAGCAGAAATACACTTTAAAGGAGAGGAAATAAGCAATTACTATGGGCCAGAAGCAACTTGCAAAGGCAATACCAAGGAAAATAGAGTCATATTATTTTGAACAAGAAGAATCACTTTCAGGAGACACCATGGCATTGTGTTCATACCTGAGACCACAGATGGAAACATGAACTGGTCTCAGGACCAAAAAGCATTCTTGGAGGAGCTCAACAAAGATTTTAAAAGCCAAATTAGGGAGGTAGAAAATACATTTAAATCTATAGTGACCAGATTGGATAAGTCTTACTGAAGGAAACAAATCCTTAAAAAGTAAAATTTGTGAACTAATGGAGAAAATACCTCCCTAAAAAAGGACCTTCCAAAACTAACTGAAGAAAGTAATTTACTAAAAATTACAATCAGTCAAATCAAAGCTCAGGACTCTATGATGCACCAAGAGCCAATGAAACAAAACATGAAGATTGAAAAATTGAAAGAAAGTGTCAAATATCTCACTGTAAAAACGACTGACCTGGAGAACAGATCCAGGAGAGATAACATAAGAATTTTTGGTCTAATAGAAAGCCGTGACAAAAAAACAAAAAAGCCTGGACAACATCCTCCAAGAGATTGTCAAAGAAAACTGTCCTGAAGGCCTAGAATCAGAAAGTAAAAGAGGTATCGGAAGAATTCACCAGTCTCCTCCTGAAAGAGGCCACAAATTGAAAACTCCAAGAAATATAGTAGCTATATTCCAGAATTACAAGATTAAGGAGAAAATATTGCAAGCAGCCAAAAAGGAAAAATTCAAATGTTGCAGAACTACCGTCAGGATTACACAGGACCTAGCAGCTTACACATTAAAAGTTCAGAGGGATTGAAATTTGATATTTTGTGAGGCAAAAGAGCTGGGACTGCATCAAAGGATTAACTACTTGGCAAAACTGAGCATAATCTTTCAGGTAAGGAGATTGTCATTCAATGAAATAACGGACTTCCACACTTTCTTGATGACAAAACTAGAGCTCAGTGGAAAATCTGATCTCCAATTACAAGTCTCAAGAAAGACATAAAAAGGTAAACAAGGAAAACACACTCACACATACACATGCACACACACACACTCATACACACATGCACATAACTTGGGATGCAATAAGAGAAAACTACTTACATCCTATATGAGAAGCTGATAACTGTCAATATTGAAATTTATATGATTATCATGACCTTTAAAAGGGATATACATAGATAGAGGATGTGGGTAAAAATGAACTAATCTGATGATAAACAAACAAACAAACAAACTTTATTAAGGGTTTCAGAAGGACTGTAATGGGATAAAAGGAAAGAATGAGACAGAAAAAGGTAAATTATGCCATAGGAAGAGGCATAAAAACATATTATAGTACAGGGGAAGGAAAGAGGGAGAGGAACATTATCTGAACATTATTCTCACTGGTTCTGGCTCAAGGAGGGATCAACATATTCAGTTAAGTTTAAGACTCTAACATTAAAAGACACAAAAATTCATTAAATAGAGGGAAAGGAGGTAGGGGGAAGAACACTGTTTGAAATTTACTCTCATTGGTATGGGGTCCAAGGGGGAATAACATACTTAGATAAGTATAAAAATCTATTGTATCCTATAGACAGTAGGAGGGTAAGGGGGGGGGATAGGAAGGGATATTTAGAAGGGAGGGAAATAGCAGTAAGGGGAGAGGGTGAGTAAAGAAGGGGGGGGTCACAGGGAGGGAACATTGAGGGAGGTGATGGTCAAAAGGAAAACCCTTAAGAAGGGGAAGGGAGAAGGAAGAAACAAAAACATAAGCAGGGAAGGGAATAGGATGGAGGGAAAGAGACAGATAGTAGTCATTACTGTGAATGTGAATGGGATGAACTCTTCCATAAAACAGAGGAAGATAGCAGAATGGATTAAAAAGCATCATCCTACAATATGCTGAGAGTTGTTTTGATTTAGATCTCTCCAATCAATAGTGACCTAGAGCATTTTTTTTTCACATGCTTATAGATATCTTTAATTTCTTCCTCTGAAAACTGCCTGTTCATATCCCTTGACCATTCATCATTTGGGGGAATTACTTGTATTCTTATAGATTTGACTCAATTCTCTGTATATTTTGGTAATGGGGCCTTTATCAGAGACACTGGTTGTAAAAATGCTTTACCAATTTTCTATTTATCTCTTAATCTCAGTTATGTTGGCTGTGTTTGGACAGGAATTTTTCAATTTAATGCAATCAAAATTATACATTTTGCATTTTATGATGCTCTTTAACTCTTGTTTGGTCATAAAATCTTCCCTTCTCCAGAAATCTGATAAGAAAACTATCCCTTGCTTTCCCAGATTTTTTTTTTTTAAGTATCAGCCCTTATAACTAGATTGTACACGCATTTAGACTTGATTTTGGTATATGATGTCAGATAATGGCCTGTGCCCAGTTTCTGCCATACTATATTGCAATTATCCCAGAAGTTTTTGTCAAACACTGAGTTCTTTTCCCAAAAACCGGGGTCTTTGGGTTTATCAAACAATAGAATACTATAGTCATTGACTGCTGAGTCTTTTGAAATTAATCTATACCATTGATCCACTACTCTATTCCTCAGCCAGTAAGAGGTAGCATTGATAACTGCTACTTTATTTTTTAAAATTAATTTATTAATTTAGTTTCAGTTAACAAGATTCGATTCCACATTTCCTTGATTTTCAAATTTCCTTTACTTCCCTCCCCCCCTCCCCCAACGACAGCATATAGTGCAGTATAGGATCTGCGAATACATTCATATTAGACATTATTCCAATTACAAAGGCATATTGTACTAGGTGGGATGAAAGATGGTAAAGAAGAAATAAAACCAAACAATGAAAAGAAAAAGATAATTTAGTTTGCTTCCATCAGGATTCAGGCTCAGTTCTTTCTAGTTATATCTCTGGATGGCACATTTCTCTCTTTCTTGAGTCTTTTGGGATTGACTTATATCGCTGCAATGCTGAAAAGAGTCCAGTCTGTCATAATTGGTCATCACAGATATGGTATGTCTATGATTGTATACAAATGTCTTCTGATTCTACTCTTCTCACTCAGCATCAGTTTGTACAAGTCTCTCCAGGTAATTATGAAATCCGTCACCTCCTCATTTCTTAAAGCACAATAACATTCCATGACATTCATATACCACAACTTGTTTAGCCATTCCCCAATTGATGGGCACCCCTTTAGTTTCCAATTCTTTGCAACCACAAAAAGGGCTGCTATAAATATTTTGTACATATGTGTCTTTCTCCCACTTCTGTGATCTCTTTGGGATATAACCCTAGAAGTGGTATTGTTGTCTCAAAGGGTGTGAAATTATTTTTTTTAAACAAATACTTTATTAACTTCTGTTTTACATCATTCATTTCCGCCAGATTTTGAGTTACAATCATTTTCCCCCCATTATTCCCCTACCCAACCTCCCAGAATAGCAGTCCCACAAGATATCGCTTCCTCCAATCTGCTCTCTCCCATACCTTCTCCCATACCCCCATCGACTTTTCCATTAGAGGAAGATGAATCTTTGTGTCCCAATGCCTGCACATCTTATCTCCCAATTATAGGCAAAAGAGTATTAATAATAGTATTCATATATATATTTGAAACATTTAATATTACGACCTTGAATTTCAGATCCATTTCCTTCCTCCCTTGTCACCCATTCCTTCCTGGGATATAAGTAATTCAGTATATGTTGTACATGTCTAGCTATGCAAAACATTATCATGGTAGATATATTGTACAGGGCTGCTTATAATTCCCTCCCACTCATCCCACCCCCCACCTGGTCCATTCCCTACATGATCCTGTCCCTCTTCTATAGTGGGTACTTCCAACCTCCCCTCCCCCCAAGGATGCCCTCCCATCCATCATCCCTCCTCTCATCCCCCTTCCCCCTATCCTGCTGCAGGTTGAGATATCCCATTTAGTATGTATGTCATTTTCTCCCTGAACCAAATTCAATGTGAATGTGGTTTTGCCTTTTTAGCCTTCCTTATTCTCCCCTCCTTTGCACCCACTTCCCCTACATGAGATAGTTTACCCTACCATGTCTCTCCCCATCTCCTCTTGCCACTTTCCTCTCTCACCTCATAATTTCATCCCTTAAGTACTCTCCCTTCCCAACAAGATCAACCTATGCCGTCTGTCCATATATAACTGTAAACATATACACACACATTCACATATGTATTCATATGACCACACACCCTTCTTCCATTATTTTCATAGTGAGAAAGATATCATCAGTCACAGATATTGCTTTTCCATATAGGAATATAATTAGTTCAACTTTGATAAGTTCCTTTTGATTTCTTTTCCCTGATTACCTTCTCAGGCATCTCTTCCTTCTTGTGTCTGGATGTCAAATTTTCTATTCAACTCTGGTTTTTTCCTCAAGAATGCTTGAAAGTCCTCTATTCCACTGAATGACCATATTTTCCCCTGAAACAAAATACTCAGTTTTGCTGGGTAGGTGACCCTTTGGTTCATTCCCAGTTCTTTTGCCCTCTGGAATATCATATTCCATGCCCTTCGATCCCTCAGTGTAGAAGCTGCCAGGTCCTGGGCTATTCTGATTGTGTTTCCACAATATTGAAATTGTTTCTTCCTGGCTGCTTGTAGTATTTTCTCCTTGATCTGGGGATTCTGGAACCTGGCTATAATATTCCTGGGAGTTTTCTTTTGGGGATCTTTTTCAGGAGGTGATCTGTGGATTCTTTCAACCTCTATTTTGCCCTCTGGATCTAAAACATCAGGGCAATTTTCCTTGAGAATTTCTTGAAGGGTGATTTCTAGGTTCTTTCTTTGATCATGGCTTTCAGGTAGTCCAATAATTTTTAAATTGTCTCTCCTGGATCTATTCTCCAGGTCAGTGGTTTTTCCCATGAGATATTTCACATTGCCTTCTAATCTTTCGTTTGTTTGGATCTGCTTAACAGCATCTTGATTTCTCATAAAGTCATTAGCTTCCATTTGCTCCAGTCTAACTCTGAAGGAATGAATCTCCTCAGTGAACTTTTGAGATTCTTTTTCCATCTGGCAAATTCGACTTTTTAAGGCATTCTTCTCCTCATTGCCCTTTTGGGCCTCCTTTGCCATTTGAGTTAGTCTATTTTTTAAGGTGTTGTTTTCCTCAGTTAGGCTGTTGACCCTCATTTCATACTTTTCCTGCATCCTTCTCATTTCTCTTTCTAATTTTTCCTCCACTTCTCTTATTTGATTTTTAAAGTCCTTCTTAAGGTCCTCTATGGCCTGCAACCCGCTCATGTTTTCCCCTGGGGCTTTTGGAGCAGGACTTCTGACCTCACAGTCCTTTTCCCGCTCTATGCCCCCAAAATAGGAGTCTAGGGTTGCATTTTTCTGTTTCCTTTGCCTTGGCATGTTGCCACTTAATTGCTTGACTTTTGGGCTTGTTGCCACACTATGGCTTTAAGGCCAGATAGAGGAATTTTCGTCCCGAACGTGTGGGGGGCAACTTCCGTTTCTGGCAAGCTGTAAACCCACCCACGACTTCCACCCTAGATCACAATCCAGATCCAGGGAGGTTAAAGCAAGAGCGATTACCCCCCAAGACTGATCGCTGGATCTCCCCACGATTTGTAGGCTGGGAGCCGGAAATGCCTCTGAAAACTACAAAATGGCGTGTCTCCTCAGCGGCTTCTAGCCCCCAGGGGAGGGAGCTGACGCATTCCCCAAATACAGGTCCCAAAGTCCATAGGACACTAACCTCTTACTTTGTCCTAGGCATGTCTATGTTGATAATTCTCCTGGTGTTCTGGGGTTCCTCCAGCTGGCTGCTGGCCCTGCCGCCCTGGGGCTAAAACCTCGGCTCACGGGGACCTGGGCTCGGCTCGGCTGGGCTCCTGAGCTCTGCGCTCTGCCCGTTGCCGGCTCCCAGACAGCTGCTCTGGTCCTTCCTGCAGGGCTGCTGGGCTGTCCTCAGCGGGAGGTTAGCTTCTCTGTGTCGTTCTGTGGGTGCTGGGGCTCCAGAAGTTGTTCAGAGTCCTTTTTTACATAGTTTGTGGGGAATCTGGGGGCAGAGAGGCTTGGACGAGCTGTTTCTACTCTGCCATCTTGGCTCCTTCCCCCCCCCATTTTGCATTTTATAATGCTCTCTAATTCTTGTTTGGTCCTAAAGTCTTCCCCTCTCCACAAATCTGACAGCTAAACTATTCCTTGCTTTCCCATATTGCTTACAGTATCATCCTTTATACCTAGATCATGCACCCATTTAGACTTGATTTTGGTATATGGCATTAGGTAATGATGTATGCCCAGTTTCTGCCATACTGTATTCCAGTTTTCCCAGCAGTTTTTGTCAAATGCATTCTTATCCCCAAAACTGGCATCTTTGGGTTTATTGAACAATAGATTACTATATTCATTAACTGCTGGGTCTCCTGCGTCCAATCTACTCCATTGATCCACTACTCTACTCCTCTGCCAGTACCAAGCAGTTTTCATGACTGCTGCTGTATAATACAGATTAAAACCTGGCATAGCTAGTCCACCTTCCCTAGCATTTCTTTTCATTAATTCCCTTGATATTCTGGACCTTTTGTTCTTCCCAATGAATTTTGTTACTATTTGTTCTAGCTCTATAATGTAATTTTTTTGGTATATTGATTGGCATGGCACTAAATATGTAATTTAATTTAGTTAAAATTATCATTTTTATTATATTAGCTTGACTCAGTCATGAGCAACTGATGTTTTTCCAATTGGTTACATCTGACTTTATTTGTCTGAAAAGTGTTTTGTAGCTGTGTTCATATAGGTCCTGGATTTGTTTTGATAGGTTGTTCCCCAAATATTTTATAATGTCTGTAGTAACTTCAAATGGGATTTATCTTTCTATCTATTGCTATTGGATTTCATTAGGAATATATAGGAATGTCAAGGATTTGTGTGGGTTTATTTTATATCCTGCAACTTTGCCAAATTTTTTTATTATCTCAAGTAGTTTTTTTCTTGATTCTCTATGATTCTCTAAGTATATCATCATACCATCTGCAAGCTCTAAAACCTAAGGCCACAAAGTGTACATAATAATCTACCATAGGCCACCTTTCTGTTTTTATTTCTATCAATCAATCAACAAATCTTTATTAAGAACCTACCATTTGCCAGGAATGAGTTCATTATAGAACCACGTATGGGTTCTCCTAACTCTCGCTCCCAATGAAAGAACAAGTCTTCAGAAAAATGGCTATCTACTCTTCTCCTCAAGGTTCTAAGGGTAACTGTGAAGAGCTGGAAGTAGTCTTTTCATATGATCACTCTTAAGTCCCCATCTAGTATACACATTTATTTTCGAATTGCTATCAATTAGCTTTTTTTTTTTTTTTAAGCAATTGGGGTTAAGTAACTTGCTCAAGGTTACATAGCTAGTCAGTATTTGTGTGTGGGTGCTCATTTTCTGAGGCCGGATTCGATCTCAGGTCATCCCAACCCCGAGGCCGGTGCCCTTACTCACTGCGCCACCTAGCCGCCCCTTTTTTAGGGCAATTGGGGTTAAGTAACTTGCCCAAGGTCACATGGCTAGGTTTTTGTTTGTGTGGATTAAGTGTCTGAGGCCGGATCCAAACTCAGGTCCTTCTGACTCCAGGGCTGGTACTCTACTCACTGTGCCACCTAGCCCCCCCTGTCAATTAGCTTTTAGGAATAGATATTTATTGCTATACCTTCTCAATGAATATCCCTAAACTGGGACCACACTCCCCTTTCTAAATATACTTTACTCCAATAGAAAGCAAGGTCAAACTAAGATAGCATGCAACAAAGGAGTAGCACAAATCTCATAGATTTTGGAACTTCTTATTTCCCCTCTAGGAGTTCTGACATTCCTCTAGGCTATAGTTATTTTCATCCTCCATAGCTCATTCCTTTCTAGAGTGCTCAGGCTGATTTTCCTCCAGGTGCACGTGTCCAAGTTGTCCTTACCTCTTGAGGCAGGGAACACAGGGTAATCCAGCACTCTTCTAAGCATACTACTACAAACTATATATGTCTACGGGAAGTTGAAATCAGCCTTTAAACAAGCCATCCTTTACCCAGTCCCAGGAAGGAGACATAGAGGTGTGCTACCTCTCCCCGCTCTCACCAAAATGAATACCTTTCAGGTACTTAGCTCTACAATTAGCTTTTGGAATTTAAGCTAATGAACTGGTTGCTGTTGTATTCCAACATCATGTGGCAAGAGTGATTCTCTTCAACTAATGACAAGACATTTCTTCTGTGGTATCTTCTACTTTCATTACATTTCTATCTTACATTGATTCAATAGAGGTATATAAGAATAATTCACACTTGGATTACATCTTTAGCATAAAATATTTTATAGCTATATTGACTGGAAATGAAGAGTTAACCTTATTGGGTACTGTGATAATAACTGAGGATAAAAAGATAATATTTCAATGCATCATTCCCCTTAGGGGAGCTGAAATTATTTCATTGTGCACTATGTGCATGTCTATGTATATTTAATCTTTTTCAGAAAACAAATTATTATATCTGTATTATTTTGCTGATAATGAATCATATGGAAAGAGTGAAGTGTTGAACCAGGTTAACCTGTTATATTTGGCACAGAAAATTAATTGCCAAACAACTTTGGAAAAATTTCAGTCTATTCCTTCATGGACTATGAGGTGCTGACTATGCCCAGGGATCTGAGAGTTTTGTAATTATGGAACATTAAAATCATATTGTCTTTACCACTGACTTGAATTTTATAAAATCAGCATTTTGAGTAAGTTAATATAATGATAAGACTCTTCTGTAATCACAAGGTAAGTAAAAACCAGAACTGCAGAGGCTACTGTGTGGAACTCCCATAATCCTTTGTGCATCTTTTAATCATGTCCATAATTTTCTGTGGATTATAGTTAATTGGTTCAATGTCATCCCTAGTTTAGACTCTGTGATGGAATAGATCACGTCTTATTTATTTTAGGATCTTCCCTAGGACCTTCTCCATAGTTGGAGGTCAATAAGTCTTTGCTTAATGAATTCATATATTTTATAAATAAATATAGTTTCTGGGGAGATAGTAGAGTTAAAGGTCAAATAAGCCTTGGGCTTGAATATTACTTTCAGTAACAGTCAGAGAAATGCCACACAAATAAGCAAATCAACCAGAACCCATCAAAAAAGCAGTTGTAGTTTTGTTTGCATGTTTGTTTTCAAGTTTTATTTGCTTCTTTCAGAGGAGGGAACAACTAATGAAACAATCATGATTAATTCTAAGGCAAAAAGAACAACAAAGAAGGAAAAGAAACAGAAAAATGGCAGAAAATATACTCAAATATCAACATAACTTTTAGAAATTAACTAAAATTTCCTCAGCATACAATAGGGTAAATAGTTTAAAAACAACAACAACATTGAAGGAAACAGAGAAAGAAAGAGCATTATAAAGGGTGGAGGAACAAGATGGTGAAGCAAAGATAGGGATTTCCCTGAGCTCTTCCAAATTCCCCTCCAAAGAACTTTAAAATAATGCCTCATAATGAAATTTGGAGCAGCAGAACTAACAAAAGGATGATATGAAATAATTTTCAAGCCCATGGCAACTTAGAAGGTAAACAGGAAAGGTCTGTCTTACTAAAGTGAGAGTTGCACATAGTTCAGCACAAGTCATAGTCCTGCAAGCCAGCAGTAGACTTAGGGATGATTGAATTAATGATGGTACCTTCCAGCACTCCCAGCCCACAGATGGTAAAAGGGTCACACAACTGGTCAGGAGATTACATGCTCCCTTTGATGGGACCAGGTAGAGAACCCTGTTGCATTGACGACATAAGATTATGACTCACAGTTCCAGGGTGAGGAGGAACACTAACACACTAGAGAGGGTTGCCACAAAGCACCTTGGAAGGACTGAAAACTTACAGACCTCCAGAACGAGCTTTGAAAATAACAGTATGAAAGACCTGAAGATCAGGGCATGTCCCCTCTACCTGGGAATAGAACTCAACTTAAACATACAGTTAAAATTCAAGAAATAGGCTGGAAAATGAGCAAACAGTAGCAACAACAACAAAAACTGACCATAGAAAGCTACTGTCATCACAGGTTGAAATCAAAACATAAACTCAGAAGACAATAAAGTCACATGGAAAAGCTGCATCTGAAGTCTCAAAGGAAAATGTGAATTGGTTTCAGACTAAAAAATAATTCCTGGAAGAGCTCAAAAATATTCAAAAAAAGGAGAGGTAGAGGAAAAAATGACAAAAAATATGAGAGATGCAAGAAAATCATTAAAAAAAAGAGTTAAAAACTTGACCAAAAAGGAGAAAAAATATACTAAAGAAAATAGCTCCTTAAAAAATAAAATAGGTCAAATGGATAAAATAGGCACAAAAATCCACTGAAGAGAAGAATGCCTTAAAAATCACAATTGACCAAATGGGAAAGTATGTAAAAACGTTCATTGAAGAAAATAATCCCTTAAAAATTTGAATTGAGGAACTGAAAGCTAATAAGCCCATAAGACATCAAATACATACGTACATACATACATACATACATACATACATATATTTAAATTAAAAGAATGAAAAAATAGAAGAAAATATGACATTTTTGCAGGAAATAGATTGAAAAGAATTACTTTAAGAATTATTGGACTACTTGAAAGCAATGATTAAAAAAGAGCCTAGACATTATCTTTCGAGAAATTGTCAAGGAAAACTATCCTGATATTCTAGAACTTGAGGGTAAAATAGAAATTGAAAGAATCCATGAATCACCTCCTGAAAGACATCCCCCAATGAAAACAGTCAGAAATATTATAGTCACATTTTAGAACTCCCAGATAAAGGAGAAAATATTTCATGCAATCATAAAGGAATGATTCAAATATTGATTCAGATATCAAATAGCAGATTCTATAGTAAAGTGTAAGAGAGCTTAGAATATAATATTCCAGAGGGCAAAGGAGCTAAGACTATAACCAAGATTCACCTACCCACAAAAACTGAATAAATTCCTTTATGGGGAAAAATGGATATTTAGTGAAATTGATTATTTTCAAGCATTCCTGATTGGAGGACTAGAGCTGAATACCACATCTGAATTCACAAATTTTGTGTCTGACAATGGAAAAGTTGCATAACCCTTTTAATGGCTAACTTTGAAAAGAGCATTGGCCCTGAAATCAGAGGACCTGGGTTCAAATGCCGACTGAGAAACATAGTACTTGGGTGACCTTTGACACTTTCCTTTACCTCAGCTTACTGTTCTGAAAAAGGAGGGGTTTAGAATCTAATCACATTTTCAGCTCTAGACTCTTTCTATGATGCATTATCCTAAATAATAGAAAAATTGTAGGTCTGTACCAATGCAATGGGTTTCCTCATAGATGAAACCCTAGCTCCTGACCACTTTTAATGAACTAAACTAAAGACCAACCACATACCACTACATGTCTTTTTAATACATTATTTTACAAGAAAATGTTGATATAATTATGTTTTCATAAAAGTTTCAATGACCACTCATAGGAGTTTATTTTATTAGACAGGTATTTCCCTCTAAATATATTGTTTCAAATCCATAGAATACTTAAATGGTCTCTAAAGTGACCGAATGCCCCCCCACACACACACATACTATTTTTATAGCATTAATGAATTAATAAATATCATACCAGACAGTCTGATGAAATTAGTGAACAAAATATTTTCATATGGATCACTTGTGAATTCTAATGTGCCTTGGGCAAAACCAATTATAAGACTGTTCCAGGCATCTCCACTCACAGATTCCATGCAAGAAATTCTCACAAGTTAGGACATCACAGATATAAAGCCCTCCCAGAGGCAGCAGTAAGTGTCATACACTGAAGGTCATCTTTCCTGCTGGGTCCTCCCACTTCCTCATTGCTGGAAATGATCTTTGCTCTGGTCTCCAGGGAGGTTATAATGGATGCCATGCATCCATTAGCAAGTTTCTCTCCTTTAGGTGCTCAATATCTCAGAGTAGAAAATTCAGAATCTCCAATTCCACTTGCCCAAGGTCACACAACTATTAAGTGTCTAAGGTAGGCTTTGAGCCAAGATTTTCCTGACTCCATGTTCAGTACCTTATCCACTCAGCTACCTTTTAAGAAGCAAATCTGTTGAGTGGACTATCTTTATTTATATCAGGTTTTATAATATCATGAAACTTTTTTATTAAGAGAAAGATAATTCCAGGCAAAGTACTAATACATGACATTTGTTACTCTTACTGGTAAAGATGTTTCCCTCTCCCTGCCTAACATTCAAAAGAGGACAAAGGGAAAAGAAACGATACAGACAATGGAGTCTGTGTGAGTTGCCCTCTTTATATAGTCAGTTTGTCATATTTTAGTCTCATTGCTCAAATACCAAATGTATATTTGCCTAAAAGACTATTTTACAGAGAACCCATACAAGGCAAATGCTCACACAAAGGTCAGAAAAAGCAAAGCAAGGACACTCTAAAAGTCTCTTTGAAAAATTTTGGAATTTAGGACACTGGCACAAGATTGCCCCAGCATTGTATGCCCACATCAAAGAAAGCACTGTGTTCTATGAGTAAAGTAGAATTAGAGTGGCTCAAAAGAAACAGGAGATGCACCAATTTACAGACACGTCCACTCCAAATGTTCACATGGACTATTTGTGCCTGATCTGTGCTAGGGTCTTCCAAGCTTCTCTGGGTGTGATCAGTCATAGTCAGACACACTCTACCTTGACTCCAACATAGCAACGTCATTTTAGTCTTCTTCAACAACAAAGAACAGCAGCCAACCAACCAAGGAATCTTTTGTACAGACTTCTAAAACTGGGTCACTTATAGCTGTCTCATTTTATAATGTCTAAAATATTAGTTAGCAGTTGTTTTTGGAACTAGATTCAGCATATGTGATTTCATCAATGTTATCTGCAAATTTGGGGTAAGACATAGCCTATTTTATTTAGTAACCACTCAGAAGTAGATGTGGTGTATAGAAATTCTAACCAGGGATACCTGGATGAAGAGCCATCTCTGACATGTCCTAACAGTATTACCCTTGGCAAGTCCCTTAACCCATCAGTGCTCTAGGCAACACTCTTGGGTCATGAGTCCACAAGAAGATGCCAAACTGCATTGGTTCTATATCATGTGGAGTAGGAATTGCAGGTATTGTAAACAGTCCCCTTTTGATAGATCAGGAAATTAACATCAGAATCCTAGAGATCCAGTCAGTTAAATAGGAAATAGCACCATAAAGAAGACATGGATTTCGGTCTTCCTTCCAAGTAAACACTTTAACCTCTATGTACCACTGTCTAACCACAAAGAGGATACAACAGTCACTCAGTGATTGAAGTAGAAAAAAGAATAGATACATATGTGAGTTCCTTAATATGTACAAGGTATTTAGTGCTGACTGCTAGGGATACAAATACAAGAGAAAGCCTTGGCCTTTAAGGATCTCATGTCATAATAGGAAAAGACAACCCATAGAGGGGAGTAGTAACCAGGAAAGGGAGTTAGAGAAATCCAATGTCATGTCAATTCCAAAAACAATTGCATTAATTTGATTACTGTTCCTGGAGTAAGGGGTAGGAAGAGAAAAGAGTAAATGTGTGGTCACACGTTGAAATGAAATGAACCGATTAACCCTTGCTTTCAAAGAAGTTAGATCTAGTGGGAAAAATCTAGATTTTGTGCTCACAAACTCACGAATAAGTCCAGCATGGCTTTGAGATTCTAAATATATGAGGGATATGTAACAAAATGACACGGTCAAATTTACAACTTTTGTTCATGTGGCACTACTTATGAAAAGCTTTGAGCTGCTTCAGGATGGCAATAACCCTTTGCTTTGGTATGTTCCATAAGGGAGTAATACAAACTGCCAGCTACTCACAGTAACTACTCCTATCTTAAAGAACTTAGGAATGTGTGTGTGAGGTGGGGGACTTTCAAAAAAAATAGCTTTTTAGTGGCTACATTTCATTTAAGAATATCAATGCAGATCAATATTTTAAGTCTCCACTCTTCCCCGCCCATCATCAGGGGTTGATTTTTCCCAGGGCTGGTTAATGGAATGTCAGTTATCCCAGGGAGAAAGAGTAAAACAATTGCTTCAAAAAGACTGAAAAATCAATAAATATAGCTGGAAAAGCAATGTGATTGATACTATTCATTACAAAATTAATCATCTGGCTTAATTTAATATGATTTAATAGCAAAGATGATTTCATTCTTTCAGAAGACAAGTCCTGGAAGGAAAACAAAATCCTCCCTGTCTCTTTGGGATTATTTTACACATAACTCTGGCCTGCAGAATGGCAACATATTCCAGAATTATTAGCTGGTTCATTATCTCCTGGCTGCTGGGCAGAGAGCAGCTGCCTCCCTTTAGTTTGCCCAATAAGTTCCAAAGCCTCTGTCCAGAGTGCTTGGAGATGCCCTGCCCCTCCCTCTAAAGCTTGTTCCTACTGTTGGAAGCAGGGAGTGTAGATATTCTTCCTTAATTGGCATAACAGGGAATAGTTGATGGAGAATAACATGAAATATTTTTCTGTATGAAGAACAAGAAAACTCACGCCCGCACCAATTTACAAGGAAAATATCAAATCCTAGACGTCCTAACTCTGCTCCGTGACCCAATTTTCCATCAGTTTTCTAAGACTGACTCTGAGTTTTTCTCTTTTAAGGTCTAAGGACTGAGGGATGCAGTGAAGTCGTGGGGAACAAGGAAATCTGATAAACACTGAAGTGTGGGGTGTCTTTAAAAACAAACGATTGGTAAAATTGCTTAGGGACTTACAGCAGCTTAGTTCTGTGATGAAGCTTTTATCTGCTTCTGGTAAAAAGGAAAGGTTTGCCATTGGCTTGGAGTTTTCAATTCAGTTTGATCTACAGTGACTACTATGTACCTACCTACAAGAAAAGTCCTGTGCTATGTCCTAGGAGCCTCCGACTGGTTTCTCAGAGTTCACAGTCTAACAGGTGCCAAAGGCATGTAAGCAAGTAACTGTGATACAAGGGAGGAGAAAAAAAGAGCACAAAGGATGATCAAAACTACAGAGATGGAAAAAGGGTTCGCACAAAGAAGCGAGCCCCCGGAGATGTAGAGTTAGGATTACATAGCATCCACTGGACATCTGCACTCAACTGGCTCTGACTGCCATCTGCTTTGGAGAGTATGGAGCCCTGCACAGATCATGCTGTTTATTTAACTTGATGGTGATTAACACCCCTTGAAGCAAGTCCCAAATTTTCAATTTATGGAAAAAGGAATCAGACCAGGCATGGTCTGAGCTACAGGCGCCTGCTTATTTTCTCCATATTCTAGATGTGTGTTCATCATCCTTTCTTAGAATGTAAGCTCCCTGTGGGTGTAGACCGTCTGGCTAGTAGAAGGAGTGCAAGGCAGAATACCCAGCACATAGTCAATGCTTAATGAATACTCTCATCATTCTTATTCACTTAAAGAATAATATTATCATCCATTCACTGAAGTGAGAGAGCCTAGATCCAAATTTGATTCCCTGATTCAAAATCTGGATTTCTGGTCCCTATTCAACATTGCTTTGGTTTGGTAAGAATGCCAAAACTAATATGTATGTAATAAGAAAGGTGGTGTGGCAAAGGGGCCAGACACTGGCCTTGTAGTCAGGATAATCTATGTTCAAAGTCAGCCTTTGCCACACACTGAGTGACCGTGGGTAAAGAATTTAACTTCTAAGGGCCCTGGGCAAATTCCTAAACTGATTATTTATAGAACTGGTGTTAATCTCCTTTGAGATTTTTCCCTGGGATCTTTCTCTATTAAAGAAATATCATAACAGTATTTTAAATAGGTGTAATTAGAAATCTATGTGTGCATATATATGTATACATACATGCATGTATATCCACATGTTTACATTTATGTATATATGTTTATGTGTTGATTTATAATAGATAGGCATATATATATGAAGAAAAATGTATACAGAGTATTTTGAAGTTTTCAAAACTATTTTTCATAACATCTCTGTAAAATGGATATGTGTTGCAATTTCCATTTATAGAAAAGTCCACCAAGGATCAGAGATGTTAAGTGATCTGTCCAAAGTCACACAGATGGGTAGTATTGGAAGACAGATTCAAATCTAGATTTCTGCTGAATCCAAAGCCAGTGTTCCTTCTGCTACAGTAGGTTGCTATGAATTTGATAGGATAGACATCACAGGAACCCTTTGACTAGCTTTCCATGCTGGTGCTAAGAACCTCCCTAGTGTTACTCTGTCTTCTCTTCCTAGCCTTCCCTCATATTGCTCATCTCCATACTCCAGACATACTGGAATGCTTCCATTTTATAACTCTATCCTATTATTTTTTGCCTCCATACATTTATAGAAGAAAAACATCATGCCAGAACACCTTTTTTCGCCTTATCAACCTTATCAAGTGAGCTCTTCTTTCTCAAATTTCTCCCAACAGTATATATGGATGTTTCCTTTATCCCTATCACATTTTTAAATCATATTTTCATTTAAGATTTATGTACTGAGTCCCTATTGTGTACAAATCAAGAGAAGATGTGGTTAGTTTGTTGAAAATTAATTTCAGAGTAAGAAAGATATGACTTCTTTTTAAAAATGTTTATTGATATATTTTATTTTTACATTGAAGTTATTTTCATATGATGATGATGATGATGATGATTGCTTTTTGGAGGGCAATTGGGGTTGTGACTTGCCCAATGTCACACGGCTAGTTTCTGGGTTAAGTATCCAAGGCCTGATTTGAACTCAGGTCCTCCTGAATCCAGGGCTGGTGCTCTATTCACTGTGCCACCTAGATGCCCCAACTTGCAACTAGCACATACTGATTAGAAGTGTACATTCTAAAGACCTTCAAAACTATCATAGTTATCTGTGTACATGTCACATGCATATAAAGCTCTTCCACAAGTAGACTCTAAGTTTCTTGAGGGCAGGTATGATATTATTTGGACTACAATATCCCTAGTTTCTCACACATATAGTAGGTGCTTAATAGATGTTATTGACTGGTAGTTACTCTGTTACTGTATTTCATAAATGGCAATCACTTAACCCTATTTGCCTCAGTTTCCTCATCTGTAAAATGGGCTAGAGAAGGAAATGACAAACTGCTACAGTATCTTTGCCAAGAAAACTCCAAAAGGCATGAAGAAAGGTTGGAAACAATTAAAAAATGACTGTAGATGTTCAAAGAATTGAAAATGACCATGACATTCATCTTAGAACCATTACTGTGATAGTCAATGAAGAAAAAGCTAGAGAGAGCCAACATCTGAACTAGGCTTTAGAGGAATGGACTCTGTAAATGCCAAAGAAAGATGGTTATGATTCCAGGCCCTGTGATTTTAAAAGGGAAGACGACTCTGAGGGTTTAAAAGGCTCTAAAAATGAAATTTGGAAGAACAGAATTATGAATGGGATCAATGAAAAGGAAGATGGGGAGATCTTCTCTCTGTGTTGACTGAATATATTGTAATGTTATTTTTCAACAAGTAGTCTCTCACCCATATTCAGAAAAGCTTGTTCAAAAGATACCTAGTGAGAATTTCATAAAGGGAACAACGGAATCGAGTGCCAGTTTGTCGCTGAGAAATTGTGCCAAATTAATTTCATTTCATTTTTCTTAAATAATTATGAGGACAGAGAAAACTTCAGAATGTTAACTATGCATTTGCCAATATTTCTCATTATATCCTTTTAAAGTTCCAACAGTAAAATATTATTTATTTGCACGGATTAAGAGCTGGTTGAACAACTACATCCCTGAGTATTTACTGATATTGAATGGAGGATATCCTACATCCCTTTCATTTTTTTTTTTTTTTTGCTTTTTGTTTGGAGGAGGGAGGGCAGGGCAGTTGGGGTTAAGTGACTTGCCCAAGGTCACACAGCTAGTAAGTGTTAAGTGTCTGAGGCTGGATTTGAACTCAGGTCCTCCTGACTCCAAGGCCACTGCTCTATTCACTACACCACTTGCCCACCCCAATCCCTGTCATTTTTGACATTTTTTATCTTAGAATCATAAGATGTCAGGGCTGTGGGGCACATGCTAGAGCATTGGATCTGACATTAGGTAGATCTGCACTCAAATCTGACCTCAGTCAATTACTAGTTGTTAGATACAGGCTGATCACTTCACCTTTATATTACTCAGTTTCCCCACATGTAAAATGAGAATTACTAATGGCACCTATTCCATAGGGGTTTTGTGAGGATTAAATGACCCAATATTTGAACAGTATTTTGCAAAGCTTAAGGTGTGAGATGGATGCTAGTTGTTATAATGGTGAGGATGAGGATGATGTTGACAGACCACAGAAGTAGTCTATTTCAACATGCAAATGAGCAGCAAACCCTTCTATAATATCCTTGAGAACTGGACATCCTTCATCTACTTGAGTACATGAAAAAAAAAGGTTTTCACTACCTACAAATGGAGCCCATTTTACTTTTTAACGTCTCTGATACTTAGGAAATGTGTCCTAAAATAGAGTTAAAACATTCTTCTCTTTAAATTCACCCTACTATGCCTCAGTTTATCCTCTTTAGGCAAGAAAAAAATGAATCTAAAACTTCTTCCACATGATAGTATTTCTTTTTTTTCTTTTTTTTTTTTTGGAGGGCAATTGGGGTTAAGTAACTTTCCCAAAGTCACAGGACTAGGTTTTTTGTTTGTTTGTTTGTTTGTGTATGTGTGCGTTAAGTGTCTGAGGTCAGATCCGAACTCAGGTCCTTCTGACTCCAGGGCTGACACCCTACTCACTGTGCCACCTAGCTGCCCAACATGATAGTATTTCAAATATTATTTTACTTATTCTTCTCTTCTCTAGTCTCATCATCCCAAATTCATTGAGCTAATCTGAAATCATTTATGAGCATGGAGACTCCTGCTCACTGTCCTGAAAATGTAGTCAAATTTATGTGTGCCCTTCTTAAAACATGGCACCCGGGAATGAATGTATTCCTTGAGCTGTAGGTGCTTAAGAAGAGTGAGAACATTGACTTCAACTGATTTGGAATTCTGTCCTTTCTTTTGACTGCCTAAGGTTTCAGTGGCACTTTTAACTGACATGTCACACTGATGATTCTTATAATCCACTAATACACCAAGAACTTTTTCAGATGGCCCATTGACTACATAATTACCGGTGTAATTGATTTTTGTTGTTGTTGTTACTTAAGCATTGCCCTTGGCTGAAGATATTCACCAATTGGAAGCATAAATACATGTCTCTTGACAGACACAAGGTACCCTGAGCCACAAATTACAAGTAACCAAGGGAATTTATTTACAGCAGGTCAAAGAAAAGACTTGGTTTCTTCAGAGGTACCAATAAAATATTACTGGCCAAATTAATAGTATAAAATGGTGTGCACTTGTATGTATACACACAGTCTATCTCTTTGTCTCTGTCTGTCTCTCTGTCTCTGTCTCTGTTTCTGTCTCTCTGACTCTCTCTGTTTCTCTCTGTATCTCTCTCTCTCTCTCTCTCTCTCTCTCTCTCTCTCTGTATCTCTCTCTCTCTCTCTCTCTCTCTCTCTCTCTCTCTCTCTCTCTCTCACACACACACACACACACACACACACACACACACACATACAGACACACAGACACAAACATCCATAACGCTCCCTGATTCCTCCAGGGGGATAAAAGTTCTTTTCTCTAGGGAGCATGGTTTGGTGGATGGGAAACAGACCTTGGTGTTATAAAGAATTGGATTGATGTCCTCCCTCTCTCATTTACTACCTAAGAGATCTCGGACACATCACCATATTTGTGACTTAATGCCCTCATCTGTAAAATAAAGTAGTGAACTCAATATCCTCAAAGAACATTTCCAGCTCTACGTTTGTGATTATACCATCCTCTGAATCTAGTCAAATATCCCTGGCCTACATTATTGATCTTCCCCCAGACCCCGTCTCTCTTAACTTGCTCCAGTAATGATTACTTTGCACATTATTTTGCACATCTTCCCTCTCTGCCAGTCTAACAAAAGATCTTAAAGGGCAGGAACTGATTCATTATTGTCTTTGTATTACTAACGCCAAATACAATATCTTGCACATAGCAGGGACTTAATACATGAATGATGAATTTAATTCAATTCAAGAATTATTGAATACATGGTGACACAGAGTTAGGTAAATAACTTACATGTGCAAAATGAAGCAAGGAAAGGCAATGTGAATCCCATTTAAACTTTTTCTCATATGTGGCTAATACATTGGTTAGTTGGCTTTGCTACCATACTTTTAAAAAGACATTCTGTCTACTTGAAGATTTTAGAGTAGTGGAGAGTGAGGAATATGAAAAAGGGAATGCAAAATTAATAGAAGGAAAAAATATAAAAGGAGGAAAAATCCAGAGCAGTTTTACTTCTATATTGTTAAACTTAATATAATAAAAATCCCTGCATTTAATAAATGGCTAAAATTTCCTGCACAATCCTCTGTTTCTTTGAGGAGTAAAATCTATTTATTTTCAGTGAATATTAAATTTAAAATAGTAACAAAAATTTGAAAAGGAGAAAATATTAGTGTACTTTGGTCTAGGAGAAACTCAAGACTCCCTGCCCAGGATTGCTGTATAGAGATGGAGTGGCAAGGGCCTTGCCCATGGTTACCTAACAACCCTCCGTTTGTCAGAGGCACAGCCTGACTCCAGGTTTTCCTGGCTTTCACATCAGTTCCCTTCCCACTATGACCTCAACACTGAGAAGAGAGGTGAAATTCAGATGGGTGCTGGATTTAGGAAGACCTCAAGTACATGGAAATAGACTTTGACCAACCATACCATGCTTGTCCATGCATGAATGCTAGCATTATGGGTTTTTTTGTTTTGTCTTCACCTTTGTAACTTCAGGGTCTGACACATAGTAGGTACTTAAAAGTACTGGATGGAGAATGAAAGACCACAGGCCTTGCTATCAAGAACTGTTGAGTTTCAAGCCTGCCCCAGATACTTCCCAGTTACATGATTCTTAAATCATTGAACGTTTCTGTGTCTCAGTTTCCTTATCTGCATAATGGGATAATTATAGCACTTACCTCACAGGGTGGTTGTGAAGATTAAATGACAGTTTACATAAAGCACTTTGCAATCCTTAAAATGCTACATAAATGGCAGTTATCATCCTTATTATGTCTACACCAAGAGTTTAAAATATTCATCCATTATCCATTAAATTTGATAATGTTAAAATAAGTTTAGTTAGAAAAGATATATTCTCCACCATTTACCATTATAATCTAACTTATTAAAGAAGCTCAAAAAATAAAGATTCTAAATGTCAGGAACATAACTTTCTATTGAATTAGTGAAGGGCACCAACACATATATTGTAAATCATCTGGGGAGGTGTTTTATTTTTTCTTAGTAAATATGTATAAAGTGTAACAAACTTCAAAGTATTAAGATTCCCAAAGGCCTTATAATTTGATGAGATAAAATCATATGGACTAGTCCATGTTTAAGAAAAATGACTCAATTCAATCCATCAATTAAAATCCTTTCAAACTTGATGAGACAGAGAGAGAGAGAGAGACAGAGAGAGAGACACAGACACATAGAGAGACAGAGAGACAGAGACAGAGACAGAGACAGAGACAGAGAGACAGAGAGATACAGAGAGAAGAGACAGAGACAGAAAGATAGAGGGAGTGAGAGATGTTCAAGCTTATAAAAACCTTTTCTAAGGCATGCCTAATTCCCATGACTACAAGTGCAGCATAGTATGGCTGATACTCTATCGTCTTTGGGGTACTGTAAGTATACTTTAAGTTGTTGTAAGAGGTGAACATAGGGATCCTTTGCTTCCTGCTACTATATGAGAAAAAAATGATGAGGACACCCTAACAGCTTATGGACAGCAGTCATTTTAAAGCATCTACCATTGTCCCCTGATGCCTTTCCTGTCATGGTGGCAGGTCACTCCAGTATTAGACGTGGATTCGACAGACCAACATTTCAAACCTCCTCTGATACTTAGTATTTATATCACTGGGAGGGAATCGCTTCCCATTATTGGGCCCTATTATTCACAGCTTTAGTTTACCACCTCATCTAAATCAAATGAGGCCATATTTACCAATGGGCCTGGGATGTAGTCGGTACCTAATAAAGGTTTGTTCCTTTCCTTTCCCTTTCCTTTGTGTCCTCTCATCATCATTTGACACACGAAGAAGGAAAGGTATGTGGACACAAGATGTGTATTATTCAAAGTTAAACCTGCTTTACTTAATAGTACTGACTCGACTCCTGCCTCCCAGGCCAGTAATATTTCCATTCTATGAAGCCACTTCATCAACTTAATGCGATGTGTTTTAACTGGTTACATGGATTCAGGAATTTGAGAGAGATTCATCAGTGTATGACAATTATAAAAACAAGTTATTTGAAGAAAACCTGACTCCCTGCTCGGCCTGGACATTAGCATAAGCCCAAGAGATGGACATTTAAATATGCTGAAACCGATATAGAAATCATCCTGGAGATGTTAGGGGGAGGAATTGTCCAGTCCATCATAACACCAAATTTCTGTTTAAAATGGGCAAGCAATAAACATGCTTATTTCCATTTGCTTCTGAGATAAGCAGCTCGGCAGGTAAAAAACACCCAAGATCAGGGGGTCAGCACAAAAAGCTATAGAATTAGAAAACACCGTACACCTAGCAGCTGCAGATGGAAAAAATGGGCTTTGTGTCCTGCAAATGCCAGAATTGTACACAAAGTATCAAGCTATGGGAACAGATGCCACCTTGGGGGGTTACATGACATGCTGAGAAAGGGCAGGCATGGTGTCCTGAAGAGGAAGCTTGTTTGTGAAGAAATATTTACAGCTAGAGAGTTTGCTACAAGGAGAGATGATGCACATTTTAAAGTGGGCAGAGGAGAGAGGGCTCTAGACAAAACAGAGAGATATGTGCAAAACTCTTGGGGAATAGCAGCGCTTATTATCAGTGTTGTCTGAGCCACTGATAGTGTTGCTGTTGCTGCTGTTGTCCTTGTTCTCCTCATATCTGATGGAAATCAGATTGAAACGGGACTAGGCCATCCTGCTCCTCTTGCTTATTTGTGCTTATGTCCAATGGACAATGGCTCAAGCAGATTAGATGGCGGATTGGAGGAATAAAACCAAAGTGTCAGCATGTAAGCTCACCATCTTAGGCTCTCTGAAAGCATCTCCAGAATAGCCCCAAGATCAGAGAGGATGATTGGGGCGACAAGTTTTCTTTCTGTTCCCATGTGGTTTTCCTTTCTTCATTGGATCTCTATATTTTGAAAGCTTAGCCTTCATGTGCATTGGAAATTATTAGAATTTGTCTGTTATAAAAATGTTCTTTTCATGGGTCAGGGTTGTGATCAGAGAATTGTGGGCAACAAGTTTGGCCTGTGATGTCTCTCAGTTTCCAAATTGCGTGTGAAACTGTCAAGAATATTTTGTAGTTTGTATTTGTTTCTCAGGCAAAAAGCTTCCATTGTCTTTAATATGTGTCAAATACAATTGTGTAATTGACATCATATAGCTCACCCTCTCAGGTAGGCAAGGGAGAGGAGGGGAGGAGAGAATTTTAAACTCAATTTAAAAAAAAGTATTATTAACTTAAAAATGTAATTGAGATGTATTTAATGATATAAAATGTATTAAAATACTATAGTAGGGGCGGCTAGGTGGGCAGTGAATAGAGGCCGGCCTGGAATCAGGGATGATTGAGCCGGCCTCCACACTTAATCCGCCAAAAAACAGCCGTGTGACCTTGGGCAGTATTAACCATCCTAAGGGCTAGGTGGAGTAGTAAGAGTGCCGGCCGGAGTTTGATGACCGGTCAGATCCGCCTCAGAAAATGAGCACACGCATAAATAATGACTAGCCGTGAACCTGAGCAGTTACTTAACCCCATTGTTTAAAAAAAAAATACTATAGTAAATACTGGGAATAAAAAGGAAAGAAAAAAGGCTGTTCTTCCCTTCAAGGGAGAGAATTCTAGTGCAGAGACAACATGCACAAAGCTATGCAACACATGCATGCACACACAACACATATGTGTACATATACATAATAGTATGTGGTATATATGTATATACACACAAACACACCATGTTTATTGTATATATATATATACATACACATAGACACACATACACACAGTGTGGGTGTGTAAATATGCACATATGCATGTATGCAAACACACATACACACGATGCACACATATAATACATGCATGTATGCATGTGCACATATACATGTATACCTAACATGTTTATGACACATAAACCTGTGGTGTACAATTCTGGCCACTTGGTCATATCCTGTTGCTAGTCAGTAATTTTTAGCTTCTTACAACCTGTGCAAATAAATATCACATTTTTTTTCATTTCTGTGTAAATTACTACTAGCAATAAATTCGGTTTACTTCATAATGACCGTGTTATAATTTCTGGTAGCAATGACCTGGTCTTGTATCATTATCAGAATGTTCTCAATGACAGTAAACAAATCCACGTGTCTCAGTTATTTTTGGACACTGCTCTGTCAACACTGTTGGACACGTTCATGTAAGTATCACTCATTGAGAGACTTTTGGTTCTCAGTATCACTATTACCACTGATAGTACTAGCACTATGAGGCAGTTTGCACAGTGGTTAGAGCTCTAGATTTGCGATAAGAAGACACAAATTTAAAGTTTATCTCAGAATCTTTATAGCTGCAAGACCTTAGGCATGTCACATAAGCATCAGGTGCCTCAGTTTTTAAATCTATAAAATGGAGATAATATTTGCATCTACTTCACAGGATTGTCATGAAAATCAAGTAAAGAAATATATTGAGAAAGCTTCAAAAATCTTAAAGTTTTATAAAGGTACTATCTATTATCATTATGACTGATAGTGCTGACTTTAGAAATATGGATAGTGCAAAGAATATTGCATTTCTTAAGAGACATGAGTTTGCATCCCGGCTCCCACACTTACTACCTGCTTTATAATGGACATTATCCATCCTTCTCAGTTTTATTTGCCTCTCCTATGAAATAGTGACCAAAATATTGACACTTTCTGCTTCATAGGATTGTTAGGAAGAAAATGCTTTGTCATACTTTAAATGACCAGGAATGGGCACTGATTTCTAGTGAAATCCTAGGATGGATTATTAAAGAGGTGAATTTAAGCATCTAGAAACACAAATGTGATTACATAAGGCCAACATGATGTAATCAGGTAAAGTGTATATAAGGTTACCATTAGATACATTTTTGATATCCCTGTCCTCTGATGGATGAGTGCTTTGTCTGTGCTATCAATTCATGAGGTACCCAGGACATTTATGCTCATTTCACTAGTAACCTCATCTCTGGCCTTTCTGCCACTTCCCCACTAGTTTTGTTCTGATAATTTCACCACCCCTATACCTCCCAGGTCACTTTTATGTTTTTACATTAGAAGATAAGTTTCTCAAAAGTAGAGACTGTATTCTGTTTATATTTGAATTCACAGCACTTAGCACAGTGCCTGAAACATACTAAGTATACAGAAAATGATCCATCCATCCACACATCCATCCATCCATCCATCCATCCATCCATCCATCCATCCATCCATCTATCCCGCTATGTAGGTAGTTAGCTGTTTATCTATTCATATATCTCTGTCTCTATCTCTCTTTGTCTCTCTCTATCTCTCTATCCCTATCATTTATCTAACTATCTACTTATCTATCTATCTATCTATCATCTATCTACCTATCCATATATCATTTTACTAGAAATCACTAAGCAAAAATATCAAGAGAATTATGTAGATATAATTTATCTAGATTTTAGTGAAGCAACTGATAATTTTCCCCACCATCGTTCAGAAAAAAAAATAGGGAGAGATATTATCTAGGCAGCAATACAATTTTGTGGATTTGTTAATGATTGAATCATCAGAACCAAAAAAGACATTCATGAATTCTTCAGTGTTGTCCTGGAAAGGAGATTTCCAATGCAGTGTTTCAGGGATTGGTGTGTAGTTCACTCTGTGGTTCTTAACATTCATTTTTAATCAAAGATTTGGATAAAATTAGAGATGGAAGCCTTATGTAACTGACATAAACCTGGGAGTGACATGTAACCCAATTTAAAAAAAAAGTTACAGCTTTCAAAATTATTTTGCCAACCTGGACTGAATCAAATAAGATTAAATTTAATGTAATAGGAAGCAAACAAGTCCCTTCATTTTACAAATGAGAAACTGGACTTTCCTAAAAGCACATAACTGGTTAGAGCATGGAGCCAGAAATCAAATCCAAATCTGATTTGAAATTCAGCACTTTTTCTATTCCTCCATCAATCATTATCCATTTATTTAAAGAAAAATACTATATGCCAGGTATTCAGCTAGGCACTGGGGCTACAAATAGAAAGAATTAAAATATTATTTCTCTAAATGACCATTGTATAATACTCAAAAATTCACATGAATCTGTGTCTTATCAATGTGCTTGTTCCCTCCAATAATGAAGACCCCAAATTTCTCATGTCTGCTCATTATGATTTTTTTCCATGTCTTCCCATCAAAATGGTGGGGTGCTCCATATGTTCCCATTCTCCATATCATAATGCTGTTTGCATTGATCTCAAAGAATATTACAGAGCCACCCCTATGACATCAATATTCAATCAAAAATGTTTTCATTAATCATCCATACATGAAAACCAAGTGGATAAAGGTTGAATATTGTCTGGATTAGGAAATTCTGCTAATGGGCAGCGTGTGGAACTCACCATCTCACTGTAAACATGAATTGTATTAGATTTTACTAACTCGAAAATAGTTGAAAAATATATGCATGGTTTATACTCTGAATTGATTATCTTCATGCATTTTATGTCCTTTTATTAGAATATGAAAATTCTATGACATTTTTATCTTTGCATCATCAATGATTAAGAGAATGTCTGGCAAAATTTTTTATTGTAAACCTGTGACTTCACTGGTATCGAATTTAGGACCATTGACCTAAAGATAGCAAGAACCATGGAGACAATTAAATCCAAAACCACTTAATTTTATAAATGAGGAACCGGGGGCTAAGACATCATATGACTTGTTCAGGGTCATACCCCTTGTAAGAATATGAAACAGGGTTTGAATGTAGGTCTTGCTAAAACTCCTTCTACTAAGCAGGATAGCAATAGCTCATTCATTTAGGATCTTAAGGAGCTATCAAGAGCAAAGGTTAAGTGACTGGACCAGGGTCAAAAAGCCAGGCTGCATTCAAAATAGTACTTTTCTTCCTGACTCTGAGGCTGGTTCTCTAATCTATTTTCTCTCTGTGTGGAGAACTGAATCACATACATGACACTATATTGTTACTAGCATTCCTATAATTATCTAGCATATATTATATGATGTTACATAATGTTATATTATACTGCATTATATTATTTAATTCTTTCATATCAAAATATATATATTATTATAGTATACATCATAAGGCCAGCTAGGTGACGCAGTGGATAGAGTGCCCAGTCTAGAGTAAGAAAGATTCATTTTCCTGAGTTCATATCTGGCCTCAGATGCTTAATAGCTGTGTGACACTGGGCAAGTCATATCATTCTTTTTTTGCTTCAGTTTCCTTATCTGTAAAGTGAGCTGTAAAAGGAAATGTAAGCTACTCCAGAATCTTTGCCAAGAAATCCCCAAAAAGAGTCATGAAGAGTCAGATATGATGGAATTACTAACCAACAAAATATAACGTCATAAACTTGGCTATGTACCTTGTATCTTATTTGATCCTCATAAAGACACTTTGAGGTGTGAATTTACTATATCCTCATTTCACAGATGCAGAAGCAAAATCTCTGAGACAGGTTAAGTGACTTGTTCAGGGTCACACAGCTAGTAAGTATGTGAGACAGAATCTGAATTTGAGTCTCCTTGATCCATTGTCCAGGGCCTTATTCCCTTTTCATCTGACTAACCCCCACCCCAGGTTTCCAAAGAAGTAAATGGAATAACCTTTATTTCTGATTTTGGGGAAGGCATAACTTATAATTCGGTTGGATAAAAAGGCCCATGAGGGCTCTGATCTGCATCATTGGAGGGAAAACTCACAGCAGAGAGATGATTCAGTACTATTGAATTTCATACATCTTTTTCTTTTATTTATGATAAATTTAGCAAGACAAATACTCAATAAATAAATGTGTAATAATCTACAAACAAAGAACTCATTGTTTTATTTACACTGTGCTTTTGCTTTGAAAAGCATGTGTGTTTTCCTACAAAAGACAACAACAACAACAGAAACATACACAAAACCCCAAATAGCAGTTTAAATGAGATTGTATCAGAAAATCAGAGGGCCCCAAATTTAAAACAATGTCAGAGCGTGAGCTTAATGTTGTTTGGCAGAAAATATGTAAAAGGTTAGCCTTGCCATGTGGATAAAATGACTTTTGTTCACAAAGCCTCATGTCAAATTTCCCTCTAGTGAAAAATGCTTCTGTGAGGTGCTAACTTGGAAGCCATTGGTCAGCAAATGACCTTGGAAGAGATCTGCGGTGTGACCTGTCTGGAATCCTACAGCCAGCTGGGGGGAGAATGCGCCAGAGAATCAGAGGCACCAAACTCTGCCTTGTGTGCCTGTGAATGTATGTATATGCGCGTATATATGTGAAAGTTTGTTTGTGAAAATTCCCCACAGAAATACTTAGCTGCACATCACTTTGCCTAAGAGTGAAAGAGATGTGCAGCATTTTGGTCACTGACTCCTCATAATGGAAATGCAAATTTAAAGATCTTTCCTGCCCTGGGGTTAAGTGCACCTGGAGCCTGTGGTGGGAGGCTTGTTTTTTCAGGAACACCCACATCTTGATGCTGTGTGACTGGGCAGTGGGTCAAGAAGGTTGTTACATTCTCTGAGCCAGGAGAAGGCTATATAATCCCTCATGTGAGGCTTTGCTTTGGGGCTCACTTTGAGAAGTGTTGTGTTATTTGACCAGATGAGACTCTGGGCAGCCATTGAGAGCCCCCTGGCTTTGAAAACCCAGATGTTGATGCTTCCCTCTCTGGTAACTGTGATTTGGTATTGATGTATGTAATGGTCGGGCAGTTTGGAAACCTGTCTATTTTATCTGTATACTCTGAAGTTCGGGGTGCTGACCTTTTTCCCCTGAACTAGGTAAACGGAATGTTTATTTGATTAAAGTAAGCTTGTTAACGTATTTTGAGTTGCTTTCCTTTACAAAAGCAGATCTAAGAACCTGTGTTGGCAGCCACCCTGGGGATGTTGGGGTGCTTGCTGCTACACTCCTATAGAGGCTGCCTGTCTCCATAGCATGCTGACAGATGAGCATGGCCACAGTCAAGGTAGCAGAGTGGGCTTCCTGCAGAACAGAGTCAAGAAGAGAGGAATGCAGTCCTCCTCTTTGCTACTTGCTGCATGGCCCCTGGCAAGTCACTTGATCCCTCTGATCTCAGCTGCCTCCTTTGCAAAAGGGGGTGATGGTAGCATGTATCTCACCAAGGGTATTGGCAGAATCACATGAGATATGTATGAAGGGCTCTGCAGATCGTAATGTGCTACATACATAGCTAGCTATTTGTAAATCATAGATGAAGAGACATAGTACTCAGTAGAGAGAATGCCGGGCCTGGAGTCAGGAATACTCATCTTTGTGAGTTCAAATCTGGCCTTGGCCACTTACTAAACTATGTTACTCTGGGCAAGTGACTTAACCCTGTTTGCCTCAGTTTCCTCATCTGTAAAATGAGATAGGAAAAGAAATGGTACACTACTCCAGTGTCTTTGCCAGGAAAACTCCAATGAGCTCAGGAAGAGTCAGAAATGACTGAGACAGCAGAAAAGCAACAAGGAAACACGCAATGATGAAAACCACATGGGGTGACACACAACATGACTATTAATTAATGGGTGAGACTCCAAATGCCACACATGTATATCTTGCATAGCTTTGCATAATGCAATGGACAGAAATTTGGATTGGGAATCAGGGCTGTGGTTCAAATCCAAGCTCTCTGTGACTTTCAGGTCTCCAAGGAAGATTTAATTTTGGCTTTGTTGGTATAAATAACTCTCAGGCAAGTCAGCACCTCGCTGGCCTTGGATGCTCATTTATAAAACTAAGAGATTAGACTAGAAGGCTTCTGCAGGCTCTCCTCCAGTCCCACATGTAGAACTACACAGTACTATGATTCCTTTACATTCCTTCAAGCCCACGAGATACACAGACAGAATTCAGACATTAGAAACTTGTTTCTGTATCTATATGAAAAAGAGGGCCTTCCAAATTAGTTTGACTTTTAATATCCATTTACTAAATGTTGTTTATCCATTATCCATTCACCAGTGTGTGTGTGTGTGTGTGTGTGTGTGTGTGTGTGTGTGTGTAATGTCACCAGAAGCAACTTGAATCCTGGCTTTGACTTGCATTAGCTATGTGATATCTTGGGTAGGCCCCTTAAACATCTTTGAGATTCATTTTTGTTGTTCAGGATTTTCAGTCACATACAATGTTTTGTGACCTGATTTGGAGTTGTCTTGTCAAAGACACTGGAGTGGTTTCCCATTTCCTTTTCCAGCTCATTTTACATATGAGGATACTGAGACAAACAGAGTAAAGTGACTTGACCAGACTCACTTTACTCATCTTTAAAATGGGACTACATCTAAGCCAGAAAATATTTTTTTAGGAAAGCATGGGAAATTGAGTAAGAATTATTACTATTTTATTAATTCTCACACCACCTTGTGAATTCTGAATGCAAACTTCTGTACAGTGTCAATCAAATGAGTATGTGGAGCTATATGTGTTGAATACACACACACAGAGCACAGAATACTTTTGCAAAGTCTAATAAAGTGAAAATGAGGGCGGATGGAGTGAGGCATGACACAGGCTAGGGGGAAGAGAAGCCTCAATGATATGCAAATGCTAGGTAGAAAGGAGGCCTATGATCAGAGTAGCATTTGAGACATCTCCCAAGGAATTATCGGTGCAAAATAGACTTTCCCAACTGATTCAATTAAGGCAATGTATCCACACTGCGAGGAAGGTTACGGGTCTTGGGTTCATTAAAATCCATATCCGATTTCTGTTTGACAGCCTCTCAAAGATTCCCTAGGGACAGTCCGGCCGTTTTTGATCAGGTTTAGCTGCATCTGTGACTCTTAAACAAGAATGTGGATATTTGTATGCTTCTCCTCCTCCTCTTTGCAAATTCTGGATAGAAAGCAAGAGCATGCAGATAGCAGAGGACATCCAGGGCAGAGGCGGAGGCAAGAGCAGCAACCCATGCATCCCTGTCAGAGACCTGGCCTTTTCAAAGGGCAGCTAGGGACCTTTCCCTTCTAAGCTAAGGGCCACCCCTCCAGTGACTTCCTTCTCTTTATCTAGTTATTGGGGGAAAAGTAAAATAAAATGTTCTTGGCTGAGTCAGGTTGATTGCTACCACATACAATGCATTTTTCTGAGAGTTTGAAAATTACCTGTGATTGGTGCATGGGTAAAGTTGAGATGGCTGATTGTCTCTAACAGGAGGGAACTCCAAGGATAAAGTGGAAAAAAATGAAATCATTTCTATATGGACTCAAAACAAAATCAAAGCCATAATAGAAAATAATACTATTGGCCAAAACTAGTCTGAAAAGGACAGAGTGAGCAGGTGAAGGGGTTTTATGGGAGACAGAGCCAACTTGGAGTACACTGGCAGTTTAGGGAGAAGGGAGCCATGGGTGGGGGAAGCTGGGTGAATGGCTCATAGAGAACACAGAAAGAAGGAAAGAGGCTAGATTGAGAATGGGATATTCCAGGTGTGAATCCTGACCATGGCAGCTATAGCTCTCTTGCTTTGGACAAGCCATGTTACCAATTTCCTCATCTGGGAAATGACAGAACTCTCTTCAAACTCAGGCCTTTCCTCAATTGGTTCCATCACAATAACTATGATTTTGAGTGGAATCTTGCATAAACATACACATGAACTCACATATAACATCCATATATTGGCAGTTTTCTGTAACTTGGCAGTGTCTTTGACTCATCTTTCCAGGCTTGTGACACATTACTTCCCTTAACCCATCCCAACTTTTCAGACCAACTGGCTGACATAATGTAGCTCAGGAAGGCCATGCTTCCTCTTATCTCTGTGCTATTCTACTTGAATTCACTGTTAACTGTGTAGACTACACTCTTTCCTCCCCTCTACTGCTTATAATCCATCCTTTCCTTCAAAGCACAGATCAACTGCCCACTCTCAAGAGATGCCTTTCTTGATACTCTATTCCATGTTGCCCCAGCCCCAAAGCCTTGTTCCATTTACTTTGCATTAGCTTATAGGTGTGTAAGCTGAGTTAATAGAATGTAAGATCCTTGAGGGCAGGGATGGTTTTGTTTTTGTTTCTGTACTTCTAGGACCTAACCTAGATTCCTGGCCTATTATAGATTCTTAATACTTGCCCATTGATTCTTTCATCTTTAACTCTGTATTTGAAAGAAATCTTGTTTTTGTTGGATCACCAATGGGTTTTCATATGGGATAAGCTCATAAGTTTATAATGCAGAACTCTAGTGTGTTAATTTACAATGAAAATATACTTACAAAGACTGAAATAACCTTAATGTTTAAAATGAATCAGTTCTTGAGTTTATAAATCTGCTGTTGCTGAAAGGGAACTCCTAGGTCATGTTGTGTAAGCCACTCAATTTATAGATGAAGAAACTGAGGCCCAGATATGTGAAATGACTGGCCTAAGATTCTACCTTGTCCATGGAAGAGCAAAAGCTTGATTCCAGACTATGAGCCCACAGCTCTCTCCATCATGCCCTATTCCACTGGTTTGTGGATTTCCAGGCAGGCAGCTAGGTGGTGCAGCATTTAGAGCCATGGGCCTGGAATCAGGGAGATCTGAGTTCAGATTCCATCACAAATAATTATTTGGTGGCTATGTGAACCCACTCTGAGCCTCAGTTTCTGAAAATATAAAATAAGGACAATAATAGTATCTGCCTCACAGGGTTATTGTTCTAAAGATCCAAAGACAAATATGAAATAGCCTCAGCTCTCCAAGAGTTTACATTCTGAGGGGGAAGGAGGAGGATAGTCAGTCAATACACTTTTTTAGGTGCCTACTGTGTGTTAGGAGCTGAGGTAAATTCTGGAAACACAAAAAGAAAAAGAAATAAAAGATAACCCCTACCTGTATAATCTCATGGGGTAAGACCCCACACAAGAGAAAGATGAAAAGGGACAGCCACCGATACAGCAATTAAAGAATTACAAATCGAGTACACCCATGTGGGAAATGAGATGCCAGAAGAGTCATCAGGCCCCCTCCCCACCTTGCATGGGACAGGTTATGACTGTATCCTCCAATCAGAGAGGCAAAGAATACTGATGAGGTGGCAGTAACAAGGTTCATTACATCTTGCAAGATGTTTCCCAATGATGGGATTACTTATAGTATGGAGGGAAAGTCAAAAAAGGTCAAAATGTCCCCACAGAATCATGGAAGAAAGGCATGGGCACAAAGGAGAAGCCAAAGTGAGGTCAGAGGATTTAAGGAGGGAGAAAGCATTTTGTACCATGGCACTGTGGGGTGACAGGTGAGAAGAGGAAATCACAGGCATGGTACTCAGGCTAAATCTTGAAGGAAGGGATGGGTTTCAAAGACACCCATGGAGGCAGCATAATGTTCATTTTGAAGCATTCTGAAGCAAACAGAGAATATTGGAGCTGAAAGAGATTTCAGTGAGCATTTTGTCCAATTCTTTCATTTTACAGAGGAGGAAACTGAGGCCTTAAGAGGTGAAATGATTTGATTAAGTCATATGGGCAGTTAGTGAAAAATTGGAACTCAAAAATCTAGTTCAGTGTTGCTGTGCCCACTGCATTTCACTGCCTCATGCCATCCTGTCATCGGCTCCTTTTGGTCCATCCTCCCAAGTAGAACTGTTTTAATTGCTTGTACTTGAAACCTCAGTGCTTAGTGCATGACTCAGCATCCAGTAGGCACTTAATAACGCTGATTCCTTTAATATCAGACGTTTTCTTGCTCATCTGTATGGCCATGTCTCGTGGGAAACATTTTTTGTTTTGTAACTTGCTTTTAGATAAAATAGAAATTAGTTGTTTGTTTTAGAATGATATTATGTGATTAAACTGGTTCCCAACACATGAGTTGAAAGGGACATGGAAAGTTATTTAATCTAGTCCTGCACAAGAAAGTCCTTTTATTACATTCCCAATGAGTGGTCTTCGGCCTTTCCTAGATTTACGAGGAGAACCCACTCCCTCCTGAAGTAGTCCATTTAAATCCTGGCTATCTCGAACATATGTGTGTGAATATATGTGCATGTGTAAATGTATGAATATGTATATATTATCTATTATAATATATAACATATTATATACACATATGCTCATATTTTATATAATTATATTAATGTATTTTATATACACACACATGCATATATGCACATGTATAAATATCTGTGTGTGCACATGCTGTATACACATACATGGACATGCATATATACATATGCATATATGGATTTATATATTTCACCTTGCACCCCCTTAAGCCTAAACTTTCCTCACTCTAACATTTAACCACTAATTCTCTCTCTGCCCTTTGAGATTTGGAAGAATGTATACAACCACCACCCCGTCCCATTCTTCATGACAACTTGTCAAATTCTTGAAGATGACTCATGTGCTATCCATGTCCTCATATGGCATCACCTGTAGGGCCTTCCTTACTTTACTCACCCTCTTCTAGAAATTCCCTGCTTTATCAATTTCTTCCCTAAAATGAAGTCACTCAAATTACATTCAATGTTGCAGAACACAGGGCAGTAGGACTGTTACTCCCTGTGCTGTAGCTTGGGAAGACACTGCCTTGAGATTCACCCAGTGGCCACCATAGTCATGCTGACATCTCACAGTTTAGAATTATATGAATTCACATTCTGATAAAATAATCTTTCTCTTTCTCTTTGTCTCTGTTTCCCTGTCTTTATTCCCGTCTGTCTCTGATTGACTTTATCTCTCTGTGTCTCTCTGTTTTTAGCTCTCCTCTTCTTCCTCCTCCTTCTAGTCCTCCAAATCTTCCTTTTTCTCATTCTTCTCATGAAATGACATCCAGGCATGATTTTTCCAAAGTCAAATATAAATTTCTACATTTGGCATTAAAAGCTCTCCATGACCAGGTCCCAGTGTACCTTTCCAGTTATAAACTGCGGTCCTCTCCACACACTGGAAGAGTTGGTGCTTAGCCAATGAACAATCCTTCAAACACAGCATTTCCCATTGTAACCTATACCTTTTAATTACTCAGGTTCCTTTAAGACTCCTCTCATAACTATCTTCTAGAGGAGGAATTTCCCAGTACCCCCATTCCACTGGGGACAATGTCTTCCCTTCTGGGTTTAATTTTTGTCTACTAAGTATATATCCTCATATTTTTAATGGACCTAGTTATTTACCTCTTGTTTCCCCCATTAGAATGAAAGTTCACTGAGGGCAGGATCTTTTTTTGCCTTTCTTTATATCTCCAGTGCTTAGCACAGTATCTGGAATGTAGTAAGCATTTACAATTATTGGCTAGTTGACTGTCATCATGTAATTTTTAATTTGATTTGTTAAAATGATAAAGCCATTTACACTTAGCTTTATTTTAATTCATTTTATTAGTTTCACCCAAATGCTTGGGTATCCTTCTGAGAGGTTTGTTTGTTTGTTTGGTTTTTTTTTTTTTTGGTGGGGGGAGGGAATGGGTATACTATCTCTATCCAGTATGTGCTAAATAACCCTCCAAGGTTTGAATCACCTCCCAATTTCAGAAACTTTTCATCTCAGCCTCGGAACAGTGCTCTTAGACAAACATATGTCCCCTAACAAACTGTCAGTATCTTTCATCCAGTCACTACCAATAGCTGCCTGTTGAAGTGAATGAACACACTTACTATAAGCCATGTCCTTCTCTAAAAGTGGGGATGCGTGTTTCACTGTGGGAGATTTGGGGCTTGTGTGCACTGGCGTGTGTCTCTCAGAGCCAGAGGTGGGCAGTTGCAGGGATGGAGAGTATGCAGAAAAAGGGTGGAGACAGTGGGAGAGAAGAGGAGGGGAATGTTGGTAGAGAACTTGGTGCTAAGTATGATTGCTCTGCCAGTATACAGGAATTGGGGCAGCTTTAAAGGCTGGAATGAATTTTAACCAACAGAAACTGTAGCAAATACACACGTGTAAGTAAGATGGGACATAACCTTTTCATGGAATTTTCACATCACGTTCATTGTAAATTTTAATCGATTTTGTCTACTGAATTACTCTCCAGTTAAGTTCTTAACTGTACAAATAATTTAGTCAGCCATTACTGATAGTATAAACACACATACACACCTATACATATATGTATACACACATATACATGCATATATGTATATATTTATATATGCATGTATATATTCATATATATACCATCTGATTACATATACATATGTATATATGTATCTATATCTATACCCCCCCCCACACATATATATATATATATATATATATATATATATACACAGATATTAGCTAGCTATCTATCTCCAGTACTTAACACAGTTTAAGGCATATAGGATATGTTTAATAGTCGGCTAAGTCACTCACTTACTAATGGAAAGACCTGTTTATAGATTAAACATCCACACAAGTCACAAGGCAAATACTCCAGACAATCCCTGTGAGGGCATTTCTTTTCTATCCCCCCTCACCCACTACCAACCTGAACAACTTCATCAGTCAACAGGGGAGAAGCAAAGTGGCTACAGGAATAGCAGGTACCTTGGGCAAACACTGGCCATCAAGTCTCTGAATTCAAGGGAGGGACTTCATACAATGTTCCTTCCATGATCTAACTTCAATTTCCATTTATACACTCCATACAATCCTCCCGTTCAAACTTTATCTTTGTAGAGAAGTGCATTACTTGGAAAAGGCCCAAGTTCTCTCTCTGTCACAAATTACCATTTCCCCAAAGGCGATCTCACATCAGTCCGAGGATTTTTTATTGCAGTTAATTCAAATTGTGCACTCTTGTGTGTAACACTGGATACTGACAATGGGAAAAGGGGGGCTCAGGAATAAGGAGCAGGGTCCTCATATTTATTGGCACGTGGAACTTCCTAATGAATTTTATCAGCTTACAAATCAAGAGACCATTTTCTAATTGAAAGCAACAAATTTGCCATAGAATCTGAAATTCAAAGTGTTCTTTCTGCCTCATACATAATTGCCGGTGATAAAATCTGGTAGTTTAAATTTAACTGACAGCAATGCATTGTTGATGGTGCATGGATACAATTTCATTCTGCCCTAGCAATGTAGGCTGCATATTACCAACAGTGTAAAACATTTCATTCCATTACAATGTGCATAGCCAGCATAGAAACATGTCAGAAGAAACAGAGAGATATCTAATAACTGTTATTGGATATTACTACAGGGTAAGCCATTACGTGAGGGTATGGGAGGGAGCAAATTAAAGGAAATCTGCCCCACGTATGACACTTATCAGTTATCTTATCATGGGCCTGTGTCTTTATTCCTCTTAGCTTCTATTTTCTGACTTCTAAAATGGGCAGAAAGATCCATTCAATTTAAATAAAAAGCAGCTTATTTATTTAACAATTGCTGCATTCCAGGACTTATGTTATGCTCTGGGGACTCATGGACAAAAAATTAAAGCAGTCTTTGCTTCTAGAAACTTAAATTCTATTGGAAAACATCAATAGCAATCAGTCACTAAGAGTTTATCCACCACCTACTGTATGCAAGGCGTCATGCCTGGCACTAAGGATACAAAGATAAAGAAAACCAGTCCTTCAGGTCAAGAAGCTTATGATCTACTAGAACACATCAATGAGTAATCAGTCTACAAGTATTTATTAAACAGCCACTGTTCACCTGGTACTGTTTTTGATGGGACCAACATGCAAATATGTTCTACAGGAACATGCCACAAGACTGTTGGGTTATCATACATAAAAAAGAACTCTGAAAAACTTAAGAAGTTACATATAGGTGAGATTTTATACTTGGAGGAGAGCACACAGAAAACATAAAAGATAAATGTGTAGAAACAAAAACATTGGCGCCACATTTAATTAATGAAAAATGGAAACACATAATTATTAAGGGAGGGATGCACAAACTAGATCAATCATTATTATGTAGGTTTAATCTGTAAAGTTTTCCTAGAGACACCACGTTTGAAGGAAGAAGAACATGACTGTTTCCTGGAAAGGGGAAGGAAGGTCTGTAGGCTTTAGGGATGACATATTAAGGTTTGTCAAAACTATTCCTTGATGCTAAGGTGTAAAAAGCGACAATCAATGACATGGTAAACAGTGAAATAATTGACTAAACAGTGCTGAGAGTGGTCTTAAGGGAGTTGGACACAATTTCACCCATCCTCAACTAGAGATCTGTAGTCCCATACTCTGCTTTAGTCCCTGCTGCCAGCTTGTTGCCTGAGTATGGCAAGCTATTGCCCTTCCATCTATCCTGGCTTCCACTCATACAAAATGAGATGGAACCCCCCAAATAATAACAATAAAGAAAATGAAACATCCCCTACATTGAAAGTGCTGACATTCTGTTGCTGTGTGGTGTGTGCTGGAGGGCAGGGGAGGAGGCCTGAGGATATTCAGAGTGTACACAAAGAAGACAATAAAAGAATACAAAGTCATTGGACAGCTACTGGGTGAGGGTGGTAGATAGTCCTGGTGGAGAAAGTCACAGCTAAACTAGGCTTGAAAAGGTGCCAGGCGTTTGAAGGAATTATTTTCCTATAAGGGCAACATTTCTATTGAATCTCCCTTTGTAAGAAATGACTAGCTTCATGGGGCTCATTTTGGGTTGCCACTGAGAAGTATTTCTCATTTGAAATGAGCAATGGATCTGGAGTCAGTTGAGAATCCATCTCTGACACTTATTACCTGTGAGACATTGGGCAAATCCTCAACAAACTTTGAGTGTTTATTATGTGCCAGGGACTTTAGGGATTATAAGGATGCAGTAGGCATCTTCACCGTCCTCAAAGAGCTTACTGGCTCATCTCATCCCCTAGAGACACAATATCCTATGTTGGAAACTGGGGCAAATAGCATGTGCAATACACACATGCATGCACATGCACACACACATCCCCCCCACACACATACACACTTATTTACACATCCAATTTATAACTCAAGAAGTGAAAATGTTGCAGGACAGGGCAGCTAGATGGCATAGTGAATAGAGCACCAGCCCTGAAGTCAGAAGGACCTGAGTTCAAATCTGGATTTAGACACTTGACATACTTACTAGCTGTGTGAGCTTGGGAAGTCACTTAACTCTGATTGCCTTGAATTCTTCCCGCCAAAAAAAAGGAAATAAAAAAAAAGAAAATATTGCAATATTACAGAAAATTTTCTTCCATAAAAGTTGCTACTATTTCTGGTTTTAATTCTGCTGAAGTCATTCGTAAGCTGAATTTTTGTACTGTTTACAATAGCTTGCCCTGAGAAAAAGCCATGGCCATGCTTTCCAAGTTAGATTTCTGAAAGCTTCCCTCTCTGCTTCACAGAATTTTTGTGAGGGTCAAGATTGCTATGGTAGGTGAAATCATTTGGAAAAGTTGTAAACATTAGAAATAGGTTGTGGGTTATACAAAAAGTGTCTGAGACTGTTTGGCCTACAGTTTTCAAAGTAAAGTGACCTTGACCTTGTGGAAATGGGATAATTCACTTCCCTCCAAGATTTTCCTTTTCTGTCAAATTTATTGTCTATTACAGAGAACTAAAATTTGAGTTGAGTTCCATTTGCACTAAGGGGGAATGGCAGGCTGAGTCACCCTCTGGGAGAACTGGGGAATAGAGTGCCAACCTTACTAGGCTAGCTTAACTATAATCACTGTTGTCTTTCATGTAAATAATCTGTGATCTCAACAGGATAGGCACTCCAAAGATGGGAAATCCTTCTATAAATTCAAGTTGCAACCCATACATGATAGTTAGAGATAAAATCTGATAGTTTAAATTTAACTGACAGAATTGTTGATGGTAAATAGATACATTCCCTTCTGCCCTAGTGATAATACAAGTAATTCTGAATTACACAAAGACTCAGTCTCAACTTGCCTCGACCGCTCTCCCTCATATTGAGCTATCCATGTTAAAAAAATATATAGGAGCGGCTAGGTGGCACAGTGAGTAGAGCATTGGCCCTGGAGTCAGAAGGAACTGAGTTCGGATCCAACCTTAGACACTTAATGCACACACAAACAAAAACCTAGCCGTGTGACCTTGGGCAAGTTACTTAATCCCAATTGCCCTCAAAAAACAAACAAACAAACAAACAAATATATATGCCAAACAACTGCTTTACACTAGTAGGTTACTTTGTACCAGAGTAAAGGCAGCATATCCATTTTGGTGAGTCAGTCCAGGTGGGTGGGCTTGGTAAGTTTGCCTGATTCAGGGGTCTTTCATAAGGATCACAAATTGACAAAATCCAAAATTTATATATTTCCTGTTTGGAAACTTTTCACAAATCTTGCCCCTAGAAAGCATATTAAAAATACCTTCAAATGAACTTTTCAAGATCAATTCCAATGATACTGGGAAGTTAGACATTTTTGTATCCAATAGGGTTGGTCTCCTTCAGGAGAACTCACTTTTAGCTCTGGGATCATAAGTTAAAGAAAGCCCAGAGAAAGTCCTGCTCTCTGATGGTACCCCCTATTTTACCTAGTTACTTTTGTTAACTAGAGTATAAGCTCACCTACTTCTAAGCCAGTGAAGGAACATCAGCTCTGTTGCCCTCCACATTCCAGTAACTTGAAGCAAAGCCCCCCATCCTACTTATAGCTCTGTCCAATATAGTCAAAACATAAGGCATGTGCTACTGGGAAAATAAAGAGTTGTCACCACTTTTCATGATTGTTGGCCAGATTCCCAGTCCCTTCCATACTGAAACGTGATACCACAGCAACATCTGCTTTGAGAAGTAATACTTTATGTTGTGAAAAGCTAACTTTTTAATAAAGCTCTACAGGTTATAATTGGAGTGGAAATTTATCTTAAGTCTTTGCCTACTAGAACAAAAAATAATTTTTACTAGAAAGGGAATGTGTACAATGATATTGATATAGAGTACACTAGAAAACTCTATTATCATTTTTTTCAAAATCTTTGAAAGTGAATTTAGCATAATCAATTATTTTATATGCAAAATTCAAAGACAGCTTGCCATCTGGTAATTAGTGGCCCTATTCTAATATATTACTGAGACACAAAGGAAAATAGCAAACACTGATGAAAAATAACTGATCTTGTTTCACACACACACACACAGACAAACACACACACATACACACATGCACGCACGCACAGAATCAATTAGGTTTTTGAAGAAATGCCAAAAAAAGTATTTCAGCCAGTGCACACAATTACACATCCTTAAGCATAGTGCCATAGGCCCACACAATCTCCTTTACCGATTTTAATAATAAAGCAATTATATAATAAATAATGAAAATAAACAGTAAATTTAATAATTAACTCATAATAAAAGAAGAGAAAAGGTCAAGGTAGAACCATCCATCCATGGATGAACATGTTGATAACTTCATTTCCAGATATAAGCAAATACAGTGGCCTCACCATTTTTGTTTAACTTTCCAGGCTTGGTCTAATTTTTAGTGAATCTTTTAAAAATGGGATAGTGCCCCTTTATGATATTGTTGAATATTTAATGGCCTTATATACAGATATGTGGCTAAGCTCACAGTCCCTCTAAATGTGTTGCTTCATATATTATTCCCGAATAACAGGATTTTGGGTTGGATGGGATCTTAAGAGCCATGGAGTCCCTGGACCTGAACAGGAATTCCATCTATAGTGTGGCCAAGTGGACTATGGATTTCATGAACTTGAAGACCTCTAAAGAGGTAAAACCCACTATCTCCAGATGGGCCATTTTGGGACATCTCTGATTATTAGGAAATACCATTCTGGAAGATCATGCAAACCTGCAGATGGTGTTTTGTCTTTTGTTTTTTGGAACCAACTGATAGAAGCATTTTAAATATATAGGAGAGAATGGTTTTATAAGTGATGTTTTGAAGGTTTTTTAAACAGGAACTGATACTCTAAGGAAAACAACAACAACTACAACTACAAAATATATTTATGTTTGTTGGGGAAACCTCTGCAGAAACAAACCACACAATCCAATGTCCCAACGACTTCCGGAATTGGTTTTGAAATCTATGAAATTCTAAGTTGTCAGAATTCCTGTCCTATTCATCTATACGTTTTGACCTCATGGAACAGAAAGTTCTAAAATAATCAGAATTTGTCTGAGCAGAAAAGAGGCATCAACACTGAAATTAATTAAACAGCTGGAAACCTCACAGGGTTTATCTAATCCCAGTTAAAGCCCCCATTCAACCTCCTTCTTGCCCTGACTTCCTCGTTTTGGGAAATGATTCCACCATCTTCTTGTCAACCAGGTTGGGAAGTCAGAGTCTCCTTTAAATTGGGGATACAGTGGGTGACCTTTGCATCTTTCACGTCTGACCAAGAACTAGATGCTCCACGGTGCCTTTTCCATCTGTCTTCGTGGCCATTGGAAGAAATTGTTCTCTTCCTTTCACTCTGCTAGGGGAAGACTTCACATGCTTTGAGTAGACACCTTCCTAACTCAGCAATGGCTTTGATGTCTTTCTGCTACCCTCAACTTTGTTTAGCCTTTCTGAGGAAATGGTTTACCTAATATGTCCAGTGAGCATGTTATAGCTTCTTGGAGTCATAGGTGAGAATTGAGTGCCAGGTAGACAACAAAGGTGGATGAGAAGACTTGGAAAGGTCTTGCCAAGCCTTCACATCAGTGGTACTAGTGCTCCTTGAACACCCTATACATCTGCCAGATGCACAGATGCATATATTATGTATATGTAATGTATGTCCTTTGCATGCATATACATATACAATCAAATATATGTATATATACATACACCATATATATATATATATATATTTATACACATAAATATATACCCACACAGTCATTTTCACAATATATTCCCATACTCATCTATTCTAACAAATAAGAAAAATTAGAAAAAAATTAACCTTGTTTATGTTTGTGTTATTGATGAACTTACCATTTCCCTTATGAAAGCCAGTCAGTCAACAAGCATTTATTAAATACTCACTATGTGCAAGGTGATGTGTTAAGCATTGGAAATACAAAGAAGACAAAAATCATGGTCCTTGTCTTCAAGGGGCTGACCTGCTCATGGGAAGGCTACATCTGAATCATGGTACATGGGTTTAAGGCTGATTGATCCTCATGGAACTTGTCTAAATATGCTCCTGTTCCCATGTCTAATACTCCCTATCAATGTGCTATGAACATATAAGAGCATAGGATGGACTCATGAGAGATGGCTCCAAGGATGACCGTAATAAGAAAAAATACAGAATTGGGAGTTAGAGTCAGGGTTCAAAAGCAAACCGGGCCAATTTCTATCTAAATGACACCAGGTAAGAGATTCTATTTTTCTATGTCCTTATCTGGAAAAAATAGAAGATGAATTTTCTAACTTCTAAAATCCCCGCTATGATCTGATCATTTCCTTGGTGTGAAGGAGTATGCATGTAGTAATCCTGTCCACCAACAATATTTACAATTTCCTGGCCAAACTCGGAGTCAGTTGCCTGCAGTATCTAGAGATTAAAGCACTTGAGCTAGCATCAGTGAGTACTATATGACAGAGGGAGGCTTTGATCCTAGGCCTTTGTCATCCCCAGCCTCAACTGCTATCTGTGAGTAAGTGAGGTTCCTGCACTCTGCGTGAAGGATTCCCCAGAATAGTTTTATGGAACTAAACAAATAAACACGTGAATCATATCAAAGACAAATGGCATCCTCCTCTACTAATTTTAAATGATGAAGGCCAGTTAGTCATATCACATACATTTAATACACTCATCTATCAGTTAACATGTGTCAGACACCACAGTAGATTAAAAAGAGAGGAGAGGAGAGGAAAGGAAAGGAAACAAAAGGAAATTAATCCATTATGGAATATGTGTAACCAAAAAAACACTTTGACTGCCATCTATTTAAACTCTTTCCTACTTAAAGATCAGTTACCACTTCTTCAATGAAGTCTTCCCTGATTTCCCCTAGCTCTGTCCTCCCCGTGTGCTTTCTCTCTCTTTCTCTCTCTCTCTCCCTCTCCCTCTCTCTCTCTCTCTCTCTCTCTCTCTCTCTCTCTCTCTCTCTCTCTCTCTTTCTCTCCTCTCTCTCATAACACATAACTGTACATTCTGCCTATATGTATTTTGTCCTATGCTCCTGTCTCTTCCCTTCTCCTAATAGGATGCAAGTTCCTTAAGCGCTGGCTGTGGTGCTATTGTTGTCATATTACCCTGAGGGACAGAGTATCAGGCCCTGCCATTGTAGGTGGTTAATCAGTGTTGCCAGAATTGAATTGGACTAAATATTGGTCTAATTCTCCTTAACTTTAATTATATATGCACAGGGAAGGGAAGCTATCTCCCTCTATTTGTTGTAATCAAACACGCATTACTTAACTGGGAATTAATGAAAATCCTGCTGTGACAGAAAAGGCAAGTTTGGGCTTTATTTACAGGTCAGGCCATCAAATCAGAAGTTGCCCAGGGCATCGCTGTTAACAGTGTGTCACGTGAAACCAGGACACTGGAAGCTTTCCAGTTCTGCAAAAACGGGGCATATAAATCAACATATCAAGATTTATCTTAACAAATGACACTCACATACATATACCCATACCTCATGCAATATTTAAATACAAAATTCAATGCTGAACATATAAAACCTTAAGTTACAAATTGTGATTTGAAATAATGAGAACTTAACTACCACTTGAAGTAATAGGAACTTAACAAGACCTTTATGGTCCATTCCCCACTTCCATTGAAGTATTATTACCCTGACGGATTACTGACTGCCTCTTCCCCCTGTGACTGGTCATCTCTTGAGAAACACTAAGACTGAAAGGAGGTATTCCACATAGCAGGAACCAATGAATAGATTTCAGAGGGTCCATGAATTTGCATGGGGGAAATACATACACAAATATAATTTCTATAATTACTTTGGTTTCCTTTTTGTTTTACATTTAGTTTTATACCTTTACAACCACTATTCTGAGAAGAGGGTCATAGGTTTCACTGGTTCACTGGACTGCCCAAGGTATCCATGACTCAAAAAAACATGAACAATCCCTTCTTAACCTTTATAAATAGACCAGGATGCCTGGACAGCAGGTGACCAGGGCTCCCTACAGTCCTTGTATGTGTTTTGGAAAGTAGTCTATTTTCTTTCTTTAAATTATCTCAGAGAAGAGTGGGTATCCAGCAGGTAGAAGATGGGAGGGGAGAAAAGGAGGCAGGAAACACACACACACACACAGCTACTATGTAGCAGACTTTATTCTAAATACTTTACAAAGAGTATCTTATGTGATCCTCACAACAACTCTAGGAGGTAGGTATTATAATCCTCATTTGGCAGAGGAAACTGAGGCAGAATTTCAGTGATTTGCCCCAGGTCAACACATCTAGCAAGTGTCTGAGGCTAGATTTGTACTCAGATTCCTGACTCTAGGTCTAGTACTGTATTAACTAGCTACCCATAAGGGGAAAACTGAACATTTCATTTCCATTCTTGAAGTTTCAAATTTTACTTAGGATTTAGCTCCTTATGCCTTTCCTTCGGTTACTATACTAAAATACTAGGATGAGGTACATAGAGCTTAAATATACCTTTGAGGTCATCTGATCCAATTCCATTCTTTCATGGGAAACCAAGGCATGGGTGAGTTAAGAGGTTTTGTTAAAGTCACATAGCTGGTATAAGACTAATTTGGGCTAGGCTCCTCTGACTCCAAGCCATAGAAATAGAGGTACCTTTAAGAAATGGGGAATAAAGGAAAGATAAAGGCCTGCCTTTCATCTCATCCCATTGTCATCTTTTATAAAGCATGGCAGGTGAAAGTGGAGAAGCTGTTTACAAGCCTATTTCACAGAATGACTGAGGAAAATGGTTTCACTACCACCTGGAAGGCCTTGAAAGGGAACGTGGGTCCTAAAACAGTTTGTCTTTTGCATTACTTTCTCTCCATTACAAAAGAAATTCAACTAGATTCAGAATTACTGAAAGAAATAATGAACAAAATAAATGGAACGCTAGCCTAATTTTCTCACATCTTTGGTTTCCAAAGGTTGATTTCACCATCAGTATAACAGGTATTGATGTTTACTTGGGTTATTTAACTCTGTGGGCTATTATATTGAAGCCCAATAGTATCTACTTTCTTCTTCCAATAGATCATTTCTATATTGAGTGATTATCTAAAACTTTTCTGGTTAAACTCAAAAAAATAAATAAATGCACTCGACCTATGTTTTGGGAGAGAATTCCACAATCCAGTTCATATCAGCAACCATTTATTTACCACCAATTCTATGGCAGGCACTTTGCTAGGTGCTTGGAATAAAAAGGCAAACATGTTTGGCCTTTGGGAGCTAACGCTCTGTTGAACACAGCAAGCATGTTCCCTGGTTTTTCTTTCAATGACTTTATTTACATATACCCTAACTGTTTCTAGGTTTATAAGTAGAATAGACCATGGATATTATTCCATCTACCCCACCCAGTGCTTCATTCTATTGCAATGGAGAACATTGGGAAAGGGAGCAGGGGCTTTACAGATTTACATTATCCTCCCTTCTCTACTTCCTTTTTGACCTCCAAAATTCTAAGTAGAAATCAATCTGTTTCTGTTTTCAGATGTTCACACTGGGTTAGGCCAAGTATAGGACATAACAAAGACACAGTTCTTCCTCCTAATTATGGAATTTCCTTTTTGAAATATATGCAATAAGCATTCTAATTCTTCATTGGATGAGGAATGTTAGTAAAGATCAATGAATCAATATGTGAAAGAGGAAGACTGAAATACAGTGACCTTTATAATAGAATAGTAAAGTCAGGGACAATAGTCACTGATTTCCATTTTAGAAGCACCAGAATGAATATTATACAATTAGATTCAGTTTCATGCTTCCTAATCAGAATATTAATTTCACATTAAAATTTCATGTAATTGCTTAGTAGATAACAATGCTAAGACACTACAATAATAATCTGTAATTTTAAATGTATTAGGTATTTCTCACTTACTATGATAATACTCCTAGATTCCACTTCATCACTCTAAGTACTTCCTTTATCGAGCAACATTCCAACCTGCTATCTTGGAGCAAATAGTTTCCCAGAGGGAACTCAGTCATCCCTTGAGGTGAGGAAGATGTGGGTCCAAGTCCCATCTATGACCAGACTGGCTTTGTGACCATGGACAATAAGAATGAGAAAGGTAAGCTACCTTGCCCAGAGTCACATCATTGGCAAATGTCAGAAGTGGGGTTTGAATTTGAGTCAACCATGATCCCAGATCGGTTCTAATAAAAATAAATATAATATGAGGATTAATAGAGAATAATGAAACTCTTCTTGGAGTTTGGAACTGATTCATGTCAAATGAGACGATTCAGCTCCATCCAGACCACAGTCTTTGTCTCCTTGGTGAATGGTTCTCTGCATCCACTGTTCAGGGGAGAGTTTTCTGGAAGTTTCATTTTTATGCTTTGGTGGAATCCTGCTCATGTCTTTTGGTCCTGCTTGATGTCTCTATTTCCATTGGATCTTCTGCTCCCCCAGTCTGAGGATTCTTCTGCCATCACCTTCTCATCACTTACTGACCCCCTCCTCTCTTACCTCATTGGCCGTGACCATTAACATTATGTGTGTGTGTGTATGTGTGTGTGTGTGTGTGTGTGTGTGTGTGTGTGTGTGTGTGTAATTCCCTTTTCTTCATTTCCATCCCTCTACCACTCTCCATAGGGTTCACTTCTGCTGCATCCTAAACACTGTTACAAATGAACAACAATTCCATTGGATCTAATTAATGAGATATCAAGTCAATACTGAAAACACTATTTCATTTTTAATAAAACTTATAACTTGATAAACTAAGACTTAATGAAACCAAGGCTTGTCAAGCATTACAAAATCCACACAGACTCAGGATAATAGAATTTCCTTAATGTAACCCACAGGAGTTTTTATCTCTAATTTGTTCCTATGATTTAATCCATACAGGAAACTTCCAACGTAGAAATTCCCTTCATCAATGCAGATTAGTGATTCATCTCTAATTTACAGTGTAGAGTGGAACACTTCAAGGTTAAATAACTTGCCCAGAAAACAGAAACAAGCTTTGAACCCTAATGTTTCTAATTCTAAGGCTAGACCTCTATTCACTATGGCACAGAGCTTCCTTTCCATAGTTACCCAAATATAAACATGGACCCCAAATTGAAAGGGCTTCAGTACCCTTGTCTTTCAATTTATTAGTAGAAAAGAGGGAATTATTTTAGAAGGTACTTTCTCCATTCAATCACAGGATCATAGACTCATAACTAGAGTTGGAACAAACCTCAGAGGTCATCTAGTTCGAGTCTATTAAATAAGGATGATGAAATTGAGACTCAAAGATTTTGACTAACATATTCAATGATACAGGTAATATATGTCAGATAGAGATACAAAAAGCTCCCTTATGTATATCATTGGACCCTTTTAAGCACCTTCTCTTTCAGGATACTTCACAGCCTGGCCTCAACTTATCTTTCCAGGTTCATTTTCTATGTTTCTCCTTCTCATATTCTATAATACAGTCATAGTGGTTTTCTCATTCTTCCTCAAACACAGCCCTCCCTCTCCTAACCCAAAGCTTTTGTATTGGTTGTTTCCCATGTCTAAACTGTGCTCTTGCCCTCTCTCTCTCTCTCTCTCTCTCTCTCTCTCTCTCTCTCTCTCTCTCTCTCTTTCTCCCTCCATTTCAACCACATAAAATGTTCCTTGTTCATTAAGAATCACCTCAAGCACAATATTTTTAGGCAGGCAACATGCACTCATTGAGTGATTCCATTATGCCAGGCACAGTGGGAAAACATGGAGATATAAGGAAAAAAGAACAATTTTCAACAATCTTCCCTGCCCTAAAGGGGATTAGTCTGATGAGGGAAGATAACACCAAAAAGTAACTGGAAAGGGGTTATTGATAAAGGGTACCCCTCCAGAGCCATGATGTCAAGGTCTGGTGGTCAGACACACAGCCATGAAGGGAATGAAGGATGCTTTGCCTGGGCCTATCCAAAACAAATGGAGGCCCTAGAAAGCATTTGATAATGACACAAGAGGACTACTATGATGGAAGGAGATAGGAGGGTAAGAAGGCCCCAAGTTTGAGGAAAGCTGAGTCATGGCAGCACAGTTTTATGTGGTTAAAAACACAGACAGGAGGGTATAAAAGGTTTCTATGGAAATTCTCTCCTGAGCCTTAGGCCTCCCCAAGTTAAGTTATCTTCTCTTGAAATATTATGTGCTAAAGCACTCATCACATGGCCTGACATATAGTAAATACTCTATAAATGCTAGTTATTATAATAATCATTGTAGTTAATGTTATTACTATCTATCTTGGATCTTATTATTCTGTATGTACATATATATGTATGTATATATATATTTTTTTTTTCTCCTCCCCACTATTCCTCAATTTAAGGTCTGCGATAATAATAGTGGTCTCCTATATGTCTTTTCAGGCGAAACCCTGAGCACAGTTCCTGGTGCATGGTAAGTGATTAATAAATGATGAGGGATTATTTATCCCTCTCTCACAATGCATAAACACATCCACATATGCACAAACACACAAACACAAACACAAACACATGCACATACCTCCAACATGTAGGGAAGAGGAGACAGATATGCAGCAGTTATCAGGAGACAAGGACAAGAGCTCCTGTGTGTTCTCTGCATATATTTGGGCTGGGGTGTGTGGAGCTGTCAGGAAGGCACCGACTTCCATGGAAAATTCTCCAAATCATGAATCAAGCAAACAATTTTATCTCTATTAGCAAAGCCTAATCACTACATCTTTTATAGAATACTGAAATCCTAAGGCAAAGAAATTGTTGTTTGGAAAAGTTCTCGTGGTTGGCAAGAGAATAGAACTTTGCTCTGCCGATCTTCCCACAATGCCATTTTGGAGGGAGCCAGGCTAAAGCCTTTCTCCTCTTTTTATGTCTTCTGAGGTCTTACTCACTGATGCTGCCTTTCGAAGAATTGTTAAAGCATCTGGGAGGAACATCTGGATGACATCCTTTTCTCTCTCTCTTAACCTTGCAGAAGCTTTGGAGACTCCTCCTCCAAATATTCCTCTCCAAATGAATGTGTTAACACTTTAGAAAATGAGAACAGCAGAAGTGACTAAGTATCTAATTCAAATGAACAGAGATGGGAGAAGAGCAGAGAAGAGGGAAGCGGGCCAGAGGGGCTACTCTAATTCTCTGTTATGTCAACAATCATTTATTATGGAAACATTAGATACTATGCACTTTTCTGAGTAACAGGGGCTGACATTATTCAGATTTTGTGATTTTCCTGACTCTGGCTTCTCTTGGTACTGCTGTTCATTCATCTCTACTGCCTCCTCCTCCTCCTCCCCTGCCTCATCTCTTTCTGGAAAACTGGCATCACTTAGCCTCAAAATTTTCCCGATCTCTTTAAATGTTCTCTTTGTAGTTTAAAATGGTTTGTGTCTATAGATGAAAGATAAACTGATTTTAAGGGAGTATTTCTAGGAAACAGGTCACCATGAGAATGCATGGGAACAAAAGGGAATCCATGTATGTCTAGAACTGTACTGGGGTAGTCAATGGGGCAGGTGTGTGACGAGTTGAGCTGGGAAAGTCATGGTTTCTCCTTCCTAAATGGAAGGAATTCTTCCTTCCTTCAAGCAAAGGTTAAACGACTTCTCATCTAGAGTACTATGGCATAAGTTAGAATTTAGGAATATGACCTGAACTATATGATCACTGGGATGCTATCTATCTCTGAGAACCTGGAATAGAGTCCAGGCTATTGTGCCACTGATAGGAGAATTATCATATGTGGGTCCTTGTTAGTATTTGACAGACATAGGCTTATGAACATTTTCCTCACCAATAATTGAAGAAACTAGGTAAAGCAACCTATTTGCTCAGCCTATAGACCATGAATTTTGCACCTCTGGGCTAAGACATAGCATTGGAGACATAACTAACCATGCTGGGGAAAAAAAGAAAGAAAGCATAATGAATGATTTTTCAAAGGAGCCATGCATCATTGTGCATTGTCCTCAACTGATTGAAATGCTAATTGGAATAAAAATGCATGTAGGAAATGTTAATTAACTTCATGGAAAAAATAGTTTATTTGAAAAATTAACAGGCTATGTGCTACTTTTTAAAGGAAATGATTCAAGGGAAGGGGTGTCCTGGGGTAAATTCAATGATGATCCTAAAAAGCTGAGGGGACCTTCCTTTTCCAGGTAAGACTAAATAAGAGTGAGTGTATTAAAATAACTCTAAAGGAGTCAAGAGTGGTCATTCAGGGAAAGAAATACTCCTCAGAGCCCTATGGCCTTCAAGGTGGAGCAATGTGGACAAAGGGGAGTCATGGGAATATGAGGAGAGGGAATGTTAAGAAATAAGTATTTCTTATATATTATATATCTTATATTATTTATGTATCTCATATATTTCTAGTATATTATATAATCTTATATATTAATATTCCCTCTAACTTGAATGGACAACCTAGACTCTTTTATTGTCATTTTAATACATTCACTTTTATTTACTCTTACCTGGAAAAGGAAGGTCAGCCTCCCTTCTTAGGATCATCATTGAATTTACCGAAGGACACCTCCTGAGAGTCTCATGAGGTAATTTGATCACCTGGTTGTTCTATGAGCAAGTTACTTGATCTCTTGGCACTCGGAATTTTCTCTGGTTCCTCCTTATGCCTGCAATCTTCTCCCTCCTCATTTCTACCTCCTGATTTCCTTGGCTCCCTTTAAGTTCCAATTAAAATCCCACCTTCTGTAGGATGCTTTTCCTAATACCTCTTAATTCTTGGACCTGCCCTCTCCTCTTTATTTTCTATTTATCTTGCCTCTATCTTGTTTGTACAAATCTGGACAGTAAACTAAAAAAGCAGAGACATCACCTTGCCCATAAAGGTCCACTTAGGCCAAGGTATATTTTTTATAGTAGCAATGTATGGCTGTGAGAGTTGGATTGTAAGGAAAGCTGAGTGCTGCATGATGAGGGAGAAGACTTTTGAAAGTCCCTTGGGCAGCAAGAAGATCAAATCCATTGTTACTTAAATAAGTTAATTCAGGCTACTTCCTGGAAGGTCAAATACTAAAACTCAAGCTTAAGTACTTGGACCATATAATGAAAGGAACAGGACTTGGAAAGGATCCTTATGTTGGGAAAGATTGAAGGCAAAAGGAAAAGGGGATGGCAGAGGATGTGATGGATAGAAAGTGTCATGGAAGCAACAGGCATGAGTTTGAACAGACATCAGGTGATAGTGGAAGATAGAAGGGTCTTGTGTGCTACAGTCCATGGGGTCCTGAAAAGTAAGAAAGGACTGAACAACAACATATTTGTTCACTTATCTCTTCCATTAGACTACAAACTCCTTGAAGGCAGGAACTGTTTGTCTCTTTTTGTATCCCCAGAGCTTAGCACAGTACTTGACCTAGTAGAAGCTGAGTAAGTATGTCCTGACAATGTGTCATTCCAAATTTTATTTTTTGCAAGTACATGCCACCGGTTAGCACCTCCTTTTATTAGAACCCTTATAGCAGAATATAGGCCATCCCACTTGTCCTTAGATAAAGTAAACAAATCAATCGAATAATTTCCACAGCCTCATTAAAGGGCACTTAAAAATGAAAAGTTTCCCCCTGTTAATGGACTGAATGTGATTGGAGTATAATATTTAAGAGGTTAACACATGATTATATAGGATGGAATAAATGTTAACAACCATTGTTTTTTTTCTTTGTGACCATAGGATTTGGGGTGCATACAATCAGTTTTCCCATAGTATTCAGCATAAGAAACCAACATTCATGATACACAATCAATTCATCCTGTACTCCCATGGTTTCTTCCCATGTTGATAACAATGAGTTATGCTGCTGTGGTCCCTACTGAGGATTGCCTGGGAGATGGCAGAATTTAATTGATCTCCCAGGGTATCTGGAGCCCTCACCTCCAAGGGACTAGCAACATGTGGCTACCATAGATAAGCACAAAGGATGACATTCTGTAGAACAGAAGAGCAGGTATAAGGCTTTATTAGAAAACCTTAGCACTACTGCTCTAAGGGGCCACAGGTGGCTCACAAGGAGCCCCCTATTTCAGAGATTCCCCAGGGTATACAGCAGAAATCTGATGCCCACATAGGATCTTGGTATCCATGAGATCTTAAGATTACAGAAACCTATGAGCCAGGACCACAACCTTATTCCAAGACTTGTGAATATGAAACTTACTGTGCCAAGCAGAGAAGCAAAGGAGACTAATATATTCACATGCAAAAATATGAGTAAATATTTTCTTTAATGTAGAAAAAGAAGGATATGACTTGAAAACCTAAAAACCTAGAATGGGAATGAAACGACTGAGAGCTGGACCATTTAGCTCAACATCTCTCATTTCATACAAGTGTAAAATTAAGGCTTCATAATTCTGGTAGCACACTACTTGTACCCAGCTTTTCTGATACTCCCTGCCTCCTTCTTCTTATCCCTTGTTTTCTCTCAAAGATGCTTCTGTTCTGCCTGTAAGCTCTGTCCTTATTTTCGTATAATCATACAACCTTAGTGCTCGAGGAGATTTCAGAGGTCAGTCATAATGCTAACCAGACAAGGAAGGTCTTCTAAAATGGTCTGAACAAATGTGCTTCTAGCCTTTAGTGAAGACCTCCAGCAGCCAGGTCAACAAGACCACTGGCTCTACCAGAGTCAACAGAGGAAGCAATGGAGGAGCTTCAAGTTCAAAGGTCATCATTGGCTTTTTGCTTTTTAGCCTAAAGGCATGGTAGAGGTCATCAAGTTTCTATCATCTAATTTTACAGGGGAGTAATTGAGGTCCTGAGAAGTAAAATGCTTTTTCCATGCTTACCTTGGCAGTCAGTAGCAAAGCTTGGGTTCAACGTCAGCATCTTCCATAGACCAAAAGGATGACTAAAGCAAATTCATTTTTAAATTGGAACCAGATATTAGATTATGATGGGAAAAATACCTATTAGGTTTGGGTTTTCCAGGATGGTTTTGTGGACCAAAGACCATATTCAAAAGTTTTACTCTTGAACTTTGTTTCATGGGCAACCATTGTTAGGGTGAGTCAAATTTGTTGGGAGGAATTTACCAGAAAAGATGGCAGGTAGCAGAACCCAAAGCCTGGAGGTCCATTGGGAATGCTTTTCTTTTTTAAAATTGGATGGTTATAGCTAAGAGCAGACCTGATTGGTACCGATAAATGGCATAGGTGAACCCCGATATGTTACATATGATCTAAGCTATGCAAACATGGTTCTTTGCTCTCTTTTACTCTCCATGGGTACATCATGTCACTGCGAGGATAAGATCAATAAAGCATCTCTTACAAGGCATTCTCTATAACAAAAATAAATAGGTCCCAATTAAATTATAGACAAGTGGGCACATGAACAGGTCTAAGAGTATTTGACATTCCTGTGACAGGGGTAGGTCCTAATAGAAATTCCACTTCATTAACAAAGTGTGAACTCATGCCTTTAGACTCAAAGAAATCTTGAATTCACTATTATTTTCCAAGTGAGACACATTGTAAATCCATAGGTTAATTTCAGAGAATAGATAAAATGTCACCTGGAAAAACCAAACCAAACAAACAAACAAAAAAACCAGCCTAACTTTTAGAAACACATATTTAAATGAAAAACAATGATATTCTGAAAAGATTAATTAATAACAATCAAAATAAGTAGTAATAATCTTGTCAAAATTGAAAAAAACGAAGCATGCCCTTCGATTTATTCATCTATCCAGTATTTGTGGTACTATGCTAGAAATAAGGAGAGACACAAATCCATCTTAGACATGGTCCAATTCTGAAAGATCTTTCAGTTCTGAGATAAATCTTACGATTTAATGGCCCTTCAAATACAATCAGAGAAGACAAAACTTCCTTCATCTCCAGGAAACTAGATGGCATGATGGATAAAGTATTGAGTTGGGAATACTTGAGTTTCAATTCTCCATCCCTTTTCTAGCTGTGTAACACTGGGTAAGTCACTTAACCTGTCTGCCTTAGCTTCCTCTTCTGTAAAATGAGGATGATAATGTAGTTTTGGCGAAGATCAAGAGCTATATATGTAAAATATATCATAAATTTTAAAGTACTATGTGAATATTGTTATTGTTATGGCTATTAATTTTGTTTTATTCTATCTCTAATAAGCGTATTAACATTTCTTGACACTATACCCATGGCTCCTTTTTTAAAGTAAAAATAGAAAGCTAATTCTCTCTCTCTCTTTGTCTCTCTCTCTCTCTCTCTCTCTCTCTCTGTCTCTCTCTCCCTCCGTCTCTCTGTCTCTCTCTCTCTCCTTTTATCTTTCTTTTTTCTTTGTTTTGAGACTGTTTTGGGAATCCTGTAACAGTGTCATTACTTGTCATGACTGGGGAAAGAGATAACTGTAATTGCACCCATTCTATGCTTTTTCCCAAAGCCATTTAAGGTCAATGAAATCTGCACAGAATTGAGCCCTTCTGACTAAGCCTCCCAGAGTCTGAATCTTCAGCAAGTCAAGATGCATCGACAGAGGAAGCCATTGTGGAACATGTTAGAGGATCTCCTGGACGGGAAGGCCGACCACCTCCTGATACTGGAAAGGTCAACTTCCACAGTCGTTCATTTGTACTCTTTCTATTAAAATGCCTTTTCATTAGATCGATTTTCCACAAAATGCTGACAGGTCTTTTATGAAGAACTTTGCTAAATACATCACTTTTATTGGAGAAATGCTTTCCAGCTGCAGAGATTTTGAAACTATCTGGGAAAGCAGAGAGATACAGTAAAGAGGGAAAGAGAAAGAAATAGAGAATATGCTAAGGATGACTGATGACAAAGAGAGGAGAGAAGCATAATGAAGGGAACATGGAAAGACAGTCTCAGAAATGATGAGGAAAGTCTAGGGTTTTATATCCCATGGCATCTCTTTGGGGATACTTCAGACTTGTCCTTCAACAGGCTTTCCAGTGAGTGAGCAAAATGAAAATCTAAGTTTCCATACTTAATGACATAATCATAATCTCTCTTTATTTTCCACAATGGAGGTGATCTGAGTTTCAGAATTAAGAGTAAGAACTACAAGAACGTTTTCTTTCTTTATGCTAACTAGTTACATGGACATAAATTTTAATTGGTTACTAAATAATATTTTAATCAATAAATTAATCAGATTTAACAAGGCTTTAGGTTACTGAGAGTGGGGTGGGGAAAATCCCATATTATCTTCAGAAACTTTTAATGGAACAATAGTGCCCCAAATGTGGAAATCACAATTTGAGAAGTATTTTAAATTACCAAGAGTAGGAACACCAGCCAATGGTGGCCTGCATAACAGCCTGTGAGGTTTGAAGAGTCATGGAGATTTTAGGCATGTTTTAAGACCAAAAAATGTACTTGTGGTCATGTGGCTGGTGAAGATATAATCAGAGGCATCTCTTGGATTGTCAGGTAAGATCTTTAGTCTTTCCTTCATTTCCTGTCTTGAAACAAAGCTAACTGCTATATCCTTATACGTATATTGATCTTATTCTAATGTTAGCTGTTTTTATTTAACCACCATTGTGTTGCTATTAGTTTGTCTAACAGTCTGTCTGCTGCTTGCCCATAATACACAGCATATGAAGGCTCCAGAACTACTCTTTGAATGTCTACTCATCCTGACAAATGGGATCTTCAGGATAAGGCTGGATATATGCTGAGTCTATGATGATTATAAAGGCCTCCTCCATTTGGTGTTTTCTTGACAAAGATAATTGGAGTGATTTGCCAATTCCTTCTCCAGTTCTCTCACAGAGGAGTAAACTGAGACAAACAGTTTAAGTGACTGACCCAGGATCACATAGATAAAAAGTTTCTGAGGTTGGATTTAAATTTAGAACTAGGATACCAGTCCAAATAAATAACCACATTTCATGGCCTGACTCATAAGCAAAATAACAGATATGGAGAACAGAGTAAAGTCAGGTGTCCTTACCTTCTTAAAATAAACAGAAATATATCTTATGTCCAAGTGGTATTCCAAATTCAACAATTTTGTAACCTAATTTGTGCTTCTAAATAATTCATATCCTCAAAATCCTTTAAACTATTTTACTGGTTAATTTCCAAAGTATCAGCAATATCAGTGCCTTGGCAACCATAAAGACATAAAGAATTTATATCTCTATTTTGATATCTTTAATATAAACTATGACATCGCTAATCACAGTAAAAGCTGGACCTTGAAGAAAGAAATCACATTCAGAGATGACCAAAAGTGTTCCAACTAGCAAGTCAACTGAGCCAGGAACTAAATGAAGTTAACCTTTAAGGTATTTCTGGAAAGAAATCTAACTCCGTTTCTACAATACAAATCCAGATCTTGACTACAGAAATCAATCAGACAATCAAAAAATTAATCAATCCTAGGTCAGAACAAATGATAGGAATTCCAAATGTCACATGTGGAAGGGATTTCAGGGGCCACCTAGCATGGAGAGATGAACAATGATCTTGTCTACACCTTCACTCTGTCCATTGTTCAGTTTGGGCAGCTTTTGCCTATTACTTTCTATACTTCCATCCTCTGGCTGAGAATAGCAAATCTCAGTTTCATTTTCTACCTGACATTCCTTCAAAGCCTTGGACACAAATAATATGAGTGTTCTGACTTTTCTCTTCCTCAGGATAAATATTCCCGATTCCTCCAACTGATCCTTGCAAAACATAGACTCCTTTTGCTATTAGGTCACCCTACAATTCAAAAGCTTGAAGTACATCAAATGTTTACTAGTATGCATCAATACCCCTTTATGTCTTCTCTTTTAGTCTTCCTCTAGCGACTCTCTGACCTGTTTACCCTCCTCTGGACATGCTACAGCTTATTAACTCCCTGTGTATAAAGAGACATTCAGAAGTGAGCACGATACTCTGGATGTCAACTGATAAGGGCCAAGTGTGGCAGAAAAAGAATCAATCTGCAATCAAAAGGAGCATTGCATGACCAGGACGAAATGAAACCTCAGGTCCAGGCTGTTTCCCTAAAAGGAAATAATCAGAACAGGGAGCACTTGCCAATTTCAGAAACCACTTACAACTAGAGATGCATTTCAAGGGAGTAGTAGAAATAAGTGGAAAATAGTGATGGTTTAATGTTTGTATGTCTTTAGTTCAACTGTATTTCTTCTCTCATTCCCATGGTTATTATGTATGTAGCCCATCTTTATCAGGGGCTTGATGCGAAATGTAGCGGTTTTTTGGTTGTTTTTTTTTTTTTTTTAGCTAAAAGAAAAAAAAAACTGAACCATCATCTAAAGTGGCACCCACACTAAGAATGAGGCACTGGGGAGTTGTTGAGTCCTGATATGGGGAAAATATATTGGTTTGGGGTTGTACAGAAGTTTGCCAGTTCAAGTAATTTGCAAGGGAAGGGCACTTGCTACCCTCAATAGAATTATGAGTAGATGAAGCTTTGTCTGGCTCAGTTACCCTCTTAAGAGTGACCTTCTGGATATAATGTGCTACTTTACTGGAACTGAGTGACTTTATCCCCTCCCAACACTCTTCTCTGTCCCCCTTCTTCATTCCTGCATTGCTTAGATTTAAATCTTGCTTCTGCTATAATAAGATTTGGCTTTAGATAAAAAATTTTAATCTATTATTACTTACTGAATATTTCCTGTAAATAAGTGAAAAATACCACGTAACAGGAAAAAGGAAACCTGTGGACAAATAACTATAGGCTTCTAAATTATGAATGTATACTACAGTGTTCTCTCTCTCTCTCTCCCCCCTCTCTCTCCCTCTCTCTATTTCTTTCTCTCTCTACCTATCACTCACATACTCTTATATATGACAGTCTTCCTCAACCTTCTTCTTATGATATAAATTATATTTGAAATACTTTTGTTTCCTTTCCTGCCCAGAGGACTTACCTTGTGATTTAGCACTAAAACACTCATAAAATAATTTTAGAATTTCCTCTTTATCATAGCCTATTGGAGATAGAGAATATGTGTGTGTTATTAGATAAATCTTTATAGCATTGCCACCACCACCAGAGGAGGCAGTTTAAGTTGGAAAAAAAGAACTTAAAATAAAAAGCTCTACAGGAGATGTCATGAGGGAATTTATGAAGCATTTAAATCCAAATACCTCAGATGAGGAGAGAAAAATTAGCCTTTTTCAGGGTCAAATCTGGGCTCTAACTGGTACTGCATCAAGAATCCAACTGGAGGGAATGAAGAGGACCTGTCACTCCAAACTTTTTGTTGGCACATGCTGGCATTACATGCTCAGAATGTCAATCTACCTGGGTCAGGATCCATTCTGGCCTCTCGTGATCCATCAAAGCACCAGAGAGAGGAAAGTCAGTAGTAAGTAAATATTTATTAAGCACCTACTATCTGCCCAGAAACTTGGCTAAGTGCTAGTGACACAAATACAAACAAAGCAAAATAAAACAATGAAACAGTCCCTATCCTCAAGTATCTTACAATCTAATGGGGAAAACAGCATACAAATGAAAGCTGGAAAGCAAGACAGGAGAATATGATAGAGAAGCCAGACATGTCTAAAAGGATTGCCCCAAGGAACAATGTTCCCAAGGTACAATGAAGCCCCCAGTAAGATGCAGATTTCCATGCTACTCCCCTATTTTGGCAAAGGTCCCCTATTTTCATTCCCCTTCCTTGGAAAAGGCTCACCAGTTAGCCTCCTTTGTCTTCTAATAATATAGTATGGTGCCTGCAACATGGTAGGCACTTAATAAGTATTTGATTGCTTGATGCAAAGAGATTGATTAATGGGACAGAGGGGATTATTCATCACGTCTATATTTCAACTAGATGACCTCATAAATGTCAGAGGAAGAATATAAAACCAGACCGTTATCTTCAGCATGATTTGATCTCTAACATGAACTTGGAATTGAGGGGTGGAAGGAGAGGATTGAAGTCTGGCCTTTTATTTTGTTCAGGTCATTATCATTGATCCTTCCACCTGCCTCCATTGTAGAAATGATATCTCTAAGGTGTTTATTTATGATTGCTTAAATGCAACCTTGTAAAAGAAATATCCAGACTTAAATTCAAGGAAAGGCAGCAGACAGTGCTCCTCTCTCTGATCTTAGCATCCATGAAGGTTTTGCCTAGTCAACAATCTTGTTAAATATTTCGAGGATATTAAAATAAAATAATCAAGAATGAACACTGACAGATTTATACCATCATTAATCTCGGCATCTTTTCCTTTGTGCTCCTCAAGTGTTTATCGATCAAAAAATTCATTGTAAATAATGTTGCCCAAATGATTTTGGTTTAGCAACCTCAGGGATACATCTGGATTGATAGCTCAGGTAAATCAACAGAAGCATCTTCTAGCTTTTAAGATTATGTTTTGAATCTCTTTCTTTGTATATCTCTGTATCTATCTATCTATCTATCTATCTATCTATCTATCTGTCTGTCTGTCTGTCTGTCTGTCTTTCTGTCTATCTATCTATCTATCTATCTATCTATCTGTCTGTCTGTCTTTCTGTCTATCTATCTATCTATCTATCTATCTATCTATCTATCTATCTATCTATCTATCTTTCCTTCTTTCCTTTTATCTCTCTCTCCCTGCCCTCAAATAAAATTGTGCTGAAGGATAAGCCATGGTAATTTTCAGTCTTAAGTGCCTAATTAGTTACTCATTAATGCATTCAGCTTCTAGTGTAGACAAGAGGTTAGACATTGAGTCTAGAAGAAAGTAACGGTGTATAGAAAGAGAGCAAACCAGAGGAAGGAGGACCTGGCTAGAAATCAGAGGGCCTGAGGCCAAACCCTGCCTCTGATGCTTCCAGCCTGCATGATCCTGACAATTCAGATAAATCCACTTCCAAATTCCTCAGAAATATCAAGACTAGAGTATAAGCAATGGCAAGGGAAATGACTAAATAATTACCAAAAGGGCTCTGGGGTTTGGAGTCCAGCACTTTCTAACCCAGAATCTTTCCTTCCTGTTGTCCCACATAGACAGGAAGTGGGGAAAATGACCCAGAGACAAGCCTAGCCTTAAAGGGAGGCTTTAGCCCTTGGAACTGACATCCCTGACCTTGTAACAGGCAATTAGAGCTAGCCAAAAAACCTCAGAGGGGATCTGAGACTTTGCTTTAAATATGCATGGGGCTAAGCTAGGTTCTGGAGATAGAAACACACACACAGCACATGCCCTCAATGTGCTTATATTTTAAACGTACACTTTGAACTTCAGCATTTTCTTGCAATGAGAATGGTGTTGATGAAGTCATTATTTAAGTCCTATGGGGCCTAAACTAAAGACACTATTCAATTCAATTCCATAGAAATAATAAGGACAAATGAATACTCTATTATGTACGAGGCAGATTGCACACAGCTTTGTGAATCTCAGTTTTCTCTTCTGTGTCATGTCTAAGGTTCTTAGTGACTCTAAATCTGTGACAATATCACAATCTACTCAGCAATCATACATGAAGTGCCTAATTGGCTCAAGACACAGTACTAGGTCATATTCAGAGATTCCAAGACAAAAAGAGAAGCCTCTTTACAGATACTAGCAAACTGCCTAGTTCTAGATGCCTGGACGTTTACTGGCTCTTCTCTTCTCAAAGAGAACCAAAGTGGCATCACTATGTTCGGGCCAAGGTACAGTGTGTCCAGCTCTGGGTGATCAGGCATCTGACATGGGCCTGCAAGGCTCTGCCACAGGTTAGACACAGATAATCCACACAAGCATTTGGAGTGGGGACATCTCTACATCTGTGTGTCTCTCATCTCTTTTGAGCTATGGCAATTTTGCTTCATTCATGGAGCACAGCGCCTCCTTTCGTGTGGGCATGCCATGCTGACTGGTCCTCTCTCAGAGTTTCCATGTCTCACAATCAATTCCAAAGTTCTTCAGAGAGACCTTGAGAGTTTTTTTCGTATTGCTTCTTCTCACCTCCATGTATGCACTTGCTTTTGGTCAGTTCTCCATGAAACAGTCTTTCAGGCAAACATATGTTTAACATTAAAACAACATGGCCAGCTCACAAGAGTGGCATTTTCTGTAGTAGATTCTGAAGGCTGGCAGTTTATTTTGATTAAGAGGACTTAATGTGTCTGGTCTTATCCTGACATGTGATCTTTAAACTTTTCCTAAGACAATTCAAATGGAAACAATTCAATTTCCTGGCATGGTGCTGGTTTCACAGCTACACAACAATGAGGTCAGCACAGCAGCTCTCTAGACTTTCTGTTTGGTAGTCAGTCTAATAACTCTTCTCTCCTACATTTTTCCCTCAGAGCCTCCCAAATACTTGATTCAGTGTATGTCAACTCATCATCCATGTGTACAACCATGGAAAGTAAACTGCTGTGGTAAGTGAACTTACTCACAGTATTCAAAACTTCTCCCTTTGATGTAGCCAATGGTTTCACTTATGGATGGTGTTGTGCTGGCTGGTGGAAAACCTCTGTTTTCTTGGTGTTGATTATGAGGCCCAAATTAGCACAAGTGGCAGAGAATTGATCCCTGCTCTGTTGCACCTCAGCCTCAGAGGCCTCACTGAGTACACAGTCAGTGTCCTGAGGTTTGGTCTAAGATGTTAGAGGAAAACTGAGAGATTATTGCAAGGCTAGATTTGCACTCCGGAAGAGGAATCCTCCTGACCCCAGGCCCAGTGCATTAGCTGATGTGCCATGTAGCTGTCCAACAGACTGTGGGAGTGAAGAGACCTATGACGGGAGGAGCAAAGGCAGGAGAATTCTTGATGATTGAGGTGATGATGATGATGATGATGATGACGACGACGACGACGACAATGATGACGGTTTTGTTTTAAGGATGGGGGTGACCTGGGCATATTAGGAAGCAATGGGGAAGGAAGTAATTTATAAAGAAAGTTTCAATATAAAAGGAAAGGTTATTCAAGGAGTAAGATTCTTGGACTGTATGGACTCAGAAATTCAAAGGATCGTAGGATCAGGCATTTAGAGTAAGAAAGGAAGTGCCTTGGCTACTTTCACATATCTAGTAAATATCTGAGGTGAGATTCAAACTCAAATCCTTCTTGTCTCTGGCTTCAGGTCTCAGCTAAAGCCTAATCTTCCTCTAGAAACCTATCCTGACCTCCCTGTGAGTGCTAGTGCCTTCCATAACATTCTCTCCAATTTATCTCATGTTAATCTCTTTGCATATCGTCTGCACATAAGACTAGGGGGTCCTTGATGTTGGGGGCTGTTTTGGCCTTTCTTTTTGGGCACCCTGACCTTTGGTACAAAAGTTGAACAAGTACCAGGGGCTTAATCAGTGCTTAATGGTGATCTTGCAGATGACTCCTGTACTCTGTTTCTTATACAATGCTGGCTTAAGGGTTCGTACAACAGTTATTAGCAAGGAAAAGGGCCTCATATTCCTTAGTAACTCCAACAGAGAAGGAGAGAATGGTGAATGACAGAGAGGGATGTCAAATATTGATTAAGGCAGAGGAAGAAGCTCACATAAGAGAAAAGTTATTTCGGGAAAATGCAATTACAACCAAAGATACATTCATAAATGTAAACTTACAGCAAATTAAGTTGCTTTGCTTATTACCACATGCAGATTTTGTGGGCCTATTCTCTGATCTACACCATGAACAAGTTCATGCAATTGGAGATAGTCTCTCTTTTTCTAGCTTTATTGCCAATGCCTCTGCTTATAAGATTCCATGTGTGGGATCCACTGAGACAGCAAGTAAACCAGGAAAGTTTCAAGTTAGAAACCCTCCTGCTAAAATGTGAACTCATCTAGATTGGTGGGGAGGGTATCTTGAGGCTCCCAAAGCATCACAATGAAACATTAAGTGAGCTGGCACCTGGGAAATGCTCACTTTTCTAAACCAAGATCCTGAGCTGCTTCTCTGTAAGACCAAAGGGCTCATACAAAACTTATGGTGAAAGAAAAGTGCCAGAGATCTTGAACAGAGATCTCCCATCCCATTGTGGGCTGTGTCTATGATTTCATGTCACTTACATAGTGGCTTTTCAAAAAATAGGCTGCATTTATCCCATTGGTGGACACAATTGATGGCTTAGAAAGGCCTTCTACTGAGAGAGATCAGCAACTCCTCAGTAACTTTTACATGGTGTACCAAAAGTCTTAGTGTAGTTTAAAGCTTCAGTGCCTTACCAGTGCACCATCTTTCTGTATCCTCTGTATCTTAAAGAGTGGCTGAAGTTTAAGCATCTTATCAGAAATGATACCACTATGTAGTGTCAAATTTGAATTTGAACTGTCTGGTATTTCTGCCCCCATGAACAAGGTCTCAATCACCTGGTTGTTTTTTGTTTTGTTTTGTTTTTCTATTCAAAAGAGAGAGAGAGAGAGAGAGAGAGAGAGAGAGAGAGAGAGAGTGTGTGTGTGTGTGTATTTAGGACATATAGATGAGAGATAAAAAGGAAAAGGAATTTCAGTGTTTCCAGTTTCATATGAGTATATGAGTGAGATCACAGATTCATTGGATGGATGATATTTAAAATTTGAAAAATTCTTTACATAAATTGTCTCATTTAAGTATTAAAAAACACTCCAGCAGGTGATGTGTGGGGTCATTGGATCACAGGTTTATAGATGACAAAACTGAGGGTACATGACTTCCTCACTTTCATGCAGATAATATATGTAGAATTTGAGTCCAGGAATTTCTGACTCCAAGTCTAGTACCAATTGCTCCATTTTTAATCTTCCAGCTAAGAAGAAATATTCTTCAGGTTTTGAAAGTCTCTGTTACAGGGATAAGGAGAGTTAGTTTCTCTTTGAGCTAGTAGCTTAAGGACCCCACCTAGTTTTAAATCTCACATCTTTACTTCTTTCCAACCCTTCTAAACTCTCAGGGAATTGATTTCAGGGTGACTTTACTGATAAGGCCCTCAGCTCAAAAGCTAGAAAGGACTCGATGGCCCATAATCACCTGCCCCTCAAAGCGATCAGACCTTCAGCTACAAAACCTCTTAAAGACTGCCTAGCCTGCTAAATATGAAAGGGGGTGAGATCAGCATGAACAAAGGAAGTGCCCACGAATGTAAAATAAAATACTTGGATGTCAGAAACAAAATATACATTCTGTACCCAGGTTGAGACCTTTGTTAGTTGTGCCTGGGCCTATTGTGTGTCCTTAGGTCTAGAAGAGGACCATATGTTCCTGGACCTATCCCTTCACCAGTAACGAGAGCATCGCTTTGGCACAGTGATCAGACATTTTCACTGCTAATGAAAAACACAAAATATCTATAAAGAAAATACAGTCTAATAAATTACTTCAGTGGAGAGAAATGATGTGCTGGCATAAACTAGAGCCACTCCAATTCCCCAGTATGGTTTTTGCTGTTGTTGCTGTCTTAAACATGCAAATTAGCTACACATTTCATGCAGAGTAAATTTAAAGGTGCATTTCATAAAAAGCCTTGGTAGTTTCAAGGTCTTCTTAAAAAACCTCCCATTCTCATCTACAACACAGGGAGATTTCTATAAGGAAGGAAATTTCTGATCTGATTGGACTTGAAAAAAATAAACTCATTCAGTTACTTCACAGAATTTTTCAGGGAATTCTGTTCTACTTCAGGTTTTTATGAAGGAAGTTGATAAGTTTAAGAGAAAAAAATTTAAAAGGAAAAGAAAATTTCAAAGGATAGAAATCTTTGGTAGAGGTCATTTAATTTTATCTCTTTTAAGAAACCCTTTTACCATGTTTTGAATTTATAGATAAGTTTCATTTCATGAAAGCAACCAGAAAACAAAAACAAAAAAGCAACTCCAGTAATTGTTAAAATTTACTTATTAGATAGCAAAAGCTTTAACAGGGGTCATTTAGGCATCTCAAATTCAACATGTCCCTCACCAAGTTCATTATCTTTCTCTTTCATTCACCCTCCTCCTAAGCTGTATTGGGGTTGGTAGAGCAGCTAAGTACTCTAATATATAGGTTGCTGCACTTGGAATTAAAAATATGCGAGTTCAAATCCTGTCTTAGATAACTAACCATCAACTACTCAGTCAATAACCTTTGAAAAGTACCCTCTTCCAAGGATTCTGCTAAGCACTGTGTGCTCTTGAAGAAAGTAACTTAACTTCTGTCTGACTCAGCATTCTCACATGTAAAACAGGAGTTATAACAGCATCACCTCACAGGGCTGTTTTGAGGATCAAAGCGGGTAATAAAAATGTAATTTTTTTTTAATTTTAAAGCACTCTAGAAATGTCATTTCTGCTGAAAAAATAAAGACCATTCTTTCATCTAGCCCCCAAATTCTGGCATCCTACCCAAAACTTTACTTCCCTATATTTAATCATTTACTAGTTTTGTTGATGTTACCTCTTCAACACCTTTTACATTTGCCTCCTGTAATGGTAATGGGAATTTGAAGATCTTCCTTGCCGCTTAATAGGCCTGATATAATCACTGGAGCCTGTGGTGGAAGGAGTTTGCTGAAAGGTGGAGTAGAGCCTAGAGGAAGGTGGGAGTCAGAGAAGCTAGCAAGGTGGGAGAGAGAAGAAGCAGGCAAGTAGACAGCTAGGTTTGTGAGTTTTTGTTTGTGGGAAAGCTAAAGGATGGTGTTGCTCCCTGCTGTGTTAAGGTCTATTAGCTTCTTTGTTGCCATGATTGATTTGGTTCTCTGGTGTTGAAATTTGGCTTTCTGATGTTTAAATAAATGTTTTGCTTCTGTCTTCTATATGGACAGTCTGTTATATTTTGCAATTCAGAACTGTGCCAGCATATTCATAATGACCAGCAGGGCTCTGAATATTTTATTGGCACTACATCTCCTCTGCTGTGCAAGTGCCTCTGAAATTGATATATCTGTTTTCGAAGAGATGACTTACCAGGCAGGTACATTGAACAGAGCATAAGGCTGTTTTCCAAAAGGAACCAATCAGGAGCCTGCACAAAGTCAATGTCTTGCTCACTCCCATATGCCTTTGCTATTGTTTGCTGACCTTGCTGAGCTGTGCTTCTCATTCCCCAAACCAGCCTAAACCAGACTTTTGGTCAATTGTTTCTGCAAAACACCCTACTTCTGTGTCCCTCCCATTCCTGGGAAACAGGAAACTTTTCCAACCTTTCCTTGAGCCTTGCCTTTGTAGTTTTCAGTAGAGATCTCCTTTGCCTCCCCTAGGATGTGGGCTTTCTTGTGCTTGTAGTGCATCAGCATTAGTGTCTGATTTTCACCCTAACACTTTTTTTCTGCTTTCACAAAACTCAGCTTATACTCCTCTGCCTTTTAAGGGATGGGTTTCAGCTGGTTGACACCGCTATCACTACAGCTCCATCTCAGGTGCCATGACATTGATACAACAATTCAATTTATTACAAAAAAAAAAAAACAAACTAAAGTGCCTACTATGTATCAGACCTTTCTAGTCTCTTTTGAGGAGGTCTTGGACATGAGCCACACCTAAGCTTTTTTACCCAGGACCCAGGGCAGGGGATTAAAGAACTAGCTTACATAAGAAAAAATAAATGATCGTGACCTTTTGTCTTTTAAAGCAATAATCCTGGCTCTTCCCTCTACCTTGAAGCTAGTTCTTTGGAGCCTTGTGCTGAGGGATCCCTTAGTGGGTGAACAGACAGACTCCAAAGGCCCCAGGGATATAGATGTTTAAACCAAAAGGTTCCATGTGATTTGTGAGGAAATCAAATATTTAACTAAAGGGGAGGCTTAAATACCAAAATTCTGGGGAGTATCCTTCATTTGCTTTACCTTAGAACATCCCAAGCAATGCCTGAATTGCAGAGCTGAACATTCTGGGTTGTATATGGCAGTAATTGTTAAGTGTCTGAGCTGAAGAGAGCTGCCCGGGTTCACCCACTCAATAAGTGTCTAAATTTGAACTCAGGTCCTCCTAATTCTAAACCATGTGTCACCTAGCTGCCTAAGAAAGTATCCCCAGTCCAAACCCCTCATTCAACAAATGAAGAAACTGAAACACAGAAATGGTCAATGACATGTCTGGAGTTGTGAAGAAAGATAAGCAGCAGGGTCAGAATACAAATTCAGAGTCTATGAGTCCCAGTTCAGTTTTCTCTCACTGCAGTGCAGTGAGTCAAGAAGAGAGTTCAAATCCTGCTTCTAATAGGTACCATCTGTGTGTTCATGGCCTGTAACTACATCTCTCCAAGCCTGTTTCAGCCATTAAATAGATGTAACTATCTGTGACATAAAATAGACATAAACATAAATAGATGTAACTCTCCATCACCCTTCTATCACCATGAAATTGTAGGGATTGAATGAGATAATGGATCTAAGCAACTTGGTAAGCTTTAAAATGCAATTATTATTGTATTTATTATTTAAATAGTATTATTACTTATTACTAATATTTATTGTTTACACACTAAATAATTATAACTAATATACCAAATAACTGCTGAAAAGATGGTATTTCATTAAAACATGTCCATTTTCATATTATTTTCAGTTATAGATATTTTTAGCCTTTTCCCCTAAATATTATTCCTTTCTTATTAATGAATGCAGATTAATTATTCTAAATATTTCATTCAATAAGTTATTTTCCATTTAAAAGGGAAACCAGGAAATTCCAGCCAAGATGAATGACTGCCACAACCAGCTCCAAAACCCAACTGATTTGCATTCAATTGAATGATGGGAGTAAACTTTGTCAGATTGAAGCGTTCCCTCAAGGAGCTGCTTGTCTGATCTGGGAGAGAGGGCAGGGCTCTGTATTCCTTTTATCCTTGTATCTCTTTCAACTCTGTTCCATGTATTATCATTTATATACATGGTTATAATTAAAGCTAAACATTACGGCACAGCATGATATTCTCTTGTAATTTTTTATTTTAATGAGAGCTACAAAGATTATATCCACTCAAGTGTATGAGACTGGATTGATGGGAAATGCTTTAATTAAGTGATACTGAGAAAAAAGAGGAGAAAGAGGTAATGTATGAGCTCTGATGACTCACTAAGTTAAGGCGAGCAGTTTGAAAGAGCCCTGTCCAGTACCTGATCCCATATTGTTGATTAAGAATCTATAGTGTGCTAAAATCTTCCTTTTAGTGAGTGAGCTCCTTCTAACTGGAAATATAAAGCCTGAGCCTGGATGATCACATGTCAAGGCTCCTGTAGGAGTTGTCCCAGCATGGGGTGCCAACTGTGATGACCTAAAATGTCAAATTCAGCTCTTAAATTCTATAAAGTGGGGGCAGCTAGGTGGCGCAGGGAATACAGCACTGGCCCTGGAGCCAGCAGGACCTGAGTTCAAATCCAGCCTCAGACACTTGACACACTAGCCGTGTGACTTTGGGTAAGTCACTTAACCCCAATTGCCCTCCAAAAAAGCAAAAAAAAAATCCCAACAAAAATTCTACAATGTATATATTGGTTAGTCTGAATTTGGTTTTTAAAGGTATCATCACTTGGATTGCCAAACAGGAGAACAGAATATTTCTCAGGTTCAAGGGATGGGAATTCAAATATGCTTAGTGTACTTTGACCATGAAAGGGTGTAAGTCTCCCATTTTCCTTCAGACTCTATTTTTTTTTGGAGGGCAATTGAGGTTAAGTAACTTGCCCAAGGTCACATGGCTAGGTTTTTGTTTGTGTGTGCTAAGTGTCTGAGGCCCAATCCGAATTCAGGTCCTTCTGACTCCAGAGCCAGCCTTCTATTCACTGCTCCACCTAGCCGCCCCCAGACTCTATTTTTGATAGATGCCAAGCAGCTTACAAGTGATCCAGTGAAATCATGGACAAAATTCAATGAGGACTTTTTACCTTGTGTTCTTCCCCTTTTAGTTTCTATGACATCACAGGATGCCTGGCTTTTCACCTTTCTCTTTGTATGAACCAAAAAAACAAATGCACCTGTCTCAATTATACCCAAGATTGCTTCTAAATCATACACTCTGAAACTACAGACAGGTAATCTCTTGAAAGCAATATCAGAAAACAAACAAACAAACATACAGAAATTCTTCCTTATCCATTATAGAGGAACAGAATTGTTGCCAAGAATATTTCATGTATTGGTTCTTTAGGGGTTCTGTAACACAACTTGGAGCTACTGGTGCAATTACCATAGGACTATAGTATTTTTGGTCTGACATCAGTCTCAGACTTAATTTGATATTATGTGCAAAATTTTATAGAGGAGGAAGCTAAGGCCCTCAGAGGTGAAAGTTCAGACTCAAAGTCTTCATATTTTCTCTTACCAAAAAATGAAGCTGTGGATAGAATGGGGGAGGGAGGTTAGGAAAGAGCTTATGAAGAAAGTGCTGTTTTGAAAACCCACATGCAAACAAAGCAAACACAGTGAGTTCAAGATTCATAACTGAGAAGGGCCAGACTTTATTGTCATCATAATTAGTAAGGATTGCATATTATTCTAATGCAAATATTGTTTGAATAATTTTTTTGCTGTAGTTATTTGCCCCACTCTTCTCTCATTAGTATTAACCTTCCCTGCTTTTCTGTTTTCTTTGTTTCTAATTAATTGTCCTTCTACAAATTTTCCAGAGTTGCTATATTATGTTAGGTTTTCAACACGACCAAGACAACTTTAGTTTGAAAAGATTCAAAGAGAGTTGTTCCTTTAGCTACCCCTAAAACTGATAGGGTTCATTTGTGTCTTCGGAATGGCTTAACCAATATTTTTCCAGTGTTTTTTCTGTGACTGTGGGTATGGCCATCTCCATGGTATCTCGTTCTCTCCCATTAACTCCCTGAATTTCTTCTGATAGTTCTCAGCTTGTCACCCTATAACAATGGATGGCCCAAAATGAACTGAAGAATTTATGTCATGTAATCATTGATACAGTAAGATGGTTTTAGAAGGATATATAGGGAATGGAAACTATTCTTTCAAATATTTCTTGAAGAGACCAAAGTGACAAAGTTGATGAAATATTTATAGCCAGAATGATAAAATTTGTTCATTATGAAAAATCAAAAGTTTGACTTCTCATCTTTCATCATCTTAGTTCCAGGGAGAAAGCCACCAAGAAAAAAAAATCACTTTATAAAATATGGCCATTTCCAAAAGCCTTGAGTAAAGGTTATAGGATGGATCATTCACTCTAAAGATATAATGGACTGAACTACTTTTCCATATCGAGGTAAAATTATAGGCTGTGTGTTCTGAACAAATGGCACCAGCAGGTACCAATTTGTAGGTGCAATGGGTCAGCTGACTTTGCAAGCCTGAAATGGAAACAAGTATTCTACATAATCAAAAGGGAACAAAGTTCAACCAAAATGAGGCTTTGAGTGTGACCAAATATCTAACAAAGAGAGCACATTTATTCTGACAAGTGCAAATTAGCCCTGGCTATAAGTTGTGGGGAATGCCACATTAATGTAAAATATAAGCTAGGGATTTCAATATATAAACACTTGAACTTGACAAATAGAGGGCAAATTTTTGCTTCAATATGTGTTCTCATTCTCAATTTTCCAACAAAAAACTTTTTAGTAACAGAAAGCAAGACTGTCTAATAATGAATGTGAATTAAAATTCTGATTTCCCTACCTCTTCAAATTATGGTAGATATCCAAATAGATTTCTACCACCTGAAGTTAAAAAGTAGAGAGAGAGGTAAGGTATTTAATATTTAACTATGGAAAATTGTTTTAATTGATGGGATATTATGACATATTCATATTCCAAGTCAGCAAATTCTATGAGGGCAATCCAACCCAGTCTTCCCCATTTAACCCATTTAACTCAGAGAAAATTAAATATTATCAATCATCTGTTATTTGTAGAGCACTGTGTTAAGTTCTGATATTACAAAAACAAAGCAAGAGAAACAAAAAAAATAATAAATGTCTCTTTTCTCAAGATCTTTGCATTGTATTGGGCAGAGTAGCCTATAAGTGAGTGTTAGGGCCTAATTACTAAGGCCTGAGTCCTGGATTTGGCGTGAGAGAGTGCAGGGCCTTGAAAGGCCCGAGATGCCCGGAGGTGCTTTCTGCAAATTAGCAGATTAATTTTTGCTGTGCATTGAGAGTGCTTCATCCAATGGAAATGGTCTCCTCCCCCAACAGCCAGAGGTGTATATATAGAGCAAACTCCCAGAAGAGCAGGAGGAAGGAATTTGGGTATTCAGATAGCAGAGGAGTCATGTAGCAGCCATCAAATAAACCTGTTGAGCCTGATCCTGAGTCCTGGCGTTCTGTTGTGCATTTTCCCCGTAGCTGGATCTACGGGCCTGGAGTCGTCTGAAGATCTGGTTATAGGTAAGGTTGGCCTGTCGCGACTGCAGCTGGAGAGGAGAACCCTAACAGTGAGAGCTAGCCTCACATAGTAGATACAGAGCTTATGTAGGAGACCAGTAGATCTCATTAAAAGTTCTGACTCTGACACATATTGATTGTGTGACCTTTGGCAAGTCACAATCTCTCAGTGTCCTATTTACATCTCTAAGGCAGGAAGTTAGAGAGAAAGTGCAGATTATTCATGGTAGAGAGTTCTTTCCTTGTTAATGTATCTCTACAAAAATGAAATCATAGATCTGATAGAAGGAGAAAAAAGTTAAATATGGACAGATACATACAACATTAATCTAAGAGGGGAGGAAATACTAAAAACTCAGAGGATCAGGAATGCTTTCCTCTAGGACACAGAATGTGAACTGGGACTTATCAGAAGGTATAGATTATGAGTGAAGAGAGAGTGCATGACTCCTATGTGGAACATTGCATTCAAAGGCATGGAGGTGAGAGATGAAAGGCTAAATCATAATAATACTAAATGGGCCAGCTTGGTTAGAAAATAGTGAGTGGGAAAAGCCTCAACACTCCTGAGAATGTAGATTATAAAGAGCTTTCAAAGCCAAGCTGAAGAGTTTATGTTTTATACTAGAGACGATCGAGGGCCCTTGAAGATTCTTGAACAGGGAAATGATATGGGAAAACTTATGTTTCTGAATCATTATTTTGGTAGCTGTGTGGAAGATGGATTAGATAGGGGAGAAACAGTAAAGAAAGGGTATCTGTGTTAGCTAACCATTTTATCTTTCCCAGAACCAAACTCAGTCTTCTGCACACAGCAAGCACTTAATAAACGTTCTTTGAATAATTTTAATAAATGTGTTATGCTCTTCTTGCCAGCAATTCAACACGAAATGGCAGACAATAAAAGTCATCAATGATTTTCCTATGATGGAGCCTTTTCCTTTTCAATTTTTATTAGAGATTTCAATATGAGAAAGCTAAAAAAGGAGGAGAGACAACATCTGGAAAACATGACACGATGAAAGATTACGCAGCATATATTTTACAGTTAAATATTATAATGTAACATAAACTCAAGAAAGTTTCATTTACGGGTCTTTCAATTTATAGACTTTGAGGCTACTTGCAAATGGAAATGAGCACACTTTGCAGGAGCTACCCCAAGGTACACATAGACCTCTAAGAGACAAGTAGGATTTACTCTATACTATGATTATGCTTCAACAATAAACGGAGCCTGCTATTATGGGATGGTGGGGTCTATTCCCTAGGCTACATCTTGACAGTTCCTTCAATCAGTTCCCATATGGAACAAGCTCAAGACCCTTCCCCATCTTAGCTGCCCTCCTACTAGTTTTCCTATGCCCTTTCTAAAATGCAGTCTTTAGAACTAAGCCTTGAATTTCAGATCCATTCCCTTTCTCCCTTGTCACCCACTCCCTCTGAGAAGATAAGCAATTTAGTATGTGTTGTACATGTATATCTATGCAAAACATTACCATAGTAGATATATTGTAAAAGACTGCTTATATTTCCCTCCCACCTGTCTCACCTCCCACCTGGTCCATTCCCTATTTTGATCCTGTCCCTCTTTGATAGTGGGTACTTCTAACCTCCCCTCTCCCCAGAATGCCCTCCCCTTCATCATCCCCCCTCTCATCTCCCTTTCCCCTACTCAGGAGAGTGAGTGAGGGTAAGATATTCCATTTAGTATGTATGTGATTCTCTCCTTGAGCCAGCTTCAATGAGAATATGCTTTTGCCTTTTGGCCTTCCTGTTCTTCCCCTCCCCTGAAACTACTACCCCTTGCCTCTTCTACATGAGATAGTTTGCCCTACCCTGTCTCTCTCCATCTCCTCTTGCCACTTTCCTCTCTCACCTCTTGACTTCACCCCTTAAGAATCATCCCTTCCTTGGGGTGGCTAGGTGGTGCAGCAAGCAGAGAGCCAGCCCTGGAGCCAGAAGGACCCGAGCTCAGATCTGGCCCCAGACACCCAACACACAAACAAAAACCCAGCCTCGTGAACCTGGGCAAGTCACCCAACCCCAATTGCCCTCCAAAAATAAAATAATCATCCCTTCCCATCAAATTCAACCTGTAACCTCTATCCATGTATATCTGTGAACATATGCCATGTACCCTTCTTCAATTATTTTCATAATGAGAAAGGTTTCATCAAACACAGTTATTGTTTTTCCATGTAGGACTGTAAATAGTCCAACTTTGGTAAGTTCCTTTTGATTTATTTTCCTTGATTGCCTTCTCAAGCATCTCTTGCTTCTTGTGTCTGAATGTCAAATTTTCTATTCAACTCTGGTTTTTTCATCAAGAATGCTTGAAAGTCCTCTATTCCACTGAATGACCATATTTTCCCCTGAAACAAGATACTCAGTTTTGCTGGGTAGGTGACCCTTGGGTTCATTCCCAGCTCTTTTGCCCTCTGGAATATCATATTCCATGCCCTTCAATCCCTCAGTGTAGAAGCTGCCAGGTCCTGTGCTATTCTGATTGTGTTTCCACAATATTGAAATTGTTTCTTCCTGGCTGCTTGTAGTATTTTCTCCTTGATCTGGGGATTTTGGAACCTGGCTATAATATTCCTGGGAGTTTTCTTTTTGGGATCTTTTTCAGGAGGTGATCTGTGGATTCTTTCAACCTCTATTTTGCCCTCTGGATCTAAAACATCAGGGCAATTTTCCTTGAGAATTTCTTGAAGGGTGATTTCTAGGTTCTTTCTTTGATCATGGCTTTCAGGTAGTCCAATAATGTTTAAATTGTCTCTCCTGGATCTATTTTCCAGGTCAGTGGTTTTTCCCATGAGATATTTCACATTGCCTTCTATTCTTTCATTTGTTTGGATCTGTTTAGTAGTATCTTGATTTCTCATAAAGTCACTAGCTTCCATTTGCTCCAGCCTAACTCTGAAGGAATGAATCTCCTCAGTGAGCTTTTGAGATTCTTTTTCCATCTGGCAAATTCGACTTTTTCAGGCATTTTTCTCCTCATTGCCTTTCTGAGCCTCTTTTGCCATTTGAGTTAGTCTATTTTTTAAGGTGTTATTTTCCTCAGTCAGGCTGTTGACTGTCATTTCATACTTTTCTTGCATCTTTTTCATTTCTCTTCCCAAATTTTCCCCCACTTCTCTTATCTGCTTCTTAAGGTCCTCTATGGCCTGTAGCCAGCTTGTATTTTCATTTGGGGCTTTTGATGCAGGAGTTCTGACCTCACAGTCCTCCTCCATGCTTTGAGCCTCTTTGCCCCTAAAATAGGAGTCCAATGTTGTACTTTTCTGTTTATTTTGTTTCGTTTGCCTAGGCATATTGCCACTTAATTACTTGATTTTTGGGCTTGTTGACACAGTAGGACTCTGCCACCAGACAGGGGAGCTTCCGCCCAAACGTGGGGTCTTCACAACTTCTGCCAGTTGGGTGGCCTCTGTAAAGCTTCCACCCACTCTGGCAAGTTGGTTACCTACCCCAAACTTCCCCCCCAGACCACAATCCTGATCCAGGCAGTTTAAAGCAAAAGCGATTAACCCCCAGACTGATTGCTGGATCTTCCTACAGTTCGCAGACCAGGAGCTAGAGCCACTACTGATGCTGCAAAATGGCTTCTGTGCAGCTGTTTCTTCAGCAGCTTTTTGCCCCCAGGGGAGGAAGCCACGTGTTCCCCAAATACTGGTCCCAAAGTTCATAGGGCACTAACCTCTCACTTTGTCCTAGGCATATCTGTGCTGATAATTCTGGAATCTCCACAATTGCTGGTGTTCTGGGGTTACACCAGCCGGATGAAGGACCGACCGCCTGGGGCTAAAACCTCGGACCTGGGCTCAGCTCTACAGGCTTCGCTGTCGGTTCCCAGCGAGCTGTGCTGCCTGCTCTCAGAGTGCTGCGCTGGCTGCTCCCTGCACGGCTGCTGGGCTGTCCTCAGCAGGAGGTTAGCTTCTCTGTGCCGTTCTGTGGGTGCTGTGGCTCCAGAAGTTGTTCGGAGCTCCCTTTCACATTGTTTGAAATTTGTGTGGGGCAGAGCACATTGGAAGTGCTGTTTCTACTCCGCCATCTTGGCTCCACCCGAGTTAGTCTAGTTTTTAAGGTGTTGTTTTCCTCAGTCAGGCTGTTGACCCTCATTTAATACTTTTCCTGCATCCTTCTCATTTCTATTCCCAGTTTTTCCTCCACTTCTCTTATTTGATTTTTAAAGTCCTTCCTAAGGTCCTCTATGGCCTGTAACCCACTTGTATTTTCCTTTCAGGCTTTTGGAGCAGGATTTCTGACCTCACTGCCCTCCTCCTGTTCTATGCTTGGATCCCTCTTTGCCACCAAAATAGGAGTCTCATGTTGCCTTTTTCTATTTAATTTGTTTCCTTTGCCTTGGCATGTTGCCACTTAATTACTTGACTTTTGGGCTTACTGCCACAGTAGGACTCTGCCACCAGACAGGGGAGCTTCTGTCCCAAATGTGTGGGGCGACAACTTCTGTTTCTGGCAAGGGCGAATCCCACCCCACAACCTCCACCCCAGATCACAATCCAGATCCAGGGAGGTTAAAGCAAGAACGATTACCCCCCCAAGACTGATCGCTGGATCTCCCTACACTTTGCAGGCCAGGAGCTGGAGCTGCCACTGAAAACTACAAAATGGTATGTCTCCTCGGCTGCTTCTAGCACCCAGGGAGCAAGCTGACGAGTTCCCCAAATACTTGTCCCAAAGTCCATAGGGCACTAACCTCTCACTTTTTTAGAAGGAATGTCTGTGTTGATAATTCTGGAATCACCACAGTTGCTGGTGTTCTGGGGTCCCTTCCAGGCAGCTGCTGGCCTGGCCGCCCTGGGGCTAAAACTGAGGCTCAGGAGGACCTGGGCTTGGCTCTCCGAGCACCGTGCGCTGCCGGCTCCCAGAGTGCTGCGCTGGTCTTTTCTGCAGGGCTGCTGGGCTGTCCTCAGTGGGAGGTTAGCTTCTCTGTGTCGTTCTGTGGGTGCTGGGGCTCCAGAAGTTGTTCAGAGTCCCCTTTTACACAGTTTGGAGTTAATCTCGGGGGAGAGTGCCTTGGACGTGCTGTTTCTACTCCGCCATCTAGCTATGGTTTTCTTGCCATAGATACTGGAGTGGTTTTCTTTTTCCTTCTCCAGGGAATCAGTTTTTGTCAGTAAGTCAAAGGTAAAGTGACTTGCCCATGATCACACAGCTAGGAAGTATCTGGAGCTGGATTTGAACTCAGGTCTTCAGTATTTGAACTCTATCCCCAGTGCTCTGTCCACTGAACAATCAGCTACCTCCAATAGACAACATATAAAACATACATACATACACACATATACATACATATACATATATATATATATATATATATATATATACTCTTTTTTTTTTTAAAGCAATTGGGGTTAAGTAACTTGCTCAAGGTTACACGGCTAGTTATTATTTATGTGTGGGTGCTCATTTTCTGAGGCCAGATCTGATCTCGGGTCATCCCAACCCCGAGGCCAGCGCTCTTACTCACTGCACCACCTACCCGCCCCTTTAGGGCAATTGGGGTTAAGTAACTTGCCCAAGGTCACACAGCTAGGTTTTTGTTTGTGTGGATTAAGTGTCGGAGGCCGGCTCCGAACTCAGGTCCTTCTGACTCCAGGGCAGGCGCTCTATTCGCTGTGCCACCTAGCCTCCCCTTACATATATACTCTTATACATAAATACACATAAGTTAAAGGCATCTTTACAACTTTACACTGACTCTGGTGCCATATTATGTACTGAACAATAAGCATTTGTCATCCATTCTGTTTTTCTGTGTGTGTAGTTGAATCAGTCTTTTTTCAGGTTACTTTGGATTTCAGTGGGTACCACTGGAATTTGAACCCAGAATGTGTGATTCTAACTATTAGAGTTGCCTCACTGCCTTTCTTACACTACTAAAACAAATTCACAACTGTATCACCAAATTAAATTGCAGAAATATATCAAAGGTCTAAAAGTAGAAATAGAACAAGATTCTGACTTCAATAAGGATCCAACACCCAATTCAGACTTATTTGTATTTATGCAAAAACCATGTAAGAAAAGAAATTTGGGCCCTCCAAATTGTTTGCCCAGCATTGATTTCTAATATTAGAGACAAGTGACTGCTTCAATTATGAAGAGCCCAGCAAGAGTTCAGATTTACTGGAAGCAGGCACCAGCTCCAGTCTAGAAAATTTTAATTTGAACTCACTCTTGGATATTTGGGCCCGCTGAAATTACCTCCTAAGCTGCCAAGACCATCATTTTCATTTAAAGTGTTCTGCCACACAGAACCTAAATGTCAAAACTTAGCTCAGTGTTTAATGAGTGGATAAATAGTGGAAACCACATCTCTCAAAAATGCAGTGAGGCTATTATTAGGGACGTAGAGCATCCAGACGGGACTTTTACATCCCTTTTGTGTAGCTATTTTAGTTTTATTCTCCATTAAATTCTCCTCTAATTTTAGAAACTTTTTAGGAAAACAATTAAAAAAAAAAACAAAGCAATCACCCTGAACATTTTTTGTTTGTTTTTTATTTTTCTTTGGAATTCACATGAGCTGCATCTTAGTGTTCTAAATCCCGGCTACCAAGCAATGGGTAGTGGAGTGTTTGCAGGTAGTTTTCAAAATTAAAAAGTTGTTGATCCAGGCAGAAGATGCTTAAAAATTGCTTTTAAGTTATTGTGTCAAATTCAGATGTTTTCAACATGGAAAGGGCTGGAATCTCAGAGTCAGATTCCATCTCAGAGATTATTGAGACCCACCAGAATGTGAAGAGGATTCTCTTCTACAAGCTAGAGAATGAGTGATCACCTGGATTTTCTCTCCCGACCTCCAGTAAGGGGAAGCCCACTACCTTTCAGAGGCAGTCAAGCCTACTTTGTGGATCACTCAAATTGTTTAAAAAAATGTTTCCTGATACAACACTCTACAACTTCTCAGAATTGTTGTTAGTTTTGTTCACTGGAATTAAAGTGAACAGATATGTTCCATCTGCCTGAAACACACTCCTCCTGTCCTGTACCTCCCAGAAGCCCTCTCTTCCATTAAGATACACCTCCAATGATGCTTTCTACATAGAGTCCTTCCTAGTGAACAGATCATTATTCTTCCCTTCCAAACTAACTTATATTTAACTCATTTATATTTGTATTGGGAATTATCATTATTATTATAATATTATTATGTATTATTCTCTTTATACTGTATATCTGAATGCATGTATGTTTATGTGCATATATGCACATATACAAAGACATATATGCACCCATATACACACTCAAACTCTATGGAATTGTCTCCCCCAAACAAATGAATGTTTCTCATGAGTGGGATTGCTTCATTCTTTGAGTATATACATGCTAAGTGTTTAGAACAGTAATTGTCACAAAATAAGTATGACAAAAAAGTACTTGGTAATTGTTGATTGGTCTATTCAAGTTTAATAGTCCCATATAGCAGCCTTCAAATACCTACACAAAATTGATGTGCTTCATCACTTTATTATGATTGCAGGAAAGTGTGGTGGGCTTGATGGCAGGAAGGAGGTAAGGACTGCTAAATCAAGGATTCATGTTTTTAAAGTAACTTTCTTTTACCTGTTTCTCTCTCTCTTTCTCTTTCTGTCTCTCCCTGTCTATGTCTGTCTCTCTCATTTGTGTGTGTGTATGTATATTTCTTTGTATGATGTATCTGAGTTGGGGGGGTCTTCAGGTCTGGAGAACTTCTAATCAATCAATTAAGAATAGTTTATCAAGTATTATCTTGATAAAGAGAACACAAAGTTAAAAATGAAGTAAGCTTTGCCCTGAAGGTGCTTACATCCTGTGGAGCACATGATATATACATTAAAAAACAAAACAAAACAAAAAAAAAACAAATATGGAAAAATAAATTGAAAGATAATTTTGGCAAGGAGTGACTAATACCTCCTGGGAGTTGGGAAAGACATGTAAAAGACATTGTTTGAGCAAAGTTTTGAATGGGTGAAATGTGATAGGGTCTAGCCCTGTGATTTCTATGGACCAAATGGATTACCAGAATGGAAACTTCCTCTGCATAGCAGCCATTCTTCTGAAATGTACAATCTTAGAGACTGACCAGAGAATACTGAGAAGCAAGGTGTAATTACAATGGTCACACAGAAAGAAAATGACAAAGGCTTACTTGGACCCCAGTTATCAGAGTTATTTTTTTTTCTTTCTATGATGTAATTCTCTAAATGCACAACTTCACTGGAGTAGAATACTATAACTTTACACATATATTGAGTAAGTCACATGACACAGTAAGGGTACGACCCACTACAGAGTGAGGATGAGTCTGACCATTTATATGTTACTGGCCCCAGAGCCTAGATACTGGAATCTTGGGAACTGAATCATTGACACTTTAGCTTCCTCTCCTTAGCATTATAATTATCCAATCCACAGAAAGGATTCACTAATCACTTCACACACATGTGCAGTCACCTAGTTGGCCAGTATCCTAGCCAGTCTTAAAGGTCACTGCAAAAAGGTCAGAGACATCATCTGGATGCTTTATTCTACCATGTTCAAGGGAGAGCAGGGGGCACTGTGGATAGATGGTGAGAGTCTCAATAGAACGTTTGTTCTTGGAAGATTAGTCTATTTGATTGGTTTTTGCTTCTGATTTTGAATACCACTAGTGCTTAGCATAGTGCTGTCACAAAGTTTCTTGATTTGTTTCATTTATTCTTTTAATATATATTGTTTCTTGGGGGATGGAGTCAATATGGTGGAGTAGAAACAGGACTTCCATGCGGCTCTGGCTCCCACTTCCTCCAATTCATGTAAAAGTTGACTCTAAACAAACTTTGTAGCTACAGAACCCACAAAATGACACAGAGAAGATAACTTCCTACTGATTACAAGCCGGCAGGCTGGGAGGAAGCAGCCAGCACAGGGCTGTGGGAGCTGATCCAAGCCCCACACAACCCTGAGGTTTTAGCCTTAGGGAGGCTACAGCCAGACACTGGCTGGAGGGACTTCAGATCACCAGCAGAAGTGGTGGTTTCAGAATTATCAACCTATAGAAGCCAAGGACAAAGTGAGAGGTCAGTGTGAAATTTGGGATCCTATTGTTTGGGAGTATGGTCCAGCCTTTAACCCCTTGACAGAGAAGCTTCTGAAGCACTGCAGCTGACACCATGTGGCAGCTTCAGTTCCTGGCCTGCAGAATGTAGGGGTACCAAGTGACCAGTCTGAGGGGTAATAACTCTTGCTTAAACTTGCCTGGATCTGGATTGCAGTCTAGGGTGGAGGTCCTGGGGTGTGTGACCAGTTTGCCAGAGGGTGTGGAGGCTTCAGAGAGGGCACCCAACTAATACCTTCGGCAATTGAGAAAATCTGAGAGATTAGGATGAAGGTCCCCTGTCTGGTAGCAGAGTTCTACTATGGCAAAAAGCTAAAAAGTCAAGTAATTGAGTGGCAACATGAGCAGGCAAAGGAAGCAAAGGGAACAGAGCAGTCCAACTTTACACTCCTATTTTGGAGACAAAAAGGATCAAAACATGGAACAGGAGGAAGAAAGCAAAGTCAGAACTCCTGCATCAAAAGCTTCCAAGAAGGGCGGCTAGGTGGCGCAGTGAGTAGAGCGCAGGCCCTGGAGTCAGAAGGACCTGAGTTCAGATCCATCCTCAGACACTCAACACACACACACACACACACACACACACACACACACACACACACACAAACCTAGCCTTGTGACCTTGGGCAAGTTACTTAACCCCAATTGCCCTCCAAAAAGCAAAAAAAAAAAAAAAGCTTCCAAGAAAAATACAAGCTGGTTGCAGGTCATAGAAAGATTTTGAAATCCAAATAAGAGAAGTGGAGGAAAATCTTGGAAGAGAAATGAGAACAATGCAAGAAAATTATGAAATGAGAGTCAACAACCTAACTAAAGAAAATAACACCTTAAAAATAGATTAACTCAAATGACAAAAGAGGCTCAAAAAGCAAATGAGGAAAATAATACCTTAAAAAGACAAATTTGCCAGATGGAAAAAGAATCTCAATAGCTCACTGAAGAGAACCATTCCTTCAGAATTAGATTGGAGCAAATGGAAGCTAGGGACATTAGGAGAAATCAAGATACTATTAAACAGGACCAAACAAGTAAAAAGAAAAGTAGAAGGCAATGTGAAATATCTCATTGGGAAAACCACTGACCTGGCAAATAGATCCAGGAGAGATAAATTTAAAAATTATTGGACTACCTGAAAGCCACGATCAAAAAAAGAACCTAGACATCATCCTTTAAGAAATTCTCAAGGAAAATTTCCTCAATGTTTCAGAACCAGTGGATAAAATAGAGGTTGAAAGAATCCACCAATCATCTCCTGAAAAAAAAAAAAAGAAAACCCATAGAAATACTGTAGTCAGGTTCCAGAATTCCCAGATCAAGGAGAGAAAATTACAAGCAGCAAGGAAGAAAAAAATTGAATATTGTGTAAGTTTGGATGAATTCCTTCCCCTCTCTGAGGTTGAGAAAACTCTCTAAGAAAGAGTATTGGCTCTGAAGACAGAGGATTGGAGTTCAGACTCTGCCTCTAATGTTAATTATCTGGATAACCCTGGACAAGTCATATAAGCACCTTTGGCCTCAGTTTTCTCACCTATAAAACAAGGAGAGTGTTTTATTATATGGCCTTCCAGGTCATTTCCAAATATACACCTTTAAGTCTCTGATTTCTGCTGAATAGTGTTCAAACACTACTGAAATCATTTGTCCTTGAGTTACTTCCTCCCATAATCTAAGAATTTCTCCTCTTTAGAGAGGTTGATTTCTCAGAATCTGAAAGGCAGAGAGTTTGCAGAGAACACTTAGTCCAATTTTATGAAGGAATTCAGAATAGGCTGAGGGTTATTAACTTAAGGTCCACAGGTCACTTGGGATCTGAGCAAAGATTTTAGAGGGTCCTGAACTTGGATGGAATAAAAACGGCATCTTTATTTAAATAGAATTGATTTCCTTGTTCTACTTTGTATTTTATACATTTAAAAAACTTATTTTGAAAATTAGTATATAGGTTTCATGAGATTGTCAAAGGGACATAATAAAACATTAAGAACTTTTCTAGATTATTGAAGTTTATTTAAAACATCGCTATCCAACTTTCATTTAAGTCAGTAAGTCAACAAGCATTAATTCAAGACTAATTACCTCTTAAATACTGTGTAAAACATTGATAATAGAGAGATGAAAATAATCTATCAAGAAGCTCATATTCAGTTAAGATTGAATGGAAACTGGGGGAAGGGTCCTCCAGGACTCTCTAGTCAAAACCCTTTAAAACCCTTTACTTTGTAGATGATGTAATTCATAACTAAAGGGGGGGTGTGGTAGGCTAAGGTCAGATAGGTATTAAGTGGCAGTGATGAACTCAGATCATCTGAATCTGAAGGTGGTAAGGTGGTGTCCTTTGCTTCCAACCAGGCTAAAGATGTTACCTTGTTAACCCAATGTCTAATCTTGGTCTATCCTCTGAGGCTGAACAGAAGCACACCCTCCCTTTTCACCATCTAATAGTTCAACTTCAATCAGGGCACACAAGAGTCTGCTTTCAGTGGTTCTGCTCATTTGTCCTAGCTTGTTCAATATTCTTTCCATTTCATTACCATCTGTTCTGATTTCAGACTGTCATTTGGAAACTACCTCCTTCCTCTCCTTATCCAGCCTTCACATTCATATAGAGAAAACAAACAAAAAGATCTAAATCTAAACATTCCTACATGTACAAATTGTAAAAGGATGTATCAGACTGTTTTAATATCGTTACCTCCTCCCCTAGCCAAATAGGCTCCTTGGTTCATCTTGTGAGTGGTATATTTTTCTTTTTCTGGAGTAGAACTTATATTAGCACACTTTTGTGAGTTTTAAATCACTCCACTGACTTTGCTCTGAGTAATTGGCACCTCAATTAACCTCAGATTCACAGAATTTTCATTTCGGAAGGGATGTGGGAGTCTATCTAGTTTAAACCATAAATAACAAAGATCAATTCTCCAGCTCCTCACAAAAAGTTGCCATTTAGTCTCTAGAAGACCTCCAAGGAAGATCAGTCTCCCTAGTCATCCCATCTCACATCTAAGGACCCCTCATTGTTATGGATCCTGATTTTACGTTGTGACAAAATTCTTGTAGACTTTTTACCACTCAAGTGATACAATACAGTGAAAAATAGATACATACAGGGGCGGCTATGTGGCACAGTGAGTAGAGCGTCGGCCCTGGAGTCAGTAGGACCTGAGTTTGGATCCGGCCTCAGACACTTAACGCGCACACAAACAAACAAAAAAAAACCTAGCCGTGTGACCTTGGGCAAGTTACTTAACCCCAATTGCCCTCCAAAAAAAAAAAAAGCAAAAAAAAATAGATACATACATACATACGCACACACACAATATAGTACCAATCTTTGGAAATACTATCAGTAGGTCCTTCATGAATGGAGGCTTTGCTTTCCATAGCAAAGTTATAACAAATGATGAAGTGCTTGACAAGGAATCTTGTATCCATCCATGACTAGAGTTTTAGAAGATGTTTTTATTTTGCTATTTGTCTTTGACAGGAGTGAAATAATCTTGGACTAATAATTATTACAGTGAAATAAAGTGTCAATTGCAGTAATGAACCAATGATGGTGCTATGAGAAAGACAGAGGATATTATTTTTAAATTAATCCTATTGAGGGCATAGCTGAATGAATGCATTGGCTAATCTTCATAGAAGAAATAAATAGATTAAGGGCTGACAGCTGCACAAGAGAAGACCCCGATGCCTGGGCCAATCTGAAACTAACAGCCAACAAGCCCAGCTTGAGCTTAGTCAATAAAATCAAGTAGCCAAAGAAGATCCTTTAAAAAGTTACTCTCCAGTATCCATTTAAGTCAACAACCTAACAGCACTTACTATATACTAAGCACTATGCAAAGTATTGACAATAGAAAGACTGCCCCCCCCACCAAAAAACAAAACAAAAAAACAAAGGAGTTCATATTTAATTGTGCTTAAATGTTAGATTAAATATGTTCAATATTTCTTTCATTACAACCAGGACATAATGCTGACCTGCCCAACCAGTATCAAGGGGCATTTTTTTTGCAAGAAGGCTTCATTTTCTGAAATTAACCTTGGAAAACCCTTGGCTTAACAGAGAGTAATGAATGCTATACATATCATTTTGGGGTAAAGGCACTTGTGAAGTTTTAACATGGCAAAATAATTCTATTACACATACACATGAAAATTTGGAATTATTTACTGAGGTTGCCATCCCTATTCCTCTGACATCAGGTAAGCTCACTATAAGCATGTGGTTGAATCATTTCAGCTGTGTCCAACTCTTTGTGATTTCATTTGCAGTTTTATTGACTAAGGTACTGGAGGGGTTTGCCATGTCTTTCTTCAGTTGGAGATGAAGAAACATACAGCTAGTATTTGTCTGAAGTCAGATTTGAACTCAAGAAGTTTTAGTCTTCTTGATTATAGGCCTAGCACTCTATCTACCATTGGCAAAAAACAATAAATTAGCAAGTATTTTTTAGTGCCTACTATCTACAAGGTATTGTATATGAAGGCATAAATTAATGATTACTACTGCTTATATTATTATATTACACTGGTATTATATTATTTATACTAATTTTAAAAATAATAATGTTATATGTTATTAGCATAACACTTTATAGTATTTGACATGCTTAATAAACATGTTATCAAATGAGTTTTATCCCAATACAGGGAGTTAGGTATTAAAAGAATATTATTTCTGCTTCACTGATGAGAAAACTTATCTTTAGTGACTTTAAGTATCTTATCTATGGTTATATAGCTAATAACAGTGGCAGCAGAAATGAATGTCACAGGATCATATGTTTAGAATCTGGAAGAGATATCTGAGGCAATACTGTATAACTTGCATTCACGCCTGAAAAAACTGAGGCCTAGAAACATAAGGGATTGGTACTAATTGGTACATATATACATACACACACATTATACATACACACAAGTATACATAGCTATTATATCTAAGATTCAAACCTAGGTCTTCTGACCTCATAGGCTTTCATTTGTCTCATACAATACTTTATTTCCAACATATATGTCAATGTGTTCAGTCAAGATCTCAGTTTAAAGTGCTCTCTCCCTCCTCAAATAGTCTTGTGTCAGCTTTTTTTTTCATATGTCCTTTCTCTCTCCAGGATAGTACAATTTAATTCAACAAGCATTTCTTAAACACCTAGTATCTCCCAGGCACTGAGAGCACAATTTAATTCAAGAAGCATTTACTAAACACCTCCTTTGTCCCAGACACTGTGATAAATGCTTAATGTAGGCCTCTGCTTGAGGCCAGAGACTGTGGGTGCTTTTCTTTTTTCCTAACACCTCCCATGGTACCTTAGATAAAATAAACACTAAGTGAAATATTGACTTCAATTGAGTGAAGCTCATAGTGGGTTAAAATCAATCTGAGATTGAAGTGATGCCAAACAAATTATACTGGTAATTCCTGTCATTCATAGCTTAGACTAAAGAGTCTGTGAGGTCACGTTCATCTTTATGTCTATGATTCTATGGTCCTAAATCTGAGTTCCCCAGTATGTGCACATTCAGTTGAAAAAGAACCTGAAAAAATGGCCCAACAACCAGAGATCTTCCATGAAATCCAGGTTCTTAGTTATTGCCCAGTGGATAGGTTCTGTAGTCAGTTAGTAATTTGGTCAACAAGCATGCATAAAGACCTGAAACTAAGTGTCAGGCTCTTTGTCAAGTCTTGCGGATACAAAGAAAGGCCAAAGACATTCCCTGTTCTTCTGAAGTTCATGAAATGGTGGGGAGGTGTATGTATATACATTTGTATAATATATGTATATATGTATACATATGTATATATCTATGCATATGTATAATGGATGTGTATATATACATATATATATATTTGTGTGAGTGTGTGTGAGTGTGTGTGTGTGTGTGTGTGTGTGTGTGTGCATAATATGCAAACTCTAGAGAGGATATATTGGGGATTATAGAGAAGTTCCAAGCATTAATTGAGGGAATCAGGGAGAGTTTTTTTGCAGAAGGTAGGACTGAGGCTGAGATATTAAGGAAGCTAGAAACAAGAGCAGGCAGAGAAAAGAAGGGAGAGAACCCCAGGCATGGGATACAAACAGTACAAATACAAAGGTATTGAATGTTTCATTTGAACAACTTGGGAAGATTATTTTTTTATGCTTTTGCCAATGTCTGTTTGATTATTGGGAAAAGAAGAATTCAATGTGTGTCGGACTAGGAAGAAGAATTGCTGAGTTCAGATCTGACCTCTATCACTTACGGACCTATAAGCCCATGAGCCAGTCACTTTTTCTGCCTGGGGTGCAGCACCCTAAGATGAGAAGGGATGGCGATTGGAAGAGATGACTGTCCTTTCTCCCAGTTTTCAATAAAGAACTTGGTGTTTTCTCTGGATACCCTATTTCAACTAACAACCTGCTGTATATTTACAGGGATGAGGGATTCAGTAAATCTCAATCACCAAACAGATGAAGTGCTCCTTTGAGTTTCAGGTAATCATTTCAGGGAAAACAAAGCAAAACAAAAAATGACCTCAGAGGTTGTTCTTCCAATACTTCACAGTGATGTTCCTTAAATAAGCTGATGAAAGGACACAGAAACTTCATGTTCACCACACTATTTATTCTGAACTTTCTAATTCAGCAGCATTTTTTTTAAACATTTGTGTCATTTACTAAGGTCAACAAAAACAATAAACAACCAGAAAGCTTCAGTAAGAGGGGATTCTGGATGGGTCATCTCATCCTGAACTAATTAATTTAGATAAATTCAAAAATATGATTTAATATATTAAAAATATTTGTTCGCAAAGAGAAGCATGATATCAAGGAGATATCATGACATGCAAGTGAAATGGGTTTAAGTGAGGGAGGGCAGTGAAAAGTAACCAGCCTCACTTTGTCCTCCACAGTCATCTGGGTCTATTGGTGAGATATAGATTTGGATGACTGGAAATGGTCCCAGGTGCAGGGAGAGACATTAGTCTTTTTAAGTCAAGGTCTTTAAGAGGTCTCAATCTGACTGAGGCAATGCCCATTTAGTGATTAAGGCTAGGTAAGAAATGAGGCAGAGAATGGCCTCTTTACTTGTTCAAAAAAAAAAATCAATCTGGGAGGGGAGTAATTAATTTTTATATTTCTGTCTCCCAACACAGCTCAGTGCATGGCACATAGATAACATTTAATAAATGTTTGTAGAATTAAGTTGAAGACAGCATAAACAAAGCAGCTATGTGGCGCAGTGAATAGAGCACTGGCCCTGGGGTAAGGGGGGCCTAAGTTCAAATTTGCCTCAGATACTTAACAAAGAACAACAATCTTACTAGGGGTAAGTCAACATCAATAAAGTGAAGGAAATAAAAATACATACACAGGCACACAAAGTTATATGAGGTAAATTCAAGGTAGAGAAAAAAATGTATGTAAATGCATGTAAATTAAAAGTGTAACAATATTAATGTAGGGTTATCTCCAACCTCTTTTCTATTACTTTTTTAAAAATCCAATAATCTTACACATATTATAAATGGATTAAATTAATATTTTCACACATGAAGTTTTATAGGATTTCAAGGCTGAAGGGACTTTAGAGATCATTTAATTCATCCATAGTATTTTGCAGATATAAAAACTGAGGGTCCAGATAGGGAATTAACTTCTCTAAGATGATGCAGGTAGTGATAGAAGAGGAATTTGAATCCAGATTTTTTCTCTCTGAATATATTTTTCTTTCCACTGTTCCTATGTTACTTCTATAAACATTCCCCACACAATGGGAACGAGGGCATGGCTGGGAGGAGGGGGATAGAGAGAAGGGATTTACTCTTGTTGACCTAATGAATAATGTGACCTGAAGTAGGTGCTAATTTTCAAAGCGGAAGAAATGAGCCACCCATATGTTTAGCAGATATGCAAACTGGGTTTTTCACAACGCATGACTAAATCATTGGTCATCAGTGAGACAACTCTTGACTTTTATGTGATCTATTTATGCATTTGCCTTATTACTTCACCACAAAGGTTATATTTGAACTAAACTTTCCATTTTTGCCTCAGATTATCCAATATCAAGCATATGTTTTCCTCTACATCTACCAATCATTTCTCCTCATTTTTTACTGTGGTACTGAGCAAATAAAAACAAATGTCTGACTCTGTGACCACAATGGGGTTTTTCTTAGCCAAAACACTGGAGTGGTCGGCCGTTTCCTTCTCCAGCTCATTTTACAGATGAGAAAAGTAAGGAAAAAGGGGTTAAGTGATTTGCCCAGTGCTGCACAGCTAATAAGTGTCTCAGGACAGATTTGGACTCAGGTAGATAAATCTTCCTGGCCCCAGGCCTGACATTCTATCTACTGTGCCACCTAGCTGCCCATGTTACTTTAAATACACAACATAAATGAAATAGACATTGCTAAGAAGACTGCTGTAGAGGTATATAGACTTTGATAGGCAAAATGGGGTGGTTGAGTTACTCAACCTCAACCTGGTTCAATACAAGGTTAAATCACCTTATCACCGAAGGTATCCTAGGCCTTAGACTAGGGGTGAAAAAGTCCTTCAGAGTGAAACCCTGTTTAGAGAAGCTAAGAGAACTTGCCTGAATTCAGGTCTACAAGAGACCAAACTAGTTTGAACCAAACCGCTCATCCAAAGGACTGGACCAAGTTTGGCATTCAGCTGATCTCCCTATGAAGGAAGTCTGGGTGTGTGGGGTTTATAGAGGGGAGAGATCTTTTCTTCTACCTTGGCTAGGTCTCCTCCCTAACCTTGTCCCTTTTGGCTAGAGGAAGGCCTTCGGAGGTATAAAAGATAGAGGCAGGGGATTTTTCCTTCCTCCATCTTCCTCTCAAAGTCCCACCAGTATTCCTGGACCAGACTATAGATCAACAATCTCTGCAGCAAGAGATGAGGATGAATGGATTTCTCTAGGCTTTAATGGAATTTCTTAAACATCCCCCAACTGGGAGAATAGGACATCTTTACCAAGAACTGCTAGAAATTAGTTTTCCTTTGGTCCAATTGCTTTCTAAGCTTGAGCTCACTTTTCCTTGGGCTATGCATATACTTGGAAGAAAATATGTCACAGTTGTTTAGAAGGATACATTATATCCACTGATTTATATGTTAGAAAATATTTTTTTTTCTTTTTGGAGGGCAACTGGCATTAAGTAACTTGCCCAAGGTCACATGGCTAGGTTTTGTTTGTGTGTGTTAAGTGTCTGAGGCTGGATCTGAACTCAGGTTCTTCTGACTCCAGGGCCAGCGCTCTACTCACTGAGCTACCTAGCTGCCCCGGAAAATACCTTTTTCAAAAAGTTACTTAAATCTGTTTGTATAAATGATTCCCAGTGGATACACTTTGGGCAAAACACACTGGTTGGTTTGGGTCAATGTAATAGAGACTCACCCCAGCTCCTAAACAGTATTTCCAGAACCCAAGAGGGACATGTAACCTTGAACTGTTAGTTAGCCAAAACTCAACTGTGAGCCTAAGAATTGAAAAAGGAAAAGGCAGAACTCATGTGAGCTATTTAAATCTATTCCTACTGGTCTTGGATTAATAAGGAAGGATTACTTCCTGTTTTAGAAAGGAGGAATGATAAAATGAAGCAATTTGAACTCATGTCTTCTGGAAATCGCCTTCTCATTAGTCTTTTTTTCCTTTCATTTTGCAGACAAGTGGTCAGCTGCCCCAGATGATCATAGATTTAGAGCTAGAAGAGGTCTCAGTGGTCAAAACTTCCAACTACTTTATTTTACAGTTGAAGAAACCGAGGCTTACAAGGTTCAGTGACTTGTCCAGGGTCACATGACTAATAAATATCAGAATCCAGATTTGAACTCAGATCTTCCTAACTCCAAGTTCAGATATTATCATTATATGGAGCAGCCTTCTATAGTTACCATGAAACTTCAGCCCACCCATCCAGCCTTATTACAATGGATGTATTATTACATCCATTTCACATAAGCTTATTCCAACCTAATTCTGAGTCATGCATTCATCAATTCATTTTCTGACCTTAACATTCTACCTTTGTTATCTTTGCATAAGCTACCTCTTAATGCTCAGAATGTCATTCTTCCTTATGTTGATCTTCAAATCTCTAACTTGCTTCAAGGACAAGCTGATATGTCTTTTCTGATCCCCTACCCCCAAGTGTTTTTGCCTCCAACCCTCAAAGTTTCATGTTCATTTGTTGTGTCCCCCCATTAGATGTCAAGGACCTTGAGAGCACAAACAACTATTAGTTGGCTTTATATCCCCAGCACCTAGCACAGAGGTTTACACATAGTAGGGACTTAATAAGTGTTTGTTGAATTGAATAGAATGGCATGACCAAGTTATTTCTGATCCTAAAGCTCAGTTTCCCTGTTTATAAAAAATGGAGTAGATTAGATGACATATGTGGCTCCTCCTATCTCTCTATATATGACCCACCAGATCAAGGAAAGATACTTAAGGTGCTATTTCACCCAGATATGATACATATAACTATATAATGATGATTTTTCTTTATTGTCAATTCCCCTAAAATTACTTTCTGAAAGTGTCATTTGAATTCCTGAAACTTCTTTCTAACCTAAATTTAGTTTTTAATGTTTTTGTTTTTAAAGTGGCCAGAACAAAGCTGCTGGGAGTACAAAGTGAATATTTCTTTTTCTGAAAATTTTTGATCTATTTTTTAAAACATTTTGGACTATGTCACTTTGAAAGCATCTATTTAATTCCCCACCCATTTTCCCTTTTTTATTCCATATTTTTTATGATACCCAAGCAAGATCCATAAAGTTCAGTAAGCAGCTAGCCCTGTCACTGCTGCCAAGCCATCACTGTCAAGTCATTGCTTCCAGCACCTGACCCTTAAGGACAGAACTACTGAAGATCCCTTGCATTAGAGGGTATATGCCAATAGCTATCTTTCTAGTTAAATATGTAAAAACTTGATCTAAACAGAAGTAAAAGAAAGAAGAAAATTATCAAAATGGAAAATGAATTAAATTGACACTGGTAATGTCAGCAATGATAAAAGCCACCAGACTTTTGTTACACAGCTAACCAGTCCACAGTCTCTTCACTGGGAGGCTGACCTGAGCCAGATGTATTTATACGTCTGCCAGTGGATCTCAATGTGGCAGTGGAATTCACACTTAGACTCTCTCCATGCAATGGAGCCCACCAGAGAAGGACAAGCATGGGAGATGCACAATAAACTATATTCTGGATTGGGAAACAAGAAGAGATGAGCACTGGAGGAACTGTGCAGAGTTTTCCAGCTTCTCAAGTTGGTCCCTGACATCAAAGCCCATCTTGTAACACCCAGCATTGTCATGGTTATGCCATATGGCGTGAATCACAGGGTGCCATGATGTCTGAAGACACGAAATTCCATGTCCAGTGATAATAGCTTGAGGTTTGCAAGCACTTTGTATACTTTGTATAACATGTGATCCTCACAGTAACTTTGTGGGATTAAGCAATATCAATATTCACATTTGAAAATTAAGAACAGGGGTGGCTAGGTAGCACAGTGAGTAGAGCGCAGGCCCTGGAGTCAGAAGGACCTGAGATCAGATAGGGCCTCAGACACTTAACACACAAACAAACAAACAAACAAAAAACCTAGCCGTGTGACCTTGGGCAAGTTACTTAACCCCAATTTCCCTCCAAAAAAAAAAAGCAAGAACAAGGAGACTTAGAGAGGTTCATTCATTCATTTCACAAACACTTATGTGCCTTCTATGGACCGTGCACTGTGCTATGATCTAGGAACAATATTAAAACAAAACGCAGAAGAGTCCTTGCCCTCAAGTAGATTACTTTCTGTTGAATGAAACTGTATATGCACATATAAGAAACTACTAAGCACAGTTAAATTAAATGTGATGTGTTTATGTATATGTGTGAAGGAGAGAGAGAGAGAGAGAGAGAGAGAGAGAGAGAGGGAGAAAAGAAGAAGAAGAAGAAGAAGAAGAAGAAGAAGAAGAAGAAGAAGAAGAAGAAGAAGAAGAAGAAGAAGAAGAGGGGGGGGAGGAGGAGGACAGAGAGAGAAAGAGAAAAGGAGACAGAGGAAGCGAGAAGCAATTGACTAGAAGCTTCAGATAAGGCCTTATTTTAAAAAAAAATGATTGTTGGATTGATGTTTGGAAAAAGTTATAGAGTCTAAGGGGAAAATTATCTAGATAGCCAGGTAGCTAACTATTTGGAAGCTATCTAAATATATTTGACTTGTAATATAGACATAGTTGATAGAGACAGGGCTCATGAGTTCATAGATTCAGAGAAGTTGAGGATGGGGAACATTCCTCTTGTAATGAGTATATCAGAATCTTGGAAAATTTCCTTGAGCAGTGAAGGATTGGAAATAAGAACCTGACACTGTGCTTAGCACTTTGTGTGAAGATTACATCATTTGATATTAAAAAATTTGAGAAGGAAATGCTATTTTCATCCCCATTTTATGAGTGAAAAACCTGAGGCAGCCGACAGGGACATCGCTCATAAGTGTCTGTAGACAGATCTGACCCTGGGGCTTCCTGATGCCATGCTTGGTGCTTTCTCCATTATCCCACCAGGTACCTCAAGAATTTAACTGAGAAGTGAAACGACTTGCCCAAAGTCAGAAGAGCCAGTGAGTTTCAGAGGCAGAACTTGAATCCAGGGCTTTCTGGGTCTCAGATTCGTTCTGGATCCAGACTGATCTATATAAACACAAATATATGTATATGCATATATGCATATATACATACATGCATGTCTGTCTATAACAACACATTTTCATATGAAAGGCTTTGTCATTTACATAAATATCTTTATCAATTTAGAAAACATTTTGGCTGTAAATACACACCAGGTCGGTTTTCCAAGCTTGGGCCATATTGCTCCATATAAGCATATCCCTAATCTTTGGTCTCTAGATTTCTGAGCTAAATACTTGATATCAAACTTGAAATTGAGGGTTTATAGACTGTAGCCTGAGGAAAGAAGCCAGCACATAGTGAGATATAGAACAAACTAGTAAAACATAAATTGCCAAAGCAAAATCTGCTGGCCAGGACTTTATGGTAATGTCAAATGTTGGCAAGTGTTGATGGATGTGCTAGACCTCAATGTGGGGACGGAGGGAGCCTTCCTTGGAAGCCTGCATTGGCAGCTCTCATAGGAGTCTTTGACTACACAGAAGTTCCTTTTTGTAAGAAAAATATGTGAAATGTCATGTAATTGGAAAATTACTAGAATTGGGAGAAAGGCTAGAAAAGAGAGAAAGTAAGAAGGGAGGACTATGGCAAAAGCAATGTTAGTACACAAAATGGAAACTATTAAACAACTGACATTGAAACTGAATACCACAGTGGATAAAGTGTTGAACTTGGAATGAGGAAGATATGAGTTCAAATGTTGGCTCAGACCATCTTGCTGGCTATGTAATCCTGCGCATTTCACCTTCACTACCCTGTTCCTCAGTTTCCATTTTTGTAATGTGGACATAATAATCCCACCTCCCTTGAGGTAGGATTATCATGAGCATCTAATGACATAATTATATGTAAAGTACTTTGAGGAAACTCACTGCACTGTAGAAATGTGAACTATTATTTTTATTAGTGAAATCAAAGGAATTTATTTTATGTAGATAACTTAGAGTCAGAAGATCTGGGTTCAGATTTCACCTCTTATGTCTACTATTTCTGTGACTTTGGATAGGTCCCTTAATCTCCCTGGGCCTTATTTCCTCCTCTGTAAAATGGGTTAATTGGATTACAAGTGCTTTGATGTTCCGTCCAACTCACAGAATGTTTGATCCCATGACTCTTTATTTTGGCATGGAGGATCCCCTGGGTCTTGAAGATTACCTCAAAAAAGAAAAATGAGGCACAGAAAAGTAAAGTTTCTTGTTCAAGGTGTTGTTAGAACTAAGGGGCAGAATCAAAAGTTGAATCAAAGTCCTTTGTTTCCAAATACAATCTTCTTCCTACTAGGTTTGGAATCTAGGTTCCACCTCCCTTTCTAGAGGAAGGGAAGCCTAGCTCCATAATGAGAGGTTTATGAACCCAAAGACCTAGAAAATGGTAACCTTTACAGCTAAGCACAAGTGGAATGGGCTTCCCCTCCTTGGAGGTCTCCAAGCAAGGACAAGATGGCCCCTTGTCTGGTTGATTATACTGGAGATTCCTTTGGTATATGGGCTAGAGAAAATGGCTTCTAGGGGGTCAAAACACTCTTTGATTTTGTGTCCATTGTCATTTGTTTCCTTGATTTGTTTTGCTTTTAGCCAGAGAATGTCTCCAAGTTGGGCCACTAGATTGTGGAGGCCCAAGTATCATTATAAGTGGACATGGGCACCATACATAACAATGGTCTTCACTGTCAGAGAGAACACACATAAGCATGAATTTATATCAGTGCAACTCAGAAAACACATTGTAAACACCTGCTGAAAATACCTTTATCTCCCAAATACTTCAAGGAAAAGGGGTGGGGAAAACTAACATCTAGAAGAATTAAGGAAGGCTGCTTGTAGGAGCAAAGCTTTGATTAATAATGGCAACTCACATTATAGAGAATTGTAAAGTTTGCAAAATGATTTACATAAATAGTGTGTCCCTAACGTCTTTCAAAGCTTAAAATTTTAACAGGTAAAATATGCAGTATGGGTTTTGGGCTACATTACATCACATTTGATCATCATAACAGCCCTCTCTGTTAGGTGCCATTATTATCCCCATTCTACAGAAAGGAAACTTTCTGCCAGCTGAGATAGATTAAATACCTTACTCAGGATGGTCTAGCATGTGTCTGAGGCATGATTGGAACTGAAATCTGCTGTCTCATAGCCACATTGATTCAACAAGGAAAGCGAGCTTTTAAAGGTCCAAGAACTGTCAGTGGAGCATTCCAATATGGTCCTGGTCAATGGATATCAACAATGGCAGAATCAGAGGTCCTCAGAGTATAGGTACTTCATCTAAAAAACCCTTCCTTCTTGTTTGTCCCCATTAAGTTTTCTCCTTGAGTCATGCTTTCCTGCTCCAAGAAAGCCACATTCCTGAATTTCTGTGTCCTAAGGATATATGGGGCTATGCTTTCCTCTTCCTCCCATCTCACCATCACTCTTCAACCTTGGAGAATCAATTAATCTGTCTACTAAGTATCAGATACTATTTTAAGTATTGGTGAGATAAGTAAAATGAATAAAATTATCCCTTTTCTCAAAGAATTTTATTCTACTGGGAAGGACAATTATTATATACAAATTTATATATATATATATACATATATATAATATACACACATGTGTATGTATATATTGATATATAAATAAAAGTATGTGTGTGCCTATATAAGCATATATATATATATATATATATATAGCATAAAATTTAAGTTTATGTAAGTATACATATGTGTGTGTGTGTGTGTGTGTGTGTGTGTGTGTATCCAAAATAGCTAAATACAAGTTATTTTGGGAGGGAGCTCTATCTCAAGGAAAATGTCAAAGAAATACATGTTTATAGGTTGGCTGACTTCTAGAGAAAAATATTAAGAATATGCTTTCTTTAACTCCAATTGATAAGCATTTAGTTAATCACTTTCTCACCACCACCATTACTTATTTAAAGAAGAACAACCTTGGGACAGATATGCAAAATCCAGCAAGACAAACTCCTACACTGAGTATTCCCCAAAATGAAAGTTTCAAATCTGCATGTTTTAAATGCATGCTCTCCCTCCTTTAAGGAGAGTATTGTGGTCTGTGCAGTCCAAAATCAAATGCTTTCTCACTATTTAATATTTTTTATTATTTAACATTATTATTTTATAAAACAGACTTTAATAAAAAGGCTGAGGATTTTTTACCTACATATTTTTACATATCTACATATTCATCTTCACCTAGAAGTTGCTTAGAGCCTCTTAAACAATCTCACTTCTAGAAGACACTAGGAACCCAGAAAAAAAAATACTTTGTTCTTGAATGTTTACTACTCCTGCAATGGAGGGTTAATATTTGCATGAAAACATTTAGCTAAAATTGTAGTCATCTTCAAGAGGACTTTGGGGGCAATTTTATTTTTTGGAAGAGAGAATTCATGAACTTTGAAAAGCTCATGAATCTCTTGCATGCTAGGACGTATTATTTTGCATTAATTGGGGGTCCAGGCAAGGATGGCATCCAACAGAGCATGTGGCAATGCCATAGATAGGGCTCTGTAAATTTACACTCTCAACTCACAGTTCAGGAGAATGAATAGTGGATTTAGCACAGACCAGGGTTGAAATCCCAGCCCTTTCACTTATTACTTTGGACAAGACATATAACCTCGTAGGACCTTATTTTCCTCATTTGACAAATGAAAAATTTAGACTTGAAGGACTCAAACATTGCTTAAATCTTTAAAACTGTGATCTGACAAAAATATTTATTCAAATCTTTTTTTTATCTATACATTTGTTTATTTACTTATTTGTTAGTTCATTTAAAGCTGTCCACCCTCTTCTACTTTCTCCATTGGATAGTTAGCATACTGCAATAGGGGTAGGAAATATGCATTTATATAGCACCGATTATGTGCTGGGCACTATACTAAATACTTTATTAATATTATCTCATTTTGTCCTCATAACAATTCTGAGAGGAAATACTATTATAATCTCAATTTTCCTCAGTTGAGGAAACTGAGGCAAACAAAGGTTAAATTATTTGCTCAGGGTTATATAGCTAGTATCTGAGAACAGATTTCTAGAAAGAGTGTTGACTTTAGAGTCAAAACACTTAAGTTTGAAATCTGTGTGATCTTGGGATTCACTTAAATCCCTCAACTTCATTTCCTCATTTGTAAAATGATTAGATTGTATTAGATGATCTCGGGAGTCCCTGACAGTTATAGATTGGAAGATCATAGATATAAAGCTGGACAGAACGTTATGTTCAAACAATTCTAATGTTGTCATTATGCAGATGTAAAGAGAGAGAGAGAGAGAGAGAGAGAGAGAGAGAGAGAGAGAGAGAGAGAGAGAGAGAGATTAACAGGCTGAGTGTTTCGCCAAAGGTCACAAAGATGGTAAATCTCTGAGGTAGAATTGACACAAGATCATCCTGACTCAAGTTCCAATGCCTTATGAATTATGTTAGACTATCTCTCTACAAGCGTCTCATCCTATGGACCTTCGTTGTCCATTCCTCTTGACTAGCTTCAGTTTTCTTGTTCTCTCTCCACTGCTGCTCTCCATCTTATCTGTTGCTTCTGTCATCACCAATTCAATTCACAAAGATTTTGAAATACCTATCATATCCAAGGTACAATGATAGGCACAAGAGATACAAAGACAAAAAATAAAACATTCGCTGCCCTTAAGGAGTTTAAAATTGAATGGAGGTGGATTGGACACAACAGAAAATGAAGACAAGTGGATTCCCCTAAATAATTTACAAAATAACACCAAGTAATTTCAGAAAAGAGTTAACTGTGCTGGGGAGGAGCATGATGAGGGGTCCCCAAAAGGCCTTGTCCAAGAAGTAGCATCCACAATGTGTCCTGAAGGAAACTAAGGATGCCAGGTAGAGAAGGGAACACATTTCATACTTGAGGGTCCACTTTTGCAGAGGCACGGGGATGAGAAACGTAATGAAAGGGCAGGGGCTAACTAGAGGCCTTTCTGGACTAGAACAATAACAACAAAAATGAGTGAAGAAGGGGAATAAGTAATGAGTAATGTGGAAAGGGCGGTGGAAGGTACTTTAAAGAAGGTCTTCAGTTTATTCCTGAGGATTTGGAATTTAATATTGATGAAGGAGCGAGCCATTGATGGATTTTGTGTAATGTGCTGGCATGATCAGAAGTGTTCTTTCAGTGACAGCTCTCCCTTAACCTGAGTGTCAACCCCAACATATTTCCCCTATTACTTAGTCTTACTCGAATAGCTATTTGGCAAACTCAATACAGAAATAATGGCTCCAATTAGATGTGACATGAAACCTAGAAGACGGCTTTGTAATAATAAAATAACTTGCATCAAGTCCTTTTTTTAAGGTTTACCTTTCGGGTCATAGCAACATAAATTTAGTGTTGGAAGTAGTATATGAGATCATACACTCAAACCTCCTCATTTCCAAGAACCTGAGACCCAAGGGTATCTTAAACCAAAGAGTTCCAGCAGAAAGGGCCACTGAAGGCGAGCTAGTCTAAACCTCTCATTTCCCAAATAAGTAAATGGAAGCCCAGGGATGTCATAGATCAGAGACCTAAAGTATCAAAGAACCCTAGAACTTCATCTAGCCTAAGATGCTTACTTTATAAAAAATGAGACCCACTGAGGTCACTTTACTTTCCTATAAACATGGGAGCAAAGCAGAGATACAGATAGGAATTTGAGTACCTAGGGCAATTACTCCACCACACCCAAGGCAACTGACTCTGAATGTAGTTCTTTTTTTTTTTTTTGGTAGGGTGTGCATAGCAGATTCTAGTTGGGAGGATGGGTGGCACATAATTATGGTAAGGAAAAGCAAGGTCACATGTATAAAGAGCTCACTCTAAATTTCCACTGGTAATCTCTTGTGTTACTTTGTTAACAAAGTACTAAGCCTTGCTTTTTCTACATTGATGAAGCATTCCATGTATTTATAGCATTCTGGACCAAACTTCCAGTCATCCTGCTCTAGTTAATTCTCCAGAGTTAGGATTCAAATTCAGACCATCTGATTCCAATTCTATCCTTCCTTTCCATTGGTCCACACAACCAGGCATCGAGCTCAAGGGCTTGTTTGAGAATGTGTACTAAAATCTACACAATTACCTTTTTTTGGGGAGAAAGAAACCATACTGTCTGTACTCTATCCATCCTCCTTGTGCTATTCCCATCAAAACTAGGATAGTGACCCTGAGACCTCGAGTTCTGATAGATGAAATTTCATTCTGATATTTCCAAGTAATGTTGACTCTGATATACCCTCCTTTCTCTTACTAGCTCCCCTTTATGTACTTTCTCCCTCCTCCCATTAAAATGTAAGCTTCTTGGGGGCAAGGACTAACTGGTTTGCTCGCATTTTCATTCATATCCCCAATGCTTAGCACAGTTCCTAGGATATAGTAAACATTTAATATAAGCTTTTTTGTTTTGTTTTGTTTTCATTTTCCATTAGAAAATTTGTAGGAAGAATGCCATCCTACTGCCTTGAAGTTTTCCTGATAAGGGAACAAAGTGAGTAATTTTTCTATCCTTGCTTGGCACAACAAAATCAATGAAAAGATCATGAAGAATTATTGCCAAAATTGCCCCGTTTCTCTGAACTTTCCCACAGATGACAATGGCTGCAAAAAGTGACACATAGTAACATCCATACACATACATACACACATAAACACAAACACACTTGTACACACATTTTTGACAGTCCAGAAAAATATGATATTATCAGGTTTCTATTGGAAAGACAAATAATCTCTCATCCAATTTTAACATCCTTCACCAGATTCCTACAGCAGACAGCAAAATGGGACAGCCCTGCCTCCTAAATATTAAACCCAAAAGAAAGGACGCTGTCTTCGTACAAACAATTTTCATTTCCATACGGATTCAGTGATCCAGAATCAGACTGGCCTCATTCAGATGCCTCCCCAGGATGACAGGGAAAGCATTCATTAGCCAGGCCCGCCATGTGAATGATGCACTTCATTAAGTCCACTGCAGTCTTCCCCAATACAGGAAACTGTATTTAATTCTCCTAGACATACTCCCTTTCACTGACTTTGGGAATGAAAGAATCCTGCAAATAATAGCAGCCACACATCTGCCCAGTTTTCAGAATCCTTGCACTCCAAGGACAGTGGTGAAAGTGGGAAAATTACACCTCTTCTCTATTTCTCATCAAGAAAGTGTTGGGATAAGCAAATGTCCAAACTCTTCTGTGGTTTGGTCCAAAGTAAGAAAACGATTTGGTATCTTTGTTCTGTCTACTAGATAAGGACTTTTGGTTGGCCATTCAAAACTTTCATTTGTGATTTGATATATGATTTGTTCTGGGTTCATTGTGATCTTATGTGCCATGAGTTTCCCAGTTCAAGAGAGTTATAAGCACCTACTAGTTGATATCTTGGGTCCAGGTACTGGAGACAAACAGGTACAGAGACAAACGAACAAACAAGAAAAACTGTCTTTGCTCTCAAGGAAGTTGCATTTGATCTGAGGCCTATAAGATGAATAGAAATGCAGATGGATTGAAATTGGAGGAGGAGGAGGAGAGAATGCCAAAAATTATTAGGAAAGAATTCCTCAGGGAGTTGGTCTATGGGTTGATCCTTGAAAAAACCTAAGGTACCTAAGGGGCGGAAGTGAGGAAAGGAAGTAGCTATGACTCTGAATTAAGATAATTTGGGTTCAAACTGTGCTACCTGCAACCCTGAGGGAATCATTGACTTCTGTCCCCGTTTCTTCGCCTATAAATTAAAGGAGTTGAGCTAAATGATCCTTCTGAGGTCTAGATATCTGATCAATGAGTAAGGATTGAACATGGGGCCAAGTGGCAACCTGGCAGCAATGCAGGGGTGGAACGCCAACGTAGCAGAGAGGACGATTGGGCTGGATCACTGAGTGTGGCCTTGAATGGGAGTGATGTGCCATAAGCCTAGAAAGCTAGACTGGGCCTGGAATGTGAAGAGCTTTAATACGAATGGTACATACAGAGGAATCCAGCTTCTAGGCCTATTGAACCTTTGAACGTCATGCTGAGGTGAACAGAAGAGAATACATCATGCCTCATAGGACGACTTTCTCACCAGAAAGCGACAGCAAGCGTTAATTAACTCTCCCCTGCCATGTGCTGGACGTTCCACATTTGCCAATGCAATCCGTAAGTGAAAGAACAAATGAGGGAGGCCCAAGAAGACAATGCTAGTCATAAATCCAGAGCACTTGATTTTTAAGAGGTAATAATGGAACATGTAATTAAAGCGTTCAACTATGAAGGAAAGTGGTTCTACATCAGAGTGTTATTTGGGGAGAGAATAACCAAACTCAGGTCTTAAAATCACTACTATGCAGCCAAAGTACCCGTTTCTGCACCAAAACAGCAGGAGGGCTGTTGAAACTCAAAAAGATATTACACACAAAGTCATCAGAGAAGAAGGCTGTAATGGTTCAGAATTTAGAAAACCAGTAATGCAGAAAATAAGAAACCTCTAAGGTACTACAATGACCCCAGATGACTTTGGGTCAAGTCATTCCCTAAAGTAGAAAATAGCTGTTGTAGGAGAAAAATATAGCTAGCTAGCTAGCTAGATAGACAGACAGACAGATAGACAGACAGATACAGGCAGACATATGCATCTATATATTATATAATATTCATATATATGTGTATATATATATATATATACATGTATCCATCTATAAATCCTTATACTTGTATCTATCCAGCTGTGTTTCCATCCAGCTAGCTAAATATTTCTATCATCTACCACCTTTTTATCCATTTCCATCTCTATCTATCTGTCTATCTATCTATCTATCTATCTATCTATCTATCTATCTATCTATTTTGTTATCTTTCTATCCACCCATGTATATGCGTTTGCATACATGCATATTTGTATGTGAAAATATATCCATATATAACTGATAGATATGTGGTGTACTGTCTAAGTCATTCATTTCTTACTCCATAGATTTATTTCTAGTTTCAAGATCCAAATGAAATGTAACCTACAGGTAGTCCTCAAAATCATAGGTTCTGAGTTCAAATCCTGACTGCTACTTAGTACCATTGGGAATTTGGGAATACTCTTTAATCTATGGATTACTGTTAATCTCTGGGAGTTTTCTTTTTTTTTTTAAGGTGGGGTTTAGATTAAATCATCTTCAAGGTGCTTTCACCATTTAAATCTGTGATGTATGACTTAGGTTAAAAAGGTGATCGTTTTATATGTCTCTCCAAGTTATTATGAAGTCTGCTCCTCATTTTTTTTTTTTTTTACTTTTGGGAGGGGGGAAGGCAGGGCAATTGGGATTAAGTCACTTGCCCAAGGTCACATGGCTGGTAAGTGTTAAGTGTCTGAGGCCAAATATGAAGTCAGGTCCTCTTGACTCCAGGGCTGGTGCTCTATTCACTGCGCCACCTAGACATTCCAGCTCCTCATTTCTTATAATTCCATTACATTCATATACCATAGCTTGTTTGGCCATTTCCCAATTGATGGTCATCCCCTTGATTTCCAATTCTTTGCCACCACAAATAGAGCTGCTTATAAATATTTTTGTACATATGGTTCCTTTTCCCACTTCCATGATTTCTTGGGGATACAGCCTTGACTAATGTTCAACATGAAGGTATTTGTAGAACCTATATTTAATTACCAGCTGCCATAGGGGGTGGGCAGAGGAGAGTGAGGGGAAAAATTTTGAAACTCAAGGGATTGTGGAACTGAATGTTGTAAACTAAAAGTACATAAATAAGTTTAAATTTAAAAAGGTGGTCATTGTCCCAGATGAATGGTGTCTTAGAATGACTAGGTCTCATAAAAATAAAGTCAGTCATCTGAGTGGTCTAAGTAATTCATTATAAAACCCTTAACATTTTCCTGGTTATATATGAGTTTTACATTTAGGAGAACTTTTTTTTTTAAAGTTACAGAAAACCCATCGATCTTCTAAATCAATGAATTGATATCACATGTTAGTGATGTCATTGAACATAATACCAATATCAGTTTCCTATTCCCTTAAATGGGGATGAAACTGCATCCAAGTGTTACTCTCAAACCTGGGGAAGGAAATGTGTTCTGTAGACAGGGAAGGCCCAGAGTAGTAGCTATAGCTGTTCTCAGTCATTTTAGCTGAGAATTTTCCTGCCTTCATTTTCCTTTAGATCATCATATATTATAAAGTAGCATCTCATAAAATTAAATGTGCTATATAGCTAAAGACTCAACAGGAAGGCTGACCTATCTGCTGGGAAGTGCATAGTTCCTTAGTGCCTATAAGTTGGGAGTTCTTGAAGGGAACACTGAAATTCAGCAAAATAGGTTTTTTTGACTGAACTCCAAATTATTCTGGTGTTCCAAGATACTTTGAGCATTTTCAGTAACTGCTCTAAGATGATGTCAATAACTCCTTTTAAAAATATTCAGCATAAATCAAAAAACAATAACTGAAATGGAATGTCATATGGCTCACAAAGCACGTTAGCCACAATAATCCTGTGTCTCTTGAGTGGGGTGATACTAAGTCATTGTATCACTGTTGGCATCATTTTTATCATCTATAAAATGATGGGATTGGACAGGACTACCTTCGCAGTACCTTCTAGTTCTGAAACAAGGATGTCTTAGAACTGTAGGAATTACAAGTTTTCCCACTCCTTTTTTTTTCCACTGAAGAAACTGAGGACCAGAGAGATTCAGTGACTTGGCCACAGTCACAAAGGCATATGAGGCAAAGCTAGACTTGAACATAGGTCCATAAATCATTCAATCCACAAGCAATAATTTGGTACCTATTGAATGATAATCAAGGGGGATACATATACGAAGAACGAAATAACCTCTATTCTCAAAGAAATTATGTTAGATTTTGTTGTTGTCATAAGTGTACATACAAAAAATACCTAAAAGGAAAAATATGGGGTAGTTAAGTTAAATGAAGTTTAATAGTTAAGTAACGTTCTTTGCATATATTAAACACTATGTAAATTCAAATTATTATTTAATCAATTAATTTAGGAAAGGATGACCCTAATAGTTGAGAGAATGTGGAAAGTTCTGACTGACTGAGTAAAAAATGCTCTTTCCACTAGACCAGGGTTTAATCTTTCTTGTCTCATGGACCTTTTCAGTAGGCTGACAAGGTACTTCTGAGAATGCATTTTTAATGCATAAAATAAAACATACAGATAATCAAATACCTTGAAAGGCAGTTTTTAAAATAATAAAAATAAAACAAGTTAATGGACTCCAAGTTAAAAACAACAGAGAAATTGATCCTGTGATTTTAATGATCAAAATACTCTGATAAGTACACTATTCTTTATGAAGAATAAACCACAAAATCTTGGAAATAGGTTCAGCCTAAACTTTGGATTTTTTATTTAGGCTCAAACAGTTTAAGGTCTTAAGGTGTGTGTGTGTGTGTGTGTGTGTGTGTGTGTGTGTGTGTGTGTGTGTGTGTGTGTATTTCCTTGGTTGGGTCTTTGGTCTGCATACTTTATGGGAAGGACAACAGAACAGTACACAGTGTTGGATATGGTGATGAAGATAGTGGATACTGTCCTGCACATCCTCCCAGAGGTGTGTTCTAGTTAATGGACTGGGGACAAGCCACTAATCTTCAATTGCCTTATCTTTAAAATGAGTTCACAAAAGTACAAAATCTAACAGTTAGAAAGGACCTCAGAGGCCACCTAGAAGTACCTATATCTCAACCAAAATTCCTTCTATATTATCCAAGAAAATAGATTTTTGGATTAGTAATTGAAGATATCCCAATGTAGCAGAGAACCAAATATCACCATTCTGTATACTTACTGCATAATAAGGAGGAGTCCTCATTTGATGGAGGAAATTTAATGAGGAAGAAACCACTACTTCTTGTTCTTCACACTCTATGTTAGGATACATCTGATCATGGATTTACAAATGAAAGACCTTTGAGGTCATAGAGGCAAACTAGTTTATCTTACACACACACACACACACACACACACACACACACACACACACACACACACACACACACACACAAAGGCAAGACCAGAGAGGGAAAGGGACTAGTCCAGAATCACACAGAGGGTAACTGCTTACAGCATGATTTAAACCTTGTCTTCTGATCTCAAATTCAGCTTCTTATCCACTATTCAATATTACTCTATACTGAAATACCCCCCCTTATCAAGTCTAATTTTGCCTCTGTAGTCATTTATAAGGTTTAAGTCATAATCTTGCAATCCATATCAAAGAGGAAATATCTCTAGTATATGAGATGGAGTAGTTTCTGCTTGGGTCAACTGATTATGGGTGTAGCTGGAATATAATCACCATGAGGGCAGAGACTTACATTTTTATTTTGTCAGCACCTAACACAACAGCTGGTGCATAATAGATGCTTAAAAATACTTATTTGTTGGTATATTTATGGTGCAAATTTTATCTAAAACAAAAATCTATTTAAAATTCACATTGTATACTAGACAGTTCACATAGGGCTGTTGGGTGACTAACAATACATGTTCATATACATATATACGCATATGTCTATATAAGCTTTTTGATATCTTATATTCTGTAGACTTTTATTAATAAGATAATATATCTAAAATGCTTTGTAAAACCTTGCGAATTATAGAAATATTAGCTGTTTTCATATTATATTATATAAATATATGAAATATCATATATTTTATACTGAGATGCCCAATATAAATTACCTTTTTATAAATATTATTGAATAATTCTAGGCAATATTTAATCAATAACTAATGAAAGACAATACATTGGGGCTGTTGTTTGTTTCTATGAACAAATAAGTGAGAAAGAATACTATAAACTCAATACCAAGATTTCCCAGATGACAGCTTCCCTGGCTGACACCCGTGTGACCCTTAAGGGAAGATGACAAGTGCTGATGATAGAATTATTCCAACCAGTGATCGAGGTCAGACAGCTCCCTGCAAAGTTAAGATTAAGCTCTACATTATACAAGAGACCAAATGGATCCCAAGTGAAAGTCCCTGGTGAGAGATAAGGATGGGGTTAATGACCCCCTCATGGTCCAATTAGACAGCTGCTGAGAAAATACGGCAGGTGTGCCTGGTGGCCCCATACTTGTTCTCATTCACCTGCACTTTTGTTTCAGAGGACAGTGACTCCCCAGCCCAGGGGATAGAGTTGCTGTAACCTGACCACTCACACACACATCGATAAATGAATTGAATAACACTTTGTTATAAGTAACCCAAACTCAGCGGGGTCAATCTAGGACCCAAGAGCAAACTTGCCAGGAAAACATGGATGCAGGACAAATAAAATTACCTAAGTATTTTCTAAGAAAACATGAGACAGAGGGAATTTCATGCCTAAAACATGCTACCAACTGGTAAATTATTCGCTCTCCTGGTGGCCAGGGACACACCAACCCCACCCCCATCATATTTAGTTACCAGATCTGACAATTAGCTCAATTTCTGTGATGCTCCGAGTTAACCTTACACAAGACAGTCATACTATCCTCTGGTTAACAATGGCACTGTGAAGCCAGCCTGAAACTCTATTAAATTTATGACCATCTGTTTGCACTTTGAGACTACCAACAGGCTGGTATTCGAACTTGTTACTCTTCTCCCCTGTGCCTGCGAGACAGCTGCCTGAGGTGTAGACTTTCAGTAAAAACCAGCTGCTAAAAGAGGGGTCTCTAGTCTCTAGCAAGATCATGATGTGGACGAACTTTGCCAAGGTCTACGACTCAGAAGATCCTCTATTCTGGACCTGCCATTTACAGGAGCAGTGAAAGGTGCCCACCTCTACAGAGCCACAAACAAATAAAGAAATAAGGAAAGCCCTCCCACTTAGATATCAACACAACCCTCTAAAATGGTAAACTTGGGAGGGGGAGATATTCAGTAGCACCAATTCATCTTTCTTTCTCCACCTTCCTTAAATGCTTCTACCACATCAAAACAAACTTCACAGATCAATTCTTGTCTCCTTTTCCTTCTTTGGGGGTGGGAGGTGGGGGTGTTAGCGCTAGGAATGGGAGGTGATTAAGAAACAGATATTAAGAATGACAAAAAAAGCAGTTATAATTCAATATTGTGGTTCTCCTTGGATTAGCCTCATGGTCCCACACAAGGAAGGGAGTAGAGAAGTTGATGGGAGAGACTCAGAATTCTGTATCTTACTTCCCACTCCCACCCCCACATTCACACATACGGGCACCTGACTCCCAGTTCTTGCCAGGAACATCCCAGCAGGAACTGTCCTCTGGCAGTGCCACTCCCCCCTAGGACACAGGATTAACTTTCTGGGGAGTTTCTCTGCCCTGCTCCTATTTGGGGGTAAGGGATGGAGAACTTACTTGTCAGCTGAAAGTTTCCTGCTCGGCCCATGTAAGGTTATGCAGCAAGTTTTCCTTACAAGCCTGATCCCTGAACATCCTTTTCATAGCAGCCACTGTGCACGTTCTTGGTCCAAGACGATCTTTTGACAGGTGAGGCTCATTCTGCTTTCTGGGAGGCACCGAGAGCCAGGCTCTCAGCATCTAAAGGCAGACTCCAGATTTGTGTAAAAGCTGCATGCAGATCCGTTTGTATCTTAGTCCGGAAAGCATGCCATCCTCCTGCATGCTCTGCACTGCTTTCCAACTGCTCCGGCTTTTCCGAGCAGCTCACTCAGTGCTGCTAGCAGGAACGTAGAGCCCTCTATCTGTAGCTATTAGCTCAGCATGCTGGCTTCCCTGGCACTGAAGCCAGAGCAAATTAGCCACCTTACTCTCCCCGGCAAATACTGGAGAGAGCTGAGTGTGCTCACTCAGCTACGGAATCCAGCCGCTGACTGGTGAGCACTGGGCATCAATTAGGCCAGATGCCCAGGCGGGCGGCTTTGATGGGCTCTACCCAGTCAGGCTTGCCCCGCCACACTTTTTTGTCTTTCTCTACCTCATCAGTGCTATACAAGTTCAGCTGCTTATATTCACAGTGATGGTTATTTGACAGGTTGGAATAATCTGTTCTAAGCTCCCTCTCACCGAAAATACACTAGCTAGTTAGAGCTGTCAGCCCCTATAAAGCCATCGACATCTGTCAGGGAGAGAAGGAAAACAAAACAACAACAACAAAACAAGCCAACAAAACTTCACACACAACAGCCCAAAATAGTTTTGTTTCATTTCTTAATTTTTCCACTTCTATTTTTTTGGTATGTAAAAAACAATAAAACACCTGTAAGGGATTATGGGTTGTGTAACACTAAGGAATGGGTGGAGGTGGGGGTGGGGAGCAGATTCTGTAATGCCTTAAGACACCCAGATGATGGCCAGATTAAAATATTCAACCCTAGTCTTTCTCTCAGACTCCAGTCCCAGACCATCAATTGGCTATCAGTCATTTTGAATTAGATGCCCTACAGACATCACACATTCAAGTTGTCTAAAATCGAATTCATTATCTCTCCCTCCCCACCACCCTTATTCTGAAAATGCTTTGTTACTCTTATGAGAGAGTCATCTGGATTCTAGATAGACACAGCATGGACATGCCCCAGTCTTGTTCATGGGATAATAAAAAACAAAACAAAACAAAACAAAAAAAACATTAATGCCTAGAAGGGCCTGCCCAATCCATCCTATAGCCCTTTATTTATTTTTCTAAATGAGGAAACAGAGGCACAGAAAAGTAATGTGGCTTGCTCAGTGTAATACAAGTAAAAAGTAACAGAGAAGAATTGGAATTCACATTCTGTGGTTCTAAGTACAAGACTTTGCACTGGATCACGTTTCTTTAAACCCAAAATGTTTTCATTGCTCCAGAAGGCACTATTCTTTCCTTTTTTTGGAGATGAATTCAGTGGTAGACTAAGTGGAGTGCAATGGGAAGAGGATGAGACTTGGGAGTGGGAAAACCAGGGTTCAGATCCTGGATCAGTTATTGGTAAACTGAGTGACTGCTATTCATCTTGCTTAGTCTCTCTCCCCTAAAGGTCAAGTAAGAGTTTGATTCCATGTTCTCTAATATCTCTCCTATCTCGAAAGCTACTATACTTTGATATGCCCTGTTAAAGCTTCATTATCAGACATCACCTGGGGTTTGGTCCAAGTCTCAGAAGATAAAAAACTGGAAAGGGCAGGTCATTTTTGCTAATAAAATGGTAGCTAAGGAAGCAGAGGAATCTATTCCGAACTGATCATATGCAAGGAGCACTGGCCTGAACCATAGGAGGAGTGTGTTTTCATTCCAGGCAATGCTGAGCATTCACAAAAATAAATAAATAAAGAGATAAGTATATAGATAGGAAAAACAGATAAGCAAACAAATGAATAAATGAATGAATGGAAGAACAAAAAACTGTTTTTTTAGAAATGATCCAAAATTGGTGTGTGCTCAAGTGCAAGTATAGGTGTGTCTGTTTGTGTTTGTGGAAGCACAGATAAGTCAAGTCAGATCAAGCCAACCTTAAATAAATGCACTAAATTCCCACTTTTTCAACGTATTGTGCTGCTGCTGCTGCTGCTGCTGCTGCTGCAAATAAGCAAACTAGGAACAGCCAGTGTCCTCAAGAAACTTAAATTCCACTGAGTTAGAGAATGTGGAAACAATGATGGGTGTGCCTGACCATTTAAGGTGCCAGAGAGTAGTAACAGAGATAAGGAGCAGAACCAGAATCCAGTGACTGGCACCTGGGAGACACCTGATGATATGACCCCAGTATCTTACCCAGAGGGGTGCCAGCCCTACAAAATGGCTCTCAAAACAGTCCATCTCCCTCATTGCTGGTTCTGTTCTTTATTCGTATACAGCACCTTCTAGGGAAACCTTCCCTACCCATCCCAATTATTGCCAGCACCCTTCCCTCCAGAACAACTTTGCCTTCTTTTTCAATAGATTTACCTATACTCAGTGTGAGCAAATTGTCTCTTCCAATAGAATATAAGATCCTTGAGGAGAGGGACAGATTCACTTTTTGCTTCATATCCTGAAAATCTAGCTTAATTCCTGACAGAAAGTAGGTGTGTAATAAATACTCATTAATTGGTTGATTATTGATACTTACCTCACTGGTAGAAGAGTCACTAAGTTCCTTGAGAATGGAAATTGATTCATTTTTATCAGTTATTTTTTGTTTATTCTGTATTTAGGGTTAATATGACATGAGCAATTAGTCACATCATACATATACAGATAATTTCACATAATATGGAAATTTACAACTATTGATATCTTTCTCTATAAATAGGTAGATAAAATCAGGTCCTCTGGAAAGGTGATACACAGGAATATGAGGTAGAGCCCTAATAGAGGGGAGCTTATCAATGCATCAATAAAGTATTACTGCTGTATGGTGTTTTGTATCCAGATATGTTATCTTCTGGACCTTCAGGAAACTGCAGCACCTACATGCAAAGCAGGTAGTTTATATAATTGTAGGGTGCTGACTCTGACACCTAATACTGAGACTATACAGCATCATATGCAAACAAAAACAGGGTTTTACACATTGTAGTCATGCTGTACTATTCCCGAAGTCTAACTGTAGTAATAGACGAGAGTGTGTTCCCAGGTTTTACCTTTCTGGTATTCAATCACTAATATGAGGAAGGCTTTGACCTATTTGAAAAGTGCATCACACATAGCACCTTAACCACTGCCATGTTCTCTTGATAGTAAGATGGCCACATGTTAAATGGCTTTAAAATTGCAGCTGGATTTTGGATTCCCCAAAGTGTATCTGTGTTCTTTAAATGGTTCTGCTCTTTCAGATTCAGATTTACCTTCACCACATCTGGAATGCCATTCTCCCCCAAGACGCATGGGACAGTAAGGAAGACATCTTCATTAATGCCATATAGACCCTTAATCATGGTGGAAATTGAATGCACTGCCCCAAGATTATTCACTATGCTTTCTGCCAAATCTTTCACAGATAAGCCAATGGCCCAGGAAGTATAGCCCTTCAGCTTGATCACTTCATAAGCACTTTCAACCATCTGTTTATAAACATCTTTCCAATTCTCTGAATAAGCATCAGTTCCCAAAACAGGATCAAGATTCTTCAGAGGCACACCAGCAACATTCACACCACTCCACATGGGAACACTGGAGTCTCCATGTTCCCCAAGGACCCATCCATGAAAATTGAAGAATGGTCTCCAAGTCTCTCCCCAGTTAGGTAATGAAAATGGGCAGAATCCAGATTGCAGCCACTTCCAATACCATGTTTTTTAGGAACACCACTTAACTTCCAGGTCACATATACCAAAATATCCACTGCATTGGAAACAATAAGCAGCTTGCAATTAGGGCTATATTTAACAATATTGGGAATGATGAATTTAAAGATGTCCACATTACATTGAACAAGGTTAAGATGACTTTCCCCCTCCTGTTGATGCGCCACAGCCATTAACAACAACCAGCTTTGACTATGCAATCACTCCATTGTCTTTGCCAGACACAATCTTTGGCATTTAGAGCAAAAGGCTGCTATGGCAGAGATCCATCAGCTCTCCCTTTAATTTGTCTTCTATTACATCAATGAGGGCAAGTTCATCAGTCAAATTCTTTGTAAAGATACTTATGGCACATCCCATGTCAATAGCATCAAACCCAACAACAGTTATCTTGGTATGGAGAACCTGGTCTTCCTCTACAACAATCATAATTATCTGATCCTTGATAGTATTTGCCATTTTGGGGCAGATTCCAGCTTGAACTGAGGTTGCCAGTGAGACTATGACGGTTCTGAGTTAGGTGTGAAACTGCTGCTCCCACACATGAGCTTGATTCATTTTGAATTTGTCTGTTTGTTTTGTCTGAGAGCAATGCCACATATTAAGTGCTTAGTTGTTATTGAATGAATCTGATACATTATTATAGTTTTTAGTCTAGACACCATAACTTGTAAGCTGCATGAAGGCAAGACTCCAGGAGAAATTGCCTAACCTATCTTTGCCTCAGTTTTCTCTTCTACGAAGTAGATGTGACAATAATAGCACATGGTTCACAGAGTAGCTCTAAGGTTCGACCTAGATATTTGTAAATTGCTTAGAATAGTGAATGGCACAGAGCGGGTGCTTAATTGTTTGTTCCCTCTGTCCCTCCCCATGAAGAAGATACATTAAAATATTGGCTGAAGGGGAAGGGATCATCTTGTAAGACTTATGTTGTAATTTATTTGTTTTCTCCTCCATTAGAATGTGAGTTCTTGAAGGCAGGGATGATATTTCTTAATTTCTTTGTGTTTACAGTGCTTAGTTCCTGTCACATAGGAAGCCTTTGCTAAATGCCTATTGACTGACTGACCAATTGATTAGCTTAGAGGAGCTCAAATGAAGTCCAATCAATACATTCCCTTATGTAATTCCTGATTTCTCCTGAGCGTGGTGCCAGGATATGGGGGTATTAAGACAAAAAGGCAATAAACTCTGCCCTCCAAAAGTTAACATGGATATTAGACTTTAGAGAAGGAAGATGTAAGCTACACATAATCTTGTCCAGCCCCCTAATTTTATAGATGAGGAAGCTAAGGCTAAAAGAGATCAAGGGTCCTTTCCAGGGTTATCTGAGAGGAAGCTAAAAAACATACTATGAGGAGAAGCCAAGTCCTTCATTTCCATATCATCATTCTTTCCATTATAGCACCAGCCTTCTGCATGGAAGAGGTCATGGAAAAGAAAGAGAGGGAAAAGGAGAGGATGAGGAAACTCATGATATCTGACAAATGAGGCAAGGAACATGCGCAGGTAGAGGAAATAAAGAACTCATTCCAACTAAGTCCTTAAAATGAGCCTTATGTTAAATTCAAAGCATTGATTGTTCTTTGAGTGTAGCAAGTGTAGATGTTGTTTCTGTTGTTGCTGTTGTGGCTGTTGTTGTTTTTCCCATAGTAATGTTGAAACTGTTATTAGCACAGCGGTGCCATCTTGGGCATCCAACTTTGCTTCTGTTTGAAGGAAGCTCACTGATATTACTGAGTTTTTGATCAAAAGCATTATGTGAAAACTGCCAAGGTAAAAAGATTACAATGTGTATTTCCCCAGACAACTTAAGAAATACTGAAAATGGTCCTGTGGGGTTCTCTCTGTCATTACATACACAAAGACACAATCAAACATGCATACAAATTCAATGACTCCTCATGCACATTAATGATTATCTATATAGAAAGAGGACACAGTACCTCTGACCACTTTCCATCTCTTAAATTTATCTGAAAAGAGACAAATTTTCACTTAACTCTGAGGGTGGCCCTTTCTCCCTTCCTCCCTCCCTCCCTTCCTTCCTTCCTTCCTTCCTTCCTTCCTTCCTTCCTTCCTTTCTTCTTCCTTCCTTCCTTCCTTTCTTTTTCTTTCTCCCTTTCTTGGTTAGTTACCTAAAAGTATAAAGCTCCCAAACAAACCAGAGAAAGAATGAGGGAAATGGAGGAGGAGAGGAAGAGAAAGTGAGGAGAAAGGTGGGAAGGAAAACAAGGGGGGGTGCATGGAGTAGATAGAAACACACAGAGAGAAAGAGGCAAAGACAGAAACGAGGGGAGAAGATGAGAGAAATAAATTCCCAGCTTCTTCCTGTCTTCTGAGAAAGCCATCAATGAGCATTCTTTAAGAGCTTACTATGTGCAACACTGTGATAAATGTTTGAGATAGGGATAGAAATCAATCTGTGATTTGAATTGTAAGTAAAACTCACTTGATCAATGCAGGTCACCTTTTTTTCTGCAACTTGAATGACTGACAAAAGCACTGACAAGTTAAGTGACTTGTCCCTAGTTGCATAGTCAGGATATGTTAGAAGAAGAATTTGAATTCTGGTCTTCTTGGCTCCCAGGAAGACTCACTATTAAAAAGCTTTCATGAGTGCTCCCCAGTATTGAGGGAAAGAGCTTAGAGGATGGAATAAGAACTAGTCAGCCAGGGTTTAGGGTTGATGGGGACCCAGGGTTTTTTTTTTTTAAATAGATGAACAAATCTTGTGTAATATAATTGGTTCTCCTTGCAATCATCTGTATTTTATGTTATGAATTTAAACCCACTATTTTGCGAAGAGGTTTGACTAGACTATCAGAGGGGTCCATGATGCAAAACAATCAAATAAATAAATAACAGTATCTGAATTAGACAAAATTCAGACTAGTCATGAACATGCCTATCCTTTTCATGATTTTTTATGACAATCTGTAATTCAATGATTATTTAAAAGGTGACAGGTTCAGTCAAAAAGGAAGCATGATATGGTGGAAAACCTGCTGGATATGGCTTCCAAAGAGGTGGGCTCCAATTTAGGCTCTTTAACCTATGACTTGGCTGACTTGGGTAAATCCCTCCCTTCCCATGGCCTCCCTTCCTCATATGAGCTTGTTGGGCCAGATGGCTTCTAAGGTCACTTTCAGTTCTTTATGATCCTGGGATCTTATGATACTGTGAAAAGAAAATCCCATTATCCCCATTTACTTAGGCTGCTTTTCTTCTCAGAAATGATCCCTCCTCTCTCTTTTGTCTTAATGAATGCTAGCTTTGAGCCTGATGCTTCTCCACAAAATCATTTTCAATCTGTCCAATCATCACAAAACTCTCTTTTCCTCCCCCTTGGTACTTTCTGTCTCGACCATGACATATACATTGTTGTTTGTTTATTATATTTAAGGATTTTGTAACATGTTGCATTGAACTTACATCAATATTTTAAACATCTGTTACTTTGTTGACATGGATACTCTCTGAGAAGACCCCCAACAACTTACCCTTTGAAGGTATTCTTCTGTAGTCATAATAATTTAAATTTAGAACTATCTTATGCAACTCTCTCATTTTATAAATAAACTAAACCAAAAACAACTTGCTTGAGGTCACAGGAGCAGAATACAAACACAGGACATACAAATTTTTGTTGTTGTTTTAAAATTTTAGCTTGTTATCTTTTCCTTCTATGGGAAAAAAGGAGTTATACAACAAATGGTCAAATTTCTCATGATGAGCCCATCTAGAGAGAGCTAAGCTAGTCCCTGTGTTATAGACAAAATCATTGCTACACCCATACTTGAAGACACTGTACCTCAGCAGGACATGATAAGACTTGAATGCTTTGCTCTAGACTCTGAGATCACAGGGGAGCAGCATTCTAGAATGGGACATTTGAAAACATCAGTAACACACACTATATATATATATATATATGCATATATATGCATATATATATATATATGCAGAGACAGAGACAGAGACAGAGACACAGAGGGGGAGACAGACAGAGATAAAGGAGAGAGAGAGAGAGAGAGAGAGAGAGAGAGAGAGAGAGAGAGAGACTGAGATTATATTCTTTCACCGGGCTAGGTCTTATATATCTAAGCAAATTACAAACTGAATTCAGGAATTCTATTATTTGCCTTATGTAGAACAAAGAATTTAATATAATACTTAGCTAGCTAGAAGTCATCTGAGAGACCATTAAGTCTAACTCATACCTGACCATGAATATACAATATATAGTCAATAAAGCCTTCCTGAAGTCCTCTAGGGAATCAGAATCCCCTTTCTCTGAGGCAAATTCTTCTTTTTGCACTTCCCCCCATTGCTCCTAGTTTGTACTTTGAGGCCAAGAAAGTGAAAGTGTAATCCCTCATTCACATGTCTGCACTTCATCTTCTTGAAGGAAGCGAACTTCAAGATAATATATATTTTCTGGTGATTGTTCATCCATTTCCTGTTTCAAAGATTATTCTATTTGATGGAGATGGCACAGAAGCAGGCAATGAGTAGTGGTGCTTTCCCTTTATTCTCCATCAATATTATACTGTCTTCCCAAAGGAAGCAGAGGATGCATCTCTTCATTTTCTTTTTTTAATCCTCCAAATATAACCTTAAAAAGTGTTTTTCATTTATCCTACCTTTATTCCCCCTCAAGGCTTAGCTTACAGTGTGTTTTGGCCTTCCTGATATTCTTTACACAGATCTTGGCCTAGCCTTAAACCATCTTCCCTAGTTATATGTTATGCTCTTCTATTTTTAGATAGATACTCAATAAATTTTTGCTGAATTGTTGATTGTGATGTCAACAAATATGTCAATATTGTCACCTCTTTGCCCTCACACCACTGGGATATGTGAAAACATAACTGAAGAATGCCATCTTCCCACCCCCTTTTGGATTTCAATCACATCAGAGTCCAATAGGTAATTTTCAATTTTTCCTGTTGTCTCATTTTTTCTTTTCCTTCATTTCTTCCAGGATCAAGAAAAGGCACCATAAATGAGTAATATGCTAATGAAAGCATATAATATATATGAGAAAGAGAAGGAGTATTGATACCTTTGGGACTAGACAATAGGGGTGAGGCTCTGACCTCCTACTAAAGTAGCAGCAGGACCACTTGGAATAAAAACCAGAAGAATATGTAGGCCAGGGGGAAGAATCTCAATATATAAAAAAACAAAGTTTTGATGGTTGCCAATCTTCTTTTTACTAAAAGACATGTAAAGTGATTATAAACAAGTCGGATATGATGAGTTGGGGGCATGTCATCTTGTATTTGAAGGATATGTCTCACAAAGCAATGCAAGGACCTGTGCTATACCCAGTGATCTTTTATACTTTTAGTAATGGCTTAGATGAAAAAATTAATCAGTAGTATACTTAGCATATTTGCAAGCACATCTAAAACTGAGAGGAACAGTTCATTGTCTGGATGTTAGAATCAAGAATAAACACTATTGCCAAAGGTTAAAGCATTCATCAGCTTCCACTGAATATATCTAGGTCCCAATTAATGCAAATAATACATTTCTCTTAAGTGGTTGTTCACATTCACATTTACATTATTTGAAGTTATATAAAATGTGGTTGTTGGTTTCAGTCAAGTGGAAATTTCCAGTGTAAATTTGAATTATTCAGCCACTTGTGTGTGGGGGCGGGGATTTCTTAGAGTTAAAGGGATTTACTTGTGATATAAAATTCAAAAGGAAAAGATAATTAACCTTTCACAGGGGGTTCAAAGCATCAATATCACAAGTATAAGACAGTGGAGACATGGTTAGATGACAGTATATCTTAAATATATATATATGTGTGTGTGTGTGTGTGTGTGTGTGTGTGTGTGTGCATCACCATTGGACCCCAAGTTCAATATAATCCAGGACTGTGATGAAGCAAATACAAACAACAGTAACAACAATAAAAATGTATCCTTAGGGGCAGCTAGGTGGCGCAGTGAGTAGAGTGCTGGCCCTGGAGTCAGAAGGACCTGAGTTTGGATCGGGCCTCAGACACTTAACGCACACACAAACAAAAACCTAGCTGTGTGACCTTGGGCAACTTACTTAACCCCAATTGCCCTCCAAAAGACAAAAAGAAGTGTATCTTTAGATTTTAATCAAAGATGCATAATTTTCAGGACCTTGAAGCAATATGGCATAGGCAGCTAGATGAAACAGTGTATGGAATACGTAGAATCAGATTTAGAGGCAGAGAGTCTAAAGCTAAAATGCACTCAGACCCTTAGACTTAGCTGGATGACCCTGGGCAAGTCACTTAACCTTCTATGTCTCAGTTTCCTCATCTGTAAAATGGTAATGATAGCACCAACTCCTATTGTTGTTGTGAGGATAAAACAAGATCTTGATTTGTAGTGTTTCAAAATCTTAAAGTGCTATGGAACTTCTAGTTATTTCTCATGATGATTGGCTTCAAGTGTTTGTAATTTGAAAGTGGTTTTCACCTTCTGCTTTACCTGAGAGGGAAGAACCAGGATTGTGTGAGGGTGGAAGCTTAAAAAAATCATATTTCAGCTCAAAATAAGGATAAAAAACACATTTGGCATTATCTCCAAGTGGACAGATGCTGTGGTGGTGGTGGTGGTGATGTGTGTGCGTGTGTGTGTGTGTGTGTGTGTGTGTGTGTGTGTGTGTGTGTGTGTATTACCTTCCTCTAAGTGAAGATCATCATCTAAATAGTTGACATTCCCTTGTCAGGTATAATGTAAAGGGAATTTTTGTTCTGGACTAGAGGCTTTTTGGGGTCCCTGTCAACACTGACTTATTGAGATTCTATAATTAATCAACCAATTGATGATGCATTTATGAGATTAATTGTACACATGCTTAATGAATGTTTTATTTCAACAAATAACTGGCCAAGTGATTGAAAGTAAGATATGATGGAGAGCCTTCCAAGACAAATCAAGATTATCATTGACTATTTGTTATTGAGGTGAAAATAAATGGAATAATATGGATAAACTTTAAGTGTCTGTATCTCTTGTCATGTTAGATTACTGGGTCTGATTATGAAGGACATCAGGCTGAAGGCAATGTTTTCCATTCTTGTTTAAGGGGAAGGCTATGACTTTGTAGGATCAAAAGAAACACAGGATGTGAAAAGTCAACTATTCAATTGAAAGGGATTTGCTTTGTGAGGAGATGCCTTAGCAAAAGAAGGGGAATATGTCAAAGGCTTATGCATCGTACATAGAACAGGAAGAATGTACATGACAGGAGAGTCACCCAATAAAGAAAAGGACTTGATATAGAATTTGAGTTGAAAAAATTGTAAAACTAAGTATTACAGAGAAGAGCAGTTATGGAATAAAAGGAAACAGCGGGGTAAAGTAGATACACAATAATTTCAAGGCAATAGAGAAAAGATAATAATAACTAGCGTGGAAATAACACTTTAATATTTAGAAAGAGTATTTTACATATATTATCTCATTTGAACCTCAACAACATAGTGAGGTAGGTAATGCAGATATTTCTCCCCCATTTGTACAAATAAGAAAATTAAGGAACAGAGAAAGGAAAAGGCAAGCTTATACAGCCACTAAGCATCAGACACATAATTTGATCCCAGGTTTTCCCAAATTCAAGTCTACTCTGGCTCCAAGTACACTATTTATGTTTATACACATATTTATGTATGTATATATGTATGTACATATGTGTACACATATACACATACACACATATATAAGTAGGCAGTAGGGAATTAATATAATTGCCATCTTCAAAACTTAGTGGTATAAACATTATCACTAGTTAATGATACCAATAATAAATGTTAATTGTTGTCGAATTGTTTTTTTTTCAGTCACTTCCCCCTCTTTGTGACCTCATTTGGGGTTTTCTTGGCAAAGGTACTGAAGTGGTTTTCCACTTACTTCTCTTGTTCATTTTAGAGATGAGGAAATGGAGGCAAACATGGTAAAGTGCAGTGTTGGAGACAAACTTTAACTCAGGAAAATGTATCTTCCTGACTCCAGGTCTAGCACTTCCTTCACTCTGTCACCTAGCTGCCAACATCATCATCATCATCATCATCATCATCATCACTAACTTTAATATGTTAAAATTATGTTAAAATTATTATTCATTTGATCCTCTTGGGAATAGATAATCTTACTATCCCCATTTTACAGTTGAGAAAACTGAGTCAAACAGAGGTTAATTGACTTGCCCAGGGTATGTATGGAAGGATACATCTTTCTTATGTAAATGCAAAGATACATCTTGCTTATTTGAAAAAAATCTAATCATTAATAATGAATAGTGAATAAAACCATTTATCTGAGCTAAACAGAAAACAGACTTTCGAGATGTTCTACACATTGCAATATACCAGAAAACATAAAAGAGTGAAAGGCCTCTCTAGTTAGCAGCAAGGTAAGATCTCATCTCAAACTCAGAGAGAGTTCTGGATGCACAGAAGGGAAATTCATTTTCCAAAGTCTCCATGGATGCAAACTAAGAATCAGAGATATATCGAGGAACACGGTTCCTCCAAATATCTTCAGCTTTTCTCTCCATATGTCCTCCACAAAGAGTGTCTGGTATCACTTTCACAAGATGCTCAGCTTAACCTTCATCATTTACACAGGAACATGAGGTTAAGGTCAACTCCTCTTAGACAGTCATGAGTAGTGACTTTTGCAGATGCAGTCACAGATTCTATATACTAGCATCCTTTGAATGGCCAGTTACACTGCAATAATTTAAAACTCTGTGACTTTTTTGGTACTTCCCCTATAAAGGTAGAATCCAACTCTTTGCACACCTTAACACTCTTTCTGATGTGCTTTTATCATCCTGGAATGTATTATCCTGAAGCCAATGGAGTATTTATTAAAACTGTAAGGAATAAAAACATTCTGCCCTGGATAGAGCTTTGCAATCTTAATTGATAATGGGAAGCAATAATGATCCTGATTTTGCATCCCTGAAAAATTTAGTTTCAATTCAAAATTCCAAGGATCCTTAATCATTGAACTGATTGCATCATAATGCAAGTCAAGATAATCTATGTTGGTGTATCAATGAATATTAGGTCTAATGTTTGGCCATAGCATGGTTTCAAGGCCACATGAGTATGTCTTTATGAAAAAAGGATCTTCTGAAAAAATATGGATAGTGATTATTTGTAAGAAAAATGCTAATTCTGAAAAATATTTACCCTCCTCCCTGGAGACCAAATATCTTCTGTGCCCTATCTCACTTTTGCTAGTCCTCTTTTCTATTACAAAAGTGTTTACTGCTCACTCTTGCTCTCACTCTACTCCACTGAAAACATTCTGTCTACTCTTGGCCATTGCCATTCTCTTCCATCCTGCTCTTTTCGATTTTCTTTTTTCTATCCCTACTCCATTCAGTCTAACCTTGTTAGGGCATTCCTCCTACTGTATATATCTTTGTATTAAAGTGTAACTTTATTTACCAATATATCCCTGTTTTTACTCTATAAACAAAGCATGTAATTTCCTGATTTTTTTTCCTTTTTGCTTTATATCACCAACATCTAGTGGCACAATGAAGGGCTCACATTAGGTGTTTAATAAATGCTTATTGAATTGGATGACTTCTCTCCCCTCACCCAGTTTCATAGGACTGTAAATTTAGAACTGAAAGCAATATTAAGGGGTCATCTAGTCCAACATCATCTTTTTGCATAAGGTAATAAGACCTATCTCTACCCAATGGTCTGGCAAGCTACTGCCATTATCATTTTTCTATAGCATTGAGGCATAGTGGTAGGAAACTCATAGCTACCTGGATCTTCATATTACCAAAGGGCATCAATCTAACATTCTGAACATATAGCACCCAATCTAGTTCAGCCCATGCTGAGCAGGAGGAATGGTATTTACTATAGATTATTAGGGAATATAGCAGCTAGTCATCATATTTAAGATGTACCTCAACCCCATGATATTATATTTATATCAATAAGGATCATACATGTTGGTACTGATTAAGTCATTAAGAAAAATGGCTTAATTATATATTTTTGCTTTGAGTTAGAACTAGCCCTATTTGATAAACAATTTACCCAAAAGGATCATGGGGGTGGGTGATGGTGGTACTTCTCCCTCTCTCACTATCCTGCTGTATATATTCAGGCCCAAGAGGCCAACTCCCACAGTCTTGAGCCAGTCTCCGTATGTGACCTCCCAGCTCCACATTAAAGGCTGCCCTAACCCTCACCAGCTTCAAAGACATTATGTAACATCTCCTCCTGGCATGGCTTCTCCTTTCACAGTCCACAAACCCCAAACAGGGCCAAGAGGGGGGAGTTGCCATATTTCTGACTCTTCATAATTACTTTCCTCTCCTCCCACTGTGCCCATCATTCTTCAGCTACCTCTTTTCTCTTAAAGTCCTTTCTATCTTGTCCTGTCCCTGTTTACATCAAAGTTCTTGATGTCTACCTCCAATCAACACCAACGCTGCATGCAGAAAGTTACACATTCACTTGAATTCAGAGTTACAGATAAGTTTATATATTCTGATTCAGAGGACCATATGATTCAGAGGACCATTCAGAGGACCATAAGAATCATATCTTATAAATATTGCCATCAGGCATAGAGCCAAGATGGAGGAGTTGAAACAGGAGTTCCACAGGGCACCAGTTCCCACCTCCTCCAATTCATGTAAAAGGTGACTCTGAATAAACTTAAGAGCTACAGAACCCACAAAGTGACGCAAAGAAGCTAAGCTCCTGCTGAGGACAGCATGGTATGCCAGCAGGAAAAGGCCAGAGCAGTGCTCTGGGAGCCTACCCAAACCCTGTGAGCCAGAGATTTTAGCCTCAGGGAGGGCCAGACCAGCTGCAAGCTGGAGGGACTTCAGATCACCAGAAGCTGTGGCGATTTCCAGAATTATAAACCCAATGATGCTAAGGACAAAGTGAGAGGTCAGTGCAGTGTGGAATTTGGGATCCAGTAGTTTGGGGGTGCAGTCCCTCCTTTATCTCCTGGAGGGAGAAGCCACTGAGGCACCACTGCCATGCACCTGCTGCCATCAGGCAGCTTCAGAGCTCCTGGCCTGCAGATTGGAGGGGGACCAAGTAACCAGTCTGAGGGGTAATCACTTTTGCTTTAACCTGCTTGGATCTGTATTGAAGTCTAGGGTGGAGGTCCTGGGGTGTGTGATCAGCTTGCCAGAGCATGTGGAGGCTTCAGAGAGGGAATACAACTAATACCTTTGGCAGCTGAGAAAACCCCAGCGATTAGGATGAAGATTCTCTTCTCTGGTAGGAGAGACCTACTGTGGCAAAAAGCCCCAAAGTCAAGTACTTAAGTGGCAACATGAGTAAACGAGGGAAGCAAAGCAAACAGAGGAATTCAACATTAGACTCCTATTTGGGGGACAAAAAGGATCAAAACATGGAACAGGAGAAAGACAGTGAAGTCAGAACTCCTGCACCAAAAGCTTCTAAGAAAAATATGAGTTGGTTACAGGCCATAGAGGAGCTTAAAAAGGATTTTGAAAATCAAATAAGAGAAATGGAGGAAAATTGGTAAGAGACATGAGAACAATGAAATGAAACTATGAAATGGGAGCCAAAAAGCTGACTGAAGAAAATAACACCTTAAAAAATTGACTAATTCAGATGGCAAAAGAGGCTCAAAAAATCAATGAGGAGAAGAATACCTTAAAATAATATCTTAAAAAGCCAAATTTTCCAGATGGAAAAGAATATCTAAAGCTCACTGAAGAGTATCATTCCTTCAGAATTAGATTGGAGCAAATGGAAGCTAGTGACTTTATGAGAAATCAAGATGCTATTAAGCAGATCCAAACAAAGAAAAGAATAGAAGGCAATGTGAAATATCTCATGGGAAAAACCATTGACCTTGAAAATAGATCCAGAAGAGATAATTTTAAAATTATTGGACTACCTGAAAGCCACGATCAATAAAAGAACCTAGAAATCATCCTTCAAGAAATTCTCAAGGAAAATTGCCCTGATGTTTTAGAATCAGAGGGAAAAATAGAGGTTGAAAGAATCCACCTATCACCTCCTGAAAAAAGATCCCCAAAAGAAAACTCTTAGGAAAATTATAGCCAGATCTCAGAATTCCCAGATCAAAGATAAAATATTACAATCAACCAGGAAGAAACTATTTAAATATTGTGGAAACACAATCAGTATAAGACAGGATCTGGCAGCTTCTACACTGAAGGACTGAGGGGCTTGGAATATGATATTCTGGAGGGCAAAGGAGCTGGGATTAAAACCAAGCATCACCTACCCAGCAAAACTGAGTATCATGTTTCAGGGGAAAATATGGTCACTCAATGGAAGAGAGGACTTTCAAGCATTCTTGATGAAAAAACCAGAGTTGAATAGAAAATTTGACATTCAGATACAAGAGAAGCATGAGAAGGTAAACAGTGAAAAGAAATCATGAGGAACTCACCAAAGTTGAACTATTTACATCCCTATATGGAAAAATGATAATTGTAACTTATGAAACTTTTCTCAATAAGAAAACGTTGAAGGGAATAGAAATGTATGTGTGTATGTGTGTGTATATCAATATATATTTAGATAGATAGATAGATAGATAGATAGATAGATAGATAGATATAAAGAGAGAGAGAGAGAGAGAGAGAGAGAGAGAGAGAGAGAGAGAGAGAGAGATACAGATATACCTACAGATACATATTGATGTCTATATTGGAGGGTATATGGATATATGAATACATATGTGAATGTGTGTATGTATGTTTACAGGTATACATAGAGAGCACATGACCAATTTAATAGAAGGGGATGATACTTAAAAGGTGAAATTAAGAGGTGAGAGAGAAATAAAATGAGAGGAGATTGGGAAAGACAGAATGGGGTAAATTATCTCATATAGAAGAGGCAAGGGAAAATATTTACAATGGAGGGGAAGAACAGAAAGGGAAATGGAAATGGTCAACCTTTTTCTCATTGAATATGGCTTAGTGAGGGAATGATATACACACTAAATAGGGTATCTCACCCAACAAGAGAGTAGTGGGGAAGGGGATGAGAGGGGGGAAGATGGAAGGAAGGGCAGACTGGGGGGAAGGGAAGTTGGAAGCACCCGTTTTTGAAAAGGTACAGGATCAAAGTAGAGAGTAGAACAAGTGGGAGGTGAGATAGGAGAGAGCAAAATATGGTCAGTCTTTTACAATATATCCTCTATGGAAATGTTTTGCATAGCTACACATGTTCAACCTGTATTAAATTGCTTATCTTCCCAGTAAGTGTGAGTGACAAGGGTGGAAGGGAATGAATCTGGAATTCAAAGCTTTAAAATCAAATGTTTTATACATATACATATACATATACATATACATATACATATATGTGTGTGTGTGTATGTATATCATTACTATTATTTTACATGTAACTGGGAAATAAGGTATACAGGCCCTGGGGCATAGAAGTTCACCATGCCCTATTGGAGGGGGTATGGGAGAAGATATGGGAGAGAGCATATTAGAGGAGGGGATATCCAGTGGGATCACTATTTTGGGGTGGTGGGTAGGATGAAAAATGGGGAGAAAATTTGTAACTCAAAATCTTCTGGAAATGAATGATTTAACTATAAGTTAATAAAGCATTTGATAAAAAAAGAAATATTGCCATTAGCAGGTACACAGAACACAAGTACTCAGGGCAACATGGCACACTGGAAAGAACACAGTCTTTTTGGTGATAGGACCCAAACTCCCATTTCATTTCTGCCTTGTTGCCTATATGATTAGGGTCAAATCACTTCACTGCTGTGGATGGCCAGTTTCCTCATCTCTAAAATGTAGGGACTGCATAAATGGATTTGGAGGTCTCTTCTAACTCTTGATGAACCTCCAAAGATGTGGTAAATGATCTTGGGCGGGTAGTCACTTACATCTCCCTCATTTGTAAAGTAGAGTTGGTAGTTGGACTCTTTGGCCTATGAAATCCTTTCCAGCTCCAGATCAATATTTTTTTCCACCTCGGGATCTTGAAAACTCACATATCTAGAATAGTTCATCTCCCAAAGTTAATAGAGGATTTCTTGGTAATACCCAGGCTGGCCATCTGTCTACTTGCTCCAAAAGGGCTTATGTTAAATACATTTGGATTTACATGTTAACATGTCTGGCAAATAGGATTAATTGTTTATTAAACAAATGGAAGGCTTCCAAATCTATCCTTCACTACTGTTAAGGAAGGTGGATATTTTGAATCACTGGTTCTCACCTTACTGCAGCTCCCTTCCATTCCCCATTTTTACATGGATAAATGTAATCTGAATAAAAATCAGAGAAAACTACTTTTCCACATCTTAATGTTTGCATATCTTCTTTCAGTTAAAAAATTCCTAAACTTGATTGTATGGGCATTTGTGTAGATTTTTAAGTGGGAGAGGGGGAGATGTATCTGTTAAGATGTACTTCATAGAAATATGAATTACACACCCATAGTACTCTAGACACATCTGTATTCAGACACATTCCGCAAACAGCTGGGAAGATTTCTGGAAGTGTTTATATAGATACTCATTTGGGCTAAAGGTTTAGAGTATCTGTGTGCTTATGTGTGTATGACTGTGCACGTGTATATGCGTGTATGCGTGTGTGTGTGTGTGTGTGTGTGTGTGTGTGCCTATGCTTATTATGTTAGAGGACATCATCAAAAACACAATATTTCTCTTCTTCTTACTCCCTTGATCCGAAATATTGGGAAGGGTCAAATTCAAGGATATAGTCCTCTAGACTGAACCTGGTGGGATACTGCTTTGCTCAATGACCCAATCCAGCTCCAATTGACTGTAGCTTTAGCCAGGCAACTTTTGCACACAAATGGTATGAGATTTCTCACACAGGTTTCAGCCTTCAAGCTTTAGGAACTTTAATTCCAAGGATCTGACTCCAGTTAAATGAGCCTAAAGCAAATCCTAAATCTAGGCACACCATTCAAGGATGTTGCACAATATTCCCTTCAGAAATTTTTATGAATGTTAAAATGGACCCTTATAAGAGTTTGCAATGAAGGTTTAATCCATGTTAATAAAGTGTTTCTAAATTGAGTCTTAAATGAATGGCATGCTGAGAAAAGTACCCTCAGTCTGGAGTCAAAAGACATGGGGATAAATTCTAGCTCCACCATTTACTCCATTTCCCATTTAGGGCAAGTTATTTTGCTGCCTAGTTTAGGGCCCATCTTTGGACTACATCAATTTTAGGATACCTTTTAGCTGCAAATTTATGATCTGCTGATCAAACCACTCTACCTTACATTGGAAATTTGTGGAATTTTCCTACATACACTATTAATGAGAAGATGTCAGACTGGCATAGTATCATTAGGGGTGTTGATCAAGTACTAGGGGGTGGGATCTCTCTAATAGAAGTAACTTTTTTACTGTGCTTTGAGGTTTTGAAATTGTTGGAAGTACTTTATCCCTTTTAAGCATTAGAGAAACCAGATAATGTAGATTCCACAGGCATTATTATACTGATTTCATAGGGGAGACAACTGAGGTGTACAGTCTTTAAGGGACATGCACACAGTCACATAGCTTGAATTAAATTCTTTTTGACTTTAAGATCAGCACTTTGTACTTTTAGTATTTACAGAATACCTTGTGCCTTGCTAAGTTTCTAATATATATTAGTGTGCTACCTATCCTGCACTATGTCTTTCAATAAGATTGTGTATTTAGGGGTCATTGGAATATATAGGAACAAGATTGCTGCTTAAGGATAGAAATGAAAGGGCATCTGGGTGGGGCAGTAAAGAGAAGATTAGGCTTGGAGTTAGGATATCCTGACTTAAAATCTAGCCTCAGATACTTATTAGCTGTGTGATTTTGGGCAAGTCCCTTAATCTTTTTGCCTTACTTTCCTCATCTGTAAAATGAGCAAGATAAAGAAATGGCAAACTTCTCCAGTATCTTTGCCAAGAACAGCCCAAATGTGGCCTCCAAGAGTCAGGCACTACTGAACAATTGCAACAAAAAGCTGAATGGAATCTTTTCCATTGATAGACCTCTCCCAAGAACCACAATGCACTATGGGCTTTCCTTCAATGTAATCATAAGAAAGAGGGGCTTTAACCATACTCAAATGCTTTAAAATAAAATAAATTAGAACTACAATGATGCTTGAAGCAGTGGTTATTTAATTACCTGTAAATTCATGAAAGCTTTTTTTTTTAAAAACCCAATTGTAATTTAAAATCTTAGAGAGCTGCCTCCGGTTCATAGATCTTAAGGAATGTGTCCATGGCCACATAAAAACATCAGAGGTGAGGTCTGAACCCAAGTCTTTTTTCCTAACATGATATGCTTAGCACATTGATTTCCACATAATAAGAACCTAATAAATACTTGTTGCCCTACTGTGACTGCAACTTTACATTCTCTTCCTCCCTTTCTAGTTATCTTCCTTCTTTCTTCTCTATTTCTTTGTACTGTGTGTGTGTGTGTGTGTGCACGTGTGCACACATGCATATGCATTTGTATGTATATGAATATAGCCTCTTCGTGGCAACATATTATAGGAAGTATCATTTTTACCAGATGGAAAGAAAGGTAGGAGGTTAGGGGTAAAGATGGTGTTGGAGAAAAGGACTCTAGGAATTTTTAAGGGGAGAGAAATCTGGGGCATTGACACACACCAGGTGATCATAAGTAAAAAGTGTTGCTACACTTAGCTGAAAATAATCATGAAAAGCTGTGATGCTTACTGGTTCACTGACCTACTTGAGTTTTCTTTCTAGATAGACTTTTCTGTTTGCCCTGCATTTTCCCTCCCACTACTGACACTACGAATTTATTCCCTTGATACTTCCTCCCCCTTCCTTGACTAATAATTATCCATAAAACTGATATCACTTACCTATAGTGGTTTTCCAGTTTCTTTAAATTTTATTTTTCTTTCGTCTATGCTTTATTATAAAAGATTTTTGTCTCCAAATAAAGATCAATATTTTTTATTGCATTCTGAGTGACTATTCACTGCACAGGGGTGGACAAACCAATAGTGCAGAACAACAATGAACACATTGATCAATGCTTTTCTAAATTCTTTCTCACTGTGAAGACGCCCAACAGACATATTAATCCATGTATTAAATGCACATGTATTTAATGCATGTATAAATACATGTATGCATTTCTAGTTCTATCTACTCATGTATAAATATAAAATCCATACATGTAAACAAACAAACACCTTCCAGTGAATCCTTTATAATAACAATAGAAAAGCCTAGCCAGAATGGTATGGATGGGCTTTGTTCCTGAAAATCCTCAGGAAGGAAGGGGGAAGTTCCCATCTTTTTCTCCTGTTATTTCCAGGATGTCATTTTCATCTCCTTGAATCCCTTAGCATCCTCCATACTATCACCACAAAACTCTTCTCCCAGGGTCTGTTTATTTTTTTCCACAACCAATTCTATTTTTTTTGCTTATCACATACAATAATTCCCTGTGATGCTTCTAATTGTTAACGATGTAACCTAGATAAATGTGTTTTCTTTTGAAGTGTGATGACCATAATCATGACTTTTTAAAATATTTTGTGCAAAACATTCCCTGAAACATCAATACATTCAACTAAACTTGCTTAGTGACAATTTAAATTTAAATTAATTAATTTCAATGCATAAAGTATCAAAGCATTATTTCAATCACTCCTGCTAGGCCCCTATCAGAATCTCTTGTCCTTTTATTCTCATTTAATTCTTCTCCTTTGATCATAGCTGGAATTCCTTCTGGTGCAGTCCCTTTCTACTCAGACTGCTTTGCATTGCTCATACTTGTCAGTCTCAATTGCAACATACCTTTCCATTATATTTATATACCATGATTTACCCACCCCCTATTATTGGACATTTAGGTTCTTCCCATTCTTTGTTTATTTTTTTGTTGTGGAAAGTGATTATACATTTATGCTATGAAAATCTTTCACAGATTCTTATGGGTGTGATTACTTTTGATGACATGTTCAGGCTATCGCCCTCTAATAATGGAACAATTGTATCAAAAAGCGAAGATATCTTTGTAACTTTTACAATCTACTGACCAATTGTTCTCCCCTAAAGATTCCATAAGCTTATAATTCCATGAACAGTGAGTGAATTAGTCATCATTGAACTTTTTCAAAAGAAAACAAAAAAATATACCGCTGCATGTATTTTGGTGTAATAATTTCATGTATAATAATTTGATGTGATAATTTAATATATAATAATTAAGAGTATCTCTCCTTAACTCCAACCAGTATATAGGGAGAGGTAGTATGATTCCATATGAAGTATGACACATTTGGAATCAGGAAACCTGGGTTCAAATCCCAATTTTGCCTTTCACTAGCTGCATGTTCTTGGACAAGTCATGCCTCAGCATAATTTTCCTTATCTGTAAAATAAAAGGCTTGGATGAACTAGCTTCTAGGTTCCCTTCCAAAATGATCCCCTAGGATATAGTGAATTCTATGGATTAGCTGTTATTAATGCCTTTTATTTTTATAGTTAACTCATTAATAATTTTACATAAGACTTTGAACCATGGATAGTTCACTATGGGGAAGCTGTTTAAGGAGCTGGCAATATTTCTGTTTGTTAATGTAATATTTAAGAATACTTGTAGAAGAAGAAATTGATGAAATCAGGCCAGACTGCTTTTCTAGCACTCAATACTTTAAGATTTTGTTGCTAAAAACAAAATTCCCTTAGCAAGATCATCCCACAATTCTCCAGCAATCCCTAAAATCTAAAGTCTTTGCCCTCCTTTGGTTGCCTTACAGCAGGAAATGGAGTCAATCTTCTGTCACACATAGCTGTAAGCCCCTGATGAACCCACTATAAGTTTTGCTTCGAATCAGATGAAGATGTGCCAGGACCTTTGTCTCCTTTGTTTCTGAGATATGAGTAAACCAATACAATGCTTCAGATCAGCTGTGGACTGATGGCCTCCCTCCCTTTAATAGAGTATCCCTTAGAAGATTAGCCCAGGCATCCTCTCAGATCTCTAGATTCTAAAGTCTATCCCTGAGCAGAGTTTGACACTTGTGTACAAACCCTACCACTTGTCCCCTCTGGGCAATATCTATTTATAGACCAATCCTACCAGCTTTTAAATTTACAGGCAGTGACTGAACAGCCCTAAAAATGACAAGGAAGAATTCGAATGAAGACAAGCTCAGATTTGTCCCACCTTACACTACTGCCCTGGATTTTGATGAATGACTATATACACAAAAACATTTTCCTCCATCTTTTAAATGATTTTTTAAAAGAACTCCTTCACAGGATTCTCTAGAAATCTCAGATTTATTCATTGAGGCATTTAAATCACAGTTTAATAAAAACTGATTAAGAATATTTCTCATGATTCCCCACGTCCAAGATTCTTACTACATTTTTGGCTTTGTATCCCCATCACTTTGACTCAGAGATCACATTTTGACTCTTAGGAGACTTGGCATTCAAAACACTTCACAAGCAGTCTGATCCATAGTCCTGCAACTTTGAAAATACCTTTTCCTCTTATCTTAGAAGAGAATTGGACATAGACAAGTATATGAAGGGACAAGGCTCAGATATTCAAAAGTTTAATGGTCATCTGCCTTCCCAGACACATTAGCAAAATGGAATTAGCCTGCTATGCTGAGCTTAGAAAATTTATTTTTCCTATATAATCCAAGAAGAGTAAGAGATATGTACATGTTCCACTTTGATAAGCTCCTTATGATTTCTTTTCCCTGTTTACCTTCTCAAGCATCTCTTGCTTCTTGTATCTCAATGTCAAATTTTCTATTCAACTCTGGTTTTTTCCTCAAGAATGCTTAAAAGTCCTCTCTTCCACTGAATGATCATATTTTCCCCTGAAACATGATACTCAGTTTTGCTAGGTAGGTGATTCTTGATTTTAATCCCAGCTCCTTTGACCTCCAGAATAACCAAGCCCTTCAGTCCCTCAGTGTAGAAGCTTCCAGGTCCTGTGCTATCCTGATTGTGTTTCCACAATATTGAAATTGTTTCTTCCTGGCTGCTTGTAATATTTTCTCCTTGATCTGGGAATTCTGGAACCTGGCTATAATATTTCTAGGAGTTTTCTTTTGGGGATATTTTTTAGGAGGTGATAGGTGGATTCTTTCCATTTCTATTTTCCCCTCTGGTTCTAAAACATCAGGGCAATTTTCCTTGATAATTTCTTGAAGAATGATTTCTAGGTTCTTTCTTTGATCATGGTTTTCAGGTAGTCCAATAATTTTTAAATTATCTCTCTGGGATCTATTTTCCAGGTTAGTGGTTTTTCCCATGAGATATTTCACATTGCCTTCTATTCTTTCATTTGTTTGGATCTGCTTAATAGCATCTTGATTTCTCATAAAGTCACTAGCTTCCATTTGCTCCAGTCTAATTCTGAAGGAATGATTCTCCTCAGTGAGCTTTTGAGATTCTTTTTCCATCTGGCAAATTTGACTTTTTAAGGCATTCTTCTCCTCATTGCGTTTTTGAGCCTCTAATGCCATCTGAATTAGTCAATTTTTTTTTTAAAAAGTAATTGGGGTTAAGTAACTTGCTCAAGGTTACATGGCTAGTCATTATTTATGCGTGGGTGCTCATTTTCTGAGGCCGGATCTGATCTCAGGTCATCCCAACTCCGAGGCCGGTGCTCTTACTCACTGCGCCACCTAGCCTCCCCTTTAGGGCAATTGGGGTTAAGTAACTTGCCCAAGGTTACACGGCTAGGTTTTTGTTTGTGTAGATTAAGTGTCGGAGGCTGGCTCCGAACTCAGGTCCTTCTGACTCCAGGGCCGGTGCTCTATTCACTGCGCCACCTAGCCGCCCCTGAATTAGTCAATTTTTAAAGTGTTATTTCCCTCAGTCAGGCAGTTGAGTCTCATTTCATACTTTTCTTGCATCTTTCTCATTTCTCTTCCCAATTTTTCCTCTACTTCTCTTACTTGGTTTTTAAAATCTTTCTTAAGGTCCTCTATGGCTGTAACCAGCTCATATTTTCATTTGGGGCTTTTGGTACAGGAGTTCTGACCTCACAATCTTCCTCTTCTTCCATGCTTTGGTCCACTTTGCCCCCAAAATAGGAGTGTAATGTTGGATTTTTCTGTTTATTTTGTTTCCTTTGCTTAGGCATATTGCCACTCAATTACTTGACTTTTGAGCTTGTTGCCACAGTAGAACTCTGCCACCAGCCAGTGGAGCTTCCATCCTAAACACTGGGGTTTTCTCAGCTAATGTAGGTATTAGTTGGGTGCCCTCTCTGAAGCCCCCACATGTTCTGGCAAGCTGGTCACACACCCCAAGACCTCCACCACAGACCACAATCCAGATCCAAGAAGGGTAAAGCAAGACCAATTACCCAGCTCCCCATACTGATTGCTGGATCCCCCTCCAGTCCACAGGCAAGGAACCCAAGCTGCAACTGAGCAGTGTCTACTCAGCAGTTTCTTGCCCCCAGGGAAAGAGGCTGACAGGCTCTCCCAACCATTCCAAAAGTCCATACTACACTGATGTCTCACTTTGTCATTGGCATCTATGTGTTGGTAATTCTGGAAATGCCACAGCTGCTGGTGTTCTGGGGTCCCTCCAGTTGGCTGCTGTTCTAGCCACACTGGTGCTAAAACCTCTGACTCAGGCAGACCTGGGCTTGGCTCCTGCAGGGCTGCCAGGCTGTCGTCAGTGGGAAGTTATCTTCCCTGTGTCATTTTGTGGGTTCTGGACCTCCAGAGGTTGTTCAGAGTCCCCTGTTCTATGTTTTGAAAGTGGTATGGGCAGGAGCACTGGGGAAGTGCTGTTTTTACTCCTGACATGTAGATGTTCCATTCACCTATTGTTCATCAAGTCAGTCAAGAGAAAAGGCAGACTAAACTTTCTCCATTCTTTACTGAAGTGGGAAATGGGGTAAAGAACACTGATTATATTTTCTTACTTGTTGCAACTTTAGAAACATCAACAAAGCTGGAAACAATCTCAGCATCTAACACCCTATTTTTCCAGGGGAAGGGACTGAAGCCCAGAGAAAATAAAGTGATTTGGCCCAAGATAGCAAAGAGCAAATGCACATGGGATTGGAACTCAGGATTTCTGGCTGAGGCTCTGTTGGTTACTGCAGGTAATTTGGTCCCTTCTCATTTTCTTTCTCTTCTTAGTTATGAGTGCCCCTCTGGGAAGGAAATGATGAAAATATTTATTTTGAAATGAATGTGATTTAAAAACAAAAGATGTCAACACCCATTTAAAAGGGACAAAAAGTGACCTCAATTTCTAGTTCTCACTCCATTTTTCTGCCACCATCAGCAGTTGGTTTTTTAAAGCCACACATATAACCAATTCCTTTCCTGATGACTCAGATTTCTTTATAAATTATGAACTATCCCCCCCTTTATATCTGTGCCCTGAAGAAGAAAAGTTTGTTTTGACCTTAATCGTTTGATTTGAAATATCAGGAGCATTTCCCTAGCTATGCATTATAATGCCACAAATGCTATTCTGAGGTCAAATACTCTTCCAACTCAAAAGAGAGGCAACATGGTAAGGTAATTTGAAATTTAATGGAAACATGCAGAAATGAAGAGGTTAGGATATTGTTTCTAGTCAAGTAACATACTTCTAACCACATCCCATATGCTTTTTCCTCCTGTTGATTCAGTTCTTAAAGTAAATAAAACAGATGAGAAAGCAGATTTCATTAAAAATAATAATAATAATCCACATTATCAGAGAGAACTTGGGAGCCAGTGTTGCTCTTAATGATTGAGAAGATAAAACTTGTATTATAAATAAGGACCCTGTAAAATGGTAGGAATAACCTTAAATAATGCCCTGCAAACCTTACTAAAGGGTGGATTTATTCAGACTGTTTGCATTATGTGCCCTGTGTTGAAACTCAATCTCCTAGATTCTAGAATGCAGACAAAGATCTGCCTCTTTTTATTTTCTAGACCTCAATTTTGATATTAACATTTATTATGGCATGATGGCAGATTTAGCTCAGGAATGGGGACAAGTACAACTGGAATTTCTGCCTTTGAGGGCATGAAATCCCTCTGAGAAAGTGGATGGGTGTTTACATTTGATGAAGACCATTGGGTTTTCACATCTTAGACATGATAAGGACCTCAGAAACCTCAGCTCTGCTATATCCTTAGCAAAAAGCATTTTCTTGGCTACATTCCAGAATAGTACACTCAAAAGAACTCCATATTTGGAATCAAAGCAGCAGGTTTCAAAATCTGCCTCTGACACTTACTTATACTATAGCCTTGAGGCATCTAGGTGGTAACACAGGTCGGGCACTCAATTTGGAATTAGGAAGAAGTGAGTTCAAATCTGATCTCTGATACTTCCTTGCTATGTGACCCTGGGAAGGTTTAAATATGAATATAATAATGGTATGTCACTCTTAGGATGGTTTGGATGACAAAATGAGATATTTTAAAATCACTGTGCAATCTTAAATTTCTTTTTTTAAATTTTTTAAAACAATCAAATTTCTATATAAATGTTTACTACTATGACTACTACTACTACTGCTACTACTACAACTACTATGACTACTACTACTATGTCTAATATTTCTACTATATTACATTGCATTTGTAACTAAACATCTCTGGTACTCATTTTCCTCTTACTTTTAAAATTAGTAGGTTGGAATAGATGGTCACTAAATTTGCTGTCCTAGGATGGTGAGCTCATTAAATGTCAAGGTAGCTCTTTCCATTTTGGACAGGTATCATTGTCATAGAACTTTTGATTCTATTCTACAAAAATGTATTTGTAGAATACTTACTATGCTATAGACCCTGTGCCATGTACTATGAATATAAAGACAGAAAAAGATTCAGTCCCTAGCCTCGAGAGCCTTACTTTCTAGAGTCAGGACAATCAATGAACAGATGAAACAATAATCATTTATTAGATACCTACTATGTTGTATGTGGGCACTGTGCTAAATGTTGAGGAGGCAAAAGGACAAATGAAAAGTCTGATGTCCTCAAGGAACCTTAGACTATTAGGATATATCATATATGTTTATCAATAAGTAAATACAAAATAGTTTGAGGAAAGTGAGATAATTAATGATTTTGTTAATATTAGTTAGAATTTACATAGCATTGCCATATGTCAATCATTCACTAAAAGTTTTACATTTTTTCCCATTAAATCTTCACAAAGTCTTAGGAAGATAGGTGCTATTATTATTCCCATTTCCCAATTGGAGAAATTGAGGCAATTTGGTGATTTGCCCAAAGTCACATTGCTAATAAATGTCTGAATTTGGATGTAAACTCTTCCTCTTCTTCCCTTCCCCACCCCCAGCTGCTCTTACCTTCTATCCTTCTGGCCTAGGGAGTGGCATGATTTGGTACAGTCTTAACATCTTTTCAGTTTCTTAATTTTCCAAGCTTGCTATCTGTCTCTGAGTCTAATGCTACTTTTATACACTATATTTCATGTTATGCCTGAAACAACATTAGAGATGCATGTAACATGGCCCAGAGTCTTCCTGCGTTGGAAGGCAGTCAGTGCAAAAATGCAGAGTAAATAGATGGAGAGCCATTATTGAAGAATGTGGAGTAGGCCAGTATTTCTGGTTTTGTATATTTCATGGAGGAGATTAAAGTGTAGGAAGGCTTGGAGAAGGGCAGATTTTAAGAACTTAAAAGCCAAAAAAAAAAGATTTTATACTTGATTTTATAGGTAATAGAGATCCCCTAGGGCTCATTGAAAAGGAGGATAGCTCGTTCAAAACTACCCTTTAGAAAAATTACCTTGGCAGTGAGTGGAGAATGAATTCGAATAGAAAGAGATTTAAGAGCTGGAGACCAGTTAGAAGGCTATTACAATAGTATGGCCTGTACTATGGTTATGACTTTCTGAGAGGAGAAAAAGAGATATATATGAGAGCTTGTGAAAGTAGAAATGACATGATTGGTAAAATGTAGGATATATTGGTTAAGTAAGAGTGACAATTCAAGGATGATGGCAAGGTTTGAGGTCTGGGTCACTTAGACAACTAGAGTGCCCTCAGCAATATAGATGTTGGAAGGGAGAGACTCAATTGAAGAGAGAAAGATAATGAGTTCAGTTTGGGACACATTGAATTTAAGATGCAGATAAAACATAGAGTCTGAGATGTTCAACAGGGAGGTGGAAATGCATGCTTTTAGTTCAGTGGAGAGACTAGACTGGATAAAGAAATCTGAGAATCATTTGCATTAAGATGATAAGTGAACCCCTGCAAGCTAATCCAATTGCCAAGACATAATCCAGAGAGGGAAGAGAAGAGGGCCCAGCATAGAACCCCGAGGGACAACAAGGTTGGGGCAGGTGACTGGGATAAAGGCCTAGGACAGGTGACTTAGGAATGCTGACATGCATAGAACTCTGAAAGAGACTAGAGAAGAATGAAGATTTAAGAGAAGGTTAAAATCCACACTAGCAAAGTCTGAAGAAATGTTAAGGAAAAACAAAAGGAAAAGAGACCACGAGATTTGGCAATTAAGAATGTATTGGCAACTTTGGGGCTAACAAGGAGCTCAGAAGTCAGACTGAAGAGGGTTGAGAAGAGAGCAGAGCAAAAGGAAATAAAGGCCCTGATTAATGAGAAAGAGGTCACTCAAGAAAGGGAGGAGAAATATAGGACAATAGGAAGTGTAGACTGTTGGATCAAGGGATGGCTCTTTGTCTCTCTCATTAAAGGAAACAATGGTATGTTTCTAGACACAAGTTTCCGTTGGAAGACACTGAAGAAAAGAAACAGTATGAACATAGGGGCGAGGTATTGGAGAGATTGAAGAGGGGATGGAATCCAGTTCCTCTCTGGAGGTTTTTTTTTTTTTTTTCATCAAGGAAAGGATCGACTCTCAATTTGAGTCTATGAAGGAAGAAGTTAAGGAAAATGTCTAAGCACAAAAAGAGGAGGAAAGATGAGGTTGACTTCTTGACAAATGGCTTGATTTCCTCCTCCCTCCCCCACCCCGGGGGGATATGATGGAAGCTCTTTAGCTAAGAAGGTAAGTGAGAAGGAGTGTCCTGGAGCAAACAGCTTTCCCTCTATGAACATCAGTTTCCTCATATAGAAGATGGAAGAAAAGTTGACCTACATGACTTTTAGTAGCTTTCTAAGATCCCAAACCCAATGATTCCCCAAACAGTGGTGCTACTTTTAGTATTCATGCAAAGGGGATTTCTCCAGACAGCTGAAATGGAGAGGAGGGGCACTGTTTCTGGAAATAGTTGCAATGAAAGAACCTGATTTAAACTGGCCACAGCTGATCTTTAGGAACCCCACAATTTTTTTTAAGCCTTGACAGTAGGATGCTAGTTCCTAACATCATGAATTTGTGAGATAAAGAGGAAACTGGCAATAAGGTAGGAAGAAGACACGGGGCAACAATATTCATGAGAATATGGGGAATTTTGTATTTTGTTTTCTCCATTTTTTCTTCTTTAGGTAGACCTCTTAAACAATTAAAGTGGTTTGAACATTTTGGGAATATTCTATATGAAAAATCATGTTGAACAATTGGTATTTAATCTTTTTTAATTTTTTTGCTTTTTGGAGGGCTATTGGGGTTAAGTAACTTGCCCAAGGTCACATGGCTAGTTTTGTGTGTGTGTGTGTGTGTGTGTGTGTGTGTGTGTGTGTGCGCGCGCGTATGTTAAGTGTCTGAGGCCAGATCTGAACTCAGGTCCCTCTGACTCCAGGGCTGGCACTCTACTCACTGCACCACCTAGCCGCCCCGGGTATTTAATCTTAATAAACAAATTCATCTAAATACCTCAAAGAGAAAGGTTTTTTTCTCTTTTTTCATCCTTTCTCCTTTCCTCTATTCCTCTATCCTTCTAGCTCACTTTTTCAGTTCTCTTTCTTTACTTCTTCCTTCCTCTCATCCTTCTTTCCTTCCTTCCAACATGATCAGTGAATAAAAACAATTATGCCTTCTTCCTAAGGAAGGAACTATAGAAGTTTAGTCTATTGATATGTATGCAGATTTGCCAAGGAGAAAGAAAGAGTAGCCCTTTAACTGCTTTATAAGGGATAGTTGTTGTTGAGATATTTGAGTCATATCTGGCTTTCTATGATCTCCATTTGGTTCTCCTTGACTCCATTTGGGGTTTTCTTGGCAAAGATACTGGAGCGGTTGGTCATTTCCTTCTCCTATTTCTTTTATATATGGGGAAAGTGAGGCAAAAAGAATTAAGTGACTTGCCCAGAGTCACATGGCTAGTAAGTATCTGAGGCCAAGTTTGAAATCAGGTCCTTTGGACTCCAGGGGTCACATTCTATCCACTGTGAAACCTAGCTGCCCAATAAGGGATAGAGAAGTTGTTAATGACCATGATCCTATTATCGATGGCAATTTAATAAGTAATCTGCATGAAAGCCATTGATAATATGTGAAGTCTCCCAGCAAAAATACTTCTAAAAATAATATAGGAGACCCCATCCACTGACCCTCCTAGTATCTCTGAGCCTAGCAGCATGAGTCACCACTAGTACCAAGTCAAGAAATGGATACCCCACACCATCAATGCCATGCTGGGATGGAAGATTCTGGGGAACAAGGAGTTTTTTATCTTCAGTACCAATTATCTTGGCTATTACCAAGGTCTTCCTGAGCCTGATCATAGGTTTCTGACCACCTACAACTTTGAGAATATTCCCAAGGGGCTGGACCCAAAAGGTTCAACCCAAGGAGCAAGCCAGAAGCATGGAGGCTATGGGATTAACAAGTCTGCCACTCAGCATAATTTAGAAAATTACCACAACCTAACAGAAATCATTCAAAGTTCACACTCTGATATGGGCAGAATCCTGATAGCCCTGGATCCCTTCTACAGAGTCACCCCTCACAGCCAAGGCCTTTCTACCCTGCATACCTCATCCGGAACTTGATGTGAACAGCCCAGGAAGAAGGCAGGACCTGGGAACATGGTCTCCCGAGTTCTCAAGCCCCCCAAGGGGAACCTTGCTGTTTCTTTTCTAAGGAAATAAAGAGATAATGTTCTAACTTTAAAAATTATATGGACTCAGGTAAGGAAGAGCCAAAAGAGAGCCCTATACAGAGCAGTGAAAAGAACATTGGACTTCAAATGAGGGAATACTGGGTTAAATCACATCTGCCTTACTAGCCCTATGACCTGTAAACAAGGTATTTCCGCTTCCAAAGCCTCAGTTTATAATCTAAAAAGGATAAGAAACTAAAGAAAAAATCTTTGTCTTCCCTCCCTTCCCCTCCCCCTCCCCTCCCCTCCCTTTCTTTCTCCCCTCCCCTCCCCTCTCCTCCCCTCCATTTCCCTCTCCTCCTTTCCCCTTTAATGGTAGAAAATAGGGAGATGTGGGACCACTAATCATGGGTCAATATGGGAGGAACTATGGAAAAAGCCAAAATTGTAGAGTGGGAGGAAGTGAGGCAAGGCATAGGAAAGGAGAGGTCCAAGGCTCTGGAAGCTGTGGTGACAGCAGAACAGTCATGCCCAGGTGTCATCTCATCATAATGAAATTCCTACACTCTACCCTTCCTTCATTCTTCTCATCTATCCTCCTTTCTAGTCAGACCAGTGCCTTAGCTCTGCAAGAGATATCTCTTAGAGAAGGTGCAGGTCATGATTCAAGTCCAGTCCTATCTTCATTGTAATTCTCTTGTAATTATTCTCTCTGTTTATTTTACTTTACACATATACATGTTGTACAATGGAGAAAGCATTGACTCTGTAGTCAGAGAAGTAGGATGAAATCCTGCCTCTGATATTACTACCTGTGTGACCTTGGGTTGTTACTAAACCTCCCCGGGTTTCAAGCATCTCATTGGAGCTTATACTAGCTGGATTCCAAGATCCCTCCTGATGATTGGTCTATGAACCTCTGGATCCAGATGGCATGTAAACTCCTTGAGGGCAGGAATTTTCAGTATGTCTCTTACACAAAGGGTTCCTTGAAGGCAGGCATTCCTAGTGCCTAGTACAGTTCCTAGCATACAGTAGCTACAAAATAAATACTTGTTGCTTCATCAGCTCAGTTTAAAATACAAAGATAAAAAAAAAAAGGAAAAATGGTCCTGACCCTATGACCCCAAACAAAGGTAAATGAGTGTGTGCATGTATATTTTTTGTGTGTGTGTGTATGTATGTGTGTGTATGTGTGTGTAGTGGGGGAGTAGAGTAGGGGGGATGATTTCCATGCTGCTGAAGATGCAGTATTACCATTCAACAGAGGTCAGTAGGGAGAGACAAGGAAGATAAAAACATGAAGCCAAGAAGAGGATTCTAACATGAACACTGTCTGCCAGCCCCCAGGTTGCTGAGGTGGAAGAACAGGCCTGATTATAAAAGAATAGAAAAGATGCAGAAGCACTTTCTTAGTTGTTTAGGAAACCGGTGTCCAGTTGCCTATTTCAACAACATAAATAGGAGAAGCATAAATCACAATGTCTCCAGCTCCAGTAGTGCCCAGGGATGGAATGGCATTCAAAAGAGAAATGGTATTTTTTGCCCTTTGCTGTGGTTAGGCATAAAAACTGATTTCTCGTCAAAATGCTATTTGGTCATTCCTGCAAGAATAAACAAAAGCTAAAGCAATTACTTTCCCACTCAGCAAAATTAACGGGTAAATGGCTTTAAATACCCCCCTATGTACTCCTTAATGATATGAGAAACACATTAAGTGAACAGAGTACATCAGAAAAAAATTCAGTGCAACTAACTTGGGAGTCAAATTTAATATAAACTTTCAATAGGAATGTACCCATATATATACACCATACATCACCACTAAAAGTGCTTAGTCCTTAAGAGAGGTAGAAGTATAGTATGTTACCAATAGCTGGCATTTAGCACGTTAAGATAGCAAAGTAACTCTGTCTATATCATTTGACACTTACAAGGTCTCTATGAGGAAGAACCTTTTATTATTGCCATTCACAGGTGAGGAAACTGAGGCTGATAATGGTTTAAATGGTTTTGCCCAGGATTACTAAGCTAAGTGTTTGAAACAGGATTTGAAATTACATCTTTCTGACTCCATTAAAATTGGTGTGTGAGGGCTAAGAGAAGCACTGGCCTTGGAGGAGGGAGGGACCATTCTGCTGCCAACATACTTTCCCAAAGTAAAAGGGGAAATAATCATTTTGCCTGTACCTGAGGCCATCAAAAGCTGATAGTGAGATGTTGTGTGGGAGATAGAGGGATATTTGTTCAGGTATAGGCTAAATGCAATGTAATCTGTGGTCCCCTCCAATGTGTATACACACATACATGCACCTATATACATACATATATACATGCATGTATACATACACATATATATGATCTTAGTTTTTAGCGTAATCTATAAATTTGGAAAAAGAAAACCTGGCCACTATTGTAAAACAAGGCAGGCCCAACATCTCTTCCTTTTTTAGGCAAACTCTTAATCATGTCCAGTCATCACCTATAAAACAGATAAATCATATCCAACTGTACCCTGCCAGGTGACTTTGTAGGTGTCCCAGATAGGTGTCAATGGGCTGCCCTCCACCCATTTACAAGACAAGAAGTACAGATGAGATCAGTTATCATTTTCCTACATAGAAAGGACAACTGTTCAGCTTCCTTATCCTGTTATTTATTCACCTTTTATTTTCAGAATTGCATTGAAAAAGGACACAAGATAACCCTGGGACAAAGTGTTCCCTACCTGAAGTGGCCTCTTCTATTCTACCCTGGCTGAAGGCATTCTGTTCTAAGTTTATGGAACAATATTTCTTATAACAGTTTTGTCTTTATGTTTTGTTTGCTTAGTTGGTTTGATTTTAATTAGGTGGGATGAGGAGAGAAATTAACACTTGTTCATTGAGAAAAATAATTAAAATAAATTCTGGCATATGATTCTCCCAGAGATCCCTTGCAGAGCCCTAGAATGTTTTGAGAGGAAAAGAAGGACATATGAGTTTGGGAGCAGGGGAGGGGGCAGAAGATAGAAATCTCTTCCTTACTCCAGGAAAGGAAATTGAGGCACAGCAAGTTTAAATGATTTATCAAGGTTATGTACAGAGTATACAGATAGGTGGTGCAGTGGGTAAAGTACATTGTCTGGAGTCAGGAAGACTCATCTTTCTGAGTTCAAATCAAGGCTCAGACACTTATTAGCTCTATGTCCCTTGTCAAATCATTTAATTTTGTTTGCCTCACTTTCCTTACCTATAAAAGGAGCTGGAGAAGGAAAGGGCAAACCATTCCAGCATATTGGCCAAGAAAACCACAAATGGGATCACAAAGAATCAGATATGACTGAAAAACCAGTGGACACACACACATACACACACATATATATATATACATATACATAGCAAATATCAGAAGAGATATTTGAACCTAGGCCCCCTAATTTCAGAACTATGTTGTTTCATAATTATTCCCATCCCTTAGGAGAATGCCATTAACTACTACAAGAAGAAATTTATACAAACAGATTTTTTCCATGCATGATGGCACTAACATAAGGTGAAAAGTTATCTTTCTAGTCTTACTATTTCTAGGAATTCATCCCACTTGCTTTCTTCAAGTTCCTTGACAAGTCACTACATTTCACATTAAAAAATCTAATCATTGGAGTGTTGGCTAAGATGAGAGCTTTGTTTCTTATAGGGGAGTAAACCTGGCATTGGGGTCAGGCTCATTCTTTCTACACTGTGCCCTTTGCCTTCCAGAATGTGGTATTATTTTAGGGAGTATGAATTGAAATGAAAGATGCTGATTTAAACAAGGGCTATTTCTGTTCAGCTTGGGAAAGGGGGCCCGCAGAGGATATATGAACAGTGTTTTTTTTTTTTTTTTTCAGTATTACTACTGAACAGAGAGTATCCTTGTATGCATGGGTGAAGGAACTTCTTTATTTTGCTTACTACATACTTTTAAATAATAGCTAAACTACTTGAAACTTCTTCAGAAAGGAAGATTAGCAAAGTTTCTTCCCAGTAGTTTCTAACTCGTGTGTGTGTGTGTGTGTGTGTGTGTGTGTGTGTGTGTGTGTTTTACTGCAAGTACCATAAGGATATACCCAGTTTTGGATCCCAAAGTGCGTTAATCTCAGGAAGGAGACCACAATCTGTGTATCTAGGCTGCAAGGGGAATACTCAGCTAAGATTAGAGCTTTGTATGTATCATTTAAAAATAAATCAAATTCACCTTAAAATAATTTAAACAAAGCTAAGGCTGTAAGACAGAAAGTTACTAGAGAGAATCACTACTGTTGTAGACCTCAACATGGTGAGCATAACAGCACTTTGCATTTGTCCAGAACGCCCATTTACTATGGGCGAAGTACTTGACATGCAAGTTACTTATCTACATGGTGTGTAATCAGACCAGATTTTCCATTTCAGCAGGGGTACACCGAACTAGCTACCTTATTCAAGGGTATACGTGGCAAATTGAATGTTGCCATTTTGGGCACTATCAGGCTATTTGTTTGCAAAGAAAATGTGGTGGAGCCAGATATGCCACCGCATAAGGAGAAAACAATAGCAAAATCCCTCCTCTTTCTCCAGTCGTGTTTTCCATGACTTTACCAATTGACTTGTCTTCCCCACCTCAAAACATGTGAACTCACACACACACACACACACACACACACACACACAGACACAGACACAGACACACACACACACAGTTCTGAAACCACAAAACATGATCAAATCTACTCTACCATTTTTCTTGTGAGAGCTGTGCCAATTTATTTTCCTATGGCCCCATAACCAGGCCTTCATCTTTCTTCATCAAAATAGCCTTCACTAGTCATCAGTCTTTCTACATATATTGTCTCCCTCATTAGAATGGAATCTTCTTGAGATAAAAAAATAGTCCTGGCTTTTTTTTAATTAGTATGATGCTTGGCACATAGTACAAAGTAAACAAAACATTTTTCATTCATTCATTCTATTCATATAATAATCCCCCACCCAAACTTTCAAACCTACTAGGGAACTCAAGGTAAGAGAAGAGGCCTGCAAAATTCCAAAGCCTAAGGTCACACCTCAGTATAGCACATGAGGCAGTCATAAAGCACAAGGGAACAAACCTCTACCCCTCCAACTTGTGCTTAATGAGCATCATCTGGGGACATGGACATTGGGAAGTAGTTTCTCGCCCATAATTTTGTAGTTACCAAAATTGAACAGAAATGTCTAAAGCAGAAAAAGAGCTCAGTTCCTTTTTAACAAATGGCAAACTCAAATTTTCTTCAAAACCTCTTTGAGCGGCCCATGAACATCTTTTTGCCCTTGTATTTGAGGTCATAGCATGAAGGCAAAAAGAAAAAAAAAAACTATTTTGTCTTGATTATAAATCTGCACCTTGTCACCCTTATTCTCAAATACTTTCAAGGACCTGCTATCAAAGTCTAATAGTGCTATCTCTTTATTACTCCCAAGTTTCCAATGCAAGTCTTATTGCTACTGTATTCACTTTAATGGTACAATTTCCACAGAGGTCCTTCTATAAAACCCAAGATATTTTTCAAAATTTCTTTTCAGTTTGTGCTTTCAGCCCCCACACATTTTATCACTTCCTTGTAGATCACAGGCATTAAATATGTGTATTGGGTATGTAATCTCCCTTGGCTTTGTTCAAATATATAGAGGGACAATATGTCAAAGAAGGGCAGACATGTTCTGCTTTGTCCTAGAAAGAACTAGGAGTCAGGGTAGGAATTTACCAAACAGCTGATTTTTGTTAGGAAAAACAACAAAAACAAAACAAAGCTTTCCTCAGAACAAAAACCATCCTAAGGTGGCATGTATGGTTAGGTAGGTAGTGGATTCCCCATTGCTAGAAGTCTTCAAGCTAAAGTGGGATGTCTAACTGTCAACTATATTGTGGAGGTGATTGCTTCTCAGATATAAGTTTGACTAGTTGGCCAGGGGCTTCCCTTCCAAAGACTCTGTCACTGGAGTAACAGCTGGGAGAGGTCCTAACAATCCACAAGGGCTCTCAGGATGGACAGAGAGATGTATTATTTGTATGTTGCCAGAGGACCAGCCTAGCTGACGTACAAAATTCTCCTTACTCAACATTTAGCTATGAATTTTTTCAATTGTGATAATTTTTTAGACCATGCACTAAGGGGGTGAAGAGTTGAGTGTTGTCCATCTAAAGTGAGAACTAATGTAGATGAGTTTACTTCCTACAAGTACTGAAGCAGTATACAGGCAAACATTTGGGGATACTTCTGCTACAAAAGTCGATATTCCAGTATGCATACATTCAACCTACTGAATTTCAACTCCTTCATTAGACTCAAATCCTGCTCATCTTGAAAGGCCAGTGGGAAGGAACTGAAGAATAAGGCAGAATAGAAGATAGAAGTAGGTAACTGGAGAAATAATCTGAAGGCATCATATAGCTAAAAGAACTAAAAGAAGAAAAGTCGTGTTATGCCCATCACATGAACTCTTATCCTGGCTAGGAGGTAATGTATAAAAATGGCTTTCACATTTTAATCATTATATACATCATCATCCTTTTGTACCAGTGCTACAAGGGAAATAGAGTAGGTGCTTACCAAATGCTTTGTAGATCAACACATCACTATTGTAAGTCTTCTTTTTTATGTTGTATTGCACTTTTAATTATTTTGTTCAACATTTTCCAATTACATTTTAATCTGATTTGACCTCCCTCAAGAGGTTTTATTTTTTTTCTTCTTTTTTTCTTTTTTTTAATTAATTTATTAGTTTGGTTTCAGTTAACAAGATTAAATTCCATAGTTCCTTGATTTTCAAATTTCCTTTACTTCCCTCCCCCCTCCCCCCACGACAGCATATAGTCCAGTATAGGATCTGCAAATACATTCATATTAGACATTATTCCAATTACAAAGGCGTATTGTACTAGGTGGGATGAAAGATGGTAAAGAAGAAATAAAACCAAACAATGAAAAGAAAAACATCATTTAGTTTGCTTCCATCAGGATTCCGGCTCAGTTCTTTCTAGTTCTCTCTTTCTTGAGTCTTTCAGGATTGACTTATATCACTACTTTGCTTAAAAGAGTCCAGTCTGTCATAATTGGTCATCACAGATTTGTTATGTCTTTGATTGTATACAAATCTCTTCTGATTCTATTCTTCTCGATCAGCATCAGTTTGTATAAGTTTCTCCAGGTGATTATGAAATCCATCACCTCCTTGTTTCTTATAGCACAATAATATTCCATTACATCCATATACCACAACTTGTTTAGCCATTCCCCAATTGATGGGCACCCCTTTAGTTTCCAATTCTTTGCAACCACAAAAAGGGCTGCTATAAATATTTTTGTACATATGCGTCTTCCTCCCACTTCTATGATCTCTTTGGGATATAACCCTAGAAGTGGTATTGTTGGGTCAAAGAGTATGAAATTATTTATAATCCTTTGGGCATAATTCCAGATTGCTCTCCAGAATGGTTGGATAAGTTCACAACTCCACCAGCAATGTATTAGTGTTCCAATTTGTCCACATCCTCTCCAGCATTTGTCACTTTCTTGTTTTTTCATCTTAGCCAATCTGACTGGAGAGATGTGGTATCTCAGAGTTGTTTTGATCTGCATTATTGTAAGTCTTAAAATCCTCCATGTAATCCTACTGCAAAAGTTCATGATGGCAGGGTGGCTAGGTAGCTCAGTGAGTAGAGTGCCGGCCCTGGAGTCAGAAGGACTTGAGTTCAGATCCAGCCTCAGACACTTAATACACACAAACAACAACAACAACAACAAAGAAAAAAAAAACAAAAAAATAACCCAAAAAACTATCCGTGTGACCTTGGGCAAGTTCATTAACCCCAATTGCCCTCCAAAAAGCAAAAAAAAAAAAAAAAGTTTCACGATGGTTTGGAGATGACATTGCATATTTGAAGACAGTAACAATGGAGTTCAAACTATGGCCAGTTTTTTCTACACGAGAAAAAATTTTAAGAATTTCTTTGAGGAATACATTGGACCTTCTTTCCAATGACAATCAGGCTCTTTATCAGAAGGCTGGATACCACATGATCAAGTCATTGGCCATAGCAAATTATGAGAAAATCAAAAGTACCAGATAAAACTTTAGTTGTATGTGGCTCCACCTTCATTTTAAAACTGTAGAGAAAAGAGTAAATAAAATGTAATCACAGAAGACTAAGAACTACTTAGTTTTATACTTTATAAATATATCACTTTGACTACTGAATTTTGCATTTGATCATAGAGTACACAAAACACTATAGAAGCTGAGTCATTACAATCTTGTCATTATCCCCTTAATTGATGCAATAAGACAGAAGGAGCTCTAGCAAAGTGACTGGAAGCTTCCATGATCCTCCATGGAGGGGTAAGTGCAAGAGTTAGCAGCACAATTGCTTTTAACAGATATCCAGAGACAACAAAGAAGATCAGAATGCCTAGAACAGAGTATTTAATAAGTTGTAATTGGTTTATTACATGGTTTATTACAGTCCTTATAATGAACTTTTGCAAAGGGAACAATATTCTAGAAATGCAGGTTGTTCACACTCAACTAAAAAATCAAGAAATATTCTATGTTGAACTTAAACAAAGATGGAAGAAAGGCAGGAATGTAGGAAGGAAAGAAGAAAGGAAGGAAGGAAATGAAGGAAGGAAGGAAGGAAGGAAGGAAGGAAGGAAGGAAGGAAGGAAGGAAGGAAGGAAGGAAAGAAGGAAGGTGGAAGGGGGATTCTGAGCAGCATTAGTACAAACAAGTCTATGGAGAAATGAAGACAGAAAAACAATTCCACAAAAAGCTTCATGGTAAGGATACCTAATGTTGACTCTTAAATTATGACAACAGGAAGATGGTGAACTGGAAAAAATGTGAAGTTTCCTACAAAAAAAGGATTCTTTTTTTTAATCAATGACCCATGGAGTTATTTCATTTGGATGCTAGCAGGGTAGTTCCAGGTATTTACCATGAGGAAGCAAGCATGATGTAATTAAATAAAACAAACATGAGAAGAATAACTAGACCAAATTATACCCAGATGAGGTCCATCATACACTGAATTGAGAAACCATATTTAAAAGTATCTGAACAAGGGAAAGAAAATCATAAGACAACAACAACAAAGACAGCCTTATAATGCTTATGATAAAGGTGACTGACTGGTAGCCAATTGATATCTATTGGTTTGTTTGCCTACTTTCACTCACATATGCCTCATGAGCACCTTTAGATATTTTTGGTGACAGTATAGGAGAATAATCAAGTTTTTTTCTCCAAGTGATATTCTATAGCATATAATATCTTTATTGCTATGCAATTGAGTTATGAATACAGAGACTACAATGTCGCACTAAGCTAGTGCTCAGTGATGAGCAAAGATACATTTGATTTCAGAGATCAATCACCACATTCAAAGTATTCTTCCAACTAGATATTTCTTATGAATATGTCAAGAGTGAATGAGCATTTGATAGATTTAACTACAAAAGAAAAGTTAAGTGACACCACCGATAGAATGCTAGGCCTGGAGTCAGAAAGTCTCCTCTTCCTGAGTTCAAATGTTAACCCATACCGGGTGTGTGACTCCGGGCAACTCACTTAACCCCATTTGACTCTGTTTCCTCATCTGTAAAATGAGCTAGAGAGGAAATGGTAAATCACTCTAAGATCGTTGCTAAGAAAATCCTAAATGGGGTCATTAAGAGTTAGACAAGGCTGAAATGACTGAACAAGAAAGAAAAATTTGTTCTGTTATGCTCTGATATTTTTTCTATCAAGAGAGGGAGATACTTGATTCTCTAGGATTCTCTAAGCATATCATCATATCATCTGCAAAGAGTGATAGCTTGGTCACTTCTTTGCCTAATTGGATTCCTTTGATTTCTTTTTCTTCTCTAATTGCTACTGCTAGTGTTTCTAGTACCATATTGAATAAGAGGCGTGATAGTGGACACTCTTGTTTCACTCCTGATCTTATTGGAAATGCTTCTAGTTTATCCCCATTGCATATAATACTTGCTGATGGTTTTAGATAGATGCTATCTACTATTTTAAGGAAGACTCCATTTATTTCTATACTTTCTAGTGTTTTTAATAGGAATGGATGTTGTACTTTGTCAAAAGCCTTTTCTGCACCTATCGAGATAATCATGTGGTTTCTGCGTGTTTTATTGTTGATATGATCAATTATATTGATGATTTTCCTAATATTGAACCATCCTTGCATTCCTGGAATAAAGCCTAACCGATCAAAGTGTGTTATGGTTGTGATAAGTTGTTGTAGTCTTTTAGCTAATATTTTATTTAAAATTTTTGCATCTAAATTCATGAGGGAAATTGGTCTATAATTTTCTTTCTCTGTTTTATCTCTTCCTGATTTAGGTATCAGTTCCATATTTGTGTCATACAAAGAATTTGGTAGGACTCCTTCTTCACTAATTTTCCCAAATAGTTTGTAGAGTATTGGAATCAATTGTTCTTTAAATGTTTGATAGAATTCACTAGTAAACCCATCTGGCCCTGGGGATTTTTTCCTAGGGAGTTTACTGATGGCTTGTTTGTTTTCCTTTTCTGAGATGGGTTTATTTAAGTAATTTAATTCCTCTTCAGTTAATCTGGGCAACTTGTATTTTTGTAAATATTCATCCATTTCACTAAGATCGTCAAATTTATGTACATACAATTGGGAAAATAATTTCTAATTATTGTTTTGATTTCATCTTCATTGGAGGTAGATTCACCCTTTTCATTTTTGATACTCATAATTTGGTTTTCTTATTTCTTTTTTTGTTACCTGACTAATGTCTAATGGGAAAGTATTTGCAAATCCTATACTGGACTATATGCTGTTGTGGGGGATGTGGGGGGAGGGAAGGGAAATATGAAACTCATGGAACTATGGAATTAAATCTTGTAAACTAAAAAAAACACAAATTAATTTAAAAAAAAGAGAGGGATATAACACAGAGAGAAAGACATATTCTTTCTGGGACAAATGGTATTCCATGTTTATGGTAGCTATCCAGTGTAGAATACTAATGGTCAAAAGATTGCCTAAAAATGATGAGTGTCTCCCTGATGTTCCTGTTTATATAAGGCCTTATACTGATTTCATCAAACTTTTGAAGACTGCATAGCCGTCTTAGACAGGATATCTAATGACTTACTAGAGTCCCAATTCAATTAATGGATGAAGAGTTTCTATTGTCCTGGTTATGTCATTTAGTTGAATGGATAGCCCATTGGAGTAGACCATTAATATAGGTACATTAGAAAGACAATGAAGATGCTTAATTAAGTCCAAGTATAAGTTCGGCTAGGATGCCCCCCAAATTACTGGTCTACCATTCCACTTTGATCTTAAATATGAGGATGCTGAGATTCAGAGTGACCAGGTAACTTTCCTAAGGAAATAGAACAGCAAGCATTGTATTGTGGACAGAATGTTAGAATTAGATTTTGGAGAGATCTGGACCTAAAATCCACTCTTGGTACTTAAATGGATATAATAATAGCATCTGCATCCCAGGATTACTATGGTCAAATGAGAGAATAGATAGATGGATGTATAAAGAGATAGAGATACCTCTCTCTCTTCCTCTTCCTCTCTCTCTCCCTCTCTCTCTCCCTATCCCCTTCTCCCTCCCTCTCTCTCTCTGTCCCTCTCTGCCTCTCTCTCTCTCTCTCTCTCTCTCTCTCTCTCTCTCTCTCTCTCTCTCCCTTTCTCTCTCTCTCTTTGTCTCTGTCTCGGTCTCTGTCTCTCTCTGTCTCTCTGTCTCTCTCTCTCTCTCAATTTGAAGGTTCTATAAAAATGTTAGTGACTACTAGCTATCATTGCTGAACACTTACACAGTACCTTAAGTCACAGTGAAAGGAAGAGTCATACAATCTATGATATTTTCTATAATAGTTTAAAGTCTAGAAGTGTCCTTTTCTTAGACTAGTATTTGTGTGTGTGTGTGTGTGTGTGTGTGTGTGTGTGTGTGTGTGTGTGAGGAGGGAGTGGGGTGGGGTGGGACTGATGGTCCTACTTCTTTGTGACTAACAGGGTAGACCTAGGCCTGTTTCCAGAGAGTATCCAAGTACCAACATGTGGAGACTTTCAATGATTCTGCAATGTTTGAACTTACAACTTACAACCAAAAAATAATTGATTGTTTATCTCCTCCCTATCCTCCTGAGTCTTGGTCTTAAAACCTCCTCTGTTCTGCTAAATTTGCAAGAATGTACATTTTAATTGGATTTTTTAGCTATTTCTTTCCCGAAGTCTGCAAGACAGATAGTGAGAGGGTAAGCACGTGGGCATACAATTGTTGAAATTAGCTCTATTCTGTTTCTTTACATTCCATGGGGAGAAGAGTCCTGATTTTCAACCTGAAAGACTTGGCAGAAAGCAACCCTATCTTATTAAGACTCCCGCTGTGCTGACTGAAACCCCTTCAAATTATTATGGAGCTAATCATTGCTTTCATTTAGCTAGTGTAGATGTCAAGTGCCCAAGGAATCTGTTTGCCTTCCCAGTGCTCCAGATACAGCAGCCAACAAAACCACGAGGTCCAAAGTTTTAAAGATGGGCAATTCCAGGTGGGTATTGAGTTATATCCCCTTGAAGCAGCAGCCCTGATGTGAGGTGGGAAAGGAGTCATTCATCAACCAAACTGTTGCTGAACCTCTAGGCATTTGGTGGCTCTCTCAGGCTCTCAGTGTTGCCTCACTCTTCTTACTTTGTGTCCACATGTACAGATCAGGCTGATGGCTGCGACAAAATCTTGTCCTTTCACTCTGCCAAAAAGCCCCTACAGCTAGCTCCGGTTATCCCAAATCAAGCAAGAAATAAATACGGATTCATTTATTTTTAATAATACCATATTATTAAATTGTCTATTAATTATAAATAAATAACTTTATTCCCATGTTCCAAGCCCTATGCTAGAGTTACCAAGACATAGGATGAAACAAAATGTATAGCCAAGCAATTTAAGATTCTAATGGGAGAGATTCTAGGGATGTATAATGCACTGTCAACTCTGAAGATCCTTGTCTAAACCACTATACTATTACCTATGCTTCTAGGCTGCTCAGAATTCAAAGGGTATATATCATAAAGAATTTATTAATATTATTGGTTCAAGTCCTTACTAGGGTATTTCCTTCTAAGACTATCAGATATAACACACACACACACACACACACACACACACACACACACACACACACACACACACACATCCCTCCTGACCTATGATCATAAGGGTTGGAAACCAATTCTATATACCAAGTGATGCCCTTGGCCTCTCTATTTAACACCCACCCATTTTGCCTATCCTACGTTCACAGTGACAGATTTGGAAGTCCCACCAATTAAACCAAGGTGAAGAAAGTGTAATAACAGGCCAAGTCCTGGCAGCGATCTCTTATAAGAACATCCCAGACTACCTTCCCCCACCTTGGCCTGAGTATCACCATCCTTGAGATTCTCTGGCATCATTGTTGGTTTCAACCCTTTCCTATATTCCCCTGTCCTGCATCCATGGTAGTAGTCATTGTTGAGGGGTTTCCCTAGTGTTGTTCCCAGAGTGTGGGGCATTCTTCTATGGTACTTATTATCTCTTTCACTGTAGTACTTCCTGCCCCTGTAAGCTAACATATTTGATGCCAGGTAAATAATATGCCTTTCCTTTCAATGTGAAAAAAATGGGTCTTTTGGTTTTAGCATTACCAGATTTATCCAAGTGGATTCAGAAGACATGCATTGAAATGCTGTATCAGCATACATTGTTCTTTGACTTTAGGCAAGTCACAACCGCCCCAGTCACAGTGTCCACAAGCAGAGAGATTGGACTACACTGTGTCTGACATTTTTTCTAACCTTAGACCTATGATCCTATAATCACTATGAATTCCAATGGTGAGCTCTAAAAACCATGTATTTCATTTCTTCATCCATAGATGCCATGTTTTCCTGGTTTCACTGGGAAATTGAATTTAGTGATGTCTTCTTCATATTCCTAAACCTAAACGAATAACTGATTTCCCATCAGCTCTGGTTGGGTTCAGGCACTTACTGAAATCACTTTGATTTCTAAGTAAAAGTTCCCATTTTGCCTACTAGCCCTTTGTTCTTGATTCTTGCTGGGCTCCACCCTCCACACTAAGACCAGTCTGTCCCACATCTCCACATCACTAGGTCAACAAAATATGAGGAGAGAGAGCAGGACAATCCAGATCCATTAACCCCAGGGTAAACAATTACCATCCTTGGAATCCACCATCCTCCCAATACTTTCCCACAAATCATAGGCTTCATGAGAAACTTTATTAAGAACCAAGAACTAATGTTGTAGTAGTAAAGAACTTAAAAAGTAAATGCTTATACATTGGGGGAATAGCTAAACAAATTATGATACAAGACTGTAATATCTTTTTCCTGTGCCATGAGAAATATGAAGAATGCTAGGCAGTATGGGAAGCCTTATATAAGATGAAATCAAGTGAAGTAAGGAGAACTAACATACATACAGACACACATGCATACATATAAATATACATGTATATTTGTGTACATGTTTGTGCATGTAATATGACTAAGCCATGTTAATGGACATAACAACCATAAAAGTAGAAAATGAATACTTTATAATTAAAGTGACAACAGCACTGAAGAAGAAATATGAGAAAGCCCCTACCTTCCTTCTCATACCCTGGCAGAAGTGTGGGTTCGGTATGACTGTGGGTGTTGAACACAATATATGCTGTCAGACTAGATAATTCATAAGCTGGTTATGTTTCTGAATTTTTTTGGTCTTTCTTATTCTTTCTTACAAGACAAACAAAGGGAACAATAAAAACATTATTAACAAAATTAAATAAATATATATATGTATATGTGTGTGTGTGTGTGTGTGTGTGTGTGTGTGTGTGTGTGTGTACCAGAAATATTACCTAAGTCATTCCTCTGTCTGCCACCAGAACTTCTGGTGCCCTGAGCAAGGCCACTGATTGGCTACAGATCAGGGCTCAGGGAGTAGTGCCCTTGAGGGAAGTGCTTTGTATTGGCTATTTCATAGAAGGAGACAGCACCAGATCAGGTGTGGAAGAGGGAAGCAATCCTTGGAAAGTCATCATAGGGAAGGGGAGGAGAGCAATGTTCTGTTTCAGTCCAGTATTAAAGGTCTCTCCTAGGATGAGGACAGGAGATCCTTCTGGGTACAGTGCCCTCACATTAAGGGGATCCTGTGATGCACTAGATTTTGCATCAGAAATCGTGGATTTGAATCTCTACTCTGGCACTCAATAACCGTCTAACCTCAAACAAGAGATTGCTTCCCTTTGGGGCAAAGTTTTCTCATCTGAAAAATAAGGGCATTGAACTCAATAAGCTCCAAGGTCACCATGTTCCAGCTCTAAGCTCTATGAAGTTTTAACTCCCAGTTTTTGCCTTGAGTAAGGAGTGCATCAGAGTGTTTATGAAGAGACTCGAGGAACAGAGGGTATGATCTGGATTTAAAAAAGGTGTACAAAAAATGTAATGAAAAAACAGGATAAAGTGGAGCAGTTGAAATGTTGACCAAGTAGTTCCCTATTAACAATATATTCATACATATATGCATGTGCATGGATTGTAACAGCCGTTAGTCCCTTGATGATACAGTTTGCACCTACCTATCCAAGCAAATTTTCCATAACCCTTATCTGTTCTCAATTCCAAGCAGAACTCTCCACTTGTTCTTCATTGTACAATGACTTACCATCATTTAACATACTTACGACCAAAGAAATGCTCACCCACACTTGGAATATGTTGTTAATTCATCTACTCTGTCATATCCCCTCCTTATTTTACAGATTGGGAAACTGAGACCCAGAGAGCTTATTCATCTACCAAACTCACATAGATGGTAAAGCCAGAATTCAAACCCAGATTATCTAAATTCTAATCAGGGACCTTTGCATAACAATATGCTGCTTCCACACTTCAATCTCTTAGTATCCTGAGTGTTATTGAAATCATGATACTCCCAGTTATAAGTTCACTCTTGCTTTTGAAATTATACTGTATTATTTTTATAGGTTTTGTAATTTCTTATTTGTGTAAACCCTCGCTTTAAAGTTTCTAGGTCCCTTGAAGACAAGAAAAGTGTCTGAGTCCTCATTGTATAGTAGAGTGTTTTATACTTAGTGGGTACTTAATAAAGACTTGCGGAGTTGAATTTACCAAACATTGACAGGATGCTCACTATATTCAGCCTACTTTGTGAGTCACTGAAGATGGAAATAAATGACCCAGCTTGATCACTGGCATTGCAAAAAGTGTCTCCAAACTCTTCAGGATTTCCTGAACTCTCCCCTATTGCTCGTGTTTTCAAAACGGTCTAATGAGACTTAAAAGAATTAACCCCCAAAATGGAGTAAATTTGTCAGCTGGGAAATGTCCCCACTACTGCCACCTGCTTGCCTCTTTCCACTTTTGTCCTACAACTATAAATTCTGTGCTCACATAAAGACTTCTTGGGAGGTGAGAGTTTCATTGGTTTCATTGGAGTGATCCAATTCCTTTACCACCACAAGAGGCAGCATTGAAATCTATTTTGCTTCCAAATTGTAGTAAATGTGATTATGGAGAGGAAAAAAAAGTTTAAAGGAAAACATATTTTTTTTCTTTTTGGTTACATGTAATATACAAAATGAAATCAAGAAATCTCTCAATGAAGCTGACAGAATTAGTGGTGCAATTCTGCAAATAGGTGGTTTTCTCATATATATATATATGTATATATATACATATATATGTATATATATACATATATATGTATATATATATACTACATTATCCTTAAAGAAAAATAATTTATTCTTGTCCTAAAAGGTGGTTATCAGTATAAGTACGTAGCCCTCATTCAATTTAGTACATTCTAACAAAAATAACTAGCAGATTATCTCCTGCATTTTTTATACTCCAAATCTTCCCATAAACATAGATATTTGGAATTATATCTGGGATGTTTGAATTGTATCTGGGATTAAATTCTTTCTTATTGGCCTTAATAGGGTAATACAAACATATATACACATATAAACACACATACATACATATATACCATATATATGTAACCATATATACACATATGTGTGTATGTATATATGCATACACAGGTATATGTATGCATATATACATGTGTACATAATATTCCATTTTCCCTGCTTTTACTTTATAAATTAAAGGGAAAAAAAGCATTAAGATGGAAAGTTACAGCAATGTTTGAGGTTAAATCAGGGGATGTACATTATAATGAGGATTGTAAGACTCACCCCACAGTGCTTGAACCTGTGGGTCTCTGAGTCCCAATCTCATGCAAATTATATAAGAAAATATAAAGTTACAGGAACAGTGAGAATTTCAAAAGAGAGTAGATTTAGAATCGGTAATTCAGAAAAGAGGCTTCTTTGGGGGCTGGAGGTTTCTCATGTTCTAAAACATGTCTGGGAGGTAGGTTGTTCATAGCACTGAAGCCAGTAGAGGAATTAACCAGGACAATAGATTACTTGCTAGAAGAGAGTGAAGAGGTCAGCTAGAACAAGTGCATTATTTTAGGAAAAGGAAGCTAAGGCCTGAAGCAACAAAGCCATTTCCCAAAGTCCAGGACAGAGATAAGACCCAAATTTAGGTCTTCAGACTCCAAGTCTAGTGGTCCCATTTGCCCATTCTTTCCATTGAATCATGGTGTCTTCTTGATCTGCAGGTTATCCAGACAGACAGTTTTCCTTCCTTTTCCCATTCACAGCAGGTTAATTCTTCAGTAATCTTGGGAATTATGGTTAGTTGTTCTTGAAATGCATCCCCTAATCATGAACTGCCTGTATTTGAATTAGTTCAGCTTTATATCTAAGTGGATAGATTACATAGAACAAAAATGGCTTTGAGTTCACCATATGTTATCCATTCTTAGCAAATATAAAATTCCATGTTCCTCCTTCTATATCTTTGAATATGGGTGGTAATGGTCCTCAGCAATGAACTGCCTCTTGGAATCCCAGGATTCCTGAAAAAGCACAGCTGAATTGCCCATTCAACTTCAGATCATTCCTAATCAATCTAATTATTATCAATCCCTCTTTCCCAATTGAAATTACTTGGTGTAGATTTGTATGGATTATGTGTGTATGTGTGTGTATACATATGTGAGGGGAGAGAGAGAGAGAGAGAGAGAGAGAGAGAGAGAGAGAGAGAGAGAGAGAGAGAGAGAGAGAGAGGTGAGGATGAATGTTTCTCTCCACAAAAACACACACACATACATATTCCTTCTACCAAAGACTAAAAGTTGCTTGACGGCAGACACCATTTCACTTTTGGCTTTTTTAAGACCAGAATTTTACATATACCTCATATATATATATATATGTAGATATAATTCATATATTTGTATATTAATATTATATATTTATTCATATATTCTTTATATACTTCATAAATATCATTTGAATTGAATATGTTTGATGATATTTCTCCTAGCATGAAGAAAATATAAGTTTAATTGTATCATAAAGTTTTTATGTAGTGGCAAATGGTACTTAACTGGCATTAACTGTAGAAGCCACTTTATAAAGTCCCCTGATTTAGAAGTTGCTCTAGAGAGGGTGCTGTCTAGGTGGGCACACTGACCCAGCAATATCTAAATGTGCCATGTAGACATATAAAGAAGTTCATTACCTGGTTGGGCAGAATGACCTGTGTAATATACAAATAAAATGTTTCATAAAATACATTTTCCTTGTAAGTTCCACTTAATCAGCTTGAATTGGGAATGAGATTTAAAGTGAGTGACATAGGACATCAATCCATCATGCATTAACAAACATCTAATCAGTGTGTCCTAAGCACCAGGCACTGTGCAAGTTGCAAGAGACAAATGCTATTCTCCCACCTTCCTAGTGCCCAGTCAGACATCCCAGTGGCAAACCCAGTACCATGATTAATGGTTGTCCTTTTGGCATTTCATACAAAGAGGCCAATTTGGCCCAAGCTGTGGCAACACAGAAGGTTTAGTGATGGGATTCCATCGATGCCAATTCTGACCCAGCAATTGAAGAATGTCTGAAGTTGAATTAACTTCAAGCAAAATTATACAATAAAATATGTAAATTATGTACTAATCCAATACTTTATTCACCACTTCCATCTTTAATTACAAATTGTGTTCTACTTGTCCATTTGGTTTCTCAAACCAGGCTGCAACATGTTGCACATCCTTTATTATACATGTGCTGCAATATTTGTACACTTTGGTTAGTTCATTTGTAACCCTGTTCTGCAGACTTTTTTTGGGAAGGGGGAAGGCAGGGCCATTGGGATTAAGTGACTTCCCCAACATCATACAAGTAGTAAGTGTTAAGTATCTGAGGACGGATTTGAACTCAGGTCTTTGTGACTCCAGGGCCGGTGCTATATTCACTTTGCCACCTAGCTGTTCCTCTGCAGACTTTCTTACCAAATCACAATTAGTGCAAGATAATTATGTTGGTAGCTTCAGGCACCAAGCTGGTTATTTACTGAGCAAAGAGGAAAAAAAATAATCATTCCATGACCGCTGAGTATGTCACTGGTCAAATGGAGGAAGCAGATTTAGCTTTGTGAAAACATTGAAACATTGGTGATTGGTGGGGACACATTGATATAATCTTCACTGAGTCATTCTGTTTTAATTTTTTTTTCTTTGCATTCTGTCTCCTAGACAGTGCCTGTTCTACAATGAATACCTGATAAAAATTTTGTTGTTCGAAATTAACCTAAATATTTCAGGGCATCACAGAGTTTATGGGTGTGAATGGTGAGATCACCTATCCAGTTACCATAGGATTATAACTTTTGTGGTGGAAGAGACATTGGAGACCATTTTGTCCAACTCCCTTGCTTTACACATGAAGAGACTATGGGTCTAAAGAGCATAAGCAACAGAGCTATGTCTTAAACTCAGACTTTCCAACTCTAAACTCCAAACTCATTCTTTTAATATACTCTGCCACCCATGCAAACGTGCTTCCACTGGTGTAGCAATCGATTCCTGTTACCTCCTGGAATGTAATTGTTGCTAAATTTTATTCTATAAGTGTATCAACATACTAGTGATTTTTCTCTGGTTCTTTTCATAAGTAGTGAGGTGTCATAATGACAGTTATTGGGCACAGTGTATGGAATGCTGGGTATGGAACCAGGCAGATTCATCTTCCTGAATTGAAATCTAAACTCTGACACTAGCTATGTGACCTAGATGAGTCACGTAATCCCGTTTGCCTCAATTTCTCCATCTGTAAAATGATCTAGAGAAAGAAATGACAAAGCAATCCAGTGTCACTATCAAGAAAAACCCAAATGGAGTTATGAAAAGCCAGATATTCCTGGAATGAATGAAAAACAATAAGAGGCATCATAGTGACTAAAGTACTGACGATAGAATCTGAATAACCTAAATTTAAGCATTCCCTAGCTATGGGACTTAACCCCAATTGGCCTCAGTTTTCTCACTTATAAAACGTGCAGCTTGGCCTTCAAGTGACTTCCTGCTCTACTGGAATTTTGCACAGATATCTCTATTATTCATAAAATCACAATTTTATGAATGACAGCGATATCTGTGGAAAAATAAAGACCCTTCTTCTTCCTCTCATTCACCTCCATGATTAGCTCATCTTCTTTTTATTTTATTTCACCCCTATAAGTTATGACATCGTTATGTGAAATCTTCCATGAAAATCAGAATTGCTTATATCATGCAGCTAGTTTTTACCCAATACAGACCTTCCTTCTGTTCTTTGTGTCACCTGCAATTTGCTTTTAATTTTATATTTGTGTGTGTGTTTTTTTTTAAGTTTGGATTGGTCTATGATTCTTAGGCACAGAGTCTGAGTAGACAGGGCTCAAAGAAGAACTTGTTTTTCAGCCAGAGAAAGTTAGAAACAGACCTGAGACAACCAGCCAGAGATATGTATGGGTCAAGAAAAAAAATACATATAAATATACCCTCAAATCAATTTTGTAACTTGGAATATGAAAACAATGTTTGCACACTGAAATGGGCCTGTGATCTCATAGCTGAGAAGTTTCTTCCAAGAATTCAGATGCCAAGCAATCTACGTCTGCCCATCCTGCACAGCTCTGCTCCATCTTCTCCCAGATGGGCTACCTAAGATTGTGCCAGACTTTCCCACTTTCTCTGAAGGTCTGAAGGGACAGGTGAGATATTCTTGTTCTTTCCTAGTTATGCCTGTCCCTCAGCACTTTACCATCACCTTCATTTCTGTGATGAAAGCTTTTGCCTCTATTGTTTGAAGTTCCTTCTTGGTTCCATGTTGCAGTCTGCCGACATTTGACATATGCCTCCCTACTGCCCATTTTGTGATATTGGTTTTAATTTTCTCTAAGATCATCATATTCAATATCACATTGCCAAGAAGAAACAAAAGTAGGATGTTGCAATCACAGAGATCAGACTTTGTTTTCTTGGGATACTTAGGCGACATTTAAAGAAATGTTCAATTCTCCAAAAGAAATATAGCACTTTCTCTTCTCCAGTTCAACAATATCCAACCCATATCCCATCCTTCTGTTTCAGACATAGAGACAAGCTCTTGGTGAGATAACAAAAGAAATAATTAAGAAGAATTCAGTTGGGGGTGGAAGAGAGTAGTTACTATAGTAGTAGTCTCTATGATGTTGAAGTACTACATGCATCTATATATTTATGTATATATACACATATGCACACACATATGTGTTTTTGTATATGTGTGTGTATATGTGTGTATGTATACATATGTATGTAGATATGGCCATATAAAATATCTCATCATCATCTTGGACTCCTCACTTTATTGACTCAACATATCCAAGCAGTGGTCAAATATTATCAGTTGTGCCTTCAAAATATCCCATATCTGACCCCTTCTTTTCTCTCTCATAGTTCAATTCCACATCTCATCTCTCATGGAGTTTTTTGATTGTTAAATAATGGTCTCCTGCTTCAGGTCTAGTATGAAATGGAGGTTCTTCTGTTTAGCTTTTAAAGCCTTTTCAAGTTAGCTCCAATCACTCCTTAGGGACACAGTTTCATTGGATGTTTTCCTTTTTACTGTGTGTTCCAACCAAACTGGTCTTCCCTTTGTTCCTTACACATGACACACAATCTCCAATCTCCATGTCTGTGTACTGGACTTCCCCCATGTTTGTGATACAATCACTACAAAACTAGCTCACAGAGTTCTGCCCCTTTTAAGATACAGTTCAAACACCAATTCTGTATGAAGTCATTGCTAATCTCCCCAAATGATATATCCCTCCCCACCAAACTACTTTGTATTTGTTTCCGTTCTTGTGTGTATTTGTGTATGTGTATTCACATATATTCACTTTATATTTATGCTATATGCCTGAATATAATAGCTTAATTTATTTCTATACATTGTTATAAATTTATTATAATTATGAATATTTAAGTTGTACATATAAATAGAATAAGGATACAGTGAATGAAGGCATTGACTTCTTTTAAATCTTGCCTCACCCATTAATAAATAAGCTCGTTTTGAATGGGAAAAGTTTCACTCTGTAGTTTCTTTGTACATTGTTTCTCAGGCACTTAGGTGTTTTAGTAGATAGAGCACTGGTCCTTGAGTCTGTAGGAAGTCTGACCTCAGAAATGTACTTATCTATGTGACCCTGAGCAATTCACTTAAACTCTGACTCAGTTTCCTCAACTTTAAAATGGGAAAAATAATAGCTTCTACACTTCTTGAGGTTGTTGGATGGATCAAATGAGATCACATTGTATAGCACTTCTTATGGTGCCAGGCACATTATAGGCTTTATATAAATGTTAACTACTAGTAGTAGTTGGAGTAGGAGTAGGAGTACTTTATTGCTGTTGTTGGTATTGCTTCTTGTATCTTAATGCTTAGTATAATGCCCAGTTCATAGCAAACACTTAGTAAAACCATATAGGTTGGATGACTAATGCTCTATGTCACTCCTTTTGAATCTGGTTTTCTGCTGATGCTGGTCAATTATTTTAACTGATGCCTGGGGCAAAGCTCTAAGCAACATATCATAGTTTTTAGTTTTCAATAGGACAATATTAAAATGTAAAAGATGGGCTTTGGATTTAGTATGTAACTTGGGATTGCTGGCAAGGTTGTAGACTTTCCAAAATCTAATTCCCAAATGAATCACATTAGAGAAGAAACTTTAGCTATTATTTAGACTACCTACTGTGCTGGGGCCCTGTTGCTGGTGACTCAGTAACACCAGACAAAGCAAAGGATGAAGAAGCAGGATTTATGCTATGGAGACTCTGCCTTAGCAGATTCTTCATTTGAAGTTGTGAGAGGCAGTGATCCATAATGGATGAAGAGGTGGCTTGAAGGCACAGGACTTAGTTTCAAGTCTAACCACATAGTATCTATGTGACTGTGGGCAAATCATTTAACTCCTGGCTTTTCACATTCCTTTCAAGTTCAAGCTAAAACCCCACCTTCTGCAGGAAGTCTTTCCTGATCCCTTTACCCATGTTAATACTGATGTCTTGCCTCTGCTAATTATCTTCAATTTTTCCTGCATGTATCTTGTTTTAGAACATGATCTCTTCAATAGCAGGAACTGTCTTTAACCTTTTTGTATGCCCATTGCTTAATATAGTAGGCACATAATAACTATACACTGACTCAATGAAAATCCTACCTCAGTTACTGGTTGTATGACTCACTTTATCACAATACAGGGGATACAAGAAGAGATAAAAAGACACTCTAAAAGTCTGTCTGAAGAACTTTGGAATAGATTGGGAGACATGGGAGATATTTGCACAGGACTACCCAGAATAGCATGCCCACATCCAAGAAGGCACTGTGCTCTATGAGTGAAGCAGAATTATGGTAGCTGAAAAGAAACATGAGATGTTCAAATGAAGAGACATCTACATTCCAATTAATAGAGACTCTGTGTGCCCAAGCAGGTGGCATCAGTTTGATCAGCCACAGTCGGATTCTCTGTGCCTTGACCCCAACAGAGTGATATCACCTTGGTTCTCTTAAAGTATGAAAGACAACAATCAAAGCTGTGTGATTGCAGACACAAGTCACCTACCCACTGTGGGCCTCTGTTTCTTCATCTTTAAAATGGGAATAAGAGGGTCACCCACTTCCCACAGTTGTTTTCTGGAGAAAGGAAGTCATATTTGTAACATATACCATGACCCTTAAAATGCTACAGAAATGCTACTTAATCTTATTATCATTTTTTATTATCATACCTTGTGATCCTTTGTGTTCTCATTCATGTGTCCTCACTTTGTATAGCAAGGCCTGGCATTTGGTCAGATAAACCTTTTTGTCAGGCATTTCAGTTGTGTCTGACTCTTTGCCCAGTGGGGCTTAGCAAACATACTGGAACGGTTTGCCCTCTCCTTCTCGAGCTCATTTTACATATGAGGATACTGAGGTAAGTAGGGTTAAGTGACTTGCTCAGGGTCACACAGTTATCTGAGGCCAGACTGCAACTTAGAAAGATGAGTCTTCCTGACTCCAGGACTTGGGTTCTATCCACTGTATCACCTAGCTGTACTACTAAATAAACTTTTTAGATTAAAAGTTGGGAAATTTTCCACTACAAGATTTCACTTGTCCATTCACACAACTAACTTTTTTTCCCCTAGCTGAAATATGGTGTTTTCAGTATTTGGTCTACTCTCCTCTTCCTCACATATATTTTATTCACCCTTGATCCTTGTAGCTGGGGTGCTGATACAGCACCCATTATGTTCTCAGCCTTTTAAAATTTTGCTGAAGACATTTGTTTTGGGCACCACCTCAAGTGAGAGACCAAAGTCAATTAGCTGTCCTGGTCATGCCTCTTGGTTTCTTTCTAAGCAGTTATAAAGGCACATTTGAAAAAGCTTCCTTACTAAGCTTGGTGCTCCTCTATAGTCAGAGGTGCAAGCCGATGAACTGAACTAACAAAACAGAATTCAGGAGCCAGTGAACCATCAAATGAAGAGTTTGGTAAGGAAGGGCAGAATGAGAAATATCAAGGATTCAGATCTTTGCCTGAATCGAGAGCTGGAGATCATGGTTCATCTCACTTTGGAGCTGTCCTGCAACACTTACAGCAAAGTCAACAGGAATAGTAATTACCATCTTCATGATTGCTCTAGTGCTCCAAAAGCCTAGGATCACATACAGTGGGGACTTCCTAGTCTATGGCTTCTAAGCCTTTTTTATTTCATGTACCCATATGGCCATCTGTTAAAGCCTAAAGATCCCTTTTCAGAAGACTGCGTGCAATCAAACATATAACATTACAAAGGAAACCAATGATATTGAGATAAAGTTATCAAAATAGATTTAAAAAAATAACTCATGGACCACAAGTTAAGAATCCCTGTACCAATCTAATCTCATTTGATATGTGAGGAAATTGAGGCCCAGAGAGATTCCAAATCATGCACAGGGCAGCTATCTGAGGTAGGACTTGACCTGAGTGATTCTAGAACCTTTGTTCATTCCACTATGCCTTGTTAACTCTCTATTCAACTTAATCCCATTCACCAAGCACGGATTAATTGCCTACGATGTGCTAGGCATTAGGGTAATCTTTCACAATAAACCATGGTCTCCATTCATTGTATACAACTTGGTTCTATAAACATCAAGGAAACCTGTACCAGGAATTCAGCCCTGCCAGCCAAAAGTCTGGGCAAGTTGTTTCACCTTGGCACTGTGCTTCATGGGACACAGTTTTTGGACAAACAATAGTATAGCCTGTATTAATATAATAGCTGAACCAGCCAGCCAGACTAATGCTGTCAGACCTCAGGGTCAGAATATTAACATTTTCCCAAGAAAAAAGCCTAAAGCTGTTGCTGAATGCCAATGAAGGCATTTATCCTGAGAAAACATTTTCTCCCATATACAAGTGCAGATAGCCTGGCCCTTGGTCTCTCTTCCTATTTCCTGACGAGCTGACATCCTCTTGCATTCAGAAAGATGAGATAAGCCTGTGGCCCAAAGGAGACAAAGCATCACATCTTTCCTTAGCCTTTCAACTTGTACATGTATATCATTTCCCTTAAATGAAGCAATGCATTTTAACATTACTATATTTCTGGGGAATTTCAGCCCCCTTGTGATAAAATGGGAGTTTTTAGAGTGCATTAAATCATAGACTTTGAGAAACAGAAGGGGCCCCCAAATGACTAGTTTACTGTTTGTAGGAATTTTATATACAGGTTATATTTGAGTATTAAAACTTAAAAATGCTCTAAGATAATAGGACACTCCATATAAGAAAACTGAGGAAACAGAGATGCTGAGTTTTTTTATAGACTTTTCCACTTTTTATCTTCTGATTTCCTCCAGGAGAGCCCAGTGCAAGTAGAAGTGTCCACCAGGATAAATTGGGGCAGAAGGACCAGATTAGCCATTAGTACACCCATAGCTTTTAAAACACAGGTTCAAGGTCACTTTCCTAAAAGTAGTTTCTACTAGCTTATGAGTTGGAAATTGTGACATGGTGTTCAAGGACAAAGACTTTATTTGAACATACATGGTTTTCCTGTAGGAGAGATCTACATTTGCTCATTTAACAACTTTTCTTTGTAGGAAACTTGACTTCATCTCAAAATATTTCCCTATATCTCTTCTTGGTGACCAAAATAAAAACATCTAAACTGTCATATACATGACAGACCTTCAAATACATGAAGACAATAACTATGCCTAATTTGAACCTTCCCTTCTTCATGATAAACATACCCAATATCTTCAAAGAGATTACCTTGTTGTTGACATAATTTTTTTCAATCTTTTACCCAAAGTTCTGGAAAGTAAAACAAATAAAGCTGGGATTCAAAAAGTACTAACCTAGAACTAGATGGCAATAGCTAAGATTTCAATCTTTGAAGCAAGCAAGAGATCAGATAAGCAAATCAACAACAAAATCTTAAAATGGAAATAGAAATATTTCAACTTTATCCCTCTTTAAAAAAAACTATAAAGAGATTAATGTTACCAATTAATTAATTAACAATTATTTAGTAAGCACAGACTTTGTTTTAGATGCTGTTTTGCTTTTACATAATACTAGATACTTAAAAGTCACTGCCATAAAGAAACTTATATTCTAGAAAGGAGATGACACAGACACATTTAAGTTTACAGAAACCTCCTATTGAAGATATTTTTTTCCTTTGTTTTCAAAGAAGACCAATGAAATTGAATGTACTCTCTTGACTTGTATGTGAATTGGTTTTAGGTGACATAGAATTACATAAAGTAATTAGTCCCATATATAAAGCAAATAAAATGAATAGGGGAGGGAAAATATTAACAAGGGATAAGATAAAGAGACTTTGGAGAAGAAGGAAAACATGAGATAAGTTTTGATGGGATCTAAGAGATACCAATGAGGAAGGGGTGCATTGAAGGCATGAGAGACAGCTTGTACACAAGTGGAGGGATGAGTTAAGGAATATCATCAGTGACCAAAAGCAAGGACACCTCTGCTGACATATAGAGTGTGTTCAGAGGAGTAATAATTCTAGGAAGTTGAAGTCAAATTTCTTAATTGATTGGTTTGATTGTTTAGTTCTCACCTCTGTCATGAAATGTCAGCAGGGTGAATTCAAATTCAGCTTCCAATGATTATTTCCTCATCCCTTAGTCAAATGAAGAGACAAGGCCAGTGCAAACTAGTATGTGGATAACTAATGAATACTTTCTATCAGAAATTAGGATTTAATGACTCTAGTTTATGGGACAGATGCTGCTGTTATGCTTTTGTGATCTTACAAACCCATAACAATCCTGATATAAACCTTATTTTATTTCTTAATATAAAAAGAAAGACATCTTTTAAAATGCCTCTCTTTAGCCAATCAGCCAATAATATAGTCTAGGAAGATGTAAAGTTGAGGTTTATCCAAAGGAAACTATAGATGTTTGTGATGTTTGGAAATAAATTAGATTATAACAAATGAAGATTTGGGCAAAATAAATGGTGAAATGGATGATGAAGATGATGATGATGATGATGATGATGATGACGACAATAATGATATGACTAATTTCCATTTATATAGAACATCTTTAAGGTTTGCAAAGCATGACTCGTTCACTTGTTCACTTTCTTCACTGAGCCTCCTAGTAATGCTATGAGGCAGTCACTACAGATATTATGGACACATTTTAAAGATGATGAAACTGAGGGTTGGATAGTGACACAAATAGTCCTTGTGATTGGGGATTGTCTCTGTCTTTGCACCTTTATCCCCAGCGCCTAAGCCAGGCACACAGAGCTACCTAATGAATGCTTTCTGGATGTTACTGGACACATCACTAGGGACTGAGATAGGGTTTGAGTCTGGGTTTCTCCAAACTTAGTACCCCTGGACACATCATTAACAAATTATTTTGTAAGTTAAATGACGCCCCTTCTAAGATTTTGATTTTGTAATTCCTTAGCTTTTGCATATTGGCTTTTCTTCAATATTTCAAGGAGTAAAAACTGGCTTGGTGCAGGCCCTTCCACTGTACCTTATCCTTTTACTTACTGACACCCATGGTTTCCTTTAAGTTCCAGCTAAAATCCTCCCTTTTAACAGGAGTTTTCCCTAATGCCTCCTAATTTCAGTACCTTCTCTCTGTTAACTACTTTCCGTTTATTCAAAATAGAGTTTCCTTGATATGTATTTATTTGCATATTCCCTCCCTGATTAAATTGTAAACTCTTTGAGGGCAGGGAATATCTTGCCTTTTTTGTATCCTCAGTGCTTAGCACAGTGCTTGGCACATAGCAAGTGCTTAATAAATATTTGTTAATTGATCGACACTTCCTGTAAGCAGAATTGTTTACTAGGTAAACAGTGGCTGGAAAAAAAAAATCATCACTCTTAGGCCATCCGAATCTCTTATTTTAGAATGACTAATATTTAAACCACTTTTGGATCCATTTAAAATGCCTTACAATTTTGGGAGGGTCTGCTAGAGTCTTGGTTTAAAAGAACACTGTGGGATTACTCATATACCACTGTGCACATGCACACACACACTCACACACACACACACACACACACACACAAACACACACAAGTGATGGGGTCCTTGTGATGTATATATGTCTGTAGTATCAATCTGTAACATCAGTTTGTAAATGGGGTGCTTTGGGATCTATGTCTGTAAAATCAATTTGTAAAAGCAGTCTGTAAGATCACATTTCCACCCCCCCAGCCTCAGAGCATTGACTCTGCCCCTTCCCCCTTCCAGAGCTCTCCCCAGCAACAACTCATGACCTGTTTATCTCTGTTTGAAACAATAAGTTATGTAAATGTTATCTCCCTTAGTTAGAGTGGCCAGCCCCAACATAGATTCTTCAATACCTTATCTATAGGGTAACTCCTTAGTCAATTATATACCCACACTGTCTCTGATGACCTTGGTGGGTGGCAGACTGGGCACTCTTTAGTGATGTATCAGGCCTAAAACCACACCTCCAGGTAGACCCCCCCTTGAGCTATTTCCCAGTGAATCATGGGCAATACACCTGAGCAGTTGATATTAAAAGTGTATGGTCCTTTGAACACTGACCACTCCTTAACTCCTCCCTGATCCCACCCTTGCTCACCTAGTTAGCATAATTGACACCTTAAAACTATGCCTGCAGCCTCTGCGAGTTTGCAGGTTCCATAAGAATCTTTGCCCTCTGTTGTTTACAGTGTAACAATAAACTTTACAATTTCGGCTTCAAAGTTTGCTTGAGGCTGGTGAATTCCTTCCAGACTGGATGCCAGGGTGGATCCCGGGCAGAACCTCCTACCCTCACACCCTACTCATCACCCTTCCCTCTTCACAAGCACACACCTTCACATTTATGTAGTTATCATTTCTATAGGAAATTAACTGCCATGGAAACCATTTTTTTTTTGAAGTTTTACATAGTTTATTCATGTCCAAGTGAAAAATTATCTTCACAGATAAACATAATCCATAGTGCCTTTTAATCCTTCTTTTTGCCAGCACCAACATTTGCCTTTGCAGTACCCCTGACTTTCTTCATTCTGTTCTTGCGTTATTTTCGCTGCTTTCTTGAAGTCTTTTTCTTCTCATACAGGCCATGCCTTGCAAGTCTGTGCTTTGGTTAATTTTTCTTTGCATAGTCAAGGGAATCATAAATCATGCCAAAGCCTGTTGTTTTGCCACCACCAAAATGGGTTTTGAATCCAAAGACAAAAATGACGTCTAGAGTTGTCTTGTACATCTTGGCTAGTTTTTCTTGAATTTCAGTCTTAGGCACTGTGGCCTTTCCAGGATGTAGGACATCTATAACCATCTGTTTGTGCTGAAGAAGTCTGTTTGTCATAAACTTCCTGGTTCTGATGGTTACAGTGTCATTCATGGTGGCGGCTCCTTGAGCAGCAGGAGAGGGAAAGCGGAAACCGTTTTTCTAAAGCAATTTGGAATTATGCAAACAAAATTTTTAAGCTGTCTATAGCATTTGACTAGGGGGTTCTACTACTGAGTTTATACCTCAAGTTAGCCATTGGTAAAAAAAAAAAATGAAAATTCCCCACATATCTCAATTTATTTATAGCAAAATATTTTGTGTTTGCAAACTAATTCAAACAAAGTACAAGTCCATTGATTGAGCAATGGTCAAACAAATGAATATAGTAGAATATTAGTAAGAAGTGATAAATAGAATATGATGACTACAGAGAAACATGGAGGAATTTATATCATTTTATGCATAGCAAAGTGAGTAGAGCCATATGTATATGTATGTATATATGTATATGTAGTTTATGTAAATGAGAACAATCTCAAAACAATAAACAGTGAATGTTATAAAATTAAAAGCATGCCCCCCCAAAAGTGTTGACACTAACACACACACATACACATATATGTGTGTATATATTTGCATTTAAAATTTAAAAAATGAGAAATTTATGATTGTGGAATAATTCATATATTTTTAGATTTTTTTCACTTTTATTGATATTTTTTCTCTTCCTCATTTTCTCATTTTAAAAAGTATCTCTACATTTCATTTGTTATTAAAATGTCTCTCTTGGAAGGATAAAGAGGTAGGAAATTGTTAGGAAAATGGTTATGTAAAAAATTAAATGTAGTATTATTATTTTAAAGAAAGCTTTTATCTAATTCCATGTAAATTAGAGAATGAGCACTGTTATGCCCATTTTATAGACAGATGGGAAATTGAGCTTCAGAGGGCATGAAATGCTTTGCAGTTAAGTGACAGAATCCATTTCAGGCTGCAACTCTAGCCCTCATCCAACTACAATCCACTTTTCTTGTGTGATTAAAGGGCTGGGGAACATGCCCAATTATTGAAGGGAAGAGGAGATGGGAATGTGGAGCCTAGAGAAGGGGTTGTGTGCAAATGGAGCTCTTAGAAATAATGCCAGAGGGAGGGGTCACAGCTCCTTTGGAGATGAAGCAAAAATGAAATCTCTCCAAAGATGTGAATAAGGGGTAGGACTTGTCATGGTCTGAGATATGCTCTGGCTTTGAAGTCATGAGACCTGGGTTCAGACACTAGTCCTCACCATTGAAAGATACTGCATCGACTCTCTAAGCCTTACTTTCCAAATTTTTGAAATGAACATAATTATTCATAGGGTTGTTGGAAGGAAGGTCTTTCATAACCTTGAAATAATTCACATTATATATAGCTGGGTTCTACAACTTGCTACTTATATGACCTTGGACAAGTCAGATATATGTCCTACACTATGACATGCATATGTACACACATCTGTATATGTATGCATGCATATAAAAAATATATATATATATGTATGTATACACACAAACATGTAATGAAGATACACACATTTCCACAGAGATAGGTAGTATAGCATAGCTACATAAATAGGCAACTAGGTGGCACAGTAGATAGAACATGGGGAATGGAGTCAGAAAGACATGAGTTCAAATCTAGCCTAAGACACAACCTCTGAGTGCCTCAGTTTTCTCATCTGCACAAAGGGGATAATAAGGTCATCTACCTACCAGAGTTGTTGTGAGGATCAAATGAGATAATTTTTGCTTAGCACATGTAAAGCCAAGCATGAGCAGCTTTCCAGAAGACTGCTGCTGTGAAAAGCTATCAAGGTTCTGATTACATAGTATAGCAAACTATTTTTTCAGTAACAAATCAGAGCAAATTATTCATAGAAAATCAAGGAACAGCATTCACAATGTTACAATTTATTACAGAATATCAAAATAGAGAATTCACCATGTCACAATTCAACAATTTATCACTAAAATGGACACATAGTTTTCACCAAAGTACGTTCATTAAGTCAATCACAAAATCCTTAATTCCATCACAAAGTACAAAAGTCAAAGTTCTACACCCCTCGGTCACAGTTAATCATAATCTTTTCGGTCACTGCACAGTAGCTAACTAAAGTCTTCTTTCAGCTGGACTTGAGGCTAGCTCTCAGCTTCCATGGTTCCTCTTCCATGGGCCCAGCTCCAACTGTCACCTGGGTTCAAAGGCAAGCAGCTCTCAGTTTCTTATCTATCTCCTTGTCCAGTTCTTCCTCCAGTTCCCATTCCATACTGAAGTAAACAGTGTTCAGTCCACCTCAAGTGCTTCACAGTCCCTGTTTCTGGGAAAACAAAGCTTGACAGAGACACAATAATATTCATGCACATTTCTGGCACTACCATGGATTCACTATCTGCTTGTGAAATCAACTCGGACCCAACAACGTCTGAGAACTCAACACAAATCAACAACATAGAAATAAACACAGATCCACAAACAAGGTCCAAGAAGTCAGCACAATCATCAGTAAAGTCCCAGTACCTCCAAAACCCTCTTCCAGGACTTTGGTAAACAACCAACCAAAAAACCCTCTTTTAGGGCTTCGAATAAGGCCCCAAGGCTTCTGTACAAAGTATCATAAACAAACATCAACAAAGAGCAGACAGAGTGCCAGGATACCACAAGTTTTCTCCTTCTTGATTCTGCCACCATAAGAGTCATCTTCTCAGGTTTTTTTTTTTTTTTTTTTTTGTCTCTAGCTTGAAAATTCTCCTTATATATGGTCATTAGCTCTTGCCTTGCCTATTGCAGGAGTTCATGAGTTCTAGGGTTCACAAGTTGTGGAGTTCACACATTCTGTTTCTTTAATAGACTTGATACAAAGTTCAAAAGAAACTTGAACTGAAACAAGGTGTTAATTCAATAGCTGAAACAAAGTGTGAACTATTTTTGTGCTTGCCATTACAGCACAGTATTCATCATATAATGAGTTCTATATAAATATTAGTTATTTTTCTTATAGCTAAAACCACCTGTCTTTGGAATCCTTCAAAAGATTATTTAGCTTCTCAGTACTCAAAAATTCTAGAAGACCATGAATTTTATTGAAGATGCTCACCTACTTTGGCAAAGGGAGTGTCTTTACCATTTAAATCATACCATCTATAGTGGCAACCAGACCAGCATACCCAGGATGGCTACTAGCACAGGTTCTTAGAACTGCTTTACTAGGAGAGATAGCTGTTAAAAGGGTGAACAATATTTTTTTAAATTACATTCACTGGTTCAGGGAAAATGTTAGCACCCTGAACTTCAGAGAAAATATAAGCAGAGAAATAATGACCAACAGACAGGGCTCTGACTGTCTCAATTAACTATACACTTTACATTCATCTTTGGATGAGAGGGCCTTTACTTTTGAGCAGTTGGGGTGCTCTGAACATATAGCCACTCAGAATCTCATCCAGGAAATCACAGGATCCTTCTCATAAGTGAACCCCCAAAGCAAAATACCAACTCAGAGTATACATATACTTCTCAGAGCCAGAAGGCATCACAACCCTCTTGACTCAGTGCCTAAAAATTAGCAAAATGTGTGAAAGCCTTTCTACAAGCAAGCCTCACCTAAGCAAACTTCCCTTAATGGGCTCCACAAGAGGTCTACTAATGGGTAGGGGAGATTTTATATTCCACTAACATTACAGTATCAGTCCCTCTTCTCTTTATAGATACAGATATGACTAACACATATATGACAATTTTCCCACCTATACACACATACATTCATGCACACATAAAAGTTTTCAGAGAATATTTTGAACTTTCATTGAGGAAATATTTTATAATATTAGTACAAAAAAGGCAGGTCTTCCCCATTGGTATTTGTTATTGGTCATACTGTTACCTTCATATAATTGGCTAGAATGTTCAAACAATAGATGGTCCAAATGTGCTCTTTTTGAAGCATAAAAAAGAGTATTTTTTTTTTTTATAAAAACAAAGCAGGACCTCAAAGGTAATCCTCCTATAAAATGTCTACCACGAAGATGTTAAAATTACAAAGAATGCTTTGAAAAGTACATCAGTGGAATTTGTTTAATAGTTCAATAATAGTTAATAAATGCTGAGATCTAAAACATGGAGGTTTGGCCTTCATCACCAGCCAGTGTTGAGATCAAGAAAAATGGGGCATCCTTTTGGATGAAGAAACACTTGAGAAACGCTTCGATGGTATTATGGTGAACTCATCAAGTCACAAAACAGTAAAGAATCACCAGAATTAATCTTAGATCACTAAAGAGAGTTTGACTTTATTATGTACCTAGGAGAAAAAAAGGAAACAAAGCAAAGCAAGTAGATGAGTGTCTCTGGTCCATAGAAAATGAAACTGGTGACTTTACAATCTTTCCTCACTCAAGTCAAAGTTAACTGCAAGCCATGTCATCATTTCCCTAATGCCAAGTTCCCCTTCAAAAACAAAAAAGAAACACAACAACCTGTGATGTGTAACTGGATAGCCAATTGAATATATTCCTCTATTAGTATATGTGTTTGTATCTGTCTATTTTTAATAAGATCTCAATATGTCATTCATATTGTAAATGAACAAGGAATTGAATTCATAAGTGAGTAAGCAACAAAGAATAGCCAACTTGCCTTTGGAGAACTACTGATATCTTTAAATGAACCTACAGTTTGTCTGAAAAAGGTCAACGACAAAACTCTTAGCATAATGCTTTATAGCTGTGCCACATGCAACAATTCACCCTAATATCTACATATCCCAAAGGGACAACTTACAACGAATTTTGCCATGTCTGTCTCATCTCCATTTCTGAACCTCTGTGTTTTTGATAATGTCTTATTGACACCAAAAGTCTGATTCTAATGTGTTATCCAAGGTATAGAGATGACCTTTGATTATTGAAGATTACTATATTTATATTGATTAAAGTCAGAATTCTATATCTAGGTTTCCTAGGAAACACACTATATTATCAAACACAAACTATTTATTTTCTTTCTTAATTCAGGAAATGTATCAATGTCTATATATTAGCATAGCATGAACTAGGTGGCCTAGTGGGTAAGAGTGTAGACTTCAAGACAAGAAGGACAGAATTTGAATCCTGCATCATACTCTTACTAACTAATGACTCTTGACGAATGTATTAATTTATTCCAGCTTCAGTTTCCTGATCAGTAAAACTAGAATAATAAGTGTATCTCCCTCAAAGGTTGTTATGAAAATCAATAAGATGAAATATGTAAAGTGCTTTGGAAACCTTAAAATGCTAAATAAATGTTAACTGTTATTGTTATTACTTCATTGTCGTCGTCATCATCATCATCATCATCACCTAATTCATTGTTGTTGCAAGATCCTGTGTGTCCCGGCTGTTTGTTGATATTGTTGCTATAGTGCAGAACTAAATAAATTCAAATTATCCACACATGTGATCTGAAATTGGACTTCCTTTGTAATTAATGCCAGAAGATGAACATTCATAGGAAGATTTTTATATACATTTTAATTCAGTGACATAGTATGTGTAAAATACTTTGAAAATCTTCATCTTCAACCTACATGCCAGATGATACTAATATATTGTTTCTGTTGCTGCTGCTGTTATGCAATATTGCCAAGAATGGTCATTATTTAACTGGAGAATGTCACTCCTTGGCATAGTGGCCACTGCCAAGATATGAAATTCAAATTACATTTCACTCCAAATTTTCCCCATTACAGATCTTCATAAGTGTCAAAAGCTGATTCTCCTGCATTTCAAAGAGGATAGAATTTTGGGCCTTTGGAATTTACGGTAGAATATAACTAAAGTAGCAATTTCCAATACATTTGTCACAAGTAATCCTGCAGAATTCAGGTTAACCTGCATAATGTTATGAGAAGGGCCTTACTTTCATTGTATTTTTTTTTTAATTTTCGACTAATAATGACTTCTAAGAATGGATTCATTAGTGTGGGGTGGTGGGAGGGGGTTGGAGATTTTATGAAAGAAATAACCTATAACCCAAATGGACAAGGGCCAGCAGTCAATTCTAATGAAGGAACTTTGACATTTCTGTGTCTAATTATCAAGGTTAAAGGCCTCCACGCCAACACAGTAATTATTTATGTGACAGGGATATGCCCCTGACTCAGCCTTCTAACTACCTAAAAATATGACAGAAGAAAATGATTTCCTTTAAAACACAATTTAGGTGCTGTCTCCCATGTGAAGTATTTGTCTTATCTCTCCTTCTTCTTATGACAGTCATTACTGCTCTCTTTGATTTTTTTTTTTTTATTATATTGGATTTACTTTGTATTTACTTAAATGCATAATAAGCTTATTCAGGGCAGGCATCCTTACTTTTGTCTGTGAATCTCCAGTACCTAATTAAAGCAGCACCTTATTCACATTAGGCAATTGAGTTGTGAAGACTTATTGACTTACTGTTTAAATTAAATTGAAATAAGATGCATGGGGTATTCTCATAAACTTCGTTATCTACTTACACTCTGCCATCCCCACACATGTAGACCGTTTTGTGTATGATACAGCAAGTATTTTTCATTTCTCTTCTTTCACTGCTTAATTATGGAGTTATTTTGGGAATCATGGATGTTCTGCCATTGAAATCTGAATTGGGATAGGTTATTCTAGTAGGAAAGAACTTGGCAACTGACTATATATCTATCACCAGACGATCAGTTTTAAACTGTGGAGGATCAGAATGATATTGGGCTGCAATAGAACTTAGGAGTCATTGAGTCAAAGGCCCCCCCTTCCCCATTTAACAGAAGAAGAAATTATATCCGAGCTGAGTTAGATGACTGACACAGTGTCACATGGGTAGCAACTAGTAGAGAAAGAATTTCACTCCAAGTTCTCCAATTCCAAAGAAACATGCAACACCTAACTTCACCATGTTGATTCCTACAGGTGATAGAGAAAAGATTTGTGGTCAGAATAATCTTCAGAACTTTCTGCCCTAAAGCCAAAGTGATTTTCCTAAAGTGCAGGACTTTTACTACCCTACTCAAGCTCCAGGAGCCTGCTAATTGCCATCATCATCATCATCATCATCATCAGCAGCAGCAGCAGCAGCAGCAGCAGCAGCAGCATTTATATAGCACCTACTTTGTGTAAAGCACTATATCAAATGCTTTACTAGCAGACAATAAAGGCAGTTAGGGGGCCCACTAGATAGAGTGCCAAGCCTGGAGTCAGGAAAGCTCATATCATATCTGAACATCCCGTATTTGTACACACATATATGTATATATGTATGTGTGTGGACAGGTGATACATGTACAAGCAAATACAATCTAACTTGGGAGGAAGGTTCTAGCATCTAGTGTAGAGCCCAATTCAAGGCTTTTGTTGTTGTGTCACCTAGGCTTTAGCCCAGTACTTGGCACAAAGTAGGTGCTTAAATTCTTGCCAATTATTTGATCAAATACTTGAGATGAGTACCATGCTCCTTAAGTTTTCTTTCTCTTTTCCAGTCTAAACATTCTTAGTTGTTCAACTGAACCTCTATTAACATAATACTGGGGAACTTTCCAAACTTTATCGAATTCCATTGGATGAAATATATGTTATCAAAGTTCCTTCTAAATTTTGGTGTTTTAAATTCTACCCCAAATTCAACATATGGCTTAAGCAAAACACGGTAGAACTATTATGTCCAAAGTCATGACCATTATGCTATATTCAGCCTCAATGCATTAATTTGAAATTTTACTTAATGTCTTAATGTGTCAACATTTTTTGACCATTTTATTGAATTTTTTAGACTTCCATATCACTTTGTTGATTTGTTTTGAGTTTGTAGCCCATTAAAATACTACCAAGCTTCACCCCAATCTTTCCAAGCAAATACTTTTGTCACCATGACTCCCCCATTTGTGCTTGTCAAGTTGACTTTTTGGACCACTATGATTATAAGCTAAATAGTACATGCCCAAAGGCAGATCTACAAAACATTGCACCTGAGATCTCAGATCCATTCATTCTGCTATTTTATCAGAACTGGTGATTTAACCATCCCCTCTCTCCTCTAGCTACATCCCATCTATAAATGTTGGACCAAAATATAAAATCCATATCTATATTACAGACCTTATATTTAAGTCAATCAGTAGAGTTTCTCTCTCCAACTAATGATTCTTTTCCTAAGAATACATAACATCCCAGTGAACAAAACACAACTATATGCAGAAAGTAAATGTATGAGACTTCACAAGCTGTAGTGACCTTCAGTCAAAGTACCAGAACAAGACAATCCCCTTTCCCACCTGCTTCAGCTGGCCATTAATCATGCTGGAGAGGATGTATTCTTTTGTCTATCCAAGATATCAGGTCAATTGTGGTGTTATAAATAGCTCAATAGAATTTCCATGTCACCTGTTCTCCCAGATGGAACTTCAGCCTTCATCTCTTCCAGGGGCATGCAACAAATTTGAAACCACCATTTTTCTCCTAAAAAGCCAAATGCCTTTTTGTAGCCAACAAATGCACAACATTAAAAGGGCAGAGACTCTAGATTTCTCTTGTCATTTCATGTGATCGATGTCTGGGGAAATGGATCAAAAAAAAGGCCAAGTAAGAGTATCACAAAGAGACCATAGAGTAAATGATTCTATTCTGAAGAAATGGTGTGTGACCTGGAAATGAAGCATCTTTGTGTTCAATGAGTAGAAAGGGGTAGAGGGTGACTACGAATATTTCATTAAGAAGTCAAACTTAATCTCCACATTTCAACCAAAGCATCTTGTTTTACTACTAAGAAACACTCAAGTCAGTTCTCAAGACTTGCACCACCTAAACAATAGCTCCATGTGTGCAGAAATGTAACTAGGAATCTTCATCAGTGACAATATCACAGAGGACAATCTAATTGTTATTGTGACTGTATTGGGGGAAGAAGTAGCCCATCTCCCATAGTTTGTCCATTTTCTTATGATATGGGTCTTGGGAGAGCAGCACCAGAGTGAGAAAATTCTATGGGTAGGACAGGGAGATGAAATAAGATTCGACTCTATGTCCCAGACAATCTGAGGAGAGTATAATGTAATCTTTTATCGTTTTGACTCCTTTTGACTCCCTGTCTTGTTCTGGTGCTTTTCCTAAGACGGCAGCAAATCTCAATGATTCTACGCTAGTTATGGCAAAGATTCTGTAAATGTGTAGATATATGTCTGTGTGCATGTGTATGTGTAGGTGTGTTCATATCTGTGTGGACATGCAATGGAGAAAAGTCCAGCTACATAGCTGTGACTGCCATCACTATGAGTTAAAGCCTGTGCAGACATAGAACATTTATATCCTCTTTAACATTTAGAAGGAACCATTTAGAGGAACTGTTATGTAGAATTGATTTGTCAATTCCACAAAATAGCTCCAGGCTTCACTTCAGTCTAGTTGTTTGGCTTAATTGATTTGTCACATGAGTCAAACTGTGCCCAGCACAAACTAAAGCTAGTCTAATCAGCTTGCAGTTTCTTTGAATATCATATACCTCCATACTCATTGAGTAGCAGGGTGTCTAGAATGTGCCCCTTTTTATGCAGATTGTAAGCCCTCTGATTGGTAGGCATGCTTTGTTGTTGTTGTTGTTGTTTGTGTTTTGTCAGTTGCTGTAGTATGGGGAGTTATCCTCCTGTAATGGAAATGCAGATTTAAAGATCTTCCCTGCCCCTAGGCCCTTTGATTGGCTTAAGAGACTTTGATTGGCTTTAAGAGACTCTGAAAACCTGCCTTGATTTGAAAATATGCTCTGCCTCCTAATAGGCTGAATGTGGTCACATGGAGCCTGTGGTGGGAGGCTTGGTTTTCAGGAATGACCACACCTTGATGCTGTGTGATTGGGCAGTGGATCAAAAGGGTAGTTACATTCTTTGAGCCAGGAGAAGGCTATATAAACTCTGATGAGGGGCTTTGCTTTGGGGCTCACTTTGAGGAGTGTTGTGTGATTTGACCAGATGAGACTCTGGGAAGCCGTTGTTGAGAGCCCCCCGGCTTTGAAAACCCAGATGTTGATGCTTCCCTCTCTGGTAACTGTGATTTGGTATTGATGCATGTAATGTTGGGACAGTTTGGAAGCCTGTCTGTTTGATCTGTAAGTTCTGTAACTCTGAAGTTTGGAGTGCTGACCTTTTTCACATGAACTAGGTAATGTGTGTTTGTTTGATTAAAGTAAGCTTGTTAACCCATTTTGAGTTGCTTTCCTTTTGAAAAGCAGATCTAAGAACCTGTGTTGGCAGTCACCCTGGGGATATTGGGGTGCTTGCTGCTACACCTCCTGCAGCTAAAATGGGAATGAATCTCTCCAGACCTAGCTAGGCTGGCCAGGGAAGGACACATCTGGATCCTATCACCAAAGACTGTTCCCATCAGTAGGCAGGTCTAGGGACTGTGTTTATATATATATATTTAAATCAACCTACATTTAAGGTTCATGGTTTAATGTCATTGTCATTTGTGTGTTTTTTGCAATACCCACCCCAATACTATTAGTTTCTTCCTGAACCATTCTTCAGGCTATGAGCACTGAAAGCAACCAAGGATTTAATAATTGCAAATTACAGAACCATATAATTTTAGATTTGGAAAGGATGCATAAGGTCATCATTTCCAACCCCCTAACCCTCTCATTTCATGGATGATGAAACAGAGACCCAGAGAGGAGTGAATTTCAATGTTCTTAGGTTAATATAACTTAGGACAAGAAAGGAACATTGAGATCATATTCTGAGATTTCTAACCTCAGGAACACGAACTTTAAAAAAGTATTTCAATAGCTATATATCATTATAATATATTTCCTTTGAAATTCTATGAATTTCATTTTATGCATTAAAAACACTTATTTTGAAAAAAAATAGTCTATAAGTTTCAGACTTGATCCAGGTTTCCATGATAAAAAAATAAAACGAAATGTATATATATATATATATATATATATATATATATATATATATACATATATATATGTACACACACACATATATATCTCATTTCATATATATATGTATACATATATTTCATTTCTATATATATATGTATATATATATATATATATATATATATATATATATATATATAGGAAATTTTGAACTAGTTAACCCTATTATATAACAGATGAGGAAACAATCTCAGAGTGATGATATGACTTGGTTTCAAATTCAAGAGTAGAACACAGGCCTCTTCCTCTTGAGGCAGAGTATTTTTTATGACTAAGATGAATGCATTGGATCACATTAAAAATTAAATATAAAGTATAAAATATCTTTAAATAACCCAAACTGCCTACTCTCGTTTTTGTCTTTTCTTCTCATCCGTTTCACCCTTAAGTTACTAGAAACACAACAGTAACAACACTTTGGGTGTGGCTATTTCTCCATCAGTTTTATGCCTGTGTATAAAGTCCCTCCCTTTTCCTTTCATCTGGGTAACAGATCTTTTGCCCATCTGATTGCCTTTCTGCAAGGTCATGAAGATCTGGGTTCATTTCTCTCATTAACACATAATAACTGTGTGTTTCTCAGAAATTACCTAGCCTCTTAGTGTCTAGGGGACTCCTCCAAGACTACACGTTGCAGGAAAGGTGCTGGCCACCATTGGATAAAGGGAGTCTCTTCATCAGGGATTTATTTCCCTTTTTCAATTAAGTCACAGTTGTAACTCCTCCTCTTAGAATATTAACATAGATGCTAAGAAAACATGATTCTGCCATTTGGGGCACCTGCTTCCTCAGAACAAGACCCTTCTTTCTTTATTTTCTTGCATCTGCTTTCTTTCACTCTTCTCTCTGAATTTCCCTTGAGTCATATCTTGTTGCCTTTTTTTCTGTCATGGAAAGAAACATGGAGCTGTTTCTATTTGTAAAAAACACCTTAATGTCCCACATTTATATGTCTAACTTTCCTCTAGATTAATATGCATAAATCCCTAATCAAATTCGAAATAGCTCATTTCCATTACAAGGAACATAATCTTTTCATGCTTGCTCTCAGTCTGTGTTTTACGTGGATCCTTTCTCCTTTTCATTCCCTCCACATACTTGTCCCTGAAAATATAGTTTAAATTTTTTTAAGACACTTTCCCACTCCCAAAGATATTTTACACACACACACACACACTCACACACACTCACACTCACACTCACACACACACACACACACACACACTCACACTCACACTCATACACACACACACACACACACACACGCTCTACTACCAGAAATACCACTACTATGATTACTCTTCATTTTCTGTCTCCCTACACTCACAATATTAAATTCAGAAGGTTTATTATTTAACTCTAGCTTGCCATTTTTCTATGAGGTGCATAACACACTGCATTATTGGTCCTCTGGAATCATGGTTGGTGATCACACCTAGCAGTGTTCCTAAGCCTTTGAGAGGTCTTTTTCTTTTATGTTAATGTTGTTACTATAAAAGTTTTTCTTCTGGGGCAGCTAGGTGGTGCAGTGAATAGAGCACAGGCCCTGCAGTCAGGAGGACCTGAGTTCAAATAAGGCCTCAGACACTTAACATAAAAACTAGAACTGTGACCTTGGGCAAGTCACCTAACCCCAATTGCCCTCCAAAAAGCAAAAATAAGAAAGTGGTTCTTCCTTTTCCACTTTTTTCCCTCTGCATTGCCTCATGCAAGTTTCCCCAGGTTTTTCTGAATCTGTTCCTTAATTTCTAATTTTAGTTTTTGTTCCACATCCATGATCTACTTCTCCTACACCATTAGAAGGGGTGGTTAGTGTATGTTTCTTTCTGACCTCAATTTCCTGGGCTCCTGAGGAGGCTCCTATCTTTTTAGATGCATCTTTCTTTCAGAGAACTACCAGCCTAAGTGTTTTTTTTTTTTTTTTGGAAGAATTCGGCCTTAAGCTATCCTACATCAGGATGTTTGCTGATTTCTGCCCCACTCCTGACCTCGCTAATCAAGTAATTACTGCGAGCTTCACACCTCTTCATTTGGACTCATTCAAGTTTGGTCTGGAAGGTTGACTTTTCCATTGCTTCTCACTATCTTTCTTTGAATGCTAAGATTATTGTAAGAGCTTTTCTGTTTTTCTTTGCACATATTGGTCACGGTTCAACATTATAGCATGTTTGTATTATTGCTGGAATATATGTGGAAAAGTTGTGAACTGGGTTTGCATTTAATCCAGAAATCTCCAAATACACTTTTTTCCATTTTGAATTTTGTAATAAAAACTCCTTAGAATAAGATGGCTATTTTCTTGCTTAAACTTTTTTAGTTAAAATTCAACTCATTCTATTATCAGAAACTGAACTAGGCAGTTGTTTTTCATATCCTCAAACAATCAGGTTCTATCTTCTCCCCTGCTCCTCCTTTTCACATACCCCATTAATCAAACATTCTGGCTTTAACAATTTGCTCTTCCTCGTGTATGAATAATTTTGCATGAACAATTACAGAAACCCCCCATTCCCTCCACTGAGATGTCTATTACTCATTAGAATGATAGAATCTTAAAGTTGGAAGTGATCATGGTGATATTCTAATTAAGAACTATTATTATTATAGTTATTAGTCAGTTCACATTTCTATAGTGTTATAAGGTTTTCAAAACACTTCACTTAGCTTATTTGTTAATTAATCAACAAGGAAACATTAAGCACCTACTCTGTGTCATTCACTGGCAGAGGCCAATTTGTTTCTGTAAGAAACAAACCAAATGAATGAAAGCATGCCTATTCTAAAGCCTAACTTGGGGATATTATCAGATACCCGATTTTACAGATGATAAAACTGGGACTTAGGGAATTCAAATGCTTCTCCTCATCCTTTAAAATCATGACCTTACCAACAATCCCAGGGTTATCACATTTTTTCTCCTTTTATTGGTTCCAACCAGACTGGTCTATTTGCTATTGCTTATATACAAGCATCCATCTCGCACAAAGATGCAGTGACAGAGTAGAAAGAACTCTGGCTCTGTAATCAGAGGAACTGGGTTAAAATTTTGATTCTGTCATTAACTACTTGAGTGAGTATGGGACAGTAACTTACCTTTCTTAGTTTCCAGTTTTGTCATCCGTAAAATGGGTGGGTTAGACTAACTTGTCTCTAAAGTCTTTCTAGTTATACATTTAGGATACTCACATCTCTGCAAAGGTAATGTTCTATACCTGTAACATCTGGCTTTCATCTGTCTCTTAGGATGTTTTGGCCTCCCTTAGAGTTCAGCCCAAACACATGAAGTTACATGAAGGCTTGTCTGATCTGCCCCAATGTTAAAGTCCCCTCCAATTGCATAAATGATGTTGATTTTGGTTTTTACTTATGTAGATATATGTAGTTCACTGGGATAAAATGTAAGTTCCGTCAGGGCATGGACCAAATCTTTATAACCATTTTCTCTATCACTTGGCACTCATTGTGATAGGCACACCATCAGCTCATAACAGTTAACTATTGATCATCCTTGGGCTTATGTTGTTCCCAGGGACAAGAAGGATGCAAATATCTGAAGCAGAATGTGAATGGATTGAATTCAATTCTAAAAGTTTATGGAAACATGGAACTTCATGCATGCACAGACTACACTCCTGCTGTTACATCCCAGATCACCCAGTCTATAAAATATTTGCTTCTTTGACATCCCCAAGAGCTGGTCATCTGACTTGTTGTTGTCCAGTCATCCAGTCATATCCCACTCTTTGTGACCTCTTGGACTATACATTTCATGGGGTTATTTTTGCAAAGACACTTTAGTCATTTACCATTTCTTTCTCCAGTGTACCAAGGAAAGCAGAGGTTAAGTGACTTGCCCAGGGTCACACAACTAGTAATGTCAGAGACTAGATTTGAAATCAGGTCTTCCTGACTCCAGGTCTAGTACTGTATCCACTGAGCCAGCTGGCTACCTCCATCTAACATATACTTGAGTATTTTTCCATGGTCAATGGCTCATTGCCCTCAAAATCAGCTGAAAACATTTTTGGTCACATCCAAAGGCCCACAGGCTCTTCCTTTTATGTTGTTGACACCTTCCTACATGCCAAATTTACCCACTAGTCCTCATTCTGCCTTCTGTAGCTTCACAGGATAATCCTTCTTCCACATGAATTCCCTTTATATTTTCATCAGAAGGAAGAGAGAGGGAATTGTCTCAGGAGACTGATGGGGATGCATAGCAAATTCATCAACAACTTAAAAAGTAAAAAGGCATATTTGTGGTGGAAGCAAGAGCAGGCAACATAGAAAGAATACAAAAGAATAACATGGCACTGAAAATTCTAAAAGCAGGGGGAAATTTTAGATGTTCTTTGATTTTTTACTCCAAATTTGGGGACAAATGGAGAATCAAAGAAGAAGAAGGGCCACAGTTCCAGAGATAATTATAATAAAATTTAACAAAAGCAACATTGCTTATCAAATTTCCATGAGACAAGTCATTCTAGAGGACACAGTGAGCCAATGAGTTCAGGGCCTGATATGATCTTGATAGTTTTGAGTATTGGGCTTAAGCAAATAATATGAATTTAATAGGGATAAATGTAAGATTTTATAGCCAGGTTCACCTTTTTAAATGCATATGGGGAGAGCTGATGAGAGAACATTTCAACTGACAAAAGTTAGGATGTTTTAGGGAATTGAAAATTCAACATGAAACGATACCTGGAATAACCAAAAAACAAAATAAAAGAAAACGTATGCACATACATGGGCATGTACATTCTCTCTCTCTCTCTCTCTCTCTCTCTCTCTCTCTCTCTCTCTCTCTCCCTCTCTCTCTCTCTCTCTCTTTCTCTCACACACACACACACACATACACACACACACACACACACCCTCTGCTGCTGTTGCTACTGCTGCTGCTACTACTACTACTACTACTACTACTACTACTACTACTACTACTACTAGAAAGATAGAAAGAGATAGAGGAATATGTAGTTAGCATTTATCTAGTACATTGTAGTTTACAAAGCACTTTACATATACCAACTGATTTAGTCTTCATTACAACCCTGTGTAGTAGGTTGAATTATTATCTCCACTTTATAGCTGAGAAACTGAGGCAGAGAAAAAAAAAGGAGGTAAAATAACTAGGGTCACCCACCTATAGAATGTCTGAGGAAGAATAGAAAATCAGGTCTTCCTAACCCTTAGTCCACTCTACCAGTTAGCTGTGGCAGCATGTAAATCATTTCCCTACAGTATATACTGCACACAGTTCCAATGGTCTATGCCAATTTTCAAATAATGTGAGGGCAACTTGAAAACACAATGCTGTCTGATCAGGAAGTATGATGAAATAATTTCCTTCCTTGATGAGTATCCCATATCCAAATCTAAATCTATGCTTTTTCTCCAAAATATGCTGGATTTTCTAAAAGCCAAAGGATACTTTTGTTCCATGTTGTTCTTTTGGTCAACTAAATATCTAAATTACCCAGGATAGTATTGCCTTATCTCCTCTCAGGCCATGCCCCCCTTCCTAAACCAGTGCATGCCAAAAAAACCAAACAAAATAAAAAGATGAAAAAGCACAGACTAAATAACATCTACATGCTAAGCACTGGTCATATAAACAAAAGTGGGACAGAGTCCCTTCCCTCAAAAATTGTACATTATTATAATAATAGGAAACAAGTCAAGGTATATATACATATATATATATATATATATATATATATATATATATATATATATAAAGTAAACATCAGAACATGTGCCTACATATACTAAACATATCAGCATTATGTTAATAGCTTTGGCTTATCACTTCAGTTTTTAGAGAACATTTAAAATTACACTTTTGTAAAGTATTGTTAAAATTCAAAAAATGCTACATTTTCAGAATATTTTTATGTAAAGTATCTTGGTCCATCTTCACAGCAATGTCTCTGAAGTAGGCAGGGAGGTTATATTATTCCCATTCTACAGAGGAGTAAACTAAGCCTCAGAGACTTTAAGGGGCTTGACTCCAGTCATGGACCCAATGGCATGGCCCAGAATGTCTCTAAAAGATTCTCATTGCAGGTCTAGGGATCATTTCAATACATGACTTTACTCTTCAAAAGGGATAGTGGAGAGAAACAAGTAAGATAAGCTATTCTCAAATGCTCAATGGATTAATAATCTCATTGCCATGACTGTTCCCTCAAAAGAATTTGACTCCAATTATATTTACCTGCACATCCTTTGTGGTTCTTGTCCCTGTTCTCCTATCACTATAACATGGGGGATATAACCAAAGTGCTGGGGATCTTCCTTATTTTCCCTTAACTTTAAGAAGATCCCTGTGAATCACATGTACTCTCCATGACTTACCTCTTACCTTCACCATGAGAAAAATCCAGCCTTTTTTTTTTTTGGAATGTTACCTATGGTCCTGTTCTCAAGGGGCATGTAATCTAGTCAAAGAAATATGACCCAAACTACAGTACAAAATGAGTTGTAACTTGACTCTAGAGCCTAGTACAGTGTAGATCTGTTTGACGGACACTAATCCCTAACCCAACCCGCGATGGGGAAGCTTCTTCCTTTATTTCCCCTCTCACTACCACTTGAATTCAATTTCCAAGTGGTCCTTTAAATGAAAGAGACATGTAGAGTTATAGAAATGATATTGTGTTTTTAGGTGCTCTAAATAACTTTTGTAGATTCCCTTTGTCCCGCCAATCAGTAAAACAGGATTACTTGAAGATCTTCTATGCCAAGCAAGGTGCTGTCACTATGCAGAGGAAGATCAAAATGAAATTATATCTACCTTACTATCTATTTGTCTATCTATTATCTATATGTCTACATGTCTGCATATACATGCATATAAACACATAACTATATTTATGTGTGTATATATTTATAAAACAGTATTTTAAAGATACCTACATGCGTCTATATACATAATTTATACATACACATGCACGTATGATCTACATGTATTATACATGCAGCATAGGTGTGCATGGCATATGTGTATTATATGTGTGTATATACATATGTATACTTATATATTATTGAAATATACTAAATATCAGTTTTCATATCTAAAATTCATTTTAATGGGTTCACCAATGAAAGAAAAAGGTAGAATCCCACAGTGGTATGGCCTTAGACTTTATCACTACTGTGAGAGTAAAAGAAAACCTATTTTTCTAGCTGAAAACTGAAATTCCTTCAGTCAGAGTTAGAAGAAAATGCAGCTGATCAAGATCTCCATATGCAGTCAGTTGTAGAATGTATAATACCAAAGGCTGGCCTTTCAGAGAGGAGCAAAAAAAAATGGAGACATTTTATATAACAAGAGGAAGTAGGGCTTTTTCCCAGTAAGTTGTGGAAAAACTCTGGCAGAATGAATTGAAACACCATTTTAACATTTAGAAAAATGCAATGACAGAGAAATAGTCTGGGGATGTTTTGTTGCAGTGAGTGAATGAAGTTCCACTTGTACAATGTGTGTGAGTGTGTGTGTGTGTGTGTGTATGTGTATGTGTGAGTGTGTGTGTGTGTTCCATTTATTTCATGTCTTTATATCAAATGAAGGTAAAGAAGACTGCCAGCACCATGGTGGGAGGACAGGGATGAGAACTATCTAAGATGGTCAGACAGAGTGGGTACTAATTGAAATCTGCATCATTGCAGGCAATATTTACATTAATGAGATCTTACATGCATTTGACTATTTTAGCTCCAGCAAAGACCTCCTTTGATTACTCCTCAGACTCTGGAATAATCCTGAGTTACTGGGGGTTTTTCCAAAATATAATGAATTCTCCCAAACCCTACCAAAATGGAAAGAGTAGAATGCAGGCATGGTGATGGATTGTTTGCTATTTAAAGACTTCAGAGAAGCTCATAAGCTTGTGGGATGAAGAATTAAGAAAGAAGGGACTACAATATCTCTTTAATACCATCCACTAACATAGAAAGTGACTGCAATATTTACATCAATGGTGAAAGTACTGAAACCAATGAAATCATATGTGCCCTCACAGGTTTTCCAAGGGAGAAATGCTTCTCAGTACAAACTAATTTTAGTATGTTTCTATGGCAGATGTGGTATCCACCCATTTCTAAATATTCATATGATGGCTGTGGACATCATGATAGAGTACTCAATCCTAAGAGAAAGACCATGATTTCATGCCCATCCAATTCTTCTGTAGCACAAAAGAACTTACAAATTGCTTGATAAAAGTGGGAAGGTTATGAGGAGACCATATAAGGCTAGAATGGTTGACATGATATCAATGGCTGCCTGAGATGCTAATATTTAACAAAGATAGAGGTAGAGTTACATGGAACACCTTTAAACGTTAGTAGCTGATTCTATTTATTTAATCATATGGTTAGAAGGAATCTTTTTAAGTTGACTATGGAAAACATAATTAGGGGCATCTTCAGAAAAGGTCTAAGTCACCAACAATCAATTCTCTTGATTTTATCTAATGACTCTTTTGCTCATAGGAAGACAATGAGGTAACAAGGATGTAGGAATTCATGCATCTAGGTGGGGAGAGATCCCATATATTGGGAATCCATACTGCAATGGAAGTCAAGAATTATACAAGGGAAAGTGTACTGGATCTGGAGTCAAAAGAACTGACTTCAAAGCATAGTTTTGCCATGTATGTGATCTGGTATGTGACCTTGAACAAGTTAATTTATCTTATCTTATCTTTAGTATCTTCCTGTATTAGATTAGTTGGTTGGGATACAGGATTTGGCCTCCTGGGGCAGTAGAATGAGTGCTGGATGTAGAGGACCTAAATTCAACACCTGACTCCTCATTTACTCACAATGGTGACCTTGGATAAATTCCTTCACTTCTTAGAACATTACTCTCTTCTGCTGTAGATTAAGGATTTTGGATTAGATTATGTCATAGGTGATTTCCATCTTGAAATCTATAATCCCATGATCTTATGCTAAAACAACATCTATTACCACGATGACTTCTGCTATCAATCTATAATCCCATGGTCCTGGGGCCTTTCTATTACAGTAAGAGGTGTCCTGTCTGAAGATGATTAGCACCACACCCTGGTAACAGATGTGATGAGGTAGCCAGTGGCACAGTGGATGGAACACTGATTATGGCCAGGGTGAGTCAAATTCAAATCCACTTTCAAATACTTAAGAGTCAAGTAACTCTGGGGAAATCACTCGAAATCTGTCTGCCTCAGTTTTGCCAGCTGAACAATAGAAATGATTATAACACCAGGGCTGTTTTGAGGATTAAAAGAGATAATTATAAAGGGCTTAGCACAATGACTGGAACATAGCAGGACCTAACGAAAGTTTCTTTCCTTCCTGCTAAGTTCCACATCCCCCCAAACAAAACAAATCAAAACTAAAATAAAACAACTAATTAAACATAACAGAGATCCAGGTAGACAAATAATTAAGAAAATATGGTAATAGGGTATCCCCAGGGATCAGATATTAGTTCTAAAATATAGCTTGTTAAAATTTATCTGGGCAAAGGAGAACAGATAGAGTCAGGAAATGTTCAGATACACAGGGATACTCTGAGGCCAGAGGTAAAGTTCTATACTCTTGATGGATTTTCATGAATTTAGTCTGTCCTTTGCTTGAATATATTCCATTGGCCCCAGTTTTCCAGAAACCCATTGAAAATTCATCTGGTCAGGTCTTCAAATGCCTGAGGGGACCATCTCTCAAAGGGGATCCTCAGTGCATGCTCTATTTGTCATTTTTAGTGAACAAAATAAAGAACATTATCCCTATTCATTACAATGAAATTTCAAGACAAGTATAACTACAAGTATAAAAACTATTTTAAGAGAATGGGCTCCCAACCAGTAGGAAACAAATTCCTACTTTGAAATGTGCAAAAGCAAGCACAAAGTGTTATCTTGTTAAATAAATCATATTCATGGAACTATCTCCCCCCTGCCCCCATAGTGCAGGTAACAACTCAAAGCAGATTGTTATCCAAGTACTAGAAGTAGTTCCTTCTCTATGATATGTCTCATAAGGTTAACATTTTATTTATTTATTTATATTTATTTTGAGCTATTTTGTTATTATTTCCATAAAATACATCAACAATTAGATTCCATATGTACACGTGTGTAGCAGTAGCTACATTTTTAAGAAGTCAAGGTAAAAGCATCTAAAATTAATGAAAATCTAAACTTACTAAGGTTGTTTAATTCAAGGCTTAGTTTGGTACGGGACAATATTTACATAAATGAACTCTATAGTACAGCATATAAAATAGATTGATTTATAGTTTGGTGATAATAAGTATGTGTTTGTGTATGTACGTGTGGCTATACATATATATATATATATACACAATGATTATATATATGTATGTGTATACATATATATACATATATATATATATATATATAATCTTTGTGTATTTTTTTTTGCAATTTCCTACAAGTCCAAGAATGACTGATTATGAATACAAAACTAGACAGTTGTTTTTCTTTTTCAAGAGAAGGAAAATCCTTTTTTGTCTCCTTTAACCTCTATATGAGGAGTAAAGAAAAGAAGTCCACAAACAAGGTAAATGAACAAATTGGCAGCATCAGGACTAGCCCTGTACTGCCAAGTACTTACCCAAAGAAAATTGTTCATTGTTGTCAAATTTTATTAGACTTTATACTGAGCAAGAGAAAGTAGCTTAGGTGAAAAAAAAAGTTTGACACAAATCCAATATGGAGCCATCCTGACTTATATGAATGTGTATAAAGGAAGCATACTTAAAAATTAAATTAATCATATTTAGTTGTATCTTCAATTTTATGAGCTATGGTCACCAAAGTATACCCAGTGGTACAGAAGCCAGATGAGGAATGACCTAGGAATCTGAATGCAAGAAGAAAGTAAGAAAGTCTGTGTAGTAGTAGTAGTAACAGTAGTAGTTAGTAGTAGTAGTAGTAGTAGTAGTAGTAGTAGTAGTAGTAGTAGTAGTAGTAGTAGTAGTAGTAGTAGTAGAAATAGCAGCAGCAGCAGGAGGAGCAATAGTAGTAGTAGTAGTAGTAGTAGTAGTAGTAGTAGTATAACTGGTAGTAGTGGTGGTAGTAGTAATTGACAATTATGCACATCATTGTATTTTAGATGTACTTTAAATGAACTCTTAATTTATAACTGATTCTTCTAAATCTGCTTATATGGTTTCTTGGGCTGCTGCTGCTGCTGCTGCTGCTGCTGCTGATATTAACAATAATAACTTTCAGGAGACTTTGGGCTAAAAACCCCTCATTTATGTGTCACACATACTCTAGAGCTATTCCCTCAATGTCCACACTCACTGGCAGTTTGGGTTCCCAGAAAGCAATTGTTACTTCTCTCCTTAGGATTTTGGGGGACCTCTAGAGTGTGGAGGTTAGTTTTCTAAGTCTATTGTTTGCTTAACCAAACTGTGCCTCTCCCAGTGATTACAAGTTGATGTTAATTAGTTAGCTAGACTCACTTGTGTGTATTAAAGACTGCATAATAAGAAGAGTTAGTATATAATACCCTGCCCCGCAAAAAAACCCAAAAAAGCAAAAACCTAGTGGCACATTTTCCCACAAATGCATACAAATTCCAGGGGAATTGAGTTGCTCAGGGTCACAAAAGAAGTACAACAAACCTACCAAATTCCCATTCCCATTAAACTCCTCTGACTCTAGAGTCACTTACTGTAGCACTTAGCCTGTTTCAATCACTTTTTAGAGAAAGGACTTTATATTGAATCTCTTCTTCTAAGACACACATAACCTGGAACTCCCCAAAGACTGCCACTACCAACATTGAGAACATGCTTTCTCATCCAGAGGATGCATATCATCTTCCGAATGGACCCCTGCCAGGGAATCATGTTCAAGTTCTTGGTGACATATTTTAGGAAGACCATTGACAAAATAGGTCATTAACAGAGAAGGCAAAAACGGGAAAGAGACTCAAAGCCATACTATAAAAAGCAATACAATGAAGGAGAAATGCTTAGTTTAAGGACAAGTGCTGCTAAGTAACATTGAAAGAGACTTTGAGGGGGCGGAGCCAAGATGGCGGAGTAGAAACAGCTCATCCAAGCCACTCTGCCCCCACATTCCCCCCAAACGATGTAAAAGGGGACTCTGAACAACTTCTGGAGCCCCAGCACCCACAGAACGACACAAAGAAGCTAAACTCCCGCTGAGGACAGCCCAGCAGCCCTGCAGGAAGGACCAGCGCAGTGCTCTGGGACCTGGCAGCGTGCAGCGCGCAGAGCGCAGGAAGCAGAGCCGAGCCGAGCCCAGGTCCGTATGAGCCGAGGTTTTAGCCCCAGGGCGGCAGGGCCAGCAGCCGGCTGGAGGAACCCCAGAACACCAGGAGCTGTGGCGACTCCAGAATTATCAACATAGACTTGCCTGGGACAAAGTAAGAGGTTAGTGTCCTATGGACTTTGGGACTGGTATTAAGGAATGCGTTGGTTCCCTCCCCTGGGGGCTAGAAGCCGCTGAGGACAATCGCCATTTTGTAGTTTTCAGAGGCAGCTCCCGCTCCCAGCCTGCAAATTTGTAGGGAGATCCAGCGATCAGTCTTGGGGGGTAATCGCTCTTGCTTTAACCTCCCTGGATCTGGATTGTGATCTAGGGTGGAAGTCGTGGGTGGTTTACAGCTTGCCAGAAACGGAAGTTGCCCCCCACACGTTCGGGACGAAAATTCCTCTATCTGGCCTTAAAGCCATAGTGTGGCAACAAGCCCAAAAGTCAAGTAATTAAGTGGCAACATGCCAAGGCAAAGGAAACAGAAAAATGGAACCCTAGACTCCTATTTTGGGGGCATAGAACAGGAAAAGGACTGTGAGGTCAGAAGTCCTGCTCCAAAAGCCCCAGGGGAAAACATGAGCGGGTTGCAGGCCATAGAGGACCTTAAGAAGGACTTTAAAAATCAAATAAGAGAAGTGGAGGAAAAATTGGAAAGAAATGAGAAGGATGCAGGAAAAGTATGAAATGAGGGTCAACAGCCTGACTGAGGAAAACAACACCTTAAAATAGACTAACTCAAATGGCAAAGGAGGCCCAAAAGGGCAATGAGGAGAAGAATGCCTTAAAAAGTCGAATTTGCCAGATGGAAAAAGAATCTCAAAAGTTCACTGAGGAGATTCATTCCTTCAAAGTTAGACTGGAGCAAATGGAAGCTAGTGACTTTATGAGAAATCAAGATGCTGTTAAGCAGATCCAAACAAATGAAAGATTAGAAGGCAATGTGAAATATCTCATGGGGAAAAACCACTGACCTGGAGAATAGATCCAGGAGAGACAATTTAAAAATTATTGGACTACCTGAAAGCCATGATCAAGGAAAGAACCTAGAAATCACCCTTCAAGAAATTCTCAAGGAAAACTGCCTGATGTTTTAGATCCAGAGGGCAAAATAGAGGTTGAAAGAATCCACCGATCACCTCCTGAAAAGATCCCAAAAAGAAAACTCCCAGGAATATTATAGCCAGGTTCCAGAATCCCCAGATCAAGGAGAAAATACTACAAGCAGCCAGGAAGAAACAATTTCAATATTGGGGAAACACAATCAGAATAGCCCAGGACCTGGCAGCTTCTACACTGAGGGATCGAAGGGCATGGAATATGATATTCCAGAGGGCAAAAGAACTGGGAATGAACCCAAGGGTCACCTACCCAGCAAAACTGAGTATTTTGTTTCAGGGGAAAATATGGTCATTCAGTGGAATAGAGGACTTTCAAGCATTCTTGAGGAAAAAACCAGAATTGAATAGAAAATTTGACATCCAGACACAAGAAGCAAGAGATGCCTGAGAAGGTAATCAGGGAAAAGAAATCAAAAGGAACTTATCAAAGTTGAACTATTTACATTCCTATATGGAAAAGCAATAACTGTGACTGATGATATCTTTCTCACTATGAAAATAATGGAAGAAGGGGGTGTGGTCATATGAATACATATGTGAATGTGTGTGTATATGGTTACAGTTATATGGATAGAGGGCATAGGTTGAATTTGTTGGGAAGGGAGAATACTCAAGGGATGAAATTATGAGGTGAGAGAGGAAAGTGGCAAGAGGAGATGGGGAGAGACAGGGTAGTGTAAACTATCTCATGCAGAAGAAGCAAGGGGAAGTGGTTGCAAAAGAGGGGGAGAATAAGGAAGGCTAAAAAGGCAAAACCACATTCAAACTGAATTTGGTTCAGGGAGAAAATGACATACACAGTAAATGGGATATCTCAACCTGCAGCAGGATAGGGGGAAGGGGGATGAGAGGAGGGATGATGGATGGGAGGGCATCCTTGGGGTGAGGGGAGGTTGGAAGTACCCACTATAAAAGAGCGACAGGATCATGTAGGGAATGGACCAGGTGGGGGGTGGGATGAGTGGGAGGGAATTATAAGCAGCCTTGTACAATATATCTACTATGATAATGTTTTGCATAGCTAGACATGTACAACATATACTGAATTACTTATCTCCCAAGAGGGAATGGGTGACAAGGGAGGAAGGAAATGGATCTGAAATTCGAGGTCTTAACATTAAATGTTTCAAATATATATAAATACTATTATTAATACTCTTTTGCTTGTAATAGGGAGATAAGATGTGCAGGCATTGGGACACAAAGATTCACCTTCCTCTAATGGAAAAGTCGATGGGGGTATGGGAGAAGGTATGGGAGAGAGCAAATTGGAGGAAGCGATATCTTGTGGGATTACTGTTCTGGGAGGTTGGGTAGGGGAATAATGGGGGGAAAATGATTGTAACTCAAAATCTGGCGGAAATGAATGATGTAAAACAGAAGTTAATAAAGCATTTGTTTAAAAAAAATAAAAAAAAAAGAAAGAGACTTTGAAGCAGCTTCCTCGAAAGAAGAAAATCCCAGAAGTCTGATAAACTTTCCCTACATGCTTTCTTTCCACGAATAGAAAGATCCCATCATGCACTTTGTTAAATGCCACAAAGTCAGAAATAGAAGGGAATCCCTACCTCCCTCCTCTGTCCCTGCTCCCTCATCCATGTAGGAAATCAGCATTGAAGTTATGCAAAGCTAGTCTTCTTTTCTATGGCTTACTCTTTTTTTGCTTTTTAGAGGGGAGAAGGTAGGGTGATTGGGGTTAAGTGACTTGCCCAAGGTGTCATACAGCTAGGAGTGTGTGTGTGTGTGTGTGTGTGTGTGTGTGTGTGTGTGTGTGTGTGTGTTGAGTGCCTGAGGCTGGATTTGAACTCAGGTCCTCGTGACTTTAGGGCTGGTGCTGTATTCACTGCGCCACTTAGCCATCCCAACTAAGGCTTACTCTTGATTAACCCATAGAGAAATAAGACATTTTGGATTTGTCATAGCCCTAGTGGATAGAATCTGGATTCCATTTACAGGACTTCAGGCTTGAATTATGGCTGTCCTCATAATTCCTGTGTGACTGTTCTCGGCAATTCGTTTGAACTTGTCTGTTTCTAGGAGGTTGGATGAAAAAAAGTTGTGTTCAATCTTTAAACCTACTATTGTAAAGAAGATATTTGGGTAGATCGTACTGGTTAAGAAATGATACTTGAATGAACTTTCTTCATCCATTCTAGGATCAGGTCAAACTGAATTGCTTACTGCTCTCCAAAATTAATATTCCAATTTTCCTTTTCCACACGTTTGTCCTCTTTGTTCTCTGTTCCCACCTGCTGGAATTTACTCTCTCTTCACCTCTGCCTCTTAAAAACTTTATTGCCTGGTACAGCAATTGGCACCTGGGAAATGAATAAATGTTTGCTGAATTCAAGTGAAAATTGGTATATGAAATACAGTTTGAAGAACTTATAAAAAGGACAAAGTGTTATTCAGTCTCCAAAATGTCCAGCTTCATCCTGTGTTCCCCTGAACAATACATTGAGGGGCATTTAGAGGAAATTCAAGGGAAGCTGTCTCAGTATATTTTTAGATGAGTTGTCAATGAAGATATTGGTATAGAAAAGGATAGACAATGAACTGTCAGCCCAGTGACAAGCTGGAGAATTCTGAGGTATTCTGTTGGTCAGTGTCCCTGTCTCTCTGCCTCTGTCTCTCTCCTTCCCTCCCCCCCCCACCCAGAATAAGCTTTAGGGAAACTGGACTACAAGGTGAAAATAAAAATTGAGGTTGGAAGAAGTTCCCACCAAGTAAGACTGCCAGTTAGTTCAATGGCAGATCAGGATTCCCTACCCGAAGGGAGGAGGAAGCTGCATTCAGAGAGTTATGTTTCTGGATTTACAACTGGGCTAATGGGGGCCTCAGAACCTATTGCTAATACCATCAGCCAACAACATTACTGTCTTAAATTCCCATTGCTTTATGTTTTCCCCATTTAAGGTCTATGCGGTACTCACTTGAGGTTTTAAAGCTTAAGCCAATTTCTTTTCATGGTAAGTAGTATACCACAGCTGTAAAACCTCAGCTCTCAGCCTTCTTATTGTTTACGCAAAGAAGCTTGTAAATTCTGGGACATGCCTTGCCTGTTGTATTATAATAGTGGCTTCCAATTGCCCTCTCCCTGGTAATGAGGCTGCTTCATCCACAGCCTTTTTTGTAACTCAGTATAAGATGAAGACAGCTGCATAAAGGTTAAAGGTCAAAATGAAAGCGTTCTTAATTGAATGGCACCTCAACCTCTGACATTCTACGTTGTCAAGCTATGCAAATAGGCACTGTTCAGAGCCTGGGGGCCCGAATCTCTTTAAGGAACCTACTCTCAGCTGCAGGAATCACTGAGATTTAGGCTCACTGTACCTCTGGCATAACTACAATCAGGTCACTTCCAATATTATGAATTAGACCATGGTCACGTGACACAAGTGGAAATATTTCCCTTTATAATATAATATTTTATTTTCCCAATTATATATTATCATTTTTAAGAGTTCCAAATTCCTTCCCTTCTTCCTTCCTTCCTTCCTTCCTTCCTTCCTTCCTTCCTTCCTTCCTTCCTTCCTTCCTTCCTTCCTTCCTTCCCTTTTCCCTTCCTGAGGAGGTAAGCAATCTGATTTGTTTATACAATGTGATATAGTTATTTCTGATGTAGTTTGTACAAGTGCAATCATGTAAAATATTAAGTAGAACTATTTTTCCAAATGTATAGGCTTATGTATAGTCTATATAAATATAGAATCAGTCCTCCCTCCCTGGGTTTACTTCAAATTTATTTTTTAGTCATTTTGAAGGTTTTCTACAATCAAAGAGTCAGTTTGATTATTTATTTTTCAATTTATCTAGAAGTGTCTAAGCATTATATACAACTTGCTTGTCCAAATTTGATTCAGTAACCCAATACGGATCAGGAGATAGTTTAGGTAGTAAACCTCTCTTTTACTCGGAAAAGACCTAAGAATCTGAATGCAAGAAGAAAAGTCTGTGTAGTAGTAGTAGTAGTAGTAGTAGTAGTAATAGTAGTAGTAGTAGTAGTAGTAGTAGTAGTAGTAATAGTAGTAGTAGTAGTAGAAGTAGCAGTAGCAGCAGCAGCAGCAGCAGTAGTAGTATAACTGGTAGTAGTGGTGGTAGTAGTAATTGACAATTATGTACATCATTGTATTTTAGATGTGCTTCAAATGGACTCTTAATTTATATTTGATTCTTCTAAATCTGTTTATCTGGTTTCTTGGGCTATTGCTGCTGCTGCTGCTGATATTAACAATAATAATTGACATTCAGGAAGCAATTCAAGTTTTCAGATTTTAAGGCATTATTTCACTTGAAACTCTTAACAGCACTAGGAGGTATTGTTAGCCTCATTTTTCAGATGAGGAATACGAGGTTCATATAAATATTACTTCTAAATGTATAGGCTGTGCAAATACAGAGGCAATTCAAATCTTCCACACCTTACTTCAGTAGCCATTTACTCTTAGTTCATACACTATTGTTACAAATGGATTTATCTGAATTGCCAGGATCATGATGTTCCTAAGACACGTGGCATTAAGCAGCACTTTTACTTTTTCACTACAGTTAGAAACAATAGCTCATTTGAATCTCATAATACTCCTCAGAATAGCATGCATGTTGCACTTTCATTTTACAGCTAAAGAAAATATAACAAATTATACAATCAGAATGGGAAGGTGTAATGGAAATGCAGATTTAAAGATCTTCCCTGCCCCTAGCTTAAGTGCACCTGGAGCCTGTGGTGGGAGGCTTGTTTTTCAGGAAAGCCCACACCTTGATACTTTGTGATTGGGCAGTGGGTCCAGAAGGTTGTTACATTCTCTGAGCCAGGAGAAGGCTGTGTAGACCCTGAGGAGAGGCTTTGCTTTGGGGCTCACTTTGAGAAGTGTTGTGTGATTTGACCAGATGAGACTCTGGGAGGCCGTTGTTGGGAGCCCCCCGGCTTTGAAAACCCAGATGTTGATGCTTCCCTCTCTGGTGACTGTGATTTGGTATTGATATAATGGTAGGACAGTTTGGAAGCCTGTCTGTTTGATCTGTAAGTTCTGTAACTCTGAAGTTCGGGTGCTGACCTTTTTCCCCTGAACTAGGTAATGTATGTTTGTTTGATTAAAGTAAGCTTGTTAACCCAATTTGAGTTGCTTTCCTTTTGAAAAGCAGATCTAAGAACCTATATTGGCAGCTACCCTGGGGATATTGGGGTGCTTGCCGCTACAGAAGGGCGGGGAGGTTGATAACCCTAACCATTTAAGCAAAGCTTAGCTTATGCTGTTCCCTTTGCTTGAAAAGTATTGAAGCGCCTAATACCAATTATGAGGATTTCAGTTTTATAATTGTATGTTGTGGAATGAATGGGGAGAGAACCTGATTCCATAGTCAAAAGACCCAGCTCTGCCTTTACGAGTTGTATGATAGTGGACAAATCAGGTCCCCTCTCTGGTCCCAGTATCTTCCTCTGCAAAATAATGGTGTTGAATGAAATTGCCTCCAATTTTCCTTTGAGTTTTTTTAAAGGTCTACATTATCCAGGATTCTGTAATCTTAAATATTAATACAATAAGCTTTTGTTTTCAGAGGTGGGGAGAGAATCACTTTAATTCAAGACCTCTTTTACAGAGCAGGTTGGAGAAATGAAACATTATATATGCAGAGCATTCAAAGGGGAAACACCTAGCACAACCCATACTCCTTATTCCTGGAAGTTCTCCTCAATTACTTTTGGCATGATATATACGAGTTGCCATGAGGTTTCAGATGGACATACAAAGGTCAGGGAGTATTTAAATGCAGTCATGACTTCCAGTATCTTTTCTGACTTCTAAAGACCATTCAAAAGGAAAAGAGGCAAGAGTCAGTGACTCGTGGACACCAAAAGATCCTCTTTTTTTTTCTTCTCCTCCTTTAGGATGACAGAAAATATGACCTGTGTGTAGCACCGCCTCTTTACAGCAGTCTAACTTGGAGGAACATCACAATGGCTCGAGGAAAATGAAAGACCGAAGAAAATGAGGCCCGTATTTCTTCTGAGAAGCTAAAAATAGTATCTGTGTCTTTTGTTCCATACTAAGGAATACCCAAAAGCATCCCCATGGTCTCTAGAGAGGTTGTATTTGTTTGTTTAAAGTATATTCTATTTCAAATTCAAGCTTTCAGGAAAGGGATATCTATCTTAATGTTCAGAGGGATGTGAAAGCTTAGAACTCTGAATCCCTGCATTTTGTTCCTTTAGAATGGAAGGGCTTGCTATCACTGAACAAAGCAGATGGCCCCTCCTACCAAGAACGTAGGAGGAAGAAAAGGATAAAATATGTAACACAACAGGCATGAGAAATAGAAACACAGGGAACGATTTTGGCTGTACGGATTTCTGCCTGACGGACAGTTTTACAGGATGAAGAAATTATTCCCTGTGAAACCAAAGGAACAATGTTCAGATCTTGACTCTGTAAGGATTGTCTGTGTGACCCTGGGCAAGTCATTCAAATTCCCTTGGCCTCAGTTGCATCATTTGTTAAATTACCAGATTAAAAGCTATCATTTCTTGGGGAGGCTAGGTGGCTCAGTGAATAGAGCACCTGCTCTGGTGTCAGGAGGACCTGAATTCAGATTTGACCTCAGACACTTCACACTTATTAGCTGTGTGACCTTGGGCAAGTCACTCAATCCCAATTGTCTTTCTTCCCCCTCTCCAAAAAGCAAAGAAACAAAAAAGATATCCCAAAGATTCTTTCCTTCTCTAATAATAGATACGGTAAGAACAAAAACAATAGTGTTAGTAAGAACAATAAGAACCAAGAAGATTTAGGGTTAGCAAAGGCCTTTCCAGTATTATTTCATTTAATCCTCATGGTGCTCTTCCAAGTAATTACTATTATTATCATTCCTGTTCTGTAGATAAGGAACCTGAGTCTACTAGCATGGTCTAAACCTGCCCAGCTATTAAGTGTCTGAGGCGGGATTCAAACTCAGGTCTTCCTGACCTAAGTCCAGCACTCTATCTACCAGGCTTCCCAGCTGCCTTAGGATTTTTGCACAGGAAGCAGCAACACTGAATTCATTGGGTTGTCTGGATCCTAGTATACATCATTGTATTTTCTTGTGGTTTAAATTCAGCCCTGGGATTTTACTGGGGCAGGGAACACAACGTACAAACTCCCTCCAACAGACAGGTTCATTTTTGGCAATTTATTCTGTTTGAGAGCTGCCTAAGATCCTGAGGAGGTGAACTGATTTGTACCTCATCATGGAGCCAGCATGGTTCAGAGTTGAAACCTAAGCCATAGTCTTCCTGACTTTTCGACTCACCTTCTCTATGCTCTGTCTGACATTTTCTCTCTAATAATATTCTTGTTTTCAATTATACATTGTGCTGGGGGGGGGGGGGGCGGGGAGGGGGGAAGTGATTAAAAAAATGTTTCCTTCTCAAACCAATTCTCTTATTCCTTTTGTAAGTGAGATGTCTAACCAAAAGGGCCATAAATAAATATGTAAATATGTTTATATTGAAACAAATCTTATTCAAATTCTAAAATCCAAGAAACTTCACAAAGCAAACATATAGACTATCTATTTGGCTCTGCACAATGATAACTGATGAGGGGAAATAGAAGAAACATCCTTTCTACTTAACCTGATCCCTGGAAATGAGTCATTGTGGGCTTTCTTTTTTTTTCCCCAGGGTTTCCAGCCCAGAGCCTCCCCCCTTGTCACACCCCCAACACTCAACTCAAATTCCATATCAAAGACTCTATTTCTGGCCTTGTCACAAGCTGATCTTCCCAAAGATACTTAAGTAGTCTGATCCTTCTTTTCTTCAGCAATAAGTAGGGAGTAATCCCTGCCTCCCTCATGGGGCTCCTGAAACAAAGTCTATTTATAAAGCCCTTGGAGATCATGGGAAGAAGCACCTGCTGAAGTGCCGAGTGTCATTTTTGTTATTAATAAGCCTGCCAGGGAGAGATTGGGGCAGCTGTAGCTCTGCCATATATAGGACCTAAGTTGTTTCCTGTGTTAATCAGAGTTCAGTGGAGAGTTCAGGACCCCCAGAATTCAAACTCTCCCACCAACCCAAAACTCCTCTTTATAAAAAAAAAAGTATATTGGAGCATCACTGTTGAAATTCGAGACTTTTACACCGAAAGAGAGCCTAGAACTCAGCTTGGCCAAAACCCTCATTTTGTGGCTAATGACTGTAAGGATAATTTAGAAAGTGATCCCCCCCCAAAAAAAATATACAGGAAACAAAACAAAATAAGCCAAAAAAAATATAAAAACCTGATGGTGTTTCTAGAGCCTTTAAGGTTTAAAAAGTGCCTTACAAAATCCCCAACAGCCATACATGCCTTCTTGTTCTTCCTCATACATGGCATTACATCCCATGTCTATACATTTGCAAAAACTGTTTCCCATGCCAGGAATGCCCTCCTTTTCTCTTCTACCTTGGTGACTTCCTATTGCCCTTTAAAATGCAGTTCAAGGTCTACCTACTATTAGAGGCCTTTCCTGATCCCCCCCAGATATGACGACCTTACTTAAAATTAACTTTATATTTACATGCAAAAAATGTACTTGTATATATGTATATACATATATATTTATTTCTTTATTTATACACTCTCATATATGCATGTATATACACATGCATGAATTGTGTGTCTGCATATGTATACATAAATGTTTTGGGGCAGCTAAGTTATATAGTAGATAGAGAACCAGGCCTGGAATAAGATGATCTAAGTGCTTTTTTATTTTTTGAGGGGGAAAGGCAAGGCAATTGGGGTTAACTTACTTGCCCAAGGTCACACAGCTATTGAGTGAAAAGATATGTTGTAATCCATCCTCAGATACATACTAACTCTGTGACCCAACAAGTCACTTAATCCAAAATGGCTACATACTAGAGAAGGAAATGACAAACCACTCCAGCACTTTTGCCAAGAAAACCCTTTGGACAAAATCCATGAGGTCACAAAGAGACAGATGTGACTGAATGATAACATGTATGTTTGCAAAGCAAAGTATATGTCATCATCTGTTCTCATAACAAACTTGTAAGGCCAGTGGTGTTGTTATCCCCATTATATATATGAGGAAAATGAAACTGGGTAAGGTTTATTGTGTTGCTCAGAGTCACAGAGTTAGCAAGTGTGAAGGGTTTGAATTTAGGTCTTCATTTTTAAGGGAAGAGAGACACAAAAAGAATGAAAAAGGAGGAGGAAGAGAAAGAAAGAAGAAGAAGAAGAAGAAGAAGAAGAAGAAGAAGAAGAAGAAGAAGAAGAAGAAGAAGAAGAAGAAGAAGAAGGAGGAGGAGGAGGAGAAGGAGAAGGAGAAGGAGAAGGAGAAGGAGAAGGAGAAGGAGAAGGAGAAGGAGAAGGAGGAGAAGAAGAAGAAGAAGAAGAAGAAGAAGAAGAAGAAGAAGAGAAGAAGAAGAAGAAGAAGAAAAAAAAAAAAAAAAAGGAGGAGAGGAGGAGGAGGAGAAGGAGGAGAAGAAGAAGAAGAAGAGAAGAAGAAGAAGAAGAAGAAGAAGAAGAAGAAGAAGAAGAAGAAGAAGAAGAAGAAGAAGAAGAAGAAAGAAGAAGAAGAAGAAGAAGAAGGAGAAAGGAGAAAGAAGGAGAAAGAAGGAGAAGAAGGAGAAGAAGAAGAAGAAGAAGGAGAAGGAGAAGAAGGAGAAGAAGAGAGGAAGAGGAGGAGGAGGAAAAGGAGGGGAGATGCGAGAAGGAAGAGAGTTTGGAGGACAAAAGATGTGTTTCAAAGTCAGTGAGAGCTGCCCCCACCACATTCTGATTATGTGACTCTGGATAACTCATTTCACATTACACCTCTCCAGGCAACTCCCTAACAATCCATCTTGCAAAGATATTAATACCCCAAACTGGTGGAGGAGACTTCCTCCCTTGGGGGTTCTCTGCCCCAGTGAAATCACACTCCTGGTCACTATCCCTTCACTGACATACATGGTATCCTCATCTTCCCTGTCATCCAGGCCTGAATTCGTAGTGACATTCTTGACTCTTAACTCTTTCCTGATGTGGCTAATCCATTTGCAATCTTGTCATTTCTACCTTCATGATGCCTCTCCCAATAAGCCAATTCTCTGCACTCTTACTTCCATTACCCCATTAAGAACCTCTTGGCCTCCTGTCTGAATTATTGCAATAGACTTCCAATCAGTCTCCCTGTCTCAAGCCTCTCTTTGCTCCACTCTATTTTCCACTCCCCTGCTAAGTTGACTTTTCCAAAGTGCAAGTCTAATGATCTCCATTTCCCTTACCCCAACCTTACACCTCCTGCAATGAGCTCCACAGATTATCTATTACCTGGAAGATCAAACATAAAGCACTCTCTTTGGCTTTTCGAGATTTTTACAAACTGACTTCTTCCTACCTTTCCTTCCTTGTTTACCTTTTACTCCCTTCCACACACTGACATATATGATATTCCCTAAATATAACATTACATCTCCCATCTCCAGTCTTTGTACTCACTGTTCCACACACCTAAAATGTGGAGATTAATTTCAAAACTCAGCACAAATTCCAGCTCCTCCAGGATATTTTTACTGGTGACCCCAATTACTTGTGACTTCCCTTGACAGATGACCTTGCATTAATATTTTACATAGTGTCTTCCCCATTAGAATATATATTCCTGGAGAGAAAATACTTAGTACTGTGAGAAACTTTCTAAATACTGAATAAATAGTTGTTGACTAATTGAAACTAACCCTATTGAAGGTAAAGAAAAAACTGTGTATAAGAAAATAATCACTAGAAAAAATAGAAGAATCAATGACTTCTTCAAGTTACCTGTTTGTACAAATCTCAGTATGTATATTATTTTGATCACCTTTGAAATAGAGATGGTCTATATTTGTTAAATTTCCCCCTAAGATTCAGACTGGAACCTTTTAGAAAAGCAGAGAAATACAATGTGATTTATAACCATTTTGTCACTTTAATCAGCAAAACAGTTTTATGAAAGTTTTTTTTCAGACATTAATTATACCTGAAATACTGTTGTCCTATGAGAAATGACAAAGCAGAAAGATTTCAAAAAAACCTGGAAAGATTTGCATGAAGATGAAAAGTGAAGTTAGCAGAACCAGGGGAATATTGTACACAGTGACAGCAGCATTCTGTGATAATCAACTATTAACAACTTAGTCACTCTCTGCAATACAATGATCCTAGACAGTTCCAAAGGACTCATGATGAAAAGATGCTATCCACCTCCAAAGAAAGAACTGATAGGGTATGAATACATATCAAAACATACTATTTTTACTTGATATTTTTTTCATTGTTTTCTTTTGGTCTGTTTCTTCTTTTACAACAAGACTAGTAAGGAAATGTTTTACATGACTGCACATATGTAACCTATATTAAATTGTTTCCTGTCTTAGGGAAATCATTTTTTTGAAATGAATGTTAAATTTTGTTTTACATGCAATTAGAAAAAATACTATAAAAACAATTATCACATTGTAGCAAATTATACAATGGCACCCTCCTACTCAATAAACATCCCCATTATCTGAGAATCAGCTATAAACGCATGTTTATCATTTAAAGCTTTTCACAACCCTGCCCCATTTGTATAGTTTTCTAGCTGTCACATACATCACCCCCTTCTACATATTTTATGGTCTGGCCAACAAAGATCAACTGACTGTCCTTCCCATACCACATTCCACCTTCCCTTTTCTTGCCTGTACATGCTGGTCTCCTACTTGCTGGATACTTTGCCTCCTTACTATCATCTCCTAGAATCCCTGACTTCAAAACTCAGCTCAAGTGCTTACTTCTTCAGGATGGAAAGTCCAGTCTCCCCATACCCAAAAGGTAAGGCTTTTTTTTATCTACATTTATCTTTATCTATCTTTATCTATATTTTATCTATTTCTTTATCTACATTTATCTTCTTTTTATGTATTCACTCATTTGCTTATTTGTTTATATTTATTCAATTTTAATATCTTTATTTCTTCATTTAGATGTATGATTTCTCCCTATTTAGAATGGAATCTCCTTGAGGACAGATTCTGTTTTGGTTTATTCTCTGTATCTCCCGTGGTTAGCACAATGCATGGCCTATGAAAAGCCTTTGATAAGTGTATCTTGACTGATCAATAGTAAAGAAATTAACCTGACTGCACGTTGTGCCTTTCTCATTCATATCTCCAATTTCTCCATATTACAGGTAATTGCATAGGTGCTGTCGCTGATGTATTTAATGGTAGTGTACCATACTGATACAGATAACTTTACCTCTATGGATAAAAGTCACTGAGTTTCTCTGCCCAGGAAGTTGGGAAGTTTGACCAAAGAACTCCATTCAGAAGGAAACACCCAGTCCATGATTCACCCCAGTGATCTCTTGAGGCTCCTTCCCAGTGTGACTGGGGGGCCTCTCCTACATGAGAACAAGTGAATGTCAAATATTCTAAAGAAGCCTGTAAAGCTGCCTCATGCCCACTGATTAAGAGGTCTGAATAGTAAACGAGACTGACAGATTTCCTTTTCATTTATCTGCCACTGAGAATACCCAGCCTTTGCTTATCTTTGCTGCACTTGGGCCTGTCACTCCAGCAGGGGTTTTTACCCGCCCATACATATTCATCACTCTGGCAGAGAAATCAAGAATAAGAATTCTGATAATAAAACACGATTTGGGTTGCTTTATCTTTTAAATATGTAATGTACATAAAAATAGATATGGGCAGACTGCTCTCCCCAATGAGCTGTGTGCATGAGAGGAGTAGGCCATTCATCAGCATTTTTTTCTCCTGAGATAAGAAAGGCAAAGGCTCATTTTGATCACTTGGGTTCCATGTCTATTCTGAGGTCACCTCTTCCCCCCACAACCTATCACCATGAGAAAAAAAGGTGACAAAAAAGCAAGTTATAAGAAATTCTGAATTGCTAGTATCTGTGATTATGTTTCTGAGGTTACTAGCACTACTCCATCAGTCAGTGAGAAAATAGGTTTTGTCATTGTCTATCTTCACAAATTAACTGCATCCTTCATGTGCCCCACCCCCAGCCCCCCTCAGCTATGTAGAGAATGACTTTAAAGGCTAGGGAAGGGGATTCTCTTTGAATAAATCCTTGAATAATGCTTTCATAGGGTGGGAAAACCAGGAGGGGGAAGGGAGGTCTAAAGCCATGTAGTATAATGTCTCTCTAAGCAAGAAGGCCTTCCAAAGCATCTCCTCTAGCTGGGGGTCTTGCCCTTCAGCCTGAAACACTTGACCTTAAGTCTCATCTCGGATCCTTATGTAACCTAAGTGACCCTGGTTGAGCCCCTTAACTTCTCATACTTCAAGTCAAATCTCTAAGATTGGATGCTGCAGAAAAGGTAACAATCTGCAATGGCAGAGAGAGCCCCCACAGGCTGAGCAGATGCCATGTGAAGACCTCCAAAGACTGGACTCCCACTAGCTCCCCAGGCATTTTGGGATGGTCTTCATCCTTAAGACTTTTCTTCAGTTAATCTGGATTCTTGCTATATATGAATTCTATCCTTTACTCTTTTTTTTTTTTTTTTGCTTTTTGGAGGGCAGTTGGGGTTAAGTAACTTGCTCAAGGTCACACGGCTAGGTTTTTGTTTGTGTGTGCATTAAGTGTCTGAGGCTGGATCTGAACTCAGGTCCTTCTGACTCCAGGGCCGACGCTCTACTCACTGCGCCACCTAGCCGCCCCTATCCTTTACTCTTAATATTGCCTTCTGGAGAGAATGCTGGCCCAGGAGTCAGAAAGATCTGAGTTCAATACCCTGGGCAGGTCACTTAACCTTTGTCCACCTCAGCTTCTCCGTATGTATATTGGGTATTAAAATAATAGCATCAATCTTCAAGGGTTGCAGTGAGAATCAAAAGAGGAGTTAGTTAAGCACTTTGCAAACCTTTAAAAAAGACATCTCTCTTCCAGAGGACAAACATTAGAGTCCTTGAATACAGCAAATAAACCCTGCCCACCTATAAGCCTTCTCTTTTCTAGGGAAAGCATGCATCCTGCTTTCCCCTCATCTTCCTCACTGTGGCCCATTCTCTACGCTTCTCATATAATACTGTATTTCACATAAAAGATGTATTGCATGTAAAAGATCTACTCTACACTGCTTTATTCCTTTCTTAAGTGTTTAATATTTATGTCTAACTTTTGTTTTGACGTACCAGCATTTTGTTTCATTAATAGGAGCATTGATGCAAACCTTTAATGTTGGCAAAACTCTTTACGTATATTAATTAATTTGATCCTCACAACAACCTGGGAGGTAGGTATTATTAATGTCCCCATTTTTACAGAGGAGGGAATAAGTTGTAGAGAGATCAAATGAGTAATGGACCAGGTAGATGGTACAGTGGATAGATTGCTGGGCTTGGAATCAGGAAGATTTACTTTCTTGAGTTCAAATCCAGCCTCATACACTAATTGTCTGACCCTGGCAAGTCCTTTAATCCTGGTTGCCCCAGTTTCTTCATCTGCAAATAAAGGAGAAAAGGAATGGCAAACCACTGCAGTATCTTTGCCAAGAAAACCCCAAATGAGGTTATGGAGAGTCAGACATGAATGGACAATAACATCCTGGGTCATATAGATAGTAAATACCTGAAGCAGTATTCCAGCTTTTTTCTGAATTAAATTCCAGTGATCTATCTACTCTGCCACCGTTCTTCATGTCTTACAGCATGGAAATTTTCCATCACACTCTCATACCACAAAAATTTTAACTGTTCCTTAATCAATGAGCATCTGTTACGTTTTCAGTTCCTTCTTGCCTGACACAAGCACCCACACACCCATACACATATATAATGCTGCTATGCATCTTCTTTTTCACCTAAGAATGATTGATGAAAGTTTCTAAGGAAATTTCAGAGTATTCCCTATTCATGAAAATTCATGGAAAAAGCTGAGAACTTCAGTAGGAAATATTTTTCTAGAAGAAAGTAAGGATGCTGTTATTTAGCTTTGCTTTTCTTGGTATGTCAATATTATTTTAGGACTTGATCTATAAGTAACTTCTTAGAGTCTAATCCATTTAATAAAGTTTTCAAAGAAATTGCTTCAAAAACCCTTTCCTATGAGATCAATGATCTACATGAATCAATAATTTGCTTGACTATTAAAATGTCATTAAGAATTTCCTAAAAGTAAGAGGAGGCAAGAACAGTCAACAGTAAAATCACAAAATAAAATGTCAAATGCACAATCATATAAAACATATTGATCACTGGATTTGAAATCAAGATATGTGGATTTTTATTCTACCCATGATAATTACTAGCAGTAGTTTTGCCCCAGGGAAAAGAGTTGTCTATTTTTGGAGTCAGAAGAGCTGGATTTGAATTCTGGCTCTTTGGTTTCCAACGAACATGACTTTCTGCAAATCAAATAACCTCTTTGATCTTAAGTTCCCTTTTTCTGAAAAATGGGGAGAATATCATTTATACTATCTACTACATAGGACAATGGCAGCTAGGTGGTGAAGTGGATAGTGTCTGCCCTGGAGTCAGGAGGATCTGTGTTCACATCTGACTTCAGATACTTACTAACTGTGTGATGCTTGTCAAGACACTTTAACCCTTTTTGCCTCAGTTCATTCATTTATAAAATGAGATTGAGAAGGAAATGTCAATTTACTCCAGAATCTTTGCCAAGAAAACCCCTAAAAGGGGTCATAGTGTTAGATGTGACTGAAACAACTGAACAACATAGGATAAATAATAATAATAATAATAATAATAATAAACTTTAAAGTAATACATAAATTATCAATAATAGTAATAAATAGTAGTATCTGTGGTAGTGGTAATATTAGTAATAGTGGTAAATAGTAATAGTAGTAGTAATAGAAGTAGCAGTAGTAGTAGTAGTAGTAGTAGTAGTAGTAGTAGTAGCAGCAGCAGCAGCAGCAGCAGCAGCAGCAATGTGGTGGTAGTGGTGGTAAGAATAGTAATAATATTATTTTGACCTGATCTATGAATTCATTGAATTGAACTCTCTGTGAGGGAATTGAGAGTTAGGGACCATTCTGCATATGAGCCTTTTGTTTACTGGGAGACCTATGGCAAGTTCTTTATCTTGCCTATGCTTCAGTGATCTCAACTATATTAAATGCTAAACTTAAGGATTAGACTAAAGATTTCCGAAGTCCCTTCCACATTTCTGTTTAAAACCCTACCATTTTCTATCTCCCTCTTATATTTTTTGTAACATATTTACCAACCAAGGTACAATGGTTCTGTAGCTAAAAGATTTATAGCATTTTCTGGGGCATTGGGAATTTAAATGACTTCCCCAGGGTCACACAGCCAGTATGTGTCAAAGTTAGGACTTTATCCTAGATCTCTGACATTATTATAAGTTTCTTCTCTACAGCACACAAAGCTATGAAAAGAAAATATACGAGAGTGCAGTGATTCCACAACCTGCTTCCAAAAAAAATTAGTCTCCAGGAGCTCTTTCTGGAACATAAAGAAAAGAAGATAATTTGGATGATGAAAGGAAACTGGACTCTATTCATTTACTTCTCAAGGAAGTAAATGCCTTCCTTAGCACAGACAGGGAAGCACCTTCTTGAATTGGCTTTTTCCCTGGTAAATGGAACTTCTTATCAGCTGTTTAATGACCCGACATAACCACACTCCTCCAATAGGCCTTCAAAAATAGTCTTTCTGTGCCGGTTGTCTTTCTAAAAAAGGAAAATAAAAAGCCAAGAGATGGAGCTGCAGGATTGGCCTCTTCTTTTGAGACCTGTTAACATCCTGGCCCTTCATTTAATGAGCTCTCAGGCACAATGGGGTGGGTAATCCGAACAATTTCCCTTGCAAACACAGGGAATTGAACGTGGATATCAAAATGCTCTCATTGTCAAGTGTGGTGATTTTTCAGAGTAAACAACATGAAAAGGTTGGGGGAAGGGGAGACCCAACTACAGTAGGGGGAAGAAGCTATCTCTCTGGTCTACTTTTATATTCTTAAATAACTGCTAAAGCCCATGTGGCATTATCACATTCAAACAAAACTCACATAAACATTTCATTTGTGAGGCAGGGATAAAAGGCAGACTGAGTGTCCTGAGCATATTCTAGATTCCCATTTATACAACAACAATAGCACTAACAGCAATTATCCTTCACATTAGCACATATTAATTATCGATCAATATTAATTATTGTTAATATATAGTAATATCATAGTAACCACTCTCATTATGCATATTCATAATCACTAATGCTTCTTAACCAAAATTGTTAAGGAATAGTTTGTGGAAATGAATGACTCTGATAGCCCTTTAGTGTTTGACAAGGGCTTTACTGACATATTTCACAGATCATAGAATTGGAGAGTTTAGGACTGGACAGGATCTCAGACGTCATCTAGTCCAATCGATCCATGAACAAGAAGAACCCCAATGATAGCATAGTGGACAATGTATGTTTATATAATAACAATCATATTGGTTACCAGGTATAGAGTTTGACAAAGCCCTTTACAAACATCTCATTTCATCCTCACTATACGCCTGTGAGATAGGTTCCATTATTATTCCTATGTCAAAGATGAGGAAAGTTAGGTTGAAGGAAGTTAAATGACTTCTCCAGGGTTTCACAGCTAGGAAGTGCCTGAGCTCAGAATGGACTCAGGTCTTCCTGACTCAAGGTTCAACACTCTTCCCCAGTGTCCTGCCCCTCTGCTCCTCAGAAGAACTCTGATTCGTAGGAATATTGGCCTTTCACAGAAGCCAAACCAGCCTCTTTCAACTTATCATAGACTCATAATTTTAGGGATGGAAGAAATCTTTGAGTTCAACCTAATCATTTTACACATAAATAAACAGAAACCCAGAGAGGTTAATGGATTTAGCCACAGCCACACAGATCTTAAGTTTCTGAGGCAGGACTTGAACTCATGCCTTCCTGACTCCAAGTATAGTACTCTGTTAGTTACTCTTGGCTTTGTGTCTGGGGCCAAATCACTTTAATCCATTTTACACATGATAGTCATTCATATACATAATGACAACTGTTCTGTCACTCCTGATCCTTCCATGGTATGGACCTATTTTTCTTCAGCAGAGGGTAGCAATAATAGATAGTGAGGAGAGAGTTGACCTCAAAGTTAGGGAGACACAGGGACACGTCCAACTTCTTTCCATTCCAAAATGACTCTAGACAAGTCATTTCTCCTTTTAGGCTCTCATTTGCTTCATCTATAAAATTAGTGTTTCACTAAACAGCTCTAAGGATCTAGCTTGCTCTAAATCAATGACACTAGGACCAAGCCATTTTCTGTATTATAAATGCTCTCCCATTTATGAGTACCCTTTACAGAATGTGACATAACACGGGCAGGGAACAAAGGGACCACTACTTCATCTTTCCTGGAAGCATCCAGTTGGGTAACTCAGCTCTATCTCTCCCTCTCCCTCTCCCTTTCCTTCTCTTCCTCTTCATCCCCTTCTCTGTCTCCTCTGCAAAGGAAGGTGCATTTTGATGGACTAAAGTTGTCTAGTTAATTTGGGTTTACTGGCTAGATTTCTTTCTCAAAGACAAAGCATTAAACTCAATTCACTCTGGAGCTCATGGATTGGATGACAGTAGGTCCCTGTCCGAGCAACAATTAATGGGCTTTTGCCCTTCCTGGTTCAGAGTGAATGTAAAGTATTTCTCTTTTGGCCAGCAAGCCTAAGTAGGCGTTGCCTTCCCAGTCTGATATTTTGTTTGTTTGTTTGTCTGTTTATTTGTTTATTTTTTTTTCTTTTTTAAGAGGGCAATTGGGGTTAAGTGACTTGCCCAAGGTCACATGGCTAGTAAGTGTGTCAAGTGTCTGAAGCTGGATTTGAACTCAGGTCCTCCTGACTCCAGTGCCAGTGCTCTATTCACTGCACAACCTAGCCACCCCTATTCATTTATTTTTTAATTAAAGGGGTCCTCCCTTGAATCACTTCTGAAAGAGGTCTATTCACTGAATGGGTGTTACCTCATTCAAAGTGAGAACCTGAAAAGGCCTTAGCCTAAAAGGGCCAGGGTCACCCATTGCATTCTGGGTCATCTCCAGTCATCCTGATAAATATCTGGTCACTGAACCCAGATGGCTCTGGAGGAGAAAGTGAAGCTGGTGACCTTCCATAGCCCTCCTTCACTCAAAGTCAACTGGGAGTCATGTCATCATCTCCTTTATGTCATGGTCCTCTTCCAAAAAGGACAAACACAATGACAAGAACCAATCACAATCGTCTCTTACCTCAATTCAAAAGTCCAATGACTGTTCTAGAGTCCACATCATAATGGTGACTCATATTGGCCTTGTAATCCATTAGAAATCAAGATCATTTTTTTTATTCAGACATATTTAGTGTTAGAAGTTACCTTGGAAATCTTCTATTCCAGAAGATAGTCTAGGATAGATTTCAGGATTCATAAACTTGGATGGAAAAGTATATACATATATATATATATATATATATATATATATATGTAATCAATAATGCTAGATGAATAATAATGTAATTATATAAATAATATGACTATTATTATTATTATCCCAGCATCATTGGTTGCCTTCATAATCCTTTACTTTATGCTATTTGTAATCCTTTAATGTTATTCATTTAAAAATATTTTAAGGTTGTTATCAGTTTTACAAGACTACCAATGGGATCCATGACATAGGAAAGGTTAACAACCTTGCCCTATACCAAATCCCTTATTTTACAAATGAGGATACTGAAGACCAGAGATGGAATATGACTTCCCAAGAACACAAAAGAAATAAACAGAAGAAATAGGTTTGTAATTAATGCCCTTCACTAATAGCCTGCATCCTTTCTACTAATATATATATATATATATATATATATATATGTATACCTATATTTATATAATCTCCCACTAATTAAAATTCTTCCATAAACTTCATTAAGACTGAGTTTGGGGAAACAATATTATGAAATTTCTCTATTAATTTTTGTAGCATAAAGAAACATATTCACTGTCCAAGGAATAACCACGTGACAGGCATATTTTTGATGCAAAGGAAACCAAGAGAAATATGTGATCCAGTTGGCCACAGACCACTAACAATTTCAGGGAACTTCATCAGCTTTTCCAGTCCAATGTACTTTTATCCATACAAACCAAAGAAGACAAAATCATTCATCCTGCTTTTTTTTTTTGTAGACCTGATACTGAACACCATGACTGACAAAGAATAAATGCTTAATAAATGCACTGATTGACAGATGACAGAAAGATACAATCACCACACCAGATGATTCCATTAAGCTTACTGTTTATAGACAATTACAGGGGTTTTTTTTGGTTCATTTCTTTTTTGTGTGTTTTAAAAGGCATTTGACTCAGTAGGGCACACTGTAGCTTTAATATTGTCCTCCACTAAGATGATTCTCCTCAAATTAAAGAAAATTCCATGAAAAACATAATAACATCTATAACTATTTGATGACCCTTTGACTAACAAAATAATTTCAAATTCAGAAAGTGACTAAAGTGGACTTTTGATAGTATAAGTCTCTTCAAAAGTCATCCTATGCATTTTCAGGTTTTCTGAGAATCCTAAAAGTTTTTCTTGGTTATCTCAATTTTGAAGTCCTTAGTAATTAATCAGTTCATAGTTCTCAAAAAGAAAATCAATAACAGCAACAACAGCCAAAAAACAATATCAATTTATCTTTCCTTTAAATTAATTTAAATAAAAAGATACTGTACCTTTTTCAGTTTTTGATCATAATGTTCAGTGCTGTTTTTATTGTGAATCCTGAAAAATAAACAATAAAAATTTCAGTCATATTTAATAACAGAAGAGAATAACTTGAATTTGTAGATGTATTTAGAATAATCATTATTAGATATTTATTCTCAGAAGAATTCTAGTAACAACACATTGAAGTAATGACTTATTTTTTTTACCTGTATCTGAAGACATATTTGTTTATGTTTACATGAAAATAATGGTAAAAAGAATACATGAAAAGTAGAGGTGAAGATCTCCAGATAAGTTTGATGTTTGAAATAGTGACTTTCCATACGTTGGCAAGAATCCTAGAACCCAAGTCCAAAAATTTTGTTAAAAACCAGGCTTTGCCATTTCTGAACTATGTGACCCTGAGAAAATCACTTAACATCTTTCACATTTAACTGTCAAATGGACATAAACATAATTCTATGTCCCACCTCATAAGGCAGTTTATAGGAAAGCACATTGGACACCAGAGAGCCATATAATGATCAATCAACAAACATTCAGAGAAAGACAGTGCAGCATAGTGGATAAAAAGTTGGTTTACAGTCAGGAACACCTGAATTCAAATCCTGACACACTGGCTGTGTTATACTGGGTAAGTATCTTGACTCTCACTGCCTCAGTCTTAGTCTTTATTCTCAACATTAGACAACACCTTCATCAGTAGAGATAGTTGATCTATATCAATGAATGTAGAGTCCCCATACCTTATCTTTTCAGATACAATGAGAATTGATAATTTTAGGGGCCAAACAATGTTAGAATGAAAACAAAATAATCATTTAATGGTTTATAATGCTTAACAATGGTCAATGTATAAAACAGAACTAAATTTCAACTGCCTATATAATTCTGAAGTTTCAAAATTTGTAAATGAAATTCCATACAGCAAATAGTCACACCCAAATTGTATTTAAGAGAGACCTGCTAGATTCTCAGAGTTGTTCATAGAAAATAAAAAGCTTTAAGCTGTAGGGTGCAAAGTCTGTGATGAAAGGAGATGGAGCAACCATGTGAGTGAGAGAAGGGATTAATTTGATGGAGACTAAACACCTAGTAATAAATATGTTGATGATGATGATGATGATGATGATGATGATGATGATGATGATGATGATGATGATGATGAAATTTATGGAATGTTTTAAGGTTTGCAAATCACATAGTATGTGGCATATCATTTAACCTTCACAACTCTGGGAAGTAGGTTCTTTTATTGTCCTTATTTTCCTATTGAGAAAACTGAGGCACATAGTAGTTAAATGTCTTGACTAGGGTCATTCAGGGTAGCTGGGAGACACAGAAAATAATGCTCAGGTCTGGAGTCAGAAAGAATCCTCTCTCTGAGTTCAGATCTGACCTCAGACACTAACTAGCTGTGGGACCCTGGGGTAGTCATTTAACTCTGTCTGCCTCAGTTTCTTCATCTCTAAAATGAGCTAGAGAAAGAAATGTCAAACCACTTCACTATATTGTAATGGAAATGCAGATTTAAAGATCTTCCCTGCCCCTAGCTTAAGTGCACCTGGAGCTTGTGTTGGGAGGCTTGTTTTTCAGGAAAGCCCACACCTTGATACTTTGTGATTGGGCAGTGGGTCAAGGAGGTTGTTACAATCTTTGAGCCAGGAGAAGGCTATATAAACTCTGATGAGGGGCTTTGCTTTGGGGCTCACTTTGAGAAGTGTTGTGTGATTTGACCAGATGAGACTCTGGGAAGCCGTTGTTGAGAGCCTCCCGGCTTTGAAAACCCAGATGTTGATGCTTTCCTCTCTGGTAACTGTGATTTGGTATTGATATAATGGTAGGACAGTTTGGAAGCCTGTCTGTTTGATCTGTAAGTTCTGTAACTCTGAAGTTTGGGGTGCTGACCTTTTTCCCCTGAACTAGGTAATGTGTGTTTGTTTGATTAAAGTAAGCTTGTTAACCCATTTTGAGTTGCTTTCCTTTTGAAAAGCAGATCTAAGAACCTATATTGGCAGCTACCCTGGGGATATTGGGGTGCTTGCCACTACATATATCTGTCAAGAAAACCATAAAAGGGGTCATGAAGAGATGGACACCACTGAAAATAACACAGGGGGGTGGAGTGCAAAAAGCTAATCAGTATACAGGTCCTACTATGTGCCAGGCATTGTGCTAAATGCTTAGAAATATTATCTCATTTGATCACAGAGTCAGTTGATGTCATAGGCAAAACTTGAACTCCCCATCTTTTTTCTGATTTCAAGCCTTCTGTGCCTTATATGTACCAAATTCTGATTTACATATAGTATGTTTATATAAGGTCTCAAGAATAATTATAGCATTACTCCTAGTTCTGTTTCTGATAGCCCCGAAAAGTGTCAAATCCTTGCAGATAAGACTTCAAAGCCTTGAGGACAGCTATCCTCCTAAGAATTCTCTTACCCGGGATGAATACCTTCATTTATCTCAACCAATCCCAGTAGAGCATAATTTTGAGGAACTCTATCATCCCTATTACCTCTCTCTAATATCTTCTAGGGTATTAATGGCTCCTAAAATGTGGCACTGAGCACAGCAAATCAAACCCCAGACAGAGCTGGGGGCTCCTTGTCACAACTTAATTTATATTATAATGACCTTAAACCTGTACCACCCCTTATGGGAGACTAAATATCTTATGGACATGTGCAATACCACTTTCTGTTGGTATAGCCTCAGCACCCAGAAGAGTGTAAACACATCTTTTTCCTTGTTCCTAGTAGGAGCTTAGGAAAGGTGTGTTTGACTGAATCTTATTGGTTTCAGGCTGCTATGCACAAAGGAAAGTAAGAATTCTGGATCTACAATGTGATGTGTCTACATTTGATGGAAATTTTCATTTCAGTATAAAAAGAAAAAGCCACCAAAGGCATCGTGAACTTCTGGTCCATAGACTTTGATAATTAGGAATTTTAGCTACAGTTGTAGAATAAATGCATCTGAGGACTGAACATAATGAGCACGTGTTTTATTTTGTGATTATGCTGAGGATTTGTCTTAATTTCGCATCAAATTCAAAGAATGATGGTAGATATTTCAAGTATTCAAGAAAATATAAATGAAGCTTAGGTCAAAAAGTATGTTTGTCATGGAATCACAGAATTTGCAAGTTGGAATAGACATCAGAGATTAACTAACCCAACCTCATACCCCAAAGACGAATCCTCATTCAATGTCATGGTTGAACTTCCATATTTTTCCTTATATTTATTCTGTATCTATTTACGTATGTACTTACACATACACACACACACCACACACACATATATAAATATATACATATGTGTGTATATGAATGTGTACATGCATACTATAAAACATATGCATATAATTCTATTTTATCTTATTCGATTCTATTATTATGCATATAATACTCTTTCCAGTGCCTATCCCTAATGGTTCTTTGTATGCAATAGGCACTTAATAGACTTGGTGATTGATTGGATGATTGCTTCAACACTGTAAAAAATGAGCAGTCTTAAGAAAGAGTCCTGGGAGAAGATGGGGGTTCAGATCCTAACTCTGACATTTACTACCTATACAAAACTGGAGTCACTTTTTCTGGGCTTCCCTTTCCTCACTTGTAAAGTAAAGGAGATTGAACAAAGATGAGCTCCAATGACCCTTCCATGTATAAATCTTATGTTTCTGAGGGTTTTTTGTTTTGTTTGTTTGTTTTGAGGAAACGGGTTAAGTGACTTGGCCAGGGCCATATACCTAGCAACTGTCTGGGGACGAATTTGATCATAAGTTAACATTAAAACAATTAAACTGGGGTGGCTAGGTGGCGTGGTGAGTAGAGCGCTGGCCCTGGAGTCAGAAGGACCTGAGTTCAGATCCAGCCTCAGACACTTAACACACACACAAAAACCTAGCCGTGTGACCTTGGGCAAGTTACTTAACCCCAACTGCCCTCCAAAAAAAGCCAAAAAAAAAAAAACAATTAAACTACCTAAACTTGAAAACTCTCTTATCCCAAAAGGAATTGTTTCTTATACATATGTACACATAAATACATAGACACATACATTTACATCCGTAAATGTTTGATAAAATTTGCTTTAAATAAGCTGACAAACATAAATAAGCTCTTAAATCCCAAAGTCTCTTTCCAGGAAATAGTTCACTCACTCTCTCTCTGTTTCTATCTGTTTCTCTGTGTCTCTGTCTATCTGTCTCTTCTCTCTATTGCTCTTCCTCTCTGTTTCTTTCTTTTCTCTATCTTTCTTTTCTCTTTTTCCCCCTCTCTGCATCTCTGTCTCTGTCTCTCTCCATACACACACACACACACACACACACACATACATACATATATACATTCACATACACACATATTTATATACATATATATATATATATATATATATATGTAGATGTATTTAGGGGTGGCTAGGTGGTGCAGTGAGTAGAGCACCGGCCCTGGATTCAAAAGGACCCAAGTTCACATCTGGCCACAGACACTTAACACTTACTATCCGTGTGACCTTGGGCAAGTAACTTAACCCCAATTGCTCTGCCTTTCCCCCTCCAAAAAGCAAAATCATACATCTATGCATCCATGCATATGGCTCAGGGCTCACTCACTATACATAGTATAGATCAGAGGTGTCATATACAGGGTTTGTAAGCTACATGCAGCCCACAACAGTCTTGAGTTGGGCCAGCATCAAATTAAGATGTAATTAGGAAATATTTATGAAAAATAAAGTATAACAGGACATAGAAAATATTACATTTTTAAAATTCAGTCAGAATGCAGTCTATAGGGATCCTTGTTTATATATTAGTCATCCCCTTTAAGTCTGACATCTCCCCTGCCCCCATGGGTAGTTATGCATCTTCATAATTTGCAGCCAATTTCTTTGAATTCTTCAAATGCTGAATATTGAAACACAAAGACTTGGGTTTGAGTCCTGCCTCTGACAATAATTACCTGTGTGGGCCTAGGCAATGCCACTGTGTCTCAGCCTCTTTTTCTCACCTGTCAAATGAAGACTATGATGCTAATAGTTGGGAGAATAACTGAGGCAAGCTCCATTCTATACCTGATGAAGGGCCTCCCTTTCTTTAATGCCCAATGTAGCGGCCATTTCCTCCATGAAGCCTTCCTAGATACCTTCCTACTTACCCAGGTGAAATTGAACTTTCTGTACTCAAAGATCTCACAGCACTTTACCTGGGTGATTCTTTTGCATGTGTCTTACTCTTCCTTTAATTCTTTTTTCCCCTTTCTCCATAAAAGGAAGATCTACATTATAAGCAATCTTGTTTGTTTGCTTATTTGATATTAATTAATTGTAAGTAAAATGAAGACATAAATATTTGTTGAATGGATGGATGAGGTGAATATCATTTATTAAACATGAAATTTTACTTTCTCTTTTAAAGAAACTGATGAAGATAAAATATAACCAATATGTAGCACCATGACTGACACTTAGTAAGCACTTGATGAAAATTTGTTGACTAAGAAAGATTTGAACAAAAGGTCTTAATTTTTATATCAATGGAATATATAAAAGAGGAATCCAGCAGCCTAGCCTTTCTATAAGCAACTCAAAAGATGATCTTTAGTCTTGATCTTTCATGGGAATGGGCAGTTCATCAAGTGGATTGGTGAATTAGAGAAAGAAAATGTCCCTGTTACTAAATGATATCAAAATTACCATGCCCCGAGGTAATAACATGAAGTCATTGTATCAAAATATTCATCTTCACATAAGTTTCTAAACAATATTTCAAATTTCTGATTTCTCTTCTCCCAAGGTTCAGAGCTATCACATAAGGTACAAAAGAAATGAAGAAGTAGACCTGGGCATGGATCAATGGTTGCTGATATTTCTCTGGATTTAGGTTGCTTCCCCTCCCACTCCCTCCAAATTTTTCAGTATCTTCCTCTCCTTGAGATATATTGAAACTGTCTCTCTTAATACTTCCCAAACTGAACTGCACTGCCTTTCTCACAAATTACTTTGTTAAATAGATTTAAATAATATCTTTAATATATATATATATATATATATGATCTAGTCTATCTCCTATATCCCTCCTCATTTGCCATCCCAAAGAGACACTTTTTGTCATTTCTTCTTAATTTCTGTTTGAAAATTAGCCTATATGCAATATGGAAATAGCCAGATCCAAATTGGGAAGTCCAGCAGTGGTATATAATGAGAATGTAGATGATTACAAAACTTCTTACACATTTGCTCCATTTTTGATATATCTATAACCATGCTTCTGTTTGTTGCTGTTTATTTTATTTTAGTCTAGTTTAGTTTAGTTTAGTTTTCAGTTGTGTCTGACTATTTGTGACCCCATTTGAGATTTTCTTAGCAGATACTGGAGTGGTTTTCCATTTTCTTCTCCATCTCATTATTCAAATGAGGAAAAAGAGGGTAAAGTGACTTACCTAGAGTCAAACGGCAAGTGAGTGTTTAAGGTCTGATTTGAACTCAGGTCTTTCTGACTGCCAGACCTGGCACTCTATCCACTGTACCATCTAGCTGCCTTAACCCTACTTCTAGTTTCTTCTATAAATGTAATTATGATCTTGGCTCCAATAAGAAACATAAGGATTAAGATGCTGGAACTATTGACTATTAAAAGAAGTGGGCTAGTTGTGGAGGACATCTAGGGTGCACTGTGGCTAGAGTCAGGGGGACTGCGTATGAATCCTGCCTCAGACTCTTAATACCTCTGTGACCCCTCACGACCTTATTTAATTTCCCTCAACCACAAAATGGGCATAAAAATAGCACCTATCTCATAGGGGGATTGTGAGAATACTTTGTAAAATTTAAAGTGTCACATAAATGCTAGTTATTACTATGATTTTTATGTCATGAGAACAAAGAGACAGCCCACTTTTTGTCAAAGGTACCCACAAAATGTTAAACATCCTCAAGGGTGACATCTCCAGAGTATTGGATAGATTAGAGGGGCAGAGCACGAAGGAACCACTGTACCCAATTGCCTTGCTTACAGATGAGAAAAGTAAGGCTGAGACAGGAAGGTTCAGTGACTTGTCTAGCATTACATGACTGGTAAGTGAAAAATGGTTTGAATTTAGCTCTTCCTAACTCCTAGTATCCATTGTAACACATAGCCATTAAAGACAACAGATTTGGTTTAGTGTTGGTTGTAATTTGCAGATACAGGATTCAAACTCTGGAGCTGGAACTCTAAAATAAACCCAGTCCCCTCTGTCTTGCTCATTCATTCATTGAGTCTCCTTACCTCACCCAGGCTGGAAGTGTGGTGGCCACTCATGGTCTCTACACCAAAGCCAATCAGTACAGAAGTCATAACTTGCTCCATTTCTAACCTGGGCTAGTACACTTCTCCCTAAGGATCCTGGTATTGAGCACTCTGTGAATCATCTCATTTTGTTGTTGGAGTTAGACTGGACCCCTCAATGATATTGTTGACCACAACTCAGAATTCTGGAACCCACAAATGACATCCTGTAGCTACAGCCTCCCAGTTAGTAGGGATTCCAAAATTTATTTATTTATTTTTTGGAAGAGAAACTAATTTCAATGACAGGGGCAAAAGAGAAGGGAGAGAACAGTGGGAGAAAGATTCTCCAAAAATTGATTCTCAGCCTATGACCAAAGATATTCCCATTGATCCTGATTCTTGAATCATTCAAAAACACACGTGGCAATAGGCCAAGTTATTATTATTTTTTTTTGGAATGTGCGTTTTAATAGAAAAAAAGACAAATGTGTGATGGAGGGGTGCATTTTTATGTGATTGTTTGCTTTTTACCCTTCAGTCCAGGATTACAAAGACAATCAACATGGATTGATCACTTTGTCTAAGATATTGACAAATGCTTTGAACCTTTGAGGAAAGCCAAGGAGAGTAATTTCATGCAGACTGCCTTCTCAAGGAAAATATCGGGGTACTATAAACTCCCCAAACTCTCATTAGTAATACCTTTGGCTTCCAGAATAATCTCTATCGCTTTATCCTTATATAAAGCCATCACAGAAGTATATTAAAATATCTATTTTTCTCTAACAAAAGACATACTGACTGCAATCAATAACAGTGACAAAAAAATAAGTTAGTAGGGAGACTGGGAACATTGCTACTCAGGAGAGAGCTTGGAAAGTTAATCTAAAGAGACTCAGTTCAAAACCTTGCGTGTCAGTGCAGTTAATGTCTCCTCACAAATCATTTTGATGGGAGGATAACCAAGTTAAGCTTCCCCCAAATCACTTTCCTTTAGCCTTTAGTGGAAGGGAAAAAAAAATACACATCAGGGTGACTATAGGTGAGCCTAGGTTTTTGCTGGCTGCCACCAGGATTAATAATTAAAAGGACATAATCTGTAGATTCAGGAAACTTCTAAAAACATCAGGGTCTAGATCAAGGTGACTCCTATATACAGTGGATAGAGCCCTGAGCCTGGAGTCAGGAAGATATGACTTCACATCTGGCCTCAGACTGTGACTGTAAGCAAGTCACTTCACCCTATTTACCTCAATTTCCTCTTTTGTAAAATGAACATGGTTGACCACTCCATGATCTTTGTCAGGGAAACTGCAAATTAGGCAAAAGCATTGGCCACAACTCAAATGATTGAACAACAATATATGTGCATGTGTATATGTATATGTGCGTGTGTATTTGTACATGTGTGTATATATGTATATACACACATATATATTTACACATGCCTATAAACCCATACATATATACATGCAAACCTTTGTGTATGTATATATATATATTGTGTATATATATACATACATACATATAGGTGCACATTTATGCATATAGTTAGGTGACACAGTAAACAGAAAGTTGGACCTGCTTCAGTCATTTCCCAGTAGTGTAACCCTGTGAAAATCCATTAACCTTCTAAAGTCTTAGTTTCTTCCTCTGGAAAATGGGAATAATAATAGCACTTACCTCCCAGTATCAAACAAGGGAAGAATTGAAAAGCAGTTTGCAAAACTGCACTAAATAAATGCTAAGTTATCATTATCATTATATTATTATTATTATTATTGTAGTTACATACACCCAAGATAGCTACAGAGTTGGCTTTAAATCCAGCAACATCTTGGTGCCAACATGTCTCAGACACATTAGCTAGGTCACTTAGGTAAGCCATTGAATTTCTCGGGGTCCTGGGTAACTCTTGCAGTTAGAGGTGAGGGGGGAGGGGCTTACCTGAAGGTCTCTATACTAATGAAATCACAGTGGGACCAGTAAGTATCCCTTAAGACACACTTCTCTGTAGGCGTGCATGCAGAGGCATGCATACATATGTGGTCATCAATTACCATGTAAAATTTCTTCTTAGGATTATGGCTTTTCCTGCTTTGGCCTTTTGTCCCCAATTGTACTGATAGGGTGTTTCAAGAGCAGAGCCTGCTAAACCTGCTAAGGTTATCACAGACAGAGATCTAATCTCTTGGATCCTTCAGTTCCTCCTTTTCTTAGCTTGCCTTGTCCAGCACTTAGACAAACAGCACCCCCTCCTTTATTTGGCCTCTTTATCTAGAAAGGGGGCACAGGAGAGGACAGGGTACAACCCCTACATCATTGTTCAGATAGGACTACAGTGCCACTTGTTATGAGAAGCAAAAGACAAAAACAATATATAAATATAAATAAAATATAAAAACAAAATATAAACAATATATTTTGTGAGGGAAAGAACAAAAACACCTTGGATGGACATGTTTCCCATCAAAATGGCAAAAGCTCATCAAAAACCCTGTCTGGGAAAGACCCAAAGACTCCTTGATTTTATGATTTTCCAAATTTCTAAGCTTACATGGTACAAAACATTACAAGGTGAGTTACATAGAAAGGCTATATTATCTGTTAGTCAAGGAAAACTTTATCAGTAGGTTTAAGGAAAATGTCAAAACTGTGGTCAGTCACTCTCTAATGCAGAAGACACTTTAGACCCTTTAGAAAAATTGAATATATCAGACAATCTTACAACTAGAAGGTTGATCCTTAGAGATTGCCTAGACCAACCTGATTATTTTACAGGGAAGGGAAACTGAGTCTTAAAAATCTCTCTCACAGTCATATTTGAACCCAGGCTTTTCTGGTTCCCAAATAAGTATTCTCTCAACTTTGCCACATAGCCTCTTAAGAGAATGGAGGCCTGGAAAGACCCTCAGAGGCTATTTCATCTAACCAGTCATTTTCTAGCTAAGACATCCATGAAATTAGCAAGTAGTTGCATTGATCTCACATCTTGTCTTGTAGTCCTGGGACAGTCTATACCACGCCACCTATGGATTGCTAAGGTTTAAGAGGAAACAATGATAAGTCAATGAATGAGAGAGGAAAGGAAATAGGGAAGGAAAGAGGATGACAAGGGAGAAAAGGATATAGTAGAATATATGAAAGAAAAAGAAAAAATGAAGGAAAGAAGTTAAACAAAAAATAATAATAAGCTCTCTCTGCTATAAGCAGCTTCTAACAGAGACAAGGATTTTGCAGAATGCATAATTCTCTCTCTACTCATTTTTATGAGAGTATCTGTACAGTTATCTAAGTGATAACGTTCACTTGGCAGGAGCAGATGAAGAGATTTGTCCCTCCCGCACCACCAGTAAAACAAGCAGCTGCCATCGACCCGGTGTGTAATAGACAACATAGGAGCTGTTCATTGTGAGAGTCTGCCACCCATCAGGCATTATTACTATTATGGAACAAACAATAAAGGAACAAGTTTGTGATCAGCCTACTTGTTTCCTTGTCATAGTGACATAGTCATATTTCCTTTAACAAGATGCCAAGGCCCCGAACAGATTGCCTTTTTTCCACCCTGGAATTTGATTATTTCAGTTTTCTGACGGCAAAAATGCCATATTCAGTAAATCAAAATATGCAAACTCTGAGTTTTGCTTTTGCTACTTGAGAAATCAATCAATTATCAAACATTTATTAAGTGCCCATTATATATGAGACCTTGGGAGAGGAACTTAGAACAGAAAGTCTAATAACAGTAATGACAACAGCAATAATAAAATATAGCCTAGAAGGAGCTTGCATTATTCTATTCGAGGAGAAAATATCTACATACATTATATTCACAAATAGTCAAATGAACCTGTCATCTCATCCAGTTGGAAGTTCCTTCTCACAAAATTTAATGCATCTATCACTGCACTATTAAACATCTCAACTATATTCTCTCATAAGTTCAGAGAAGTAAATTTGCTAAAACTATTGTGACTGTGGAATAGAGAATTTTCTCTTTTGATTGATGTACCATCTGCCTGGTGCTTAGCACAGTGCCTGTCACATAGTAGGGGCTTAAGGCATGTTTATTGACCAAATGACAGGAGTAATTTGACACAAGGTATAGAGGGCTGAACATGGAATATAGAGGACCAGGATTCATGACCATGGGTCATTTGTACGATTTAAACCTCGCTTCCTCATCCAGAAAGCAGGGATAACTATAGCACATGCCTTACAAAGTTGTTTGGCTTTTTGGTTTTGTTTTGTTTTTCGGTGAGGCTAAAATGAAATAATGTGTGCAAAGTGTTTTGAAAACTTAGAGAGGCCGATCTAATTATTAATGACAATTCCCATTTGGTCAGAATCGATAGTGACTAAATTGCCTTTCTTTGAAATAGTCATGAACATTAATCATTCTCATTCTCATTTCATTTTAAAGATGACTAGATAAAGACACTTAGTCTACTAATTCTGAGAACTTAGGGCTCCCACAATCAGATGATACTACAAGCAGATAGAATGGTTCTATTCCCAGGATCACAGAATCAGAATAAGAAATACCCATCTCAGCAGATGCTAACCACAAATCCCCTCTATTGCATGACTGGCCAAAGTATATACAGCCTTTGTTTGAAGACCTCCAGTAAGGGGCACCCACTCTTCCCAAAGCGGCCCATTTCATTTAAGACTGACTGAATGCTTAGGACATTTTTGCCTATGCTCTTTGCAACTTCTAACCACTCCTGTTCTGCATGGGTTTAACTAAATACTTGCTGAGATTTATTCCAACTCCCCAATTCTAGGGTCTTGTGATTTTGATTATTGTTGTCTGTGGAAAGGTATGCAAATGGACTACCCTATGTCTCCATTTACCATCCCTGAGACTACACAGACCAAAGTACCTTTCCTTAGTCACAGCTCCCTAACCTATGTTCTCTCTCCACTGCTATCAAAGCTCCCTGAGGAAGGGAACTGCTCCTTTTTTTCTATTTGTCTCATCAAAGATTATCACAGTAGATTATTTCCATTCATTAATTAATTCATTCATTCCCTTCCAACATGCAAAGTACTGTGCTAAACAGAGAGTAAAATAAAGGAAAATTTGCAAGGAAGTCACATTCTAACAGGGTCAGACTTAGGAGGATTTAGCTGCAAATCAGATAGAAGGAAAACTTCCTAAAAATAAGAGCTAATCAAAAGTGGAATGGGTCATTTGGGACAGTAATGGGTTCCCCATCATTTAAGGATTTAAAGTAATGGGAAAAACTAGGACTAAGGAAATCTAGCTTGTCACACATATAGGATTCTTATTTGGGTACTAAGGTCAGTGGACTTTAAAAAATGATAAATGAATTTCAATGTAATTCATTTACCTGGTAATTCTGATAATTTATTTAGTGAATTTAAAAATATTCTGAGAAGAGGTCAAGTCTCCACAGTACTGCCAAGAGGGTCTATGACATGAAGAGTCCCTGAACTCAATTGGAACTGAGTTCCCTTTCAGATCCTAAGATTTGATGCGAACAAGCTTTTAGCTACCAGCACATTCACTTTGTCTTTCTATTTGGGCTCCAGAAAATGCATAAGAGCAGAGAACATGCAGTTGCATTAGATGAAAATTAAGTAACAAATTCCACTGACATAATTCCTGACCACAGCACTTTCCACATGAAGACAGTCATCACCTAACAAGGCAGCAGAGACCTAGCCTCATTTCTAATGCAACAAGTTAATTACTGGGTCCCAGGATGATTTCTAGAGCTTCTTAATGTTTGTGACAAGGTCAAGTTCTGTCACAGATGATCTGAGGAAGATCAGATTTTGCATTTTTGGAAGTAAGGAAGAGAAGACAAGGGTTTCTGAACTAAACATATTGTGGATGGGAGCAGAATGCTTAGATAACAAAACCACAGTCATTGTAAGTGTGAGTAGGAGTGCCTGCTTCTCAGTCTCCTCCCAGAATCTCAGAGATGAGACTGAAGCTCACATCTGTAACTTACTCCCAGCTACAATGTAACAACAAGGTTATTCAGTTCAGTAAGCATTTATTAAGTGCCTACTATATATAAATGGGCCAGGCCCTGGAAATACAATGAGAAGAAATAATTGGGTCTATTCTCATGCCAGCTACCTGAATTAGGGCAATGCTTAAGTAAGGGGTGGCAGCTTCATGGTATAGTGGAGAGAAAATTGGGTTTACCACCAGGAAGATCCATCTTCCTGAGTTCAAATCTGGCCTCTGACACTTCTGGACCTTTAACCCTGCTTGCCTCAGTTTCCTCATCTGTAAAATGAGCTAGAGAAGGAAATAGCAAACTGTTCCAGTATCTTTACCAAGAAAACTCCCAAATGGGGTCACAAAGAGTCAGACATGCCTGAAATGACGAAATAAGTACAACCAGGAATACTGGGGTGGGAGTTTCTTTATACAGTGGTCTTTCCCCTTCAGTCTCACTGTACCACCTTCTGCCCACTGTTTTTGAGGCATCCTAGGAAGGTAATAATAATAATATTAATAAAATAACTAGCATTTGCACATCTCTTTAAGGTTTGCAAAGTTCTCAACTGATCAATAACCCTCTGGAATAGATGTTATTAATATTCTCATTTTCTGGATGAGGAAACTGAGTCTGAGGAAGGTTAAGCAACTTTTCCAGAGACACAAATATAATAAGAGGCTAAGTTAGAACTTAAAGTCTTCCCAACTCAATGTCTAGTCCTCTATCAAACTGCCCATGATGTACTTTTAGGACTCTACGAATGCTGTTTCCTCCTAACACACTGGACACAACTCACATTATGTGCTATCTTTTTTCATTCCTCACATACTTGTTGTCTCCATTGTGTCAATTTATCCTGACTTATTCCGGAATTAATTGAATCAAATAATTTATGGAAAGAATAAGAGGATCTGGGTTTGAATTCTATTTCTGTGCTTTCTGTCTATCTATAAAAAACATTTTATTCTCAGTGAAACTTAATAAGTAGAAAGGTTCCCAATTTTTTGACAGTCTTTGAACAATTACTTAACCAATTTGGTTGCAATTTCTGTCTCTATAATAAAATTCATGGGGGTGTTGAACTCATTTAATTCTAAGGCTACTTTAAGAGTTAACCAAAGGATCCCGATCCTATGAAAATAAATGTTTTTATTCATGACTATTTTCACATTTGGATTTCATGTCCCCATTTAGACTACATGTTCCTTGTAGTCAGGGATACTACAGGTATCAAGGTTACTCTTTATATGCTGGGCATAGGTTACTCCTATAAATATGTCTCAATTGGTTGCTGTTGGGGGAGGGTAAGTCCCTGTGGTAAAATTTCCCCTCTTTGCTGAAGACTGTCTTCTAGATGCAGAATGAAGAACAATTTTAAAAAAAATTATTTGAAGAACAAAATAAATTCCTAATACAAGCATATGGCTGCAACAATTACTGATCACGTCCCTACTCTTAGCCAGGTACTGGCCTTGGTACTAAAGATACAAAGACAAATCATCTCTTCCTTCATAGCTTACATTCCACTGGATTTGCCTAATGAATGCATAATTTAAAACACTTGCTTATCACATAAGAAGGTCTTACATCGAAATTGTCTATGGCTTCAAGGACATCTCTATCCACTATACTGCCCTTCCTGGCTTGTCAGCCCCAGATCCAAGTCAGGTTTATTCTATCATTAATTCAAAGTGGTAGGAATCCCTGTTGTTCAAAGCCTCATATTTTAATGGATGACAAGTCCACTATTTCTCATTAATTCATGCTAGTATAGTTATTATTAGGCAATTAAAAATAATCAATGATACTGAATTTCTTTCCATTTTTAAGAGAACTTCACTAACCTTTCTGAGGATACAGAGGAGTGGCTATGTACCTTTTGTCTATAAGTATCTTACAGTCTAACTGAATTCCCAAATGATGGCAAGCCCAAAAGTTCATGGGAACATTAAATCAAACAATCTCATATTTATAAAAATTATATCTAAATTTTATTTATTCTAATCTTCTCTACCCCATATGTAACAGGTGGCCATTTGGATGCCATTGAAAAAACCTGTTGTCATGGGGAACTTACAACAGCCTTAAGTAATCCAAACCACTTTTAATAGATCTATTTTTTTAAAGAACCCCCTTCCTTTGGATCAATCTGTCTATCAATCTGCTTCCCTTGAACTGCACCTGTTCCTCCTCTGGAGCCAAACAGAGCAAGTCTAATATCCCTTTTCCAAGTGAAAGTCTTTCAAATTCTTGAAAAAAACTGGTTTGTTATCTCTGAATCTTCTCCAGGCAAAATACCACCATCCTCCAATGTCTTAGGTCATGTACTTTGAGTCCCCCATTATTATCTTGGGGATCCAACTGCAGTTCGTCCTTTACCTTAATAGACATATTAGAATAATAACTACATAGAATAATAACTACAGCTATAATGGCGCTGATTAGAAAGTTGATAGCATAAGCTTGCTTTGATACAGTGCATAATATTTTGCAAACTGCTATATGAGTTAGGTTTTGCAACTCCAAAATGATTGAATCTCCTGAACATGATTCCTTTCATGGTCAAAGTTGTCCTCAACTATGATCAGATTGTCATTGGGGGAAGGGTAAAACTATAATCACAATAACTATAAACACAAGCTATATCTTGTTTGTGCCCATTTATAATATGCAGATTTACATGAATTTGTACTTGAATTGACCCCGGCAGAAATGTATGGATGGAGTGACCAGAAATCATGAAGGATAGACAAACACAGATATGCTGAATTTTGCACATAGACAAAGTGCCACATGTTAGACAAGATGACAAATTTATTGGAATAATTGCACATTTATTTTAACTGAGGGATACTGTAGCAGCAAGCACCCCAATATCCCTAGGGTGACTGCCAACACAGGTTCTTAGATCTGCTTTTCAAAAGGAAAGCAACTCAAAATGGGTTAACAAGCTTACTTTAATCAAACAAACATACATTACCTAGTTCAGGGGAAAAAGGTCAGCACCCCAAACTTCAGAGTTAAAGAACTTACAGATCAGACAGGCTTCCAAACTGTCCCAACATTACATGCATCAATACCAAATCACAGTTACCAGAGAGGGAAGCATCAACATCTGGGTTTTCAAAGCCGGGGGGCTCTCAACAACGGCTTCCCAGAGTCTCATCTGGTCAAATCACACAACACTTCTCAAAGTGAGCCCCAAAGCAAAGCCTCTCATCAGAGTTTATATAGCCTTCTCCTGGCTCAGAGAATGTAACAACCTCCTAGACCCACTGCCCAATCACAAAGTATCAAGGTGTGGGCTTTCCTGAAAAACAAGCCTCCCACCACAAGCTCCAGGTGCACTTAAGCTAGGGGCAGGGAAGATCTTTAAATTTGCATTTCCATTACAGATACTGTGAGAGCCTGGACAAGTCATTGAACCTCTCAGTGCTCCAGGCATATTTTCTAAAACCACAAACTGCAGAAAAAATACCAACCTGCATTAGCAGAAATTTTTTTCATTTAAAAGGAAACAAACCAAAGAAAACAAAAGAGTCAAAGGTTCAGTCCCAGTCCTAAGAATGGCACCTCAGTAATGTTTCAAGTAGAGTCAATCTTGGGTAATATAAAGCCCAATTTTACAAGAAGGAAGAGCTGAGGACTGGCCTGTTCCCACCTAGTTTTAGTTCTTCAAGACACAACCACAGTGCAATGTTAGTGAAGACCTTCTCCTAGTCAGCATGCCCAAAATGAGGAGATAGACATATTTATCCACAGACTTGAAAAAAATTCGCTTAAGCTTAAAGGTAAGTGTAGGTCATGTTCATGCAGAAAGTAGTAGGGGAAATTATAGTGATACAAACCCCTTAAGAGTCTAAATTGGGCATAATATCCCTTTTGAATTTGGCTTGATATCATAGCAAACATGATCCCTCTCTTCTTGGAATGTAAAATAAGAGATAAGAAGGCTGATGGACATATTGAACATATATGGATGCAAGGGCAGTATAATAAAAGCTCAAACTAATACAAGGACAGACTGTGAAGTCTTTATCAGAACTAAGGGATAGTCAAATGTAGCTTTACCTAAAGTGATTAAAGGAAATTATATCACCTGGGTGGGGAGGAGAGAGCGTTAGAAGCCCAAGTGGAATTTCATGTGCAATATCCCATAAAGTAAATAATACTTTCTGTGCTATAATATTTGGATGAAACTTAGTTGTGTTCCCTCCTACTCAGAGAGAAAGAGAGGGAGATAGTGGGTAAAGTATGGGATCTAAGGTCAGGGAGTTTAGAGTCTTAATGCAGTCTCAAATCTTTATTACTTAGGAGGCCCTGGACAAGGCACTTAACCTTCCTCAACCTCAATTTCCATGTCTGTAAATGGAGGATAATATGATCATCTATCTCCCAACATTGTTGTGAGGATCAAATGAAATACTATTTGTGAAGCACTTTTCAAACCTTAAAGTATTATAGAAATGACAATATATAAGTACTTTATATTGCAAATAGTATAAAAGTACTATAGAAATGAGGATGGGGAACACATACATTGCAGTAAGTTGCTTTACCTTTTGGGATTTTAGCTTCCTACTCCCTTAAATGGGGATAATAGTACCTAGACCATGGGGTTATTATAGGAATTAAATATGACACTATGCATTATATACATTATTATTATTATTATTATATTCATAGTATTGTTGTTGTAGAAACTTAGGGAAGTTACTTCCTTTTTCTGGGCCTCACTTTCCTAATCAGCAAAATGAGGACATTGGACCATATGATCTCTAAAGTTTCTTCAAGCTCTACTTGTTATGATCCCAAATGTGACTAGAAAGGTATTAGTTAGGATTAATTTAGAACTATATCATGGAGATCAGATAAAAACTTGGCCCATTTCCTTTGGAAGTTAATTCAAAATAAAGGAACTACCATAATGAGGAAGACTATGCACCTGGCAAACCTGCTCAATCAGCAAATGCTAGGTTTCTGTGTTGAGCAGATAAGAACAGAAAGTGAATTCATTAACAAAATTTGTAAGGAAGATTTACAAGAGAAGATCATGAACAGTGTTGCTTCATAAAGTGGCTAGAAAAAAATAGAAGGGGAGAAAAAGTTTATAGAAACCTGGCATGTGACCTAAGTAAGTGCAATCATCCTAAGAACAGTTAAGGATTAAAATGGGAAGAATATGAATAGAAAAAAAAAATGAATCAATCTGCCTTGGAGAACTCTTCACAGCTTGTTTTCTCTGTCACCAACAATGGCAACCAGCCATAACAGGATACATGTATCACAGCCTGCCATATGGAATAAAATAAATGCACAATTGTTGCTTGTTGATTGGCTACTGTACTTTGGAAATAACACTAAAGAAAATGAAAGCAGGCAGAAGAGGTGGCTTAATGGAAGAATAAAATGATGCTTCCTGCTGTGGCGTCACAGTTTTCATGGTGTCAGGACACTGGTTCTTAATGTATGCAAGTGAGTATTTCATGAAACATTTTATTGATGTTCTTTTTATATTCCCTCTTTGAAAGAAGTTCAAGGGGTGTTTCCTTATCAGCCCTTTGAAGTCATGATTGCTCACTGCTTTGGACAGACTTCTGAGATTTTTTAGTTATTTCTCTTCACAATTTGAATCTGTTGATCATTTGTAAGTTCATGATAAAAACAGTGGAGGAAAAACCAGCCTGTGTGTAGGTTGTGAAAAACCTGGATGTTTGGAAATGAATTACCATAATAAGTTATTATAAAATTATTATAAAAACAATTTTAAAACATTAAAATACATCAATATTTATATTTAATATTTAAATAAAATATACACAATAAATATCTGAGCAGTCATATGACTAATTTCTCACCTCTGCAAAATATATGTGTTTTTTAGACCAGAAGAATGATTTCAGTGCTAGAGGGAATTATCCTAGTGTGGAAATGAAGGACAGAATAACCTCCTTGTCACCCTATAATCTTAGAGAATTGCCTCGGGCATTGAAAAGTTAAATGACTTCTACAAGGTCACTCTAGGCAGCATGTGTAAGAGGAAGGATGAATGCTGGTCTTCTGACTCCAAAGCCAGCTCTCAATAACTGTGAAAATAGTTGATGCTTTTTCCTTGGACATCCTCAATGAAAGTGCATTTTATAAATGGTAGGTCAAGCCTCATTCTATAGAAGTCACTTTCTGTCTCTGGGTTTCATTGTCTTCATCTAAGAATATAAATTGGCTAATGGTTGTAAGGTCTTTTCTAGTTCAGATACTCATGAACTATGATAGAAAGTGCTTAGCAGAGTGGTGGTAATATAGGGGGTGCTTAGTAAGTGTCTATTGACTGACTGATTGATATAAAGGAAAGACTTCCCTACATAAGTGGATGGAAGGAGACAGACTATTAAGTGAGCTTATATTCTTCTACAATGCTTAATAAATACTTGTTGATTTGCTTTTGACTGAATCGGAAGAGAATGGAAGCTTGGAATATGATGGGACATGCTGGCTAGATCTGGAAGATTTCTAGAATGGAAGGGATCATCTGAGGGAAGTTAACAGCAGAGAAGCTGTCGCTATCAGCTACAATGAGCATCCATTAGCAGGGGAGGATTGGGAAGAACCAGAAAGAGTAGCAGGCATTGCAATAACATGTAAGTACTCTAATGAAGGTTATAGCTATGGAGATAACAGTCCCAGAGGAATACAGATAAAGGCAGGGCATGACAGATATTGTGTAAAAGGAAGCAGCCTGATTGGGCCACTGATTGAAGGTGAAAAATAATGGATGGAAGAGAGAAAGGTTTCAGGCTGGACATAGGGGAAATTTCATCACTGTCCACTATGATGGGCACAGAGGAAGAAAATGGAGAGGATATTTTTGCCATGTTCTATGAGACACTTCAACCTCACAACCCCCAAATCCCTTTCCCCAAACCCCCTGCCCCCCAAAAAATCTGCTAGTAAAAAAAACTTGAAACAAAATTGATGCAAGGGAATATTGTGTGTGTGTATATATATATATATATATATATATATATATATATATATATATATATATATATATATAAGTTCAGGGGTGGTATAATACATTTTTAATGGTTCTGGAACATAAGGTCTGGGTTCAAATTCTGCTTTGGATCATTATTACATATGAGACCATCAGAAAGCTCCTTATACTCTGTGGACCTTGTTTTCCTTGTATTAAAATGAGATTAGATGAGTTCTGAAGTCTCTTTGGAAGGGTCTTGGTCCTAGGCCTTTGTAGCGTTCATTGGAACATTGTGTCATGCCTTCCCTTAACACATGATAAAAAAGTGAATGAAACAGAGGAATAAAGGTGAATGGAGGGAAGAGAAGCGGTGCAATATCTTGTAAAGGGCTCCAGATTTGGAGTAAGACGACTTGGGTTTGAGTCTCCACACTATTCTATTACATGTTATTTGTGGGACCTCTTTTTGGGACTCCTTTTTTTTCACCTCACAAATATCTCTATTTCTGTTTGGGCTACACACATATCTATCTCTCCAGGCACCCAAATTCACAACCTCAGAGTCTTCCCCAGCTCCTTATTGTTATTTGTTCCTCTTATGCAAGCAATGGCAAAGTCTTATGCATTTCTATTCTCTCAGTTTCCCTATCTCTCTAGGCAAATATCTACTCTCCTGATGGAAGCCCTCACAATGTCTTGCCTTGCCAACTGCAACAGGCTCCTAATTAGTCTGTCTCCATATCTCCTCTCTCTTATCTAGCCTCTACATAACACCCAATCAATATTCTTAAAACATGATGTAGATTTTGTTACTACCCTCCTCAAGAAGTCTCAATGGTTCCCACTGTCTGTATTCTGGAAGATGGACTCTGATATTGACATTTAAAGCACTTCACTATTTTACTCTCATTGTTTCTTTTTTTTTCCTAGGCTGATTTCACAGGATTTCCCTGCACGCTCTGTTTTCCCAACAAAGTGATAGATTTGTTGTTTCTTCTATTCAGAATTTCTGTGCCCTAGATCTAAAGTGATTTTTTTCTTCACTGCTATTACTCATACTTACCTACCTTTCGGGCTCAATGAAAGGGTTACCTCCGCTAAGAGGTCTTTCTTCATTTCCCTGATTAATTCTATACACCTCTCCAATAAGTCATCCATTGGGATCTCACCTGAATTTGTATTCCTCTTGGGTGGAAAGAAAATAAAAATCACTGTAACACACACCTATTTAGTTGTGAAGCAATGATATGGGCTGGTCTAACATATTAGCGGCATTGATTTATTTTCCTTGTTTTCCTGACCAAATCTGTTTCAGTAATACATTATTTCCTGGCTTCAAGCAATGGTAGTTTTATCCATGTTCCTGTGAGTAAAAATATGTAATAACATATTTTCAATGGAATTTTTGTTTGTTTTTCTATTTTAGCAATTAAGGTATCCCAGCAAAAATGCCAATCACCTTGAAATATTTAGCTACTAGCACTTTGAATGGCCAAGATTTTAAAAAGTGAATCTGATATGTTATTAAAGAGAGAACATAGTCATTCTGGCCAGAGAAATTAGACATATTTCCAACAGGATCATTGACATAGGAAAACCTTGCTGCTGATTGGATATGAGAGGCTGACATTTTCACACCATTTGGGGAAATAGTATTCTTTTGCTGTCATTGCATCAACTTTTTCCATTTCTTCCTGCATTGAGGAAAACTGGCATTTCCCTGAGAAAAAGGCATAAACTAGTAAGTATTCATAAAGTACCTACTACATACCAGGCATTGTGCTAGGTTCAGAGAATGCAAATAATAATCAAAACCATCCCTACTTTAGGGGCGGCTAGGTGGAGCAGTCAGTAAGAGCACTGGCCCACGAGTAGGGATGACCCGGGATTGGTCCCGACCTCAGAAAATGAGCACCCACACATAAATAATGACTGGCCATGTAACCTTGAGCAAGTTACTTAACACCAATTGCTAAAAAAAAAAATCCCTACCTTCATGGAGTGTAGATTTTAGTAATGGAGATGCCATACAGATAGCGAGGAGCATATGAGATACATGCAGAGAAGGGGGAAGATTACCCCGTAGAAATGATGGATGAACCCTAGAGCTAATTACACAGTAACGAGAGACCATCAGTGATAAGGTTAGTGCCTCTGAGACCCCAATTGTAATCCTGCATATGTTAAACATAAGCAGACCTATCACCCTCTGTGATGGGACACAGTAGGGAATACCAGTCAGGGCTATGCTTAATAATCAGGGAAGCTTCTATCTCCAAGACATATAATTCAGGTCAAAAAGATTTATTAAGCATCTTCTTTGTGCTGGGCACTGAAGACACAAAGATACAATCAAAAGAGAATTTACACTTGACCAGTGAGCAACAACATATATTCAGAGAAGTAAATCTTAACAAAAAGAAAATAAAACTAGAAGCAGATGTGAATCATACAGAAAGGCCAAGGGAATTTTTGAAAGGGGCATTCCTCACCTCCTCCTCTACTCCACATGGTCACCACCATCACAGATTTCAAGGTGATCACCTTTCAAATGGACCACTTTCCTAGCTAATTGTTTTCTGTTTCTATTTTATCTCATTTTCCATCCATCTTCTCTATAGCTGATAATATAGTCTTCCTAAAGTCCAGTTCTAGACCTGCTATTACCCTGGGCAAAAAACATTCAGCCCTACCCCCACACCAATTGACAACAGGATCAAATTCAAATTCTTTTTTTTTTAGGGCAATTGGGGTTAAGTGACTTGCCCAAGGTCACTTGGGAACAGCTAGTTTTTGTGTTGTGTCTGAGTCTGGATTTGAACTCAGGTCCTCCTGACTCCAGAGTTGGTGTTCTCTTCACTGCACCACTCAAATTCAAATTCTTAAGCCTGGAGTGTAAAAGCCTCCACAATCTATATTCTATCTTACTTTCTGGACTAACTGCACACGAAACCTTTCCATGAACCCTATATTCTAGCTCAATGAGACTTCTAGCTGTTTTCAATACAGTTTTATTTATAGCCACTACCGTCGGTTCAGGAAAACTATTCCCTATAAACCCCAAAGCACTTCCTCCTTATCACCCTCTCTCATAATCCTTTAAGACTCAGATCAAGGACTGTCACCTCCATTAACCTTTCCTCAATTATCCTAATTAGTACTAATCTCTCTTCAACTTCTGTAGTATTACATTTATTTGTATACATGTTGTATGCCAGTCCATATATATGGGAATATATCAGTTCCTCAAGGGCCAGTAAATGTTCGTATTTGTGCTGGTGTAAAGCACTGCCCTTTTCATATTTGGACATTTTGATTGCTGAAATGGAGCACGAGAGGAGAATTTATCTAAGAAAAGCTGATAAAAATCAGTTTTTGAAGAGACACAGCCTATCAGACATAATGTTACAGAGAAATGGGTCCCAAGGGTCTGAGAAAAAAACTACCACTTGGATAAAAGTCCTGAGAGGACCAAGTTGAAGAGAGAACATTGAGCTAATGTACACCAGGTTCTAATAGCAATGATTTCCTAGTTTTAGAGGATGTAGCTAATAAATGACCATTTAAATATTTAAGTGATTATGAGAAGATTATGTAAGAATGGTTGGGGCAATATGACTGAAAGATGGCATTTTTAGGTTTCATCTGATAAATTAGAGATGGTTCACTGCTTATGAGGAGGTCTTAACTTAAGACTTTAGAAGGCAGAGAGGGTCAGAAGGGTAGGAAAAGGCCAGAAGAAAGGCAAATTGGGCTTGGGGGATGAATACAGGATAAGTCAGGGAGAGAAGAGACTTAAGAAGGCAAAAACTGACGAAAAGTGACCCAAGCTGAAGAGGCAGCCTTTGCAGCCAAAGCTATCTACAGCCTGAGAAGGGAAAAATTCCTTAGAAGTTTCCTTCCATTGCCCTTTTCAGCCCTTTTCATCTGATGATGGAGAAGAAGAGTGGGCAAGCACAGGATGTGCATCCATTTTTGCTATGTAAGAGATGGGGTTTTGCTGGGAGCTGATGGGAGAAAACGGAATTCTCTGCTACTTGAAAAGCTAACTGGGGAAAGTCTACCTGACTCTACTGCTTATAAAGAAGAAGCTCAGCAGAGGCCCAGATCAAATGAGAGGGGCTTGGCAATATCTAGGAGTCAGAGAGGTGCTTTTTACTGGAAGAAAGCGATACTCCAATTCCCCTCCAAAGAATCCCTATGTGATAAAAGGACCTGCCAAAGAGCACTAGAGTGTCTTCTTGTTCTTTCTTTGCATGTTTCCCTTTTCCCTCAGTAGTTGATGGCATGGTGAAGATTGTTTCTCAAGCGAAAAATGTCATCAAATTCTGCCACAGTCATGAGCTAACTTGGGCAAATGGGTTTCTGTAATTCTCTGCCTTCTTCTCAGATTCCTATATATATATATATATATATAGTTGTTCTTTGTTCTTGAAGAGGATTTCTGTATATATCCATTATAGACGTTGTGTTCCTTGATGAAAGGGTGTGAACTGGATTCATTGGTGGATTGTGACATTTTGACTGTTCCTGATTTAACCTATTGCCAAGGAAATGTTATGATTATCTAATCTATGGCTTTCTATTTTTAAAAAATGACATGGTCATTCTTGCTTTTCCCTGCTATTGAGTAAATATGATAAATGTTTCTGATTTTGCTTTCTATTTAATAAATATGATGATTATGCTTTTTTCTCCCTTTATCACTTCGTGTTTAAGAGTGGAGAGGGAGATTATGACTGATATTTTGTTATATGTAGATGGAAAGCATAGCAGTAAGGGGCAGGATTTACAATGATGAGAAATAGGAATATTGCTCTCCCCTTTCAAGAAACATTTGCCAGAGGAGGCAAATAGAGCTTCTAACATAAGGGAAGGGAAGGAGAGCCAGCCTTGGGCCACACATCATCACAACTCCAGTATTTTTTTTAATTCTATCAAGTGTAGAACAATACTTTGTAGAGATTACCTTGTCAGTAAATATATATTGAATTGAATCTGAAGGTGGCTTATGCATTTGTGCCATAAAAACCTGTGGGATTTTTTCTGGGTCATTAAGTCATGGCATGCTGACTTCAGGCTGTATCATATGAACTTCCTAGTCTGGAGCTTGTGCTAAAAATGATCAGACTTTGGATTTCATCTAGGGACTTGTTCTGTTTCATCCAACTCCAGGCGAGCTTTTCAATTTGCAAATTAAAGACCCATATTAATAGTCTAGACAGCTGGGCCCAACTACTCACTGCTGTGCAGATGAGCTTTATGGCTTCTGTAGACTTAGCCATAATTACTCCTAATGGCTGCAACTTATAGCCCAATTCTTGGGTTTTCTCTTTCATGAATTTCCTGCTAGGGAAAATACAATTCTCAAATCACATGTCTTTGAGGTTCAGGTGTAACAAATATGTCTCACTGCAAACTGAAAGGAATATGTTGGCCCCATCATATTCCATAACATCATTGCATTCAATGATGGAAATATTAATGAGGGACAAACTGGATGTGGGAGCCCCATGCTGTTCACAGCATCTCTGAATTAGGCAGTGAAGTTAAAGTCAATTAGACAATGTATGACCAAATGCCAGCTCTCTGGAGAATTTGTATCATCATTCACTGACTAATTAGAGTGTAGGGTATACCCTGAGCTTGTGAAATATTCAACCTATAAATGGAGAAGTCTTTAATATAAGAATTGGGGAGTTTGATCTTGGAGACAAAATAATCATTCTCATTGTTAGAAGGAAGCTTAGCCTCCACTGCCACTGACCCAAACCAAAATCTCCAAATGCATCCACTTCCCAGTGCTTGCCATGCTTGGAAGACGGCTCTGCTACCTCCCTAGGGAGCCCATTATATCTGGGGCAGCTCCAACTATTAGGTTTCTTTTTCATGAAGGACAATATCCCTTTTTGCATCTTCCACTGGCCCTTCCTGACTTTACCCTCAGAATCAAGTAGGACCATTCTAATTCATCTTGGGTTAAGCCCTTTAAGTATCTGAAGAAAGCCCAGATTTCTCTTCTATACATTAAACATTTCTATTTCCTTGAAGCAATCTTATTAGAAAATTAAGAAAGTCCTTCATCATATAGGTTGCCCTCTTCTTGACATTCTCTAGATTAGGGATAAACTTTCTAAAATATGGTGGCCAGACCTAAACACGTTATTCTAGCTACAATCTGACCACAGTAGAACAGAGATTGTCTACCTAGTCTGTGTTCTTTTTCAAATAATATCTCTTCATCATGCTACAGGGATCTCTAATCATGTGAAATACTGAAGCACAGGGATGTAGAAGTAAAAAAAATGCCTACTTAGGGTAGAAGCCGGTGGGATGCTGTTGATAATGGTTTACCAAGCAGCTTACTAAAATCACATGACAAACTTTTAAGCTTAGTCTGCATTATAATTTTTTCTTAAATCTAGAAATCAATAAAATAATAATTTAAGCCCTGATCTGTAGCCTTTGTTGATTTTTTATGTTTAAATGCTCACCTTTAAAATATTACAATAGGCTCTCCCTCACTGGGCAGCACAGCCCTCCTACTTACTAAGGATTACATAGGTGATAGAAAGAGAAGAAACACTTACACAGGGTGATGGTATTTTCATGCAAAATGACCTTAGGCTTATGCATTTCCAATCCCTCACTTTGTAGATGGGGAAACTGAAGGTCAGAATGAGGAAGATTAGCAAGGTAGTGATAACTCCCAGGGCTCCTGATTCCAACTTCTGTGCTCTTCTCTCTGAAGCACATTGGCATTTGGCCCTGCAAACTGAGAAACTCAATGTGAGAAGGAACTGATCCAACCCATATCCATTCTACAAGACTCCTGACAAATGTTCACCCAGGTTCTCTTTGAAGAACTCAGATAATGAGGAACTGTTTTTTTTTTTTTTTAATCCAATCCTTTTTAAAGTTCTGTTTGTTATGAAGTGTTTGCTTCCACTGAGACAGAATCTGCCTCAAAATTCTCTTTCAGGTTCTCTCTCAGGTGTTGGGAATCACAATTATGAGTATTTGTTTAGAATTATAATCTATTTCCTTTCTTTCCATCTTTTTATCTATAATCTAATTTATATAGAACTTTACCATTTACCAAATATTTAGCAGCATCTCACTGAGGTTCACAACAAAGATAAGTATCCCCACTTCATAGATGAGGAAGCTAGAGCTGAGGGCTTAATTGATTAGCCTAGGGTCACATAGCAAGTCAACACTAGATTACTTATTTGGTGCTGGTTAAGGTTTGCTTGACTTCAGCACCAACGACCTAGCCACTGTGACATATTGCCTTCATTGTTCAGAAATGCTCTGACATGTTCTTGGTAATGAAGACACACCTGGTCTGCATATAATATTTAGAAAATATACTTCTTGAATCTGATATTTGAAAAGAAATATTCACCTCTCCCCTTTTTGGAGCACTCTCTATATTCTCAGAACAAATGAATGTCCAAAGAACTTAGAAATGGAGAATAACTCCTCCCAACAAAAAAAATGTTACTCCTGTGCACACCATCAATATGCCCACCTGAGCCAACCCTGTGTTAGGCCCTCATCGGCATAAACTCCTTTCTGTCAAGAGATGCTCTGTGAGGCATTGCTCTGAAGACAATATTTACCCATTTACCTTATTAAAAGAAGGAATCTATTTAGGTGATTGCTAAGTCAAAATTAGACTTGTTATGGTTTCCTGAAGAGGGCAGAATCAGGAGCACTGGGTACATATGTTTAGACCTGATATAAAGAAAAAACAAGAGAAAACAATACTAAAATTATGAACAATTTAGTATAATCAACAAGCAGATATAGATAGCCTTGGTTTCTCCCCCAGTGGGGCTCTTCCAGAAAAGGTTCAATGATCACTGATTGGGCATCTTGTGGAATTCTTGTTCAGCTGCAAGGAGAATTGCACGACCTCTAAGGCTCCTCTCAAAAAGGTAACTCTGTTATTCTTTTAGGGATATTTTATAAAACCCTGACTCATCCTATATTCCTACCTCCCCCACCCTGTCCCTCTTCATTTGGTCTTTTCCTACCCTTCCAATGCTCTCTGCCTTCTAAAGTCTCAAATTAAGACCTCCTCATAAACTGTGAACCATCTCTAATCAGATAGAATCTGAAAGTCCCATCTTTCAGTCAGATTACCTCAACCACTCTTATATAATCTCATAATCACTTAAATATTTAAGTGATCATTTATTAGTTATCAACTAAAATGCTAAACATTCATTGGACCTATCTTTTATTTTCTTTGCAGGTACATGTTTTCACCTCTGGCTATAGTCATTTCCAAATAGTGTTCTCCCAAATTTTGGCACCTTTATAAAAATAGTAAAGGTATCTGGTGACATCTAAACTAACCTCCTATTTTGTTTGGCATATACATTGCACAACAGAATCCAGTTCTGAGTCACAATAATGCCTTTTCTAGGCACCAAAAAGGAGATGGAAAGTGAGAGAGCTGGCTGATCACCTGGGGGTGGAAGACCCTGCTGAGAACAGAAACACATATTATACCTGTTTCCATCGCTCTGAAATCTGGAGTGTGGATGAGTTACTGTGCTATACTATTAACTGAAGTCCCTGCTTTCAGTCTCTCCCCCCTCTAATTCATCCTACACTTAGCTTGAAAAGTGATTTTCCCAAAGCCTTAGTCTGATCCTGTCACCCATTTTCAATGGCTTCCACTAGCTTGTCCCCATTAGCTCTAGATTAAAGAAAAACTTCCTAGCATAGAAATACCTTCATAATTGGACTAAAACCTAAATTTCGAGGCTTAGAGTACTGTGCTCTCACTCTCACATGTGCATACTTATGCTATAGAGATGCATGCATATAGATAAATAGCTAATACTTATATAGCTCTTTTAAGATTTGTAAAAGTTGTATATATAAGTGGAGCTTATTTTTCTTTTGAAAGTAAGATGAAAAAGAAAGTTGGAGTTGGCAAGAGGTGGCAAATATCCTGAGGCCCGTGCCTTTGCCCAAGATACATCTTTACTCATTTATCATTGAACAGTTCTCTTCTCTTGGCTGCCATTTCTGATGGGTAAGAACCAGGCTTAGAAGGGCTGACTCCTAAGGTCTATTCCAGGTCTAATCCTCAAGACTTGATTGTTAAAAGCATCTCCCTCTTTGAGAGACAACAGAGTATAAAGGACAGAGAAGATATTACATGGGACACCCATGTGCCCCTGCTCCAAGGCATTAAGTCACAAATTTGGTGGCAGGGGGGGATCTGGTGCAGAAATGTATTCTTAACTCTGGGGAATTTTAAATCTCACATTCATAAGCTGGTGTTGCAACTGACTCCTTTTAAGGGACTCAGGCCCTCCAAAAGAGTACAGCACATACTAGACAACCCAGTAAATTTCACCCTTTGGTGGAGACTTCCTACATGGAAATGGAAAAGGGTCACCCAAAATAATTTGAATCAAATAATTAATTCCCAGTCATTGAGACCAAAACTGATTGAGCACCAAAGAGCATTTCCATTCCATTCATAAAAGGACATAAAGAGCCAAAGCAATATTTGACTTTATATGTGCATATACACAGATAAACAAACTCAAATAAAAAAATTAAGTGTTCATTAGCATATAATAATGACAGACATTTGTTACATTTAATTTAACTTCATTTTTAAAAATACTGCATATAATTTTAATAGGAAATGTTCAATGGCACATTAGTCCTTCTGAACAGTCATGGCATACTCGTGCCTATTGTCAACACATGTAGTGACTTGGAGCCTTCTCCTAGAAAGGTTCAATGATATGTAAAGGAAAGACACTTTTCCCAACTTAGAACAGGAATAGATATTGTTTCAGGTCTGCTCATATGAACTTGAAGAATTATACAAGTGGATGTTGAGTCAAAACTAAGTATTCTTTCCAAAATCCAATTTTGATTTGATTTGAAACTTATGCTCCTTCCTGAATGGATAAGTTGAGTGAAGAATACATGAATTAAACATCTGAGGAGGGCAAAGGAGTGTGGCACTCACCACCCAGGCCAACATGTAGCCCATCAATATGGGCCTATATTCTTTGATTCTTAGTAGTTGTTCTTTTTTGTTGCTAGCAAAGAGGTATAATACCAGGATTTCTGAGATATGAAAATTCAAGAAAGTGAAACTTCAGAGGTTCAGGAGCTAGACCATGAGAGATTATACAAAAAGTCAGGCCCAGTGAGGTCCTGATCAATCTGCTTGACTCTCCCAAAATGGTGGATTTAAGGCAGCCAAAAGGGAAAAACAGGGCCTCCTTCACTGGCTCTCCTGCATTCAGAACTACATATTCTTTGGCAACTGTTTTGAGATTGAGCCCAACCTCTCTAGAGGTGATATAAGAGAACAATCACTGCCAGGCATTGAGGTGGGGGGCAGTTTTGTAACTTCTGTTCTTGCTTGATCTTCTCAGAAAATACTGTTTTGTAAATTTTAGTTGACAGTAATTGGTAAAATTATACTTAATCACTACTAGTTAATATTGGAGAGAACACACTGGATTTGGGGGCTCAAATTAATGGCATTAGAAGAATTACTTACTATCACCTAGGAATACACTTACACCCTGAACATGAGGTATAGCATCCCTCTGGAGACTCACTTGTGAATGTGAAAAGGATATGGGGAATGTAATTAACTTATTAGTGGGAGGATGATTTAAGAAAAGGACTCTGGTAGTTAATAAAGTGTATACAATCTTAAACTTAGCACACAATAGTATCTGCTAATGTGATGATATTTAGTTCAAAAGTACCATTTATTCAATTATCTATGAATGCCTTAATGGAGAGACAGAAGTTTTTGACATGTTTTCGATCCCATTAATAACCTTAAGTATGTTACAATTTTGAAACAGTAGTCTACTGGAAGAAGATTGATAATTCACCTATTCATTAAAGTGAAGTTTGTGCTGTATTTTTTAAATAAACTCTTACTTAAATTATACTTTAAGATTCCTTTATCAAATAACAATTTTATGCTCCCTTTAGACACACATGAGAAGTCTTTCCGAATTATGATACTTAGGGACAATTTGAAAAGTGGCATAGAGAGAAATGAGGGACAGGCTCCATTATTTCCTAACTGACTTTAATCTTTCTGACAGACTGCTGGCTGTCATTTTGCAAATGTCTTTTGGAAGAAACCCTGTTGTGCAGAAGAGGCTATTTGCTTCTAATGAATCACTCCCATAACTTATCAGTTAAATTAATATATGTATATATATATATATATATATGAATTTAGACTCAACTTCTGAGCCACAAAGAAAATCCTAGAAGTGTTATTGGTGAATTCTTTTTTTTTTTTAATAATTGAGTGATACAGTGAATAGATTACCATCCCTGGAGTCAGGAGGACCTGAGTTCAAATCTGGCCCCAGACACAATACAAAAACTAGCCATGTGACCTTGAGCAAGTCACTTAACCCCAACTGCCTTCCAAAAAGTAAAAAATAATAAATAATAATAACAATAATAATAATAATAGTAATAATAATAATTGAGTGATAATGGATCATATCATATGCATAGCTGAATTGGGCCCAAATGATCAGTGATGACCCCCAAGTCTGTTATAGTTGTGAAATAAATATATATTTGGAATTAAACTAACTTGCAGTAGAAGAATTATTTGGTGGCATGAGGACCCAGAGAGAAAAGGAAAGAAAATACAACCACCGGGGTAGGGGAAGGTCCCTTACTATGTGTCCCATGCTTTTTGTACTTCTCTGGGGTCACCAAATATAATTACTTTTGAAGTAGCTGAGTCACTGTTATTGTGCAAGCAGATTTCTATTGTTGATTTAGAGAACAGAATTGATGCTATTAACCTACTTTACACAATCCTTAGAGTCCCTAAATCCCTTCCAGTATCTCATAGCTCAGATTGTGGCATGTGGAAGGGCCTAATTAATGAGTGTGGTTGAATAATTGGCTCTCACTTATTGCAAGCACCTAACAGGACATGGAAGCAAGCCCTCTACAAAAGGGTAATTACATACACACACAAGTGAAGAAGAGGCAGGTCTCCCACTCACTGTTTCTTGGATATTTGTCTAAAGTAATGGCTACCTCAGCCTAAAGTCCATCAGCAATGGACACCTAAAATTTTTGGTTGCATTGTCATTTATTGAGTAGATTAACAGTATGAAGCCATTTGCCCTCCAAGATGATCTTGAATAAAATCCTTCACAAAGTCAATATCTTTAACAAGAGGCTGTATAGTACAGTAGAGAGCACCTGGCTTAATGTCAACAGAGAATTTAGTTTCAATCCTATGTCTAGCAAGCATTAGCCATGTGACTATAACTGATCTGCTTAACCTTTGTGATCACTGAGATCAAACCCAGTCTTGGGCACTTTTAGCTGTGGGATTCTGGCTAAGTCACCTAAACTCAGTCTGAGTTTTTTTTTTCTCCATAAAAACATTGCTAAAGTAACTTGTTGGATTTTTCCCCCCTTTTAAGGAAAAATTAGATAACATATGCAAAGCATTTTATAACCCTTAAGCTGTTGCTATGTGTTAACTATGCTTGTAATTTCTTTATCTGCAACATGAGTGCATGATATTGTAGCTCTTACCTCAGAGGGCTGTTAGGAAGCATGAAAAATTAGATAATGTACATAAAGCATTTTGTGCACGTTAAAACACTATTCAAAATCCAGTCATCGTTAATATAGCTCTATACAAACTTCACACCATATGTCTGGAAATATTAATTGAACATTTTTGTTATGGGTTTCCTGTGCAGATTTCATCAGTGAACTACCTCCATTATATTGCTGCATTCTTATTTTTAAATCAATTCTGTAATACCTTTGTAAGTGATGTAAAAGAAAATTAACTTTCAACCAACCATCACTGGTTTTAACATTTGGTCTCATGCTTGGTAATCACAAAGGTCACTCTATTGTAAATATTATTTTAAAGGGTTTCTTTACTTGCTTTCCTGCTTGAAGGTATGTCTGGACACATAGATACAGATGAAGAAAGAGGGAGATAGAGACAGACAGTCACAGAGTCAGAGAGACAGAGATAAAGAGACACAAAGAGAAGAGGCAGGGAGTGACAGAGAGAGGGAAAGAGAGAAAGAGAGAACAGAAAAAGAAAGAGAGAGAAAGAGAGATAGAGAGACAGAGAAGAGACAGAGACATATGAGAGAGAGAGAGAGAGAGAGAGAGAGAGAGAGAGAGAGAGAGATTCTGTAAGAAAATTCCTCTATGAGGGAAGGACAGTAAGTTTTTAAATATGTCTATTATGCTTCACTTACAAATATAGTTATTTATGTAGCTAAGTTTGCTACTTATATAACATTGTATATTTCACAAATAAATTTGAAATTACTCATAGAGTTGGCTTTTTCTTGCATGTCTGTGTCACGTGTATTTAGCTCATTTTTCTATACTAGTATAAAAGCCCTCAGAGGGCAGAGTCTGTGTCATGTCAGTCTCATGCTTTTTGTAATTCACACACGCTGAATAGTACAGTGTCATATGTATGTTGAATATGCATGTCTTATATATTTTGAACAGTACAGTATCATTCATATATATATATATACACATACATATACATGCATATACATATATATCTAGAAATACATCTCTCTCCATATGTATGTATAGAAGCCTAATATATTTTGCTCATTGACTACCTGAGATATTTTTTTCATACAGAAGCAGGAACCTGTTTCTACCTGATGGGTATGCAAACTATGAAATTTCATATATGGAATTAGAAGAGTGGATGAGAGAGAGAAAGAGAGAGAGAGAGAGAGAGAGAGAGAGAGAGAGAGGTATTTCTAATTGACCATGCTTGACTTAGGTTAATTTGGTCTTTCAGGTTCAAGCCTAGAACTAAATACAACATTTGTGGAACATGCAACAATCTCAAAACATTCACTTAGCCATACAAAGGGAAGGATATTCAGCAAGAACACAGCATTAATTCAGCAAGTTTTAGTTTTCCTATATTCATTTGGCGTACTAGTCAGAAGCCTAAGGGAGGAACCAATAATTTCTGTTGCTGCCCTGGTTAGATAGACAATGGATAGATAGATAGATAGATATCCCTTATGTATATGTATGTGTATATTTAAAGACACAATGAAGTTACCTACCTCAATTGTATAATCTTTGAGCACCAACTAAGTCTTTTCTTTAAAATTTCCTGTATCAAATTCTCTTCCTCCTTCTACTTCCTCCCTTACCCATTGAGAAAGCAAGCAATACAATACCTATTATATGTATGAAGTCACACAAAACATTTTCTTCATTAGCCATGCATGGGGGAAAAATAAAAACCAAGAAAAATGAAGAATGTTTTTATAAAAAGCTTCCATCTGCACTCAGAGTTCATCAGTTCTCCCCCTAGAAGTGCTTATGATTTTTCATTGATTACTTTGGAGTTGTTATAGATTTCCATACTGAATTGACTCCGTATGTTATTCCTTCCTCAAGCTAATTCAGAGGAGAGTAAGGTTCACTCATTTCCTATCACCTCCACCTATTCCCGTCCTCTGTAAGTTTTTTTTTACCTCTTTTATGTGAGAAAATTTATACAATTTTATCTTCACCTTTCTCCTTCTCCTAGTACATTCCTCTCACACCACTTAATTTTATTTTTTTAGATACCTTCCCTTCATATTCAACTCCCCCTGTGCCCTCTGTATGTGTGTGTATGTGTGTGTGTATTGTTTTCCCTCCAACTACCCTAATACTTAGTAAGGTTTCATGAGTTAAAAATACCATCTTTCCATGTAGTAATATAAACAGTTCAACTTTGATAAGTCCCTCATGATTTCTCTTTTATGCTTACCTTTCCATTTTTCTCTTGAGTCTTGTTTTTCAAAGTCAATTTTTCTCTTTAGCTCTGCTTTTTTTCCCTCAAGAATGCTTAAAATTTCTGTATATAATTCAATGTCCATTTTTCCCCTGAAGAATTATTTCAGTTTTGCCGGGTAGTGATTCTTGGTTTTACTCCTATCTCCTTTGACCCCCAAATATCATATTCCAAACCCTCTGATCCTTTAATGAAGAAACTCTGAAATCTTGTGTTATCCTGATTGTGTTTTCACAGTACTTGAATTGTTGCTTATGATATTTTCTCCTTGACCTGGGAACTCTGGAATTTGATTACAATATTATGAACAGTTTTCATTTTGAAATCTTTGAGGAGGTAGTTGGTGGATTCTTTCTATTTCTATTACATCCACTGGTTCTAGAATATCAAGGCAGTTTTCTTTGATAATTTCTTGAAAGATGATGTCTCGGTTCTTTTTTTTTTTTTTTTTTGTTATCATGGCTTTCAAATAGTCCAATGGAATTTAAATTATTTCTCCTGGATCTATTTTCCATGTCAGTTGTTTTTTATTCTTTTTTCCAATGAGATATTTCACATTGCCTTCTATTTTTTCATTCTTTTAGTTTTGTTTTTATAATTTCTTGATTTCTCATAGAATCATTAGCTTCCATTTTTTCCATTCTAATTTCTAAGAAATTATTTTCTTCAGTGGGTTTTTGGACCTCCTTTTCCATTTGGGCAGTTCTGTGTTAGAAAGCATTCTTCTACTCATTGCCTTTTTGGACCCCTTTTACAATTTGACCTAATCTATTTGTTAAGGTGTTATTTTCTTTGGTTCTTTTTTGAGTCTCCTTTAGCAGGTTGTTAACTCATTTTTCATTATTTTGTTGCATCACTCTCATTTCTCTTCCCAATTTTTTCTCTACTACTCTTACTTGATTTTCAAAATCTTTTTTGAGCTCTTCCATGACATGGGATTAATTCATATTTTTCTTGGAATCTTTGGATATAGGAGCTTTGACTTTTTTTGTCTTCTTCTGAGTGTATGTTTTGATCTTCCTTTTTACCAATTTTCTATATCTGAATTTTTTCCTCTCATTTGCTCATTTTCCCAGTTGATTACTTGACTTTTCATCTCTATTATGAAAATTTGTTTCATCTCCAAAATTTGTTTCACTAAAGCTTTTGTTGTTTCTGCTGCTCTAGAATTTGTTTGGAGTAATTTTTGCACAAATTTTGAGAGGTTTAGAGAAGAGCTCAAGCAAGTACTCACCTTTACTTCACCATCTAGGCTCCTCCCCCAAGTATTAATTTCTTTTTCTTTTTGCTTTTTTTGGAGGACAATTGGGGTTGAGTGACTTGCCCAAAGTCACATGGCTAGTAAGTATGTTGAGTGTGTGAGGCCAGATTTGAACTCAGGTCCTCCTGACTCCAGGGCTGGTGCTCAATTAGCTGTGCCACTTAGCTGCCCTGCAAGTATTATTTTCTTTAAAAGGTACAGATGGCATTGCTATATGACAAATTGAAGGAAATATCAGAGGGAAAACACTAAAATTAAGGCCTGTGAAAGGCTTCTTCCAGAAATTGAAATTGTACCTGAGACTTAAAGGAAGTCAAGAAAAAAAGAGGTGGAGATGAGAAAGAAGAATGCTCTCAGCATGTAACACAGACAAGAAACAGTCTTCATCTGGAGATGGTGTGTCTTGAGTGAGCAACATGAATGAAGCCAGTGTCACTGCCTCACAGACTGCCTGGAGGGCAATAAGGGGATAGAAGACTAGAAAATAGAAAGAAAGTCAGAGAATTTTATATTTGATCCTGAAGGCAATAGGGAACCAGTGATGTCTATTGAACATGGGTATGGTATGGCCAAATCTGTATTTTAGGAAGCTCAATCTGATACCTGAGTGATGGATAGGTTAGAATGACAAAAGATTGAAGGCATGGAGGCTAACTAATAGCTTATTAAGTCCTGAACAGCATGGCTATACTGCCAAAGGAAGAAAGAAAGTATATATGAAGCATATCATTGCAAAGGGCAAAATTTCAGAATAGAAAATACCAGATGATCAACAAAGAAACTAATTGAGATTATCAATAGCTTTGGTAAAAGAGCAGGCCACCAAATCATCTCATAAAAACAAAGCAATAGCATGCATGCATAGTAATAACAAAATCCAGGATGAAAGAAAAGGAAGTCTCATTCAAAATCACTCGAGGTTGCACAAAATATTTGGGAGTGAGTCTCCCAAAGCACACTCAAGGCCAAAGTAATGTTCTGATCTAGCACTCACACAGAGCTTTTAGGGTGGCAGATAGCTCTACATGGGTTAATCTCAGTTGATGCTCACAGTAACAGTGGTGGGGTAGTTAATTCTAATCTAAACATATAAATGCTCTCAGCCTCAGTTTCCTCATCTATATAATGAGATTATCAAATGAAATCCTATTTGTGAAGTACTTATCAAGTACCTGGTAAACAGTAGGTGCCAAGAAAGAGCTTTTCCCTCAAACTCCCTCTCTTCCCATGTAAGGCAGGTAGGTGGTATCATAGTACACAGAGTGCCATATCAGAAATGCCAAATCTGAAGATTTATCTTTCTAAATTCAAACTGACCTCAGACACTTACTAGCTGTATGACCCTGTACAAGTCACTTCACCCTGTTTACCTGAGTTACTCATCTGTAAAATGAGCTGGAGAACGAAAGGGCAAACCACTCCAGTATCTTCACCAAGACAAGCCCAAACAGGCTCACAAAGGGTTGGATACAGATAAAATACTTCATGAGGACAACAGCTTCTTGATGTTAATCCCTGTAACATCTAGCTGTGCCTATGTGTAAGGGGTATGGGATTTAAAGATCTTCCATGCCCCATTGGACGTTCTGACATAGAAGGAAGGGGAGGGGCAAAAGGAAGCTGAAGCAAAGCTAGAGTTAAGGTGGGGACTGGTGGAGGCAGCAGCAGCAGCAGCAGCAGCAGCAGCCAAGGTAGAGGTGGAGGCGCAAACCCCTTTTTGAGCCAGCCAGAATTTCTGCTAAGGACTCTTGTTGGGGACTGCCAGGGACCAGAACTGCGGGGGGCTGGAGCTGGTGGGAGCACGCTCCCTGAACGCTAAGCAGTGGCTGTGAGTGGGCAGAGAAGGCCCTTTGCCTGAGGCAGCCTGCTCTGCTCCGAAGGCTTGACAATGTGGCGGTTTACCACCCGAACTACATGGGCCCATTTCATAACTACTCCGTGGCTTTGACTTTCTGGTTTGGGGATTCAATTACTTGGTGCTTTAATAAATGTCCTAGCTTTATCCTCCATATAGAAAGCCTGGTATATTTTGTGATTAATAACTACATAAGCCTATTTATAATTGCCACAGGCATGGTGAATATTGCATTCTTAATATACGATGTAGTTGCAATTATAAAATATTCCTTAATTATAGACTAATTGACCTAGCTGATAATCAGAGTTCATGGCTGGATTTCCAATATAATATAATGATTAACCTAGTTAAATTAACTTACAATTTTAGGGTTACACTAACCAAACTAACATGGGAAAGTTCTATTCAGCTCATCGAGATAGAATATGATTAAACAAAGACTTTCCAGCTGCTTTCTGGGTGAGGAGTGAGCTAACAGTCTCAGTAGGAGATCAGGGGAGAATTCTAAGATTAAGTACTCTTTAGAATTAGAGAATACTAAGACTGAAAGAGGCCTTGCCTTTCCCAGAAATTCAAATTGCTAAAAGACTGGGTCAAGACAAAAGGTGAAAAAGGAAGAACAGTGGGCGTGCAGAGGAAAAGTAGGCAGTACCATTAGCTTTGACAAGTCATTTTTAAACCTGGGACTGATTCCATGGGTCACTCCACTTTTGGCTTCTCAGGAATTCTCAGATGTGCACTAATGATTTGAGGTCACTCATTCTTAGTGCCAAGGTTGTTCACGCAGGAATCATTGCCGGAAGGCTTCATTCAAGTGAGTTCTTCCTGGCAGAGGCCCATTGGGATCACCATCCAAGACCTAGATTTGAAATCCTGGAATCGTTTTGCTCTGATAAGGGTCACATTTTTAGAAACTATTTAAATCTAATCCAACTCAACCAGCATATATTAAGTCTGTACTATGTTCAAATTGTTTTTTTTGACAGTTGTGGTGTGTGTGTGTGTGTGTGTTTCAATGTTGTCTGTTTATAAAAAGCTTACAGTCTACTGAGGGAGCAAAAGAATGCAGGTAAGTATATACGTGATGATGTGAGGAAGAGGAGATGGGAAGTACTAAGAAGCAAAGGAATGAGGGAAGGCTCCCAGGCAGAGGAGCAATGAAATGAGATTTAAAAGACACTATTCTCCATGTTCTGTGAAATTCTTAGGCCTTGGCTTGGCACAGTAGGAGAAAAGGTTCACCAATGAGGGCTCTGGAAAACACTGTGTGACAATGCCCCAAAAGTGTGACTGATGCTCCAGGAGAGAAGAGGCTTTGTTCTGTTTCCTATCTGTCATTCCACACCTTGATCTATTAAAGTGCTGTTTATGAAAACTGCTGTTCACCCCTCCAAGCTATTCAAATAAGCAGTTGGAGATTCTAAGAGTTGCTTTGCCTGGATCCTGTGTATTGTTTTGAGACTTGATGACATGATAATGCAGTTATTTTTAATAGAGAAATCCTGCAAGTGTGGAATATCATCATTATAAGTATGTAATTCTCTCATAAGGATTCAGTAAGAATATCTGTATTGTGTTTTCCACTGCTGTTTGCAGACAAATTCAGAATTTCCTCCACTTGACTTTGGCAATGTTTTCTCTCTTGTGCATATATAGCCATTCTTTTTAATACTCCCTGGAACCAAGAAACATTTATTAACATGCTACTATGTGTTGGGTGCTTTGTTACATTATAGGTGTACAAAGATTAAAAGAATAGAGTCCCTGAAATTTAGGAGTTTCTCAGGATCAAAGATTTTGAGTCAGAGATTGACCTCAGAGGTGGAGTTCAACCCAATTCTTTTATAGATGGGGAAACTGAAGCCTGGAGAGATTAATTGTGTAATATAGCTAATAGATATCTGAGGCAAGGTTTGAACTCAGATCTTGCTGTTTCCAAGTCTAACATTTGATCTGCTATGCCATCCTACCTGCTTGAATTTGGTTTCAGAAGACAACATGGAGACATGCATATATACAAAAGATACATAGAAAAAACAGCATAATTTCTAGAGAAAAATTAAACAGAATAAAAAACTAAGGATTTTTGAGATCAACAAAATACCTGTCTAAAAGGTAGCACTTAAATCCATTAAGTATTTACTTTGGACCTACCATTTGCAAAGGGACACTTCCATAGTATGCACAAGGCCTGGAGGCAGGAATATTCATCTTCCTAAGTTTGAATTTGGCCTCAGGTATTTGATAGCTGTGTTTACCTAGGCAAGTCACCTAACCTTATTTGCCCCAGTTCCTCATCTGTAAAATGAACTGGAGAAGTAAATGGAAAGCCACTCTAGTATCATGGCCAAAAAATGTCTGAATGGGTCACAAAGAGTAAGACTTGACTTGAAATGATGGAGAAACAGCAACATGCCAGGCACTGTATTCTTAGTGGGGAAATAAATCCCCAAACCAGTCCCTGCTCTAAAGGTGTTCACAGCCTAGGGAGAGACCACAACCAAAGAACTAGGTACAGACAAAATATACAGAAGAGGATAAATTACAGATTATCCAGAGAGGGAAGGCAGAAAAACATTTCCATTGACTGGATTCTTTTCAAAGTCGGGGTGTTAGCTGGGGCTCAGGGGAAGCCAAAGTATATCAGAGATGAAGATGAGGCAGGGTAGATTTCTAGGAATCAGGAGGGACAGCCAGTGTAAGAGGCACAGATGGGATTCTATATGTGAGGAACAGGAAGAAGGACAATTGAATTAAACCCTGATGTTCAAGGAGGGAATAAGTGTAATGTGTGCAAAGCAGGGATGGAATTAGCTTGTGAAGAAATTCAAAAAGAGCTTAGATTTACTCTAAAAGGTCAAGGTGAGGCATTGGGATTTCTAGAAAGAGAGAAGGAGGGACATGGCTTGGCCTGCAGTTTAGGGAAATGATTTTGGCAGCAGAGTGGAGGGAGGATTGGAAAGGCAAGAGACCACTAGGAATCTCTTGAAATAGGAAAGAGAGATAAGAAGAATCTAAATTAAGCAGGCAACCATGTGAGAGGAGGAAAAAAATGTATATGAGAGATGGCAAGGGGGTGGAATCTGGCTGTGTGGCTGAGTGACAGTGCAGACTTAAGGATTACACTCACAGTTGTGAACATGAGAGAATGGCTGTGCCCTCAACAGAGACAGGGAAGATGGCCATGACTTCAGATACTAGACACATGAGTGATCATATATTACATTGCTAATTGATACCACTCACCCTACTTTAATGAATAAATGTTCGCTAAATAGTACTTACACATTTCTACTTCTTTTTGTAATTAAAATATATTATACCCATCAGCCAGGTTTCCAGGAATTCTTTTAATTTTAAATTCTCTTTCTTAGATTTCCCCAATATAGTAGATTTTCATTACTTTATATGATTTTCTTTCAGCAGGGTTCAGCTTAGAGGAAATTTCCTCTGAGATGTCTTATTATCAGATCCTGAGGAGTGTGGGGTTATCAGGAGAACCAGGCCTTCTGATGTGAGGATCCACGAGCCCTTTGAAGGATTGCTTAGGAACCTTTGGTGTCCATCTGTCACCCAATTCTCACCTGTGCCTGCAAGCATATGCACAACCCATATCCTGGTGAGACTGTCTCAACAGATGGGCCAGACTAGGTTGAGGATAACCAATGAACCTCAAACCCATTGGTGAGTCTACCCTCAAACTAGTGAAGACTTCCCCCCATGGAATGTAGTAGATGAGAACAATTTTTTCCAATGACCATGAAAGCAGCTGAAACCGGCATTATAGAGTGTTTACATCTTGGTCAGGTTCTGTGAAGGTAACCCACACATTATGGGCCATTGCTAGTCATCTTGACTTTTGTCTTGCAACAGCACCTTAATGGCTCTTTTAAAAGAGTGTGTGAGATAGATAACTTTGTGTAACTCTGCCCCCCTTAAATCCAATTCAGATTCAATTCAATTCATCCCCCATCATCCACTATTTTGCCCCAACATCATGATGTCATTGGTCATCTTCAAAAAAGGAGAAACAACAACAACCTCATCCCACTCCTGCCCTAATGGGTCATAAAGCATTATAGAGTCATCAAGTTAAAGATGGTAGGGCTCTTAGACATCACTGATGCCAGCTCTGCCTGAAGTCATAGGCAGTTACTTGGCAGGCTGCCATTTGTACCCAGATACTCGAATTTTAAATCAAGTGATATTTATACTGTTGACTGTATCTTCTTGAAATAATACTGTACTGATTTACTATGTACACAGGATTATATATTTAGAATTGGAAGGGACCTTGCAAGTCATCCAGGGCAAATTCTTCATTTTATACAGGCCTGGAAAAATGCAGTGACTTCCTCAAGGTCACAGAGGTTGTGACTAACAGATTTTGAGAATTCTAAGGGACCTTAGAAGCAATCTAGTCAAATTCCAACATGGATTTCAAATCCATTCCTTTGTACACTATAAAATGTCCAAATGTTCATTCAGGTTATGCTTGAGGAACTTCGGGGAGGTGGTACCCATCATACTTGAGATAAGCCATTCCATTTTTGGATCACTCTAATGTTTAAGAAATTTGTCTTGGCATCAAACCTAAAGTGGTCTCTTTGAAATGTTCACTTATTACTCCTGGTTTTCTTTGCCAAGTGTTCCTTTTCTCACATGATTCACACCCAATTTCCTTAACCCAAGGCCCTTAACCATCCTAGTTGTATTTCTCAGGACATTTTCTGTCTTTTCAATTTTTTAAAGAGTGGGGTCCATAAAATGATACAACACTTCGAACAAAAGCAAATCATAGTAGGTTAACCACAGCATAGCCCCATTTCTGCAAGCAATAACCTTTATAATTTAACCAAAGTTTCCATTAGCTTTTGATTCCACAATATTGAAATTGTTTCTTCCTGGCTGCTTGGAGTATTTTCTCCTTGATCTGGGGATTCTGGAACCTGGCTATAATATTCCTGGGAGTTTTCTTTTGGGGATCTTTTTCAGGAGGTGATGTGTGGATTCTTTCAACCTCTATTTTGCCCTCTGGATCTAAAACATCAGGGCAATTTTCCTTGAGAATTTCTTTAAGGATAATTTCTAGGTTCTTTCTTTGATCATGGCTTTCAGGTAGTCCAATAATTTTTTAAATTATCTCTCTTGGATCTATTTTCCAGGTCAGTGGTTTTTCCCATGAGATATTTCACATTGCCTTCTATTCGTTCATTTGTTTGGATCTGTTTAATAGTATCTTGATTTCTCATAAAGTCACTAGCTTCCATTTGCTCCAGTCTTACTCTGAAGGAATGAATCTCCTCAGTGATCTTTTGAGATTCTTTTTCCATCTGGCAAATTCGACTTTTTAAGGCATTCTTCTCCTCATTGCCTTTCTGAGCCTCTTTTGCCATTTGAGTTAGTCTATTTTTTAAGGTGTTATTTTCCTCAGTCAGGCTGTTGACTGTCATTTCATACTTTTCTTGTATCTTTTTCATTTCTCTTCCCAAATTTTCCCCCACTTCTCTTATCTGCTTCTTAAGGTCCTCTATGGCCTGTAGCCAGCTTGTATTTTCATTTGGGGCTTTTGGTGCAGGAGTTCTGACCTCACAGTCCTCCCCCATGCTTTGAGCCTCTTTGCCCCTAAAATAGGAGTCCAATGTTGAACTTTTCTGTTTATTTTGTTTCATTTGCCTAGGCATATTGCCACTTAATTACTTGATTTTGAGGCTTGTTGCCACAGTAGGACTCTGCTACCAGACAGGGGAGCTTCCACCTAAACGTGGGGTCTTCACAACTTCCGCCAGTTGGGTGGCCTCTGTAAAGCCTCCACCCACTCTGGCAAGTTGGATACCCACCCCAAACTTCCCCCACCCAGACCACAATCCAGATCCAGGCAGTTTAAAGCAAAATCGATTAACCCCCAGACTGATTGCTGAATCTTCCTACAATTCGCAGACCAGGAGCTAGAGCCACTACTGAAGCTGCAAAATGGCTTCCGTGCAGCTGTTTCTTCAGCAGCTTTTTGCCCCCAGGGGAGGAAACCCTGTGTTCCCCAAATACTGGTCCCAAAGTCCATAGGGCACTAACCTCTCACTTTGTCCTAGGCATATCTGTGCTGATAATTCTGGAATCGCCACAATTGCTGATGTTCTGGGGTTCCACCAGCCAGCTGATGGTCTGGCCACCCTGGGGCTAAAACCGCGGACCTGGGCTCGGCTCTGCAGGCTGCGCTGTCGGTTCCCAGCGTGCTGTGCTGCCTGCTCTCAGAGCGCTATGCTGGCTGCTCCCTGCAGGGCTGCTGGGCTGTCCTCAGCAGGAGGTTAGCTTCTCTGTGCTGTTCTGTGGGTGCTGTGGCTCCAGAAGTTGTTCAGAGCTCCCTTTCACATTGTTTGAAATTTGTGTGTCCATTAGCTTTTGTAGAAGATGGGTTCAACACAAAAGAAATAACCATTCCAATAAAGTGGCAAAAGGCTAGGTCTTGATACCTACAAAAGGTCCAAAATTAATCTTCGTGATTATTTAATGTGAAGAAGTCCTTGACATATCCCCTGAATGAATTTGTAATCAATCCACCTATAGTCATTAAACTAAGTGTATAAACATTATGGTCAATTTAGATGTCTTTGAAAGCCAATAGGTGAACAGTAAGGATGTTGCAAAATATGTCTATTTTTATTGGTTAAGTCACTTGGTGACATCCCGTGTTACTTGACTGAGATCAATTACCTAGTTGGAATCAAGCAAGTTTTTGAGAAAGAATCACTGGCAGTGTGGGGGGGGGGGGGATACCCTCTTTTGCTCCCCTCTTCAACAAAGAAGTTCATTGTGAATTTTAGCAGGACAAAATATATATACTTTCTGATCAATATCCTGTCAGTTTCCTCAGGACAGAAATAACTGATGGCAGTGTGTGTGATGAGCTAAGGAAACACTGGACATGATGGGAAAGGTAGATTCAAGTCTCTATGTAAAAAAGCCCAGAAGATAAGTTGAACCATCTTACTGGGAAAATCTTCCAGCCTTTTGCAAATGAACTTCCAGGAGCAGGTGAGCTATCCCTTTGCCATATTAACATGCTGTCTAATAATCAGTCTACTTTCCATTAGCTACTGAATATATTGCTGGCAGAATGTGCCACAGATTTGGAAGGATTCTTTGGTGATGTTGGTTGTAAGAGGAGTGATGTACCAATTATATTCTGTAGAAAATACCCATTTCTTAACCTGATTAATCTGGAAAATTAATTGATAGTAACTGATAATTATGGGGGAAACATATCAGCAGTGGCTTGTGAGCTATCACATTAGAAAGATAACTACTGAACTCCCTCAAGATCTCCTAGAAGTCTGAGAGGAGACAGAGTAGCTGATCTTCTGCTGGCACATGTGGATTATTAGCCAAGAGAATAGGAGCCACTTTTTTTTTAATCTTCCATGCCACCCGAGTGCCTCATCTTGAGTTGGCAGTCCACTGTATTCCTTGGTGCTTTCCAGAATGCTGATCTCTCTACTTCTTTCCTATGTTATACTTGCAGAGTTGATTGTTTATATTCAAGTGCAATACTTTTTATTTCTCCCTACAGAATTTCACCTCCTTAGATTTAACCCAATTCTCAATCTGTCAAGATCCTTTTGGGTCCCAACTCTGTAGTCTGCTATGCTACAAGTTTTCCTTCCCAGTTTTGAGTCATCTGCAAGCTTGATGAATATTCCATCTCTCCATTTGTCAAAGTTATTGATAAAAATGTTAAGCAGCACAAGGCCAAGCAAAGATCTCTGGCATATTTCACTAGACACCTTCTGTCATATTAACAATGAGCCAATTTTCCCTGACAATGAACTCTCTGTTCTAGTCTAAAAATAAGACTTTAAAGTCACCAGGTCTAGTTGGCTTTGGTTTTTGTATGTCCATTACCAACCACAATGCCTAGTATAGCATAGGTATAGAATATGTTCCTTTAGAAAATAGCAAGCCTTCATTTATTAAGAGTCTACTATGTGTAAATAACAATAGGTGATATTTGCATAGTGTTCTTAAGTTTGCTGGGCTTTCTTTAGACATTAGTTTATTAAATCTGAATAACAAACATTATAAAGTGGGTAAATGTGGTAATGAAGAATAAGAGATTTTGAGTGATATATACAGGGTCACATAAGTAATATAAATGTCAGAGGCTGGTTTTGAACACAGGTCTTAGCTCCATGTCAAGCTCTCCATCCAAGAAATCTCAATGGAATGGAGTTGATGTGAATTTAATTGGGTTCTATAATGCCATAAAATGGGATTAAGGGTGATTGTGGGGACCTGTCTGTCTAGCATCACAAGGACATAGAGGTAGTAACTCTGGGATGGATGGAAAGGGGAAGTTGTAGAATGATGAAATCTCAGAGAGGAAGGAAATAACTGAGGTCAGCTGTGACCAAGACCTTCAGAAGCATCCATGTTTCAACTTTCCTGGTAAATGCTCATTTAATTTTTGCTTAAAGACCCCTAAGACCCTCTCATTTTTCTTTTTTACAGTCTTTCCCATATTACAGTTCAGAAATTTGATTACTTTGAAGCTTAGTCATAGGATTCTGTACTTAGCTGTATCAAACCTCATCTGATTAGAATAGGCCCCAAGTTCTCTCTCTGAGTTTTTGTGGATCCCAACTCTCACTTATACCATGTTTACTCACACTTCCCATTCCCACCCCAGATCTTTGTCTTGTACAAACTAAATCATGTCACTCATGCTTTATCCAAGTCATGAATAAGAACAAGAAAAAGTAGAGGGCCAATCACAGATCCTATGGATCCTCCATTAGAGACTTCCAGTTCATATAGAAGAATTAAAGACTCCTCACTTGACCTTATTCTTATTATACACAACAATACCAGCATCCAACCCATAGCTCTTTATTTTTTATGTGAGTAAGACTTTGCCAAATATTTGGCTAAAATTAGGTAAACTATGGGAACAGTTTTTCTTTTCCCCTTACCTACCAATCAAATATTCTTGTCCAGAAAGTATGCATGTATATGTGTATGAAATACTTGACTTAACTGAATATGAAATAAGGATCCTAAGTAACCCTATCTCAGAAATCTAAATTAAATAAGGGATAAAGGAGCTGGCAAAGACAAAATCAAATAAGACTAAAACAAAAGCCTGGGTCAGAGAGAAGCAGAAGTGAATTGTAACCAAATTTTGAAGAGCAGTTGATGTCTAGACAACCCAAACTCTTCTAATGGTAATGAAAGGAAGCATACTACTAAATTAGTTTCTTATACATCAAAGGGAGTATTGATACCTATATCAAGGTAGGAAGAAGTAGATCAAAATAACAAGAGACAGATATGGCCAATGAATATTGATTCAAAAATTAAAATAAAATCTTTTCAAAAGCCATATACATATATATATATATTTGTATGTATATATGTATATGCATTTATACACACACATACACACACACACATACACACACACATATATGTTCTTTTCACTAGGACCAAGTCAGATTTATACTAGGGATGCATGGGTGATAAATTAGGAGGGGAAATCTTATTATGAAGGAAACCAAACATAATCAAATGAACATATCAAAAGAGGCAATAAGGGTCATTAACAAAGTATATGACATATTTGTGAACCTATAGACTCTTTTGTAGTAAGTTAAGAAGCCAACTGTAACATATTCATAACAATGGAGAAAAATTAGAAAATTTTCCAATAAGTACACATCTATTGCATTCTCTCTCTCTCTCTCTCTCTCTCTCTCTCTCTCTCTCTCTCTCTCTCTCTCTCTATATATATATATATATATATAGATGTATATATATAGATATATGTAGATATATACATCTATATATATATATATATATATATATCCTCTTTCCTACTGTTAAACATTATTCTAGCCATGCTTCCTATAGAAATGACAGCAGAAAGAAATTACCCATACAATCATGGGAGAAGAATTTTTAAAAATAGGAGAAAATGGCTGTATTTATAGATGACAGGATAGCCTATGTAGAAAGTACCAGAGAATAATAAAAGGAATCACTTAAGCTAATAAAAAACTTAAGTAGTTGAGAAAATAATTTGCAATGAGAAATAGCATTTATATTTATGGATTAATAGCAAAAACAGAAGCAAATGATGGAAAAAGAAATCTCATTGAAACAAATGACAATTTCCTAAAATACCTAGTAGTCAATCTAACAAATCACAATCAAGATTTCTATATTATTTTTGTTTTGTTTTGTTTGCTTTTAGGAGGGTGGAAGTTAGGGCAATTGGGGTTCAGTAACTTGCCCAAGGTCACATGGCTAGTTTGTGTGTGTGTGTATGTGTGTGTGTGTGTGTTACGTTTCTGAGGACAGATTTGAACTCAAGTCTTCCTGACTCCAGGGCCAGTGCTCTATTCACTGCACCACCTAGCTGGGCCCTAGATTTCTCTACTAAAACAAAACAAAATACCAAAACATATTTTTAAAGGAGGAGATCTTTATCTTTTTTGGCATCAAGAACAAAGTTAGTATTTTAGAGAAGTCAATGGACCCCTTCTCAAAATATTGTTTTTAAATGCAAAAAAATGAAATACGAAGAATTAGAAAGGAAACCAATTATAATTACAGTCAAATAGTTATCTAATTATCTATCCATCTATCTATCTACCTATCTCTCTCTCTATCTCTCTATGTATCTAACTATCTTAAAAAGCCCACTGACCCCAGGATAAGCACACTTGAGAGAATATCTTTGAAGTATATAATGAGGTATTTGGAGAAAACTTGGGAAAGCCAATAAAAAATGATACAGAATGACTTAAGTAGGATCAAGACAGTGAAACATACAATCACCAGAGCAATGTAAATGGAAGGAACAATAAAATGAGACTGAAGAGGTCATTCTGATTATTAAGCTGTTGGGATCCCAGGGAAGAGAGAAAATATATCCGTCTTTCCTTTCCACCAAGAGGAGTGGAATTGTGTCTGAGCTGTTTCATATACTTTCAGAAATGGTTACAGTGATAGTTGATTTTCCCAATTATTATTTTTTTAATCTTTTCACAGGAGGAGTTTTATAAGCTACAGAAATCATGGAATATTTTTAAATGTTTCTTTTATCCCATAAATTAATAATAAAATAAAATTTATAAAGGCGAAAGGTAAAAGAAAAAAAGTAATGTCAGAGGGACTCAAGATTCATCTACCCTTGCCCACTCTATGGAACTCACCTCTTGTCCCCCATCTAGGACAGCTTTTCTCCTGACCTCTCTCTATTTGGGACTTTACCTCTGCTCATTCTCTTGCAAATTACCAGTGTAATCACCTTCACTGTCATCACGGAAAAATTTCCTGTTACAAAATATCCTGAAGCTAACTGTTAAGTTGAACCAAAATCCTGTAGTGTCAGCAAAAACCTCATGAAACATCAGGAATCAGGAAGTCTATTTTTTTTTTTTTTTTGTAATTAGGGACTACTCCAAATTCTCAGCAGAGTATAGCATCTCCTTGACACCTTCTCCCCCGATCACCAAAAGGTGTGAAAATGGAGTTGCATTCCACAGGTGCTGGACAACATGGAAAAGACAATCTATGAAATATACTTTCTAAGAATGATTTCTAAAGCTCCGGACTAAGCATCACTAGAAAGCTTAAAAAAAATAACCATCTTTCTTTTCATTACTACTCACCTATTACACTTGGCCCCTTTGGTCCTTCACCTGTCCTACTTTGCCTCAAATGAACTGCCCCTTCTCCCAACAGGTCAAACAGTTGACATTACTCCCTTCAAGGCTTAACTCAAGAGCTCAATCCCTTGTGCATGTCTCCTTCACCTGTCCAGCTGAAAACAGTCTTTCTCCTTTTCATATTTCTCATTTGGGGGCTACATTCTGTACTAGTTAGATTCTTATTTTATGTTTATACCTAATTTTCTTGCTGGAACTAGAAAAGAAAGTGGAGACATTGGAAAGAGTCCAAAGAATAATGAAAACGATAATTTAATGAAGTCATCTTTATTGCCTATGAGGAAAGATTGAATAGTAAATTAGGAAAGACTGCATATGGCTATCTGGATGAACAATCAGAGACATGCTATAACTGTCCTGGTCATATTACATCTGGACCACTGTATTAACCACATTTTAGACAGGATAGGTTATTAACAACTCAAGAGTTTCTAGTGAAGGCCTATCAGAATATAAGGAGTAGTTGAAAGAATTGAGGATGTTTACCTTGGAGAAGAGAAGTCTTGAAGCAAACATTATAACCAATTCAAGGAATTTGAAGGACTGTCCTATGGAAGAGAGATTAGAGCTATCCCACTCAACCTCAAGAGGCAGAATTAGGAACAATAAGTGAAGGTCAAAAAAGGCAAATTTCAATTTGATATAAGGAAACAAAAAAATAAAAACCTTTTGCATTTCTATATGGAATAGTAGGATATGTTGTCTCAGAGGTAAGCAGTTCCCCTTAACCTGAAGCCTTCAGTCACTGGCCAGCTAGGTACTTGGTAGGTATATTTTAGAAGCAGGAAATAATTAGATTGCAGTAAGTGACCAGTAAAGATTCTTCCAAATCTAAGATTCTGTAGTTATGCTGATATGTTCATTAGGAGGTCATAGCCTCCATTTAACAATGGTGTAGATTTGCCAAATACAGAAAAAAAAAAAAACATCAATGATCTTCCAAGTTATATTACAGCCATTGATTTAAGTGCTTTTGTAACCCATTAATACAGATTAATTGGGGAATGTTTTTTGATACAAAAATGACTATTTGCTCTTCTGAAGGATTCTGTATTAGGCTCCTATAAATGACAAATTTCCTTGGTACTAGTCAGTGTTGACAGGAGGTTTTATTAGTTGTAGATCTATTGAAGGATAGAGATGTAGCAGCAAGCACTCCAGCATCCCCAGGATGGCTGCCAAAACAGGTTCTTAGATCTGCTTTTCTAAAGGAAAGCAACTCAAAATGGCTTAACAATCTTGTTTTAATCAGTCAAACATTTCATTTACCTAGTGCAGGGGCAAAAGTCAGCACCCTGAACTTCAGAGTATACAGAAAGAAGTTACAAGAAGACAGAGAAACATTTCAAGCAGACAGGCCTCCAATTGTCTGACCATTCTATACATCCATACCTAGTCACAGTTACCAGAAAGGGAAGCATCAACATCTGGGTTTTCAAAGCCATGGGCTCTCAAGCTGCTAAGAGACTTGTCTGGTCAAATCACACAATACTTCTCAAAGTGAGCTCCAAAACAAAGCCTCACATCAGGGTTTTTATAACCTTCTCCTGACTCAAAGAATGTAACAACCCCCTTGACCCACTGCCCAATCACAAAGTATCTCCTGAAAAACAAGCCTCCCCCCACAGGTTCCAGATGCACTTAAGCCTATCAAAGGGCTTAGGGGCAGGGAAGATCTTAAATGAACATTCCTATTACAAGAGAATGTTAATTTTTTTTAAAGCAATTCTTGATAAAATGTTTCACGAATGAAAAATAATCAAAAGTATGAAGAAAACATTGTTCTATTTACAGTCATTTTAAGAATGCACCTGACAGGGAAAAGGTTTTTTTCTCCTATTAACAGTATTATTTTCAGAGATCAGACATCCTCTTTTCTTTGAATCCTCAGAGCCTAGAAAATATAGGTATTTAATAAGTGGCTTTGGAAATGAGTAATTATACACACACACACACATATACACACTTCTGAAATAGAAGGGAGTGTAAGGCATGGACCATCAGGAACTTTTCACCCAAGCTACTAATATGAATGATTAAGAGAGTTCAAGTCTGATGGGAAGGAGGTCATTGGTGGATAGAGCACTGCTCCAGGAATCAGGAAGACCTGAGTTCAAATCCTGCCTCAGACTTTTATTTGTGGTGTGACCTGGAGCAAGTCACTTAACCTCTGCTTGCTTCAGTTTCCTCAACTATAGAATGTGAGTAATAATTTTTGTTGTTTGAATTTTTTAATTGTGGTGGACTTTTTGTGACTTTTGTGGTTTCTTGGCAGAGATACTAGAGTAGTTTGCCACTTCCTTCTCCACCTCATTTTATAGATAAGGAAACTGATATAAACAGGGATGAATGACTTGTCCAGAGTCACACAGTTAATAAATATCTAAGGCCAGAATTGAATTCGTGAAGATAAGTCTTCCTGACTCCAGGCCCAGCACTCTGGGCACTAGGGCACCAGCTAGCTGTCCATGAGGGAATAATAATCACATAGATCAAATAAGATAACATTTATAAAAACACTTACCCTGGCACATAATAGAAAGTAGAATAATGCTCATTCCTTCCCTCTCTCTCTAAAAGCCCCAAGTATATTTGTCTTGTGGGAAAAATACAAATGCAAGAGGGCACTTTGACCTAGCCTTGTCTAATGCAAAGAAAGGAAGAAGACCTGGCATTGCTACTACATGTGTGATCAAGGCAAGACACTTATCCTCTTTGAGTCTCAGTTTCCTATTAATAAAATAAAGAAGTTAGACTTGATGAATGGGTGACTTGGGAAAGTCACATAATTACTTTGAGACTCACCTGCTCACCTGACAGCTCATAATAACATTCAACTCATAGCGTCCATTTGGGAATCAAATGAGGTCATAGATAGAAAGCACTTTAATAACTAAACCCTATGTAAATACAAGCAATTGCTATTGTTGTTTTTATGAATTGGGCTGATTTTTTGAGGTGGGCTCCTGGGAGGTAGCCAATGGGAGTGAATGATTAATGAACCACAAAATTCAATTTTTCTTCTCTAGAAAGGTCCATGCAGATATTAATAGAGACTAGACATGTGATTATTGATCTAGGAAACACTCTGATAAACTGTTGACCAATGTAGGTCAAAAGCTTCTCTGGAACTTGTAGTCTTAGACAGTTGTCTAGAGCATAAAAAAATTAAATGAGCTGACCTGGGTTAAAAGGACTGTATGTATCAAAGGTGGGAGGGGAACCCAGGATTTAACAGCTCCAAGGTCAGCACTCTGTTTATCTAGTACATTATGAATTCTCTTCATGATTCTCAGAGAATGTTCTACAGAAGAGTCTAAACTACAAAAGTTTAAGGACTAATGAGATAATTTAGCTTATGAATATTTTAAATTATTTTTAGTAAAGGATCCAATCAGATGCTTCTATAAGCTAGCATGGATTCCTGTTTAGAAAAAAGTAGGTGTCAAACCTACCAATTATTCTCAACATTCATTGTTTTGTTTTGTTTTTCTTCATTGTCCAAACACTCTGAAACCATTAGTTCCAGGGACTTTCTTGGCAACAGTAACTAAAACCAAACTCCCTAGAGCCAGTTTTTTGGAGGGGTTCCATCACAATTAACAAATCACTAGAAGGCCTGGAGAAAGAATTTACAATTACAATTAGCATAACACAGAGATTTTATTTTCAACAATATCCAGAAAACCAAACAAAAAGGCATCATGCTTTTTTGATTCCCAGAAACTCTCAATTATACAAACATCATCAAACAATTATTGCTTGAACAATTAAAAAATTGCAAAATTTCATGTGTTTGATAATCATCTCACCAAATGGTGACCGCTCCATTTGTGTATTTCACACATCCTGAAATTGATGCTCATGTGGTTCTCCTAGCATAATAGTAACTCTTTTTTTCATAATAGTAGCTTAGATTGTCATTGCTGTCTGCAGTTATGAAGCATTGCCACATATATGATCCCATCAAATGTAGGCAAAGGCAGAACAAATAATATCACTTCCATTTTTTATTGGAAACCAAGGTAGCCAGAGAATGGAAAGGAGCAGAAGAAGGGAAGAACCATTTCTTAATGCCTACTATGTGCCAGGCTCTGTGCTAAGCAATTTACAAATTTTATTTGATTCTCACAATAACCCCAGTAGGTAGGTGCTCTTATTATCCTATTTTACATTTGAGTAACTTGAGACAGACAATTGAGCTGCCCTGGGTCATACTGCTAGTAAATTTCTGTGGTCATACTTGAATTCAGGTCTTCCTAAGTTCACAGATGCATCCACCCAACTATCTAGCAGGTTCTTGGTGCAGTAGTGCATCCAGGCAGTGCAAACACCCTCTCTCTTCTGTTAGTGAGAGAATTAAGGCTCAGAGGACATGTCCTGTGCCTAGAGTCTGCCTCAAGCCCAAGCCTCATGAGTAGCTAGCCCTTTTTATTTCCTTGATACCAAATAAAATAATAAAGACAAATATGATCTATTAGTCCCAATTTCACTAATATTAATATTAATGACTAGTATTGAAATAGCACCCTCATTAAAAAAAAAACAGCTTTCACATGTGTTCTTCACAATAACCCTGTGAGGTAGATGCTATTATTATCTCAATTTTACAGATGAGGAAACAGGCAAAGAGAAGTTAAGTGAGTTGCCCTGGGTCATAGACCTAGTCAATATCTGAAGCAGGATTTTAACTCAGATCTTTCTAAATCCAGGTCTAACACACTATCCACTCTGCCACCTAGCTGCCCACAAGTGACAATCCTAGCTCTTATTTTATTAGAAGGAGAGCGTGACTAAATCACTATTGATTAAAGAAATGTAAATCAGACCAACCCTGAGGTACCACCTCACACCTATCTGATTGGCTAATATGAAAAAAAGGGAAATAATAAACGATGAAACAGTTGTGGGAAAATTGGGACCGTAATTCATTGTTGGTGAATTTTGTACTGATCCAACAAAGCTGGAGAACAATTTGGAGCTGTGCTCAAAGGGTTATAAAAATGTGGCAACCCTTCAATCAATCAATACTACTGCTAGGTCTGTATCCCAAAGAGATGTTTAAAAATGGAAAAGGACTTACATACAAAAAATATTTGTAGCAGCTCTTTTTTGTGGCAAAGAATTGGAAATGGGGGAAGCCCATCAATTGGGGAATGGCTGAACAAGTTGGGGAGCATGAGTGTAATGGAATACTATCATGCTGTAAGAAATGATGAGCAGCTGGATTTTGGAAGAAAAAATACATGGAAAGATTTACATGATATGATGTTCAGTGAAATGAGCAGAACCAGGAGAACATTATACATAGCAATAGCCATGTTGAGTTTGTGATGAACAAGTATTCCTGACTTAGTTCTTAGCAATACCATGATCCAAGACAATTCCAAATGACTCATGATGGAAAATGCTATTTACAACCAGAAAAATAACAATGGGGTTTGAATGCATATTGAAGCAGACTATTTTCTTTCCCTTCTTTTTCTTTATTGTGTTTTTTTTCACTTTTGTTCTAATTCTTCTTTCATAACATGACTAATATGGAGTATGTTTAATATTATTATACATGTATAGACTATGTCAGATGCCTTGCTTTTCTGGCAAGGGGGAAGGGAAGAAGAAAAAATTTGGAACTAAAAATTTTAGAAAAGTAAATGTTGATAACTACTTTACATGTTATTGGGAAAACAATTCGATACTATTAAGTTGGGGAGAGGAGGAGAGCATGAGATAAGGCTGGTACCTTTACATGACTATACATCAAAACCACTTGGTTCCACCTGCTATATGTAGCATGACACAACCTAAGTGAAATTTGTCTTTGGAGCTTGGGTAAGAGTGTGTGGAGAACTGATTTTATAACTCAGTTGCAGAACAGACTGATTTGGAACAGTAGAGATGAGAGCTATGGACCAATCATAAGAGCTTTTGCAGTCACATCTCAGAATCAATGTTTGGGCTTTTCAAAGTCTCTTCCCTGACCACTATGGGCGAGCAGCTTTGGAGCCCTACTACATCTGACTTGGAATATGAAGTGATAGGATATCTCCTTCTAGACTAAATTAAAAACCCATTTTGGGCTGAAAAATAATTTGAGAAAGGGCACCATAAAGGAAGATGGGTTTCTTGTCACACTACCATGATTATACAGCAATCATTAAAGAGTCATTGAAATTCCATAATCAAGCAAAAAATGAAAATCTGTTTCTCTGTGAATAAGAAATTGTTAATAAATTATTTGGGATCTGGTCCCAATCTACTGTTGGTCTTTGTACATTCCTTTGGCTCTATTACATCTTTATCCACTGCTTTCTTTGTGATTTAGCACCAATGTGGATTCCTAACAATGTGTTTAATAACATATAACTATTAATTAAACCAGTTATGAATTTAATAAAACAATATGTACAATTGATTTTATACAGAATGCTATTATATCATTATTCATCTGCTTTAATGGGAGTGAAAGACCAACACATTTGACTAAGATACTAGGAACATCAGTATTAAGAGTAAAAAGAAGGGGGGGGGGGGTGAGCCAAGATGGCGGAGTAGAAACAGCACTTCCAAGGTGCTTGCCCTCACTCCACTTCCAAACAATGTAAAAGGTAGTCTCTGAACAACTTCTGGAGCTCCAGCACCCACAAAATGACACAGAGAAGCTAACCTCCCACTGAGAATAGCCCAGCATGCCTGCAGGGAGTGGCCAGCACAGCACAGTGCAATGCTCTGGGAGCCAAGCACAACGCTCCGGGAGCCAAGCCCAGGCCTGCGTGAGCCGTGGTTTTTGCCGTAGGGCTGCTGGGCCAGCACCCAGATGGCTGGAGAGATGCCAGAACACTAGCAGCTGTGGTGATTCCAGAAATATCAACACAGATACGCCTAGAACAAAATGAGAGGTTAGTGCCCTATGGACTTGGGATCAGTATTTGGGGAACACTTTGGCTTCCTCCCCTGGGAGCAAGAAGCAGCTGAGGAGCTGTGGCACAGACACCATTTTGCAGCTTCAGTGGCAGCTCCAGCTACTGGTCTGCAAACTGTAGGAAGATCCAGCAATTAGTCTGGGGATTAATTGCTCTTGCTTTACCCTGCCTGGATCTGGATTGTGGTCTGGGGGGGAGGTCTGGGTTGGGTATTCAGCTTGCCAGAGCATATGGAAGCTTTACAAAGGCCACCCAACTAATACCTCCAGAAGTTGTGAAGACCTCATATTTCAGACTGAAGCTCCCATGTCTGGTGGCAGGGTCCTACTGTGGCAACAATCCCCAAAATCAAGTAATTAAGTGGCAACATACCTAGGCAAAGGAAACAAAATAAACAGAAAATGCAACATTAGACTCCTATTTTGAGGGCAAAGAGGATTGAAGCATGGAACAGGAGGAAGTCTGTGAGGTCAGAAATCCTGTACCAAAAGCCCCAAATGAAAATATTAGCAGGTTACAGGCCATAGAGGACTTAAAGAAGTATTTTAAAAACCAAATGAGAGAAGTGGAGGAAAAATTGGGAAGATAAATGAGAAGGATGCAGGGAAAAGAATGAAATGAGAGTCAACAGCCTGACTGAGGAAAATAACACTTTAAAAAACAGACTAACCAAAATGGCAAAGGAGGCTCAAAAGGACAATGAGGAGAAGAATGCCTTAAAAAGGAAAATTTGCCAGATGGAAAAAGAATCTCAATAGCTCACTGAGAAGATTCATTCCTTTAGAGTTAGACTGGAGCAAATGGAAGATAGTGACCTTATGAGAAATCAAGATGCTGTTAAACAGATGCAAGCAACTGAAAGAATAGAAGGCAGTGTGAAATATCTCATGGGAAAAACCACTGACTTGGAAAATTGATCCAGGAGAGATAATTTAAAAATGATTGGACTACCTGAAAACCATGATCAAAGAAAGAACCTAGAAATCATCCTTCAAGAAATTCTGAAGGGAAATTGCCCTGATGTTTTAGACCCAGAGGGGGAAATAGAGGTTGAAAGAATCCACAGATCACCTCCTGAAAAAGATCCCCAAAAGAAAACTCCTAGGAATATTATAGCCAGGTTCCAGAATTCCCAGATCAAGGAGAAAAGAATACAAGCAGCCAGGGAAAAAACAATTTCAATATTGTGGAAACACAATCAGAATAGCCCAGGACCTGGCAGCTTCTACACTGAGGGACTGAAGGGCATGGAATATGATATTCCAGATGTCAAAAAAGCTGGGATTAAAACCAAGAATCACCTACCCAGCAGAACTGAGAATTTTGTTTTCGGTGAAAATATGGTCATTCAGTGGAATAGAGGACTTTCAAGCATTCTTGAGGAAAAAAACAGAGTTGAATAGAATATCTGACATCCAGACACAAGAAGCAAGAGATGCTTGAGAAGGTAAATAGGGAAAAGAAATCAAAAGGAACTTATCAAAGTTGAACTATTTACATTCCTACATGGAAAAACAATAATTGTGAGTGAAGAAACCTCCCTCATTATGAAAATAATTGAAGAAGGGTATATGGGCATATGAATACATATGTGAATGTATATATATATATATATATATATATGTGTGTGTGTGTGTGTGTGTGTGTGTGTGTGTGTGTGTTTACAGGTATACATGGATAGAGGGCACAGTTTGAATTTGGTGGGAAGGGATGATACTTTAGGGGTGAAGTTAAGAGGTGAGAGAGGAAAGTGGAAAGAGTGGATGGGGAGAGACAGGGTATGGTAAACAATCTCATGTAGAAGAGGCAAGGAGAAGTAGTTGCAGGGGAGAGGAAGAACAGGAAGGCAAAAAGGCAAAACCATATTCTCATTGAATTTGGCTCAGGGAGAAAATCACATACATACTAAATGGGATACCTCACCCTGCAGGAGAGTAGGGGGAAGGGGGATGAGAGGGGAGACGATGGAGGGGAGGGCATTTTGGGGTAGGGCAGGTTGCAAATACCCACTTTCAAAGAGGGACAGGATCAAATTAGGGAATGGACCAGGTCGGGGGTGGGATGGGTGGGAGGGAAATATAAGCAGTCTTTTACAATATATCTACTATGATAATGTTTTGCATAATGTTTTGCACAGCTATACATTTACAACACATACTAAATTTCTTATCTTCCCAGAGGGAGTGGGTGACAAGGGAGGAATGGCATGGATCTGAAATTCAAAGTTTTAAAATTAAATGTTTCTAATGTATATGAATACTATTATTAATACTCTTTTGCATGTAATTGGGAGATAAGATGTGCAGGCATCAGGGCACGAAGATTCACCTTGCTCTAATGGAAAATTCAAAGGGGGTATGGGAGAAGATATGTGAGAGAGCAGGACGGTGGAAGCGATATCTTGTGGGACTGCTAATCTGGGAGGGTGGGTAGGGGAAAAATGGGGCAAATAATTGTAACTCAAAATCTGGTGGAAATGAATGATGTAAAACAGGAGTTAATAAAGCATTTCTTTAAAAAAGAAGAAGAAAGGACAAACAGCAAGTCTGGTGTTTCTTTGATTCATTCAGTTCTTTGGAAGAAGGGAATGAATACAACTTTAATAGTTGTCAATAGAGACCATGCCCAAATTTAAATTTTAAACAGGTAAAAAAGTATGGAATCCTGTGTCTGAACTTTTCCTTTGACTTACTTGTCATGTACTTTACCGGTTTCTTTATCAGCAAATTACGCAAAATTCCTGTCCTGCAGAGGTATTGGAAAGTCAAACAGGATAATAATCTGGATCATTCTTGAGTCTATGTCATTTTAGTAGTAAGGAAGAAGTTCAGCTGATTCCCATTGATTCTTTCAGGGCTAAAGGGTAACTTTTAGGGTATTGATTCTACAAGAATTACCATTATTGCATTGGCAAGTACTTTTCTATAATAAAGGACCATACCATGTGCACATGCTAAAATTAAAAAATAAAAAATAAAGGAAAGGTAGAAAAATGGATAGGGTTTGGGAAAAAGCTAAGGAGTTCAGCTTTGAATACAATAAACTGTAGACATCTACAAGGTATATAGCCTGAGATGTCCATTTATCAGTTGGAGATATGAGACTGGAAGTCAAGAAAGAGGTTAGGGCTAGACAATTAAATCTTAAAATAATTTGAGTAAAAATAATCTTTGAATCGAAAGTGAATCACAAAGTGAAACAGTATAGAGGGAAAAGAGAAGAGAGCCTGAGACAGCATGAGGAATATTCACAGTTATTGAGTATGACTTAGACTTAGGGCTAGCAAAGGAGACTTTGGAAGAGAACAAGGAAAGCACATTTTCACTCAAAAATAAAAATGGGAGGAAAAGAGTATCAAGGAGAAGGTGGAAAATCTCAATGACTACAGAGAGGTCACAGAGAATAAGGAAGATGGAAAGGTCATTGGATTTGGCAGATAATAGATCATAGGTAACTTTGGTGAGAGCTTCTTCCAGAGGAGGGATATAGTTCTTGAGCTGGACATATTCTGTTTCCCCCCTTGTTTTGCTGCTAGAGTGTAACAGAGACTTAAAATTTATTTATTATAGCATTTTGCAATAAGGGTATTCACCCAGAAAGAAACATCACACCTAGCAGAAAAAAAGCAGCCAGTTATTAGAGCCAGCTCGGAGGAGTGCCAACCATGGACTCATGGGAGAATAAGAGTCATGGAAGTTGGGAGTCTAACTACACAGAGGAGCAGGTCCTTGGAGCCCAGTAGAGGACTTTCACTTGGGGTTTCAGGGAAGCATTGTTAAGCAGCATAGAAAGAAAAACATTATCAAGTTGTGTAGCACCAGATGCATACTTTGGCTTAGCCACATGTGTTCCTTATTCATGGCTTAGAACAAGTGTACTCCATGGGCCTACCTTCCCACTGACAATATGAATTTGTGGGAGAGGGAACCCCAAGGTTGTGTGGGTATATTTTGTATCTACAATTCTTAGTAGATTAACAAGCTAATAAATGCTTTTGCTTCGAGTTAATTTTATCTGTCGAGTGTTAAGTATAAAAGGTGGAGGAGTTTTCAAAGTGGGGACACAGAGCACCTTTGAACCCAAGATAGCAGTTGCCCTCTGGAGGAACCAATCCTAGAGGTGGGGTGCAAGTTGAGGAGTGATATCTTTGGGAGGAGGCACAAAAGTGTGGTGCCAACTTTAAAATATACAAATAGCAACTCTTTTATCATTATAACACATAAAGGATAGCCTTAATTTCTTCAAGTGTCTTAAGCTGATTTAAAAGGTATTTCAAGCAAAACTAACAATAGGAGAGATTGACAACTCAGACAATTCTACTCAGGACACATTAACAGAAGTCAGTAGATTTAGTCACCTATACACACATGTACATACATTTCTTTTTTGTTTAGAGTTTTTTAAAAAGTCAACTGAAAATATCTATTTGTATAAAGTAAAGAGATCTTGCCTTCAGGCAGATTTTTCTGCAAACTTTCTCAGCTTTTCCTAGATTGTTCTTTTAGCTGAAATATATAACTTTAAAATACTTGGGGATTATCTGTTATCCACACCCTTGGGAGACACAGACTGCAATCAAATATTTATTTTTCTTCCTAATCTCATACCCTGCCAGAAACTAATAAAGCTCTCCTGAAGTCCATTCAGTATTCCAGCTTCTTGCTGGGACATCTCTTCCTTCATGTACACATCTGTCACTAACTCTCAATAATGTGCACATAGGTTTTTCCATGGTGTCTGGGGAGGATATGATAGATAATCTTGACTATATACAGTCTTAGAGTTCTCTATTTAGCCAGTCATTTTTTCCACTGGTCATCATATCTTCTCTTAATCACCTCCCAGGTGCAGACCTCTTTTCCAGCCAGTGGGTGGGATGCTAACAGAATTCTCTTCCAATTTCTCTAGAAGGCACTCCTATTTTTCCAATGCCCCAGGTTTATAACTTCAGCATTATCCTGGACTTCTCCTTCTTCCTCACCCTAAAAAAAACAGCTAACATTTCCCTTGGCCATTTTCTGTCCTTCCACTTACCACTTGATTACCTAACACCATAATTGGGAGGAGCTAAGACACTGGTTAGAAACTATCAGACCTACCTCCCACACCCACTCCTTTCTATCTCTTATTATTATGCTTAAGGCATAATAATCAAATCAGCATTATCGATGTCTCTTGAAAGTAGGACTCCATGGACAGTCCTGTTCTTTTGCTCATGTCTTTGTGAACACCTAGATTGTAATTCCCCTCTCCTACAATTCCCCTATATGCCTAGTGTAGTACATCCCTTTAAGAATGAATAGGTGGCAGAAACTCTTTTGCTTTTTTTGTATGTCTCTAGCCTTTATCATAGATTTTGGCACATAGTAAGATCTTAACAAATGTTTCTCATCAAGTATCCATTTATCCATTCACTCATTAATTCATTTATATTCCTTCCCTTTGTATTGATTTTGAGGATAGCAAAACCTATTCATGCATTATTTGATTTGTACTTGCCCAGTGAGGCAGATGTTTTTATTCTGTGACAGGATTTTTCAGGACAGGTCAAGGTCTAGAAAAAAAATAAAGGCTTGAATTCTTATTCACCATCATCAGAGAGTTCAAAGTACAAAGTACAAACTCTGAGTCCACTAGAAATGTTGTAATGGGTGCCAATTTATTCCCAACAGCATCTTCAGAGAGAAAAGCCACCCAGGAGATAGAACCCTACAACTGGGGCAGCTTTAATGAACACCTAGGGAAGTGATGTTAATTTCCAGATAAAGCACATTGAAAATAGCACTTCATCAATATGGATAAAGGTGTCTTACAATCTTCCTATGCTATAATTCAGGTAAGCAGGTGTGTGTGTGTGTGGGGGGTCACCTGCATATATGCATGCCATTAAAATATGTATACTGTAGAGGTAACTGGAGTCTCTACTGCTTATAGACTATTTAAAAGAAAGCACAATGGACCAAGACCTGGCCTTGGAGTTAGGAAGACCAGGTTCAATTTCTGCCAATGACGCATATTAGCTGTGTGACCCTGGACCAGACACTGAACCTCTCAGTGCTCCCAAAAGACTCTCAAAGACTATGCATTGAAAGAGATTTGTCAGGTTGGATTGTCAGAAGGAATTTCCAAGAGGAAATTTGTACAATCTAGCCCTCATTGTTGTGATTTCCTCCCTTCTTAACTTTTCCTATTGGCCTCCACCCTATATCCCAGTTCTTACAAGAGCAGTCTCAAACCTCCCATCATGCTCTAAGTCCTACTTATTCTCTCATTTACAACTTACCCTTTCCTCACACCATTCTTTTCTATTTGATTTGCCTGTATTTCATATGTTTACTTCTAGTCTGAGGCAAGATGTTTGAGCTGTTTCACTTTTTTGTTTTCATATCTAATGACTCTAAAGTGTCACGTAGTATACACTTCACAAATGCTTGTGAAATGAATCATCACAATCATCTTCAATAGAATTTTCCTAATGGCAGTAAACTCCATCCATGAAATTACAAGTCAGGATCTGTCACTCCTAGCCTCACTAAAAAAAGGAAAGAAAAAAATCAGTGCAGGATGATTGTACTCTACTGCCTGGGAAAAATAGTGACACATACAAACATATTCATTGAACGTACAGCAGAAACAGATATGCATTTGGACTGAACTTTGCTCTACTTGAACCCACTGATTAAAACACTTCAAATGTTTCTCAACAAGACATAGGCATACCTAATTAACCTTGATTCATATCTATTAACTAGCAAAAATCACCCCACAGTTCTTACTGTCATAACATAGTTAATAGAGACTGAAATAATTGGACAGTTGAAGCCACAATTTACAGATCCCTTAAAAGAACCCAAATCAAAGTCTTAATACTGAAGCAATTAAGAAAGTGATCAGAGAAAAGACAGCCATACTTTTCTAGAAGCCTTGATAAAGTTCACATAGTACAAGTGAGGAAAAGATAGGGTGAGGATGGAAAGGGATATAGTTATTTCAAAGACATCTGCCCTTGTGATTCCCATTCCAGTAGCATTTGCCTTGGGACCATCTTATCCAGGAAGATCTGGTCTGGCTGACTGAGTCATTCTGACCATATATACAAAGGGCATCAATAGAAATTCAGGGATGTTTTTTAAAGCCTAGGAAACAAATCAAGGTTGGGGGAGGTCCAGTGACTTTACCATGCCCACTCCCACCACCCAAGACTCTTCTTTGGAACCAAGAAATCTTCTAATGTCAAGGTTTTCATTCACACTAGTCATGATTCATTTGGAGCCCCCCTAGAATTATTCCATGTGGATGTGTTAGGGGGTACATTTCTGACATACATCACCTGAGTGGATGCTTTTGTTTATATACAGTAAAAATAGTAAAATTACAGGTTGGGATGGTGAAACAGATATAGCAACCTCAACCACATTAGGAGGAGGAGAAAGGGGGATGTACTTTGTCCTGTCGTTATTTATCTTCATATAGGTGTGACATAGTGTGTGGGGACGAAGGCTCAGGAAAACAGCTATGCAAATTTAAAGTACTGCATAAGTTTTGTTCCTAATATCTAGATCTATTAAAAAGTAAAAACAGTTTGTTCTCAGGAAGCAGTGAGTTCTCTCTCATTGAAAGAGCATGAGGTGAAGGCTCGATGACAATGACTCCAGCATGTGTTAGATTTCTTTTATTTTTTTTCCAAATGCTTTATTAACTTCTGGTTTACATCATTCATTTCCGCCAGATTTTGAGTTACAATATTTTCCCCACTTTCCCTTACCCACCACCCCAGAATAGCAGTCCCACAGGATATCCCCTGATCCAATCTGCTCTCTCCCGTATCTTCTCCCATACCCCCTTCGATTTTTCAATTAGGGCAAGGTCACTCTCTGTGCCCCAATGCCTGCACATCTTATCTCCCAATTACATGCAAAAGAGTATTAATAATAGTATTTATATATATTTGAAACATTTAATTTTAAAACTTTGAATTCCAGATCCATTCCCTTTTTCTCTTATCACCCACTCCCGCTAGGAAGATAAGCAATTCAGTATATGTTGTACATGTAAAAATGCAAAACATTACCACAGTAGATATATTGTAAAAGACTGACTATATTTCCCTCCCATTCATCCCACCCCCCACCTGGTCCATTCCCTACTTTGATCCTGTCCCTCTTCAAAAGTGCATGCCTCCAAACTCTTCTCCCCCCAGCATGCCCTCCCCTCCATCATCCCCCTTCCCATTGCCCTCCCCCTACTCTCCAGCAGGGTGAGATACACCATTTAGTATGTATGTCATTCTCTCCCTGAACCAAATTCAATGAGAATATGGTTTTGCCTTTTCCCCTTCCTGTTCTTCCCCTCCCCTGCAACTCACTCCCCTTGCCCCTTATACATGAGATAGTTTACCCCACCCTGACTCTCCCCCTCTCCTCTTGCCACAGTCCTCTCTCACCTCTTAAATTCACCCCTTAATTATCATCCCTTCCCACCAAATTCAAACTGTGCCCTCTATCCATGTATACCTGTAAACATATATACACACATTCACATATGTATTCATATGCCCATATACCCTTCTTCAATTATTTTCATACTGAGAAAGGTTTCATCAGGCACAGTTATTTTTTTTCCATGTAGGAATATAAATAGTTCAACTTTGATAAGTTCCTTTTGATTTCTTTTCCCTGTTTACCTTCTCAAGCATCTATTGCTTCTTGTGTCTGAATGTCAAATATTCTATTCAACTCTGTTTTTTTCCTCAAGAATGCTTGAAAGTCCTCTATTCCACTGAATGACCATATTTTCCCCTAAAACAAGATTCTCAGTTCTGCTAGGTAGGTGATTCTTGGTTTTAATCCCAGGTCCTTTGCCCTCCAGAATATCATATTCCATGCCCTTCTTCCCTCAATGTAGAAGCTTCCAGGCCCTTTGCTATTCTGATTGTGTTTCCACAATATTGAAATTGTTTCTTGCTGGCTGCTTGCAGTATTTTCTCCTTGATCTGGGGATTCTGGAACCTGGCTATAATATTCCTGGGAGTTTTCTTTTTGGGATCTTTTTCAGGAGGCAATCGGTGGATTCTTTCGACCTCTATTTTGCCCTCTGGATCTAAAACATCAGGGCAATTTTCCCTGAGAATTTCTTGAAGGGTGATTTCTAGGTTCTTTCTTTGATCATGGCTTTCAGGTAGTACAATCATTTTTAAATTGTCTCTCCTGGATATATTTTCCAGGTCAGTGGTTTTTCCCATGAGATATTTCACATTGCCTTCTATTCTTTCAATGGCTTGGATCTGTTTAACAGCATCTTGATTTCTCATAAAGTCACTAGCTTCCATTTGCTTTAGTGTAATTCTGAAGGAAAGAGGAGACTTCTTAGTAACCAATGACAAGTACATGGTAGTAGCATGTATGTGTGTGTGTGTGTGTGCGTGCGTGTGTTTGTCTGTGTGTCTGCATGTGTGATAGACAGATATAGACAGACAGAGAGACAGAGACATAGTATGGCATGTTCTTGGCACTTGTCTTGCTCTGTGTTTAAATGGCATTTGCTTTGAATGCACTCCTCCTCTGGAGGAATTGAGAAAGAAGCAGGTCAGTAGAAGATTCCTTTGTCAGGTTTGATGCTGACCTCCCCACAGCAAGTCTCTTAAGGGAAGGGCATTATATTAAGTCAGGCACGTGCTGGGGAGAATGACAAGCACTTCCTGTGACTTTTATTAATGAAGGTTATAAGGTAGCAGATCTTGGAGTTCTTGGGTCTAAGTGAACCCAAGGTTCAGTTAAGACCCTGATGGCATCAGCTGGAAGCAAAAAGCACAAGCCAAAAGAAGTAAAGCTAAGATGTTGGCTGTATATTCTCCCACATTGAAAGTAAACTGAAGCTTGATTCTGAGGTGACAGTGTAATAGAGTAGTCAGAAAATGAACCTGATCTCAGGCTGATGAGGGAGTAGACTCCAGGAAGAAGGAGGGGACAAGTGTCCTCTTGAATGAGCTAGGCAGGCCACCCTTAGAGTGCTGGGTTAAATTCTAGGCTTAGGAAGGAGTTTAGAAAGCTAGAGAATGTGCAGAGTAGTGCCCCAAGGACAGTAAAAGGTCCTGAATTCATGGTGTAAATGCAATGGTTGAAGGAACCAGGGATGTTTCACTTGAAAGTTCAGCTGGGCCACAGAGAAGTGTTTGAGGACTCATTGGGCTTTCCTGGGGAGAGGACTTGCCATTGAACTGTTAGGCCCCAGAGGGAAGAAGAGAATAATGAGAAACAGTTGGGGGTGGAGGCGGAGAGTTACAAAGAAGTAATTGTGGGCTGGATTTTCTAAGGGAAAATTCCTGAACAATTAGAACTAAACAAAAGTAGAATGGATGGGATGGTTTCACTGGTAAAGAGCTCCCCTTCTCTAAAGGTCTTTAATTAATGACAATATAGCCACTGGTCTCTTTGTTCCCTGGTGGAGAGACTTTTCTCCTGGTCCCAGATGGGCTAGATGGCCCCAGAGATTCATTCCAAATCTGCTTCCAAGACAGCTGTGTTGTTAACATGATTAGGCTCCAGTGGGGGTAGGGGGAATATGATTAACATTACTGGGGCACTAATTTAAAGGTCAATGAAATTCAGTACTTGAAGGCCCAGTGATGGCTGAAAGTAGAACACTGATGCTCGGATTGACTTCATTTGGTCTCTCATTCCATATTCAGAAAATTCTTTTTTCCCTCCTTGGAACCTCTCCCAGACCTCTATAGGTACATACCATTATAAAGATTAAATAGCTCTTGTAACCCTGGGTTGTTTTACTTAATTTGCCAGTGTGTTCCCAGGAGAGCCAGCCACAGGATGGCTCACTGCTATTCTGCACCATTAGCTCGGGTAGGATCTGAAATCTTTATTTTATGCTTGCATTCTCAGGACCCTAATCATGCCCACCAGCAGCAGGTCAGGGATGCCTCAGTGCTCACACAAAGGGTGGAGGGGACATGCAGGGTGGACAAAACAGGCCAGATTTCCAGATGCTGACGCAGGCAACAAGGAGAAGGTGACAGAATGAGGGCTGATTGGGGAAGTGTGTGCCTGGTCACATGGGAACAAAATGTAAATGCACTGACATGGGGACCAGTTCAATTATCCAGACATTGCTACTGCCACCTCCTAGACTAGAGATAGAAAGTGAACCCTGGAGGGAGATCCAGGAAATGAGCAAATTTGTCCAAGTAGGAAGAAGTAGGACAAATACATATGACTAGTGGTAGGAGGGAAGTGGGATGCAGGGGGCATTTGCATGCTGGGAAGACGATTAGTATCTAACAGGCTTTGGTATTCCAATGTGCATTAAGCAATGTTTCCATAGAAGAGTCAGAAAGAGGGCCCAGTTTCAGCTTTGTGTAAGGAATGACATTCAGAGTGATATCTTGACATTTAACATTTAATAATCTCATTAAGGTTTGCAGGGCACTGTACATACATTTTCTTTTAATACTTACAACAACTCTTTTCGGGTGGTAGGATTATATTCTTATTGGCCTCATTTTACAGAAGGAAAGTGAAGGCCCAGAAGTCAAGTGATGTATCCAAGGTTGCACAGTTAGTGTCACAGATAGAATTTGAACTCAGGCTCCTTCTGACTTCAGGTCCATTGCATTCTAACACACTGCTCTTACTATATGATGATTATATAGATCAGAGGTTCTCAAACTTTTTGTCCTACTGCCCCCTTTCAAAAAAAATTACTCAGCATCCTCCTGGAATTCTACTTTCTTTAATACTTCAATGTTTTGTGTCTGTGTCTGTGTGTGATTTCAAAAATTATGTAAGATTATATATATGTGTATATATATATATATATATATATATATATATGTAATGTCTCAAATTTAATAATTGATTGTCAATTTGTGTTTTTCCCTGCATTGAAATTTTGATCATACAATATTGCATCATGTGACCTGATAGCACATACTGTAAACAAGTCATTACATTCACATATTCCTGCTGATGTGTGCTGGATTTTCCAACAATGAAACACACTTACCTACCAACACTTGCTTGTTAAGACCTGTCAGTGGACTTGACCACTGATAGGTTATAACTTGAATTTTGTGTATTTATTTGAAAAATAATGTAATAACTACAGTTTTAACTTTGTTATACTACACATGAATGGGTTTTCAAAATTTTTATCTCTTCTTTCCTTATGCTTCCACCACCCACTAATTTGTATTCAGAGCCTTTTGATTGCACTAGAATCTACTAGCACCCTGCCTCCTCCATCATTCCAATGCCCCACCCCCCACCCCCATCACCCAGGGGGGCCCCATCACCCATCTTGGCAACCTGTGTGAAACAAGTATATCTTAAGAGACTACCTTCTTCCACAATGGGGCCATAAAATAAAGTGAAACACCCCCTGCTCTCAATGAGTTTACAATCCCTTGGTAGAGTTAGCAAAATGAGAAAGTGGAAAGAGCTTTAGATTTAAAGTCAGTGAGACCAGGTTCAAATCCTAGTTCTGCTCCATGAATCCTCCATGACCAGGGACAGGGAACACTCTTCCTAGAAGCCAATTTTCTTGTCCATAAAATGATGGAATTGTACTGGATGGTCCCTAAGCTCTGCTCCAGCTCTAGGCATTGAAGAGATCAGGGCATTTGGGGTGGAGGGTTGGGGGAGTCAAGTGAAGAGATTAGGAAGTCTCGATGTAGAACTTTTGATGTGAGCATTGAAATAGCTGAAGGATGCTAAGAGATGGATATGAGGACATGCCAGGTGTGAGGAAGCCAGGGCAAAGAAATAGGAAGTACACCATAGAAGGGGTGAATTGTGGGAAGGCCATGTTGATTGTGCTATAACATGAATGAAGGGAAGTGCTAGAGAGCACAGCTCAAAAAGAAGACTGAGACCAGATTCCTAATTGATTAAAATGTCAAACTAATGAGTTTTAGATTTATCCTAGAAGGAATGGGGAGCCATTGAAATTTTTTGGAAAAGAGGGTGACATAGTAAAATCTGTGCTTTAGGAAAATAAAGATCAGGCTCTTGGCTCACACAGATATTACCTTCTGTTTTTCAGAACTTTGTATACATTTGTTAGCTCGAAATTGAGAAGTTCGAAAGGGACTGCCTCTGAGGACCCTTCCATTTTTGGATTTGGGGCATCATTGGTCCTCACAACTGCCCTGTGAGGCAGGTATTATTGATGTTCTCATTTGATAAGATGAGGAAACTGAGGCAGAAATAGAAGGGAAATAATTTTTCCAAGGTCACATGCTCTGAAGTGACAGTACTATGTGCAACTGGCACAAAACCCTTAGATGAGATGAGACTAGGATATATAGTATTTACCAACAATAAGAGAGAGAAATAAGGCAATAGTTGCTAAATGCTGGAGGATTAATGTGACCCCTCCCCCCCTTTTTGCTAGTATTTGTATAGTACTTTAATGTTTGTAATTTGTTTTACATCCTAATTCAACATCCCTGTGAGGTATTACCATTACTTCCATTTTACAGATGTGGAAACTGAGACACAGAATGGTTGAGTAATTTGTCCAGACTCAAGTAGATAAGTGTGTGAATTAAAGTGGAACTCAGGGTTTCTGACTTCATGCTCCACACTATCTAGTACATTGCCCCCCCCCCCCCAGACTTTCTAAAAATACATAAAACTCCAGAGTCATAGATGTACAGCCCAAAGAGACCTCGGAGCCACCTAGTGTTACTCTAGCTAGTCTAACCATGTCACCAGTAAATTCCAGGGCCACCCTATCACTTCTAGGATTAAATAATAATAACTAATAATACCAATAACTACCCTTCTATAGAGCTTATTATGTGTCAGTTATCATGCTGTAATATTTTTTGAAGCAATTGGGGTCAAGTGACTTGCCCAAGGTCACACAATTAGTAAATCTGTCAAGTGCCTGAAGTTAGATTTGAAATCAGGTCCTCCTGACTCCAGGGTTGGTGCTTTATTCACTATGTCACCTAGCTGCCCCACAATGGTAAATCTTTACATTTATTTTCTCATTTGCTTCTCATAACACCCCTGGGACATAGGTGCTATTATTATCCCCATTTTACAGTCAAGGAAACTGAGGCAGGCAGCAGCTAAGTAACTTGTTCAGAGTGCCTGAGGGTAGATTTGAATATAGGTCTTTCCAACTCCAGGCCTAGAGTTCTATCCACTTCACCACTTAGTGTCTAATAAAAACTAGTAAAAAAAAAATCATATCTGGTAGTAAAGTCTTTCTTAAGTCAATCCATGTGCCTCCACCTCCCATACTTTTCCCGTTTCCTTCTATCATCTTTTCCCTGTTTAATTCAGTGACACTGACCTCCTCTGTTCTAAAACAAGACATTTTAGCTCAGGTCACAACTAAAATCCCATCTTCTATAGGAAATCTTTCCCAAGATCTCAATTCCAGTGCCTTCCCTCTCCTAATTATTTCATATTTGTCTGGAATAGAGCTTTGTTTGAACATATCTGTTTGATTGTTGCCTCCTTTCAGATCGGAAGCTCCTGGAGGGCAGAGATTGTCTTTTGCCTCTTGTGTATTCCCAGCACTTTTCACCCTACCTACCACTTAGTAGGTGCTTAATAAATTCTCATTTACTGACTCATTTTTTCAGGGAGCTAAAGTGATTTGCAAATACTTAGTATCCTTTGCAAAGGCTCACACTCCCCACAGACCACAATGCAGACAAAGATTTCCTTTCACTTTATGGACTGGGGAGGAAGGGGGAGGATCAGAGGAAGAATTTATGAATTTCAGCTTAATTTAAAGGCTTTAAATATTTTAAGGAGACATATCAAATATTTGTTTTTTGCCTTTAGGACTACAAACTTTAGAATGAATTAGGGGAAAAATATAGTTTGCCTCTAATATCACATCCCATCTCCATCCCCCTCACTATTGCCTTTCATAATACTGAAATATTCCCATCTCTCTCCAGTGAAATGTTTCTTTGAACTTAATGATCTTCAACTCAAACCCCTTGGTTCTGTAAGGCTGAATAAGCCCAGAATCCTGAGCCACCAGCAGGGACATAATTCTCTAACAGAGTTTCACCTTTTCCACATGGCCCAATGTCATACATCCAGTCAAGTTAATATTGCCTCTTAATAAACATAGTAGGTAAATTCAATTTCTCAAGAAGAGACCATTTGGGGGCAGAGCCAAGATGGCGGAGTAGAAACAGCACTTCCAAGGCGCTCTGCCCCCAGATTAACTCCAAACCATGTAAAAGGGGACTCTGAACAACTTCTGGAGCCCCAGCATCCATAGAACTGCACAGAGAAGCTAACCTCCTGCTGAGGACAGCCCAGCAGCCCTGCAGGGAATGGCCAACACAGCACTCTGAGAGGAGGCAGCACAGCGCATTGGGAACTGACAGCACAGTGGTCTGGGAGCTCATCCCAGGCCCACATGAGCCGAGGTTTTAGCCCTAGGGCGGCTGGGCCAGCAGCCGGCTGGAGGGACCCCAGAACACCAGAAGCTGTGGCGATTCCAGAATTATCAGCACAGATATGCCTAGAACAAAGTGAGAGGTTAGTGCCCTATTGACTTTGGGACCAGTATTTGGGGAACGTGTGGCTTCCTCCCCTAGGGGCGAAAAGCTGTTGAAGAAACAGTTGCACAGAAGCCATTTTGCAGTGTCAGTGGAGGCTCTAGCTCCTAGTCTGTGAACTATAGGGAGATCCAGCAATCAGTCCTTAATCCAGAAATCATTCTTAAAGAAATTCTCAAGGAAAATTGCCCTGATGTTTTAGACCCAGAGGGTGAAATAGAGGTTGAAAGAATCCACCGATCTCCTCCTGAAAAAGATCCCAAAAAGAAAACTCCTAGGAATATTATAGCCAGGTTCCAGAACTCCCAGACCAAGGAGAAAATACTACAAGCAGTCAGGAAGAAACAATTTTTTTTAAAGCAATTGGGTTTAAGTAACTTGCTCAAGGTTACAGGGCTAGTCATTATTTATGTGTGGGTGCTCATTTTCTGAGGCCAGTTTTGATCCCGGGTCATCCCAACTCTGAGGTCGGCGCTCTTACTCACTGTGCCACCTAGCCGCCCCAGAAACAATTTCAATATTGTAGAAACACAATCAGAATAGCACAGGACCTGGCAGCTTCTACACTGAGGGATCGAAGGGCATGGAATATAATATTCCAGAGGGCAAAAGAGCTGGGATTGAACCCAAGGGTCACCTACCCAGCAAAACTGAGTATCTTGTTTCAGGGGGAAATATTTTCATTCAGTGGAATAGAGGAGTTTCAAGCATTCTTGAGGAAAAAAACAGAGTTGAATAGAAAATTTGACATTCAGACACAAGAAGCAAGAGATGCTTGAGAAGGTAATCAAGGAAAAGGAATCAAAAGGAACTTATCAAAGTTGAACTATTTACATTCCTACATGGTAAAACAATGTCTGTGTCTGATGAAACCTTTCTCATTATGACAATAATTGAAGAAGGGTATATGGGCATATGTTTACAGGTATACATGGATAGAGGGCACAGGTTGAATTTGATGGGAAGGGATGATACTTAAGGGGTGAAGTTAAGAGGTGAGAGAGGAAAGTGGCAAGAAGAGATGGGGAGAGACAGGGTAGGGCAAACTATCTCATGTAGAAGAGGCAAGGGGAAGTAGTTGCAGGGGAGGGGAAGAACAGGAAGGCAAAAAGGCAAAATCATATTCTCATTGAAGTTGGCTCAAGGAGAGAATCACATACATACTAAATGGGATATCTCACCCTGCAGGAGAGTAGGGGAAAGTGGGATGAGAGGGGAGATGATGGAGGGGAGGGCATTCTAGGGGGAGGGGAGGTTGGAAGTACCCACTTTCGAAGAGGGACAGGATCAAAGTAGGTAATGGACCAAGTGGGAGGTGAGATGGGTGGGAGGGAAATATAAGCAGTCTTTTACAATGTATCTACTATGGTAATGTTTTGCATAGCTATACATGTACAACACATACTGAATTGCTTATGTTCTCAGAGGGAGTGGGTGACAAAGGAGGAAGGGAATGGATCTGAAAATCAAAGCTTTAAAATTAAATGTTTCATAAGATGTCCAGGCAGTGGGGCTCAGAGATTCACCTTGTCCTAATGGCATATGGGAGAAGATATGGGAGAGAGCAGATTGGATGAGGGGATATCTAGTGGGACTGCTATTCTGGAGTGGTAGGTAGGGAAAAAATGGGGGAAAATGTAACTCATAATCTGGTGGAAATGAATGATGTAAACCAGAAGTTAATTAAAAATAAATAAATAAATAAATAGAACTTGAAGGAAAAAAAAGAGTCCATTTGTCCTTCATGGTTTCAGGAAATGATTAACCCTTTCCTCTCTTGAAAAAGAACTGATGTTATATTTTCTTTGGTTTTCATAGGGGCATAAAATTAAGTCTGGAAAGAAACACAGAGGTCATCTAGTCCAACTTTTTCATTTAACAGAAGGGGAAACTAAGACCCAACGAGGATATGTGGCTTGCTCAAGGATATGTGGTGTACAATAATCTCGGATCAGTGTCATAGATTTCGAGCTAGAAATTATTCTAGGATTCTACCTACTAGGATATAGGATTCTTGGGAGTAGAGACTATCTCACTTTCTGATTTGTATCCCTAATACTTATCATACTTCCTGACACATGGAACAAATTTTAAAAAGTCTTCCCTCACTCACTCATTTCCTCCCCTTCCTCCCTCCCTCCATTGCTTCCTTCCTTCCTTCCTTATCTATAGAAGTCAAGGGAATACATACACACACACACACACCCACACACACACACACACACACACACACACACATTTTGAAATACCAAAGTACTTTCCATCCTCTTCAAATTAACTTGATTTCCCCATCTGTCAAAGGTTTATTGAATTCTTTAGCTGGTGTCCAATATAATCTGCATTTTTCCCAGTTTTTGGTGAAAATTCCAACTTCAACATGTTTTAAAGAAAAAAAGGCAGGTCCAGATAAAGCAATCTTAAGACAAGCCATTAAAGATTCGCCTTCAACTTGCCACAGGTCTGGCTCATTTATTTTGGAATAAAGTCACTCAACCAGTTTGGAATCAATTCATCTATACACCACTTTCCTCCATTTTGTTCACTAAGACAGAATTAGCAATTTTGTATCATACTCTATTGAAATCCAGAGACATTGTCCACTTCACATTCTGCTAATCTACCAGTTTCATTAAACCGTTAAGTAGACTCCAGAAGGCACATGATACGTGGAAGAACTCAACGTGTAGAGAAGAAGATGAGATCAAATCTCAGGGTTGCTGTTTCCATCTATGGACTGGGAGTCAAGTCATAATCCTCTTGAATTTCAATATATAAATCTTGACATTGAGATAACAATATGTTGCATGTAGTTTAGGACATTTGTCATTGTTTGCTTTTTGAACAAATGGCTTTGAGTGACAAACAGCCATCTAAATATACCGTACTATTAAATAAGGAGAGTTTTTCATGACTTACACCTAGAATAGACTCAGGGGCTAAATTCAGTCCACTGCCTGTTTTTGTACAATTAGCTAATAGATCCTTTTTTTTGAAATTATTATTTTAAAATTATAAAATCCATTTTTAGTTCACGGGCCATATAAAAACAGGTGGTAGGCTAGATTTGGTGTATGGTCCGTAGTTTCCTGACCTGTGGTTTGGACAATTAAAGTTGGAAAGAATTTTCTAACTCAATTATTTTTCCCTTCTCATTTTATAGATGGGCAAACCAAAATTTGAACTGGTAGTACTTGACCAAAACCATATGTCCGATAAATTGTAAAACCAGGACCTCAATACACATCTCACAACACCTGAGCTACAACCATTTATTCTGTCCTAGTCCTGTTTTTGGTGAACCTAGGCTGGCCCTTTGTTATCACCATAACCCCTTTCTAAATCCCCCCAAATCAACTTGTTGATAAACTCATTGACACAGGTTAGGCAGTGCTCAGCATTGTAATTTCTGGAATCCATCTTTTTGATCTATGATATCCCCTAAACATTTATAGAGGAAGTTGCAAAGATATAAAATAACAGAAAAGTGAAAACTGCCTTGAAGAAACAACCATAGACCACCTGATGGCTGAAAGGGCCAATTATTTGGGGAAATTACCATGTCATCAATAGCTTCCAATAGTTTCTTGTGAGGCTTTTTGAATTATTCTCTTTGAAAATGTTCAAAATGATTTTATTTCCAAATCAATTTAAACTATAGAGTTGTAAGGTTCCTAGGATGGAAGTTAAGTAAATATATTCTTAATTTTGGGGAAAATATTTACTATCTCATGGTTAAACCCTGATATAGAAGGGAATTCAGAGGTCACATATAGGTCAAACATCAACTTTGAAGATTCAGGAACGCAGCCAAAGCAAATCTATTAATCTAAAGTGATATAGGTAATAAGCATCAAAACTGTGACTTGAACCAGATACTCTGGCTCTGAAAGAAATGCTCTTCCCATTTTTACTACACCATTTTTTTTTTGCACATTGCATCATGGTTTCTACTGATAATCACTGGATTCCTCTTCCCTTGGAATTGGGAACTGGGGGAATAAGAATCATAGGTACAATTCAAATAAAAAGGCTCAAAATGGGTGTGACCTGAGTTTTATCATCTCTTACTCCTACAGTTCTGCTGCAAGTTTTCTAAGAGCTCTGTAGCAACACATACCCAACATAGTATGAGCTCCCATGAACATTCTTGATAAATCCAATACATGGTAAGCAAATAGTGCCTTTATCCAAATAATTGATTAAGAAAATGTTAAACAGAATAAGACCAGGCACAGATTCAGGAGGTACTCTACTGGAGACCTCCTGCCAAGTACATATCAATCCGAAGGGAAATGTCTGGACCCAGTCATTGAACCCATTCCAAATTTGCTTATATGTACTGTCCTCTAAACCATATTTATCAATTTTCACTATATGCATATCCTGAGAGATTTTACCAAATACTTAGCTAAAATCCTTATCAAATCTCTATATCTTGAAAGCAAATGCAACATGTCTCTCAGATTCAGTGGGTTTCTTCTCTACTCATACCAGTCACTCTCATAGATACACACTGTATACATATATGCATACACACATATGTAATTCAAACATATAGACGTGTGTGTAGTAGACACAGACACAAAAACACACACATACATACACACATACACACACCCCTTTATTATTCTTGAAAAATGCCCAGGGACATATTTGTTTGCTCCTGCAGAGCTGTCAGTACAGGAAAGATGGTGAATCTCTCAATCTAAGTTATAAAGAGCAATGGCTTGTTCAGTTATTGGCTTTAACTGTGAACTTGTACCACTGAGAACAGAGCATGAAATATTATGGTGGGGAAAGGTAGCTAACTTCAATCAATTAATAAATAAACATGAGTTAGAAAAAAGAGAGTTTTGGGGGAATGTGTCATTTCTTACATAGCCTTAGTCATTGAATGGGTATTGCCTCAGCCAAATTGTGACCTGAGAAAGTCCTTCCCTTAAAAAGGCCAAGGTCTCCTACTGACTCTGAGGCCCTCTCCTGTCATTCTGATTTATATTTTGCCAAATAGCTCCAGAGGAGAGAGGGAGGCTGGTAACTTTGAGAAGCCCTGCTTAAGTCAAGACATCATGTTCCTGATGTCATTGGTGCTTCTGGAGAAGGACAAGCAACAACAAACATTTACTATATTACATGTCAGACACTGTGCTAAGCTTTATGGATACAAAGATGGTCAAAAGACAGACCCTGACCCCAAGGAGTTTACAGTCTAATGGGATGAGTTAGATGAGTGTTATAAATTTGATGCTAATTTCTGGGCCCACTGTCTCTGGTGGAGGAGAATTAATAGGGATTTGAAGAGTTTCAATTCAGCTGGGTATTTTAGGCCTAACTTCACCCTTGCTTTGTTCTCCTTATCTGACACATGACCTATGCAAGCTCTTGAGAAAAAACATGTTCCAAAAATTAAATCTCTTCCCAAGCCCCTCCCTCACAAGTTCTCAACTAAAATATCAACCCATTGAAATAAAGATTCAGGTTCCACCAATATGGATTTTGTAGTAATCTAGTCAATTGGTGAAAACCTTGATCTTGGAAACCACAGTGAAAAGAGTATTCCTCTTAGTAACTGCAAGAAACTGGGTAAGGGACTTATCCTTTTCTAAGACTCAATGTCCTCCTTTGTAAAATGAGAATAACCCTTCTACTACTTTACTTAAAGACTGCTGCAGGGAAAGAGTCTCTGTGAATGTCAAGTCTTATAGGATTGGGAGGTCTGGTTGTTACTGCTGTGCCTCAAATCTTTGACTGGCCAGGTCCTGCCCTTGTCCTTGCCCTTGCTGTTGCTATCCTTTAATAGTTGCCTGAATGAAGAAGCCACCCCACTTTCTAAACCTCTGCAATATATCAATGCCACCTGCCCTTTGCATTGGTCACTTTAGATCTCTTTGGAGAATCTCATGCACCACAAAAGATACTGACTGTATCCTTTTGCCTCTGTGGCACAGAGGGTTCCACTCTCTCAGGTCCTGGAATGTGCAATTACTCTCCTCATCCTCCTTGGGTAATAGCCTGTGCCTGACCATCATGTATGTGTGCCCTCAATGCCAAAAGGCAATCCATTATACATTAGTCATTTGGTTGCTCAATAAGCCAATTAGCAAAACTGTAACATTTAGATACATCAACATCTAATTTTACTTGATGTACTTTTCAATTCAGCTAATGAAGATGAAGTGGTCTTGTCACCATTTTTCTATTTCTATTTTCCCTCCACTCTAAATCATTTGGTAGATTCTAGGCTTTGGCTAAGGAGAAGGGAAGTATAGAAAGGCATAGGCTGCTTTTCTCCATATGTTAGAGAAAGGAGGTAATATGAGCATGAAGGACATTCAATCCAGCTTCTTGTTCTTTCTCATCTTTTTTTTAGGAGTTTAGAAAACTTGGATTAAAATCTAAGCTATTCAACCTTTTATGAAGGTGACCTTAGACAAGTCACTGTGCAGATCAAGGTCTCATATTCTTCTGTAAAATGGGAAAGTTAGGCTAATATATTCTATGTACCCTTCCAGCTTTAAATGACAGTTAAATACAATGTATGATCCTTGAGGGAAAGGACAATTTGCATCTCCAAGCACAGCACTGTGAGTCCACAGTATCCAGAAGCCCTCCAATAATCTATGTCAAGATCTTAAGATCTGATCTCTGCTTAATTATAACTGACCCTTGCTGACCTCTTTGATAAGTCACCGTCTAACAATGATCAATATACTCCTTCTTCCTCTTCTTCTTCTTCTTCTTCTTCTTCTTCTTCTTCTTCTTCTTCTTCTTCTTCTTCTTCTTCTTCTTCTTCTTCTCTCTCTCTCTCTCTCTCTCTCTCTCTCTCTCTCTCTCTCTCCCTCTCTCTATCACACACCCAATTTCTACACTAACATTGTAGCATCTTCCTCCAAAGTTTTACCACAGTGTGGCACTTACTTGATACTGTCAAAACTTATGTTGGTGCATCTCTCCAGTCAGATTGGCTAAGATGACAAAACAGGGAAGTGATAAATGCTGGAGAGGATATGGGCAAATTGGAATACTAATGCATTGCTGCTGGAGTTGTGAACTTATCCAACCATTCTGGAGAGCAATCTGGAATTATGCCCATAGGGCTATAAATAATTTCATACCCTTTGACCCAGGAATACCACTTCTAGGTTTATATCCCAAAGAGATCATAGAAGTGGGAGGAAGACCCATATGTACAAAAATATTTATAGCAGCTCTTTCTGTGGTTGCAAAGAATTGGAAAATAAAGGGGTGCCCATCAATTGGGGAATGGCTGAACAAGTTGTGGTATATGCATGTAATGGAATACTATTGTGCTATAAGAAATGAGGTGGAGACGGACTTCATATTTACCTGGAGAGGCTTATAGAAACTGATGCTGAGTGAGAAGAGTAGAACCAGGAGAAATTTTTATACAATCACAGATACAACATATATGTGGTGACCAACTATGACAAACTGGACTCTTCTCAGCAATGCAGTGATATAAGTCAATCGCAAAAGACTCATGATGGAGAGATATGCCTACATCCAGAGAAATAACTAGAAAGAACTGAGTTTGAAGCCTGAGGGAAGCAAATTACTTTATCTTTTTCTTTTCATTGTTTGGTTTTATTTCCTCTTTACCATTTTTCATTCCATATAGTACCATACACCTTTGTAACTTCACTAATGTCTAATGTGAAATTATTTGCAGATCCTATACTGGACTATATGCTGTTGGGGGGGGGGGGGTGAGGGAGGGAAGGGAAATTTGAAACTCAAGGAACTATGGAATTGAATCCTGTAAAATAAACAAATTAATTATAAAATAATCAAACAAACAAATAAATAAAGAAAAAATGAAAGAAAAAAAAAAACTTATGTTGGTGGCAGGCTAGTTCTAATGTGATCTCTGATCAAACTAGAGAAGATGCCAAAATAGCCCAGGGGAGGACTATGACTATTGTCCAAGGACCAGGCTAAATACAAGGAATCTTATCTCCAGTGTTAGCAATAGGATAAGCAAATTCTAAAATCAGTTAGGTAGGGATAGAAATTTCTGTCAATGAAGGTAGGGTCCAAACTGATAAAATTGTAGATATTTGAAGGATTAATTTTCATAAAGTATGTAGTAATTAACTCAATGTATCACAAGATCCCTGGGGACTGCTGCTAGGAATGGGCCTGCTTACAGATATTCTAAAATAAAAGCAGTATGAAAGCAGGAAATAACAATATTGCAAAGCTCTCCATAGAAGGATTTTTATAATTATAAAATTAATACCTGTGCAGTTCCAGTAATAATTCCTTCTTATTAACTATATTTATAATAATATCATACATAACATGGCTTTATTCTGTATGTAAAAATAACTTTTACTAATTAGAAAATGAGCTTGGTATTGTCAGTCAATAAATAATAGAAGTCGTTTGTTGTACATATGAGAAGGACAAAGTGGAACCAAGAGGAAGGCAATATTGCTGGATAAGAAGAGAAGAAGAGAGGGGAAGAGGGAGAAGAGGAAAGCAAAAAGGAATGGAGGGGCGCAGATGGGGGGAGGGGAGGAAAAGAGAAGAAAGAAGAGAAGAGAGGAGAGGAGAAGAGAGGAGAAAAGGAGAGGAGAAGAGAGGAGAGGAGGGGAAAATAGAGGTGAGGGGAGAAGATGGAAGGGGAGGAGGAGGGAAGGGAGGAGAGAAAAGCAGAGGGCATGGGAGTAAAGAAGAGGGGAAGAAAGGAAATAAGAGAGGAGTGGAGAGAGGGGAAAGGGAAGGGAGAGGAGAAGAGGAAGGGAGAGGAAGAGAGGAAAGGAGATGAGAAGAGAGGAGAATAGAGGAGAGGAGAGGACAGGACAGGAGAGGATAAGAAGTAAGGCTAAAAAAGGTGACTTGAAGATTGGTGATGATGGTGATGATGACGATGATGATGATACTGGCAGACTACATACTAGAAGAGATTGCCCGCTATATCCCAATCAGGTCATGGAATCTGTTTCAGTGTGGCATACTATTCCTATCTGCATTAGTACTTTTGGAGAAACCCCTTAAAATTTCACTAAGAACACTTAGGAAACTCTTTCCTTATAATAGGGAAAATGGTGGAAAATCAGTCCAAAAACTCCAAATCTCCCTCCCCCCCCGAAAAAAAAAAAAAACCTGTTGTGTGATTCAACACTTAGAGTCACAGAGAAGTAAGACTTCACATTAGGGGGCCCAATTGGTAAGGAAGGTGATCTTGAGACCTGCCATGTTTGGGCTTCCTCAAAGGAGGAAGTATAATACCACAGAATGCCAGATGATTTTGCTAAAGAAGTTGAAGGGCCTAGAAGAGATAGAGAGTAAAGGAATAAGCATTTGTTACACTTCTGCTATGATCAGATCCTGTATTAAGCCTTATACCAATATTCTCTCAGATCCTTGGTGGATGAAACTATGGAGAAATGCCTCTGTTCTACATATCTAGGGAAGGTGAAGGATCCATACAATGAACAAAAAAAAAAAAAATTCCAAAAGAAAATACAATAGAAAAAGGCACCCAAGAAACAAAAAAGAATCTAAGCCTGTGTCTAGAGAACAGCAAAATGTGGCAAGAAGAATGAATGGAAGAAAAAAAGGTCACTGAATCACTACCAACAACTCCATGGGTCTCCAAACAAAGAAAGGAACTAGATCCTTTGTGTAATGTCATTTTCATTAATGTCTTCTAGGCTTTGAGTGAGGAAGATTTGAGTTCAAATCTCACATCAGACACTTTCTAGCCCTATCACTCTGGGTAAATTATTCAAAGTATCTCTGCCTCAGAGTTTCCATTTGTAAAAAGAGAGAATGGTGCTCAGGGGAGCCAAGATGGTGGAGTAGAAACAGCACTTCCAAGGCGCTCCTGCCCATACCACTTCCAAAACATCTGAACAACCTCTGGGGCTCCAGAACCCACAAAATGACCCAGGGAAGATAACCTCTCACTGAGGACAGCCTGGCAGCCCAATAGGGAACAGCCAGTACAGTGCTCTGGGAGCTGAGCCCAGGACCGCCAAATCCAGATGTTTTAGCCACAGGGCAGCCTGACCAGCAGCCAGCTGGAGGGACCTCAGAACACCAGCAGATTTGGCTTTTCCAGAATTACCAACACATAGATGCCAATGACAAAGTGTGAGGTTAGTGTAGTATGGACTTTGGGACTGGTTGGGAGAGCATGTGGGCCTCATTCCCTGGGTGCGAGAAGCTGCTGAGTAGACACTGAGTAGCAGCCATGTTGCAGCTTCAGTTCCTGGCCTGCAGAATGTAAAGGGACCTGTGATCAGTCTGAGGTGGGGTAATCACTCTTGCTTTAACCTTCTTGGACCTTGATTGCAGTCTGTTGTGGAGGTCTTGGGGGGTGTGACCAGCTTGCCAGAGTGTGTGGGGGCTTCAGAGAGGGCACCCAACTAATACCTCCAGTAGCTGAGAAAACCCCACTGTTTAGGACAGAAGCTCCCCTGGCTGGTGGCAGAGTCCTACTGTGGCAACAAGCCCAAAAGTCAAGTAATTAAGTGGCAACATGCCTAGGCAAAGGAAACAAAATAAACAGAAAAATTCAACATTAGACTCCTATTTTGGGGACAAAGAGGACCAAAGCATGAAATAGGAGGAGGATTGGGAGGTCAGAACTCCTGCACCAAAAGCCCCAAATAAAGATATGAGCTGGTTACAGGCCATAGAGGAACTTAAGGATTTTAAAAACCAAATAAGGGAAGTGGAGGAAAAATTGGGGAGAGAAATGAGAAAGATGAAAGAAAAGTATGAAATGAGAGTCAACAGCCTGAATGAGGAAAATAAGACCTAAAAAAAATAGACTAACTCAAATGGCAAAAAAAGGCCCAAAGAGGCAATGAGGAAAAGAATGTCTTAAAAAGCCAAATTTGCCATATGGAAAAAGAATCTCAAAAGCTCACTGAGGAGATTCATTCCTTCAGAATTAGACTGGAGCAAATTGAAGCTAATGTCTTTATGAGAAATCAAGATGCTGTTAAGCAAATACAAACAAATGAAAGAATAGAAGGCAATGTGAAATATATCATGGGGAAAACCACTGACCTGGAAAATAGATTCAGGAGAGATAATTTAATGACTGTTGGACTACCTGAAAACCATGATCAAAGAAAGAACCTAGAAATCATCCTTCAAGAAATTCTCAGGAAAATTGCCCTGATGTTTTAGATCCTAATGTCAAAATAGAGGTTGAAAGAATCTACCAATCACCTCCTGAAAAAGATCCCAAAAAGAAAACTCCTAGGAATATGATAGCCAGGTTCCAGAATTCCTAGATCAAGGACAAAATATTACAAGCAGCCAGGAAGAAATAATTTCAATATTATGGAAACACAATCAGGATAGTGCAGGATCTGGCAGCTTCTACACTGAGGGACAGAAGGGCATGGAATATGATATTCTGGAAGGCAAAGGAGCTGAGATTAAAACCAAGAACCACCCAGTAGAACTGAGAATCTTGTTTCAGGGGAAAATATGGTCATTCAGTGGAATAGAGGACTTTCAAGCATTCTTGATGAAAAAACCCGAGTTGAATAGAAAATGTGACATTCAGATACAAGAAGCAAGAGATGCTTGAAGAGGTAAACAGGGAAAGGAAATCATAAGGAACTTATCAAAGTTGAACTATTTACATTCCTACATGGAAAAATGATAACTGTAACTGATGTACCTTTTCCCAATATGAAAATAGTTGAAGAAGGATATATGGGTATATGAATACATATGGTAATGTGCGCATATATGTTTACAGGTGTACATAGTTAGAGGGCACAGGTTGAATTTAATAGGAAGGTATGATACTTAAAAGGTGAAATCAAGAGGTGAGAGAGTGGTATAACAAGAGGAGATGGGGAGAGACAGTAAGGGGTGGACTATCTCATATAGAAAAGGCAAGGGGAAATGGTTATAAGGGAGGGGAAGAACAGGAAGTCAAAAAGGCAAAACCTTGTTCTCATTGAATTTGGCTCAGGGAGAAAATGGCATACATACTGAATAGGATATCTCACCCTACAGGAGGGTAGGAGGGAAGGGGATGAGAGGAGGGATAATGGAAGGGAGGTTGGGAGGGAAGCGGGGGAGGGAAGTTGGAAGCACCAACTTTTGAAAAGGGACAGGATCAAAGTAGAGAATAGACCAAGTGGGAGGAGGGATAGGAGGGAGGGAAATATAGTCAGTCTTTTACAATTTATCTACTATGGTGGTGTTTTGCATAGCTACAAATGTACAACATATACTGAATTGTTTGTCTTCCTAGTGGGGATGGGTGACAAGGGAGGAAGGGAATGAAATCTGGAAACTGAAGTTTTAAAATCAAATGTTTCAAAAATATATAAATATTGTTATTAATACTATTTTACATATAATTAGGAAATATGGTATATAGCCATTGGGGCACAGAGATTCACTTTGACCTACTGGAAAAGTCAAAGGGAGTATGGGAGAAGATATAGGAGAGAGCAGATTGTATGAGGGGATATCCTGAGGGACCGCTATTCTGGGGTGGTGGGTGGGGAAAAATGGGGAAAAATTATAACTCAAAATCTGATGGAAATAAATGATGTAAACCACAAGTTAATAAAGCATTTGTGAAGAGAGAGAGAGAGAGAGAGAGAGAGAGAGAGAGAGAGAGAGAGAGAGAGAATGGAACTTGATGGTCACTAGGGTCTCTTTTAACATAACATCTATGATTCAAAGATTTTGAAGATATTCAATCTGTAGCTACATCTTCCTCTTTTTAAGTCTTCTCATCCTCATAGAACAATAGAGATTTCTTTCCATGTTGGGAAACCAGGTGACACAGTGGATGGTGCCCTGAACTGAGAGTTAGGACAACTTCAATTTAAATCTATCCTGAAATACTTTCTATATGAAACTGATCAAAGCACTTAATCTCTGTTTACCTCTTTCCTTAATTGTAAAATAAAATCATAATAGCCCCTTCCTCTCAGGGTTTTTGTGAGCATTAGGCAAGATATTTATAGCACAAAGCATAGTACATAACAGCTACTAAATAAATGCTTATTTCCTGCCTTCCCTCCTTCCCTCCTTTCCTCCTTCCTTCCTTCCTTCTTTCCCTTCTCCCTTCTTTCCTTTCCTTCTCTTTTTCCCCTTCATTTTCTTTCTCCTTTATTGACTCTATATTTCTAGTTTTTTAGATAGTTCAGTTCCCTTTATCATGTTCTAAGCTGAGCTACAGTATGAAAATTCACATAATTTTTGTTTATTGAATCATCTTCAGAGCCATCTAGCACAACCTATAAATGAAAAATAATTTTCTCTGCAACGTCGATGGCAATTGGTGATTCAGAATTTGTTGGATGACTTTCAATGAGAGAGAACCCGCTACTTACCAAGACGTTTGGCCCACCATGCTTTTCCTTACATTAAAGAAAAATCTGTCCCCTGCAACGTGTTGGAATTTCTTCAGTTTTTGCCCTATATAGGCAAGGAGGAAAAAAAATTCTAATCCCCTGTCCATGGGACCATCCTTCAAAGACTTAAAGTCAATCATGATTGTTTTTTTCCACATGAAACATTTCTAGTTATATCAATCAATCCTCATTTGGCATGAATAGGGGTCCTTCAGCATCTTGGTTGCTTTCCTCAGGATATTTCTTTTGTTGACATGTGTCACCCAGGAACAAATACAATAATCAACATATGGTCTGATCAGGAGAGAATACAAGGGCACCGTCATCTGCTTTGTCCAAGGACCTTATCCTTGTTAACTTTCTTATATTCTCAAATTTCCCAATATGGCCCAGACTATAACAACTATGATATTTAAGCTTGAAAAAATTAAAAATAAATAAAATCCTCTTTAGTAGTGAATACAATTGCATTCTGAAGCCTGTATCTCAAAATCCAATTTAAATATCAATTTCAGATTTCAGCAGCTGATTAGAACAACTTGGATTTAAAGGTACAGTTCCATAAATGGAAGCATAAATGCATATGAGAGTCACTCTGTCAGAATGGATGGGGAGGCAGTGTTAGAGGTGGAAAGGCAATCCTATAAGTTTATGTAGCAAATCTGAAGGCCTGAGTCTCTTCTACTGGCTTTGTGGCATTAGGCAGGCCTTGGGCACCTCTTAGGGCCATGAGTTTTTATCAGGATATAAATTGCAGATTAATTGCCCAACATAAAATCCTTTGCTTACTTCCAGAAAGAACACAAGCACCTCTTTCTAAATGAAATACTTCACCCTAAAACTTATTTTAATAAAAAAAAATACTTGTTTTATTCTGAACTTAAAAACTAAAACTGGTATTTCAATAAAAAATAGAATAGGAGAAAAGCATTGTCTTATATTTGACCCAACTACCTTATATTTAATAATGGTGGATGTATTTCCTATTTATTCTAAATTTACTTGTTTTTGTACATGCTATTTCACCTAATACAACATAAGCATCTCGAGAGCAGGCACTGTTTTCTTTTTCTTTTCTTTTTTGACATTTTTTATTCCAGGCACCTACCCCATAAAAGGCATTCAATAAATATTAATTGAGTTGGATTTAATCTGTTTTAGTTGCTGTATTAAGAGAACCAGTCATTTGATATTTGAGAATAGCGAATCTTTTGAATATTATGTAATATTTTTCAGTTAAGAAAATAAAATTTTGAAAAAAAAGAAAATATATATTCTCTCTCTCCTTCTTCCCATGCCTCACTGGAAACAGATAAACCAAAAAGCAAACAAAAATCAGTAAACAAACACAAAAATATTTGAAACAAATATGCAAATTCAAGCCAAACAAATTCCTCCATTGGTAATGTTAAAAAAATTACATATTTTCTTCTGCCCCTTGAATCCATCTACTTTCTATTAGAACATGAAAAGCCTTGGCCAGAAAACAACCCTGTGAACTTTGCATTATCAGGATTTCAACTTCTTTGTGTGTAAGAAAATATTGACCCAGGAGTAGCAATGACTGACTTCAGTTTGGCATGGGAGCCCAGGACAAGCTAGACACCTTGAGGAAAGGTAGCTTAATATTGTGATCTCCATACAAAGGGTCTAAGAGAAGCTATTTTATGCCCCAAAGGAAGTTCATGAAGGCCCTGCAAAGGGAAGAACATGTCTTCCTGGAGCTGTTTTATTGCTTTTGCAATATATATGCTCTAGCTCATGGCTAGGTCGAGCTAATATAATAAAAAGGACAATTTTACCTAAATTAATTTGCCTATTTAGTGCCATGCCAATCAATGCACCAAAATATTGTATAGGGCTAGAAAAAATAGTAACAAAATTAATCTGGAAGAAAAAAATCCAGAATATCAAAGGAATTAATGAAAGGAAATATTAGGGAAGGTGGCCTAGCCATACCAGATTTTAAAGTGTATTATAAAATAGCAGTCATCACAACTACTTGGTACTGGATGAGGAATACAGTAGTGGATCAGTGGAATAGATTAGGCATATGAGACTCAGCAGTCAATGACTATAATAATCTACTGTTTGATAAACACAAAGACTCCAGCTTCTGGAATAAGAACTCACTATTTGACAAAAACTTCTGGGAAAACTGGAAAATAGTATGGCAGAAACTGGGCATAGACCAATATCTTACATTGTATACAAAAATAACATCTAAATGGGTAAATGATGCAAATATAAAGGCTGATACTGTAAGCCATCTGGGATAGCAAGGAATAGTTTACCTGACAGATTTATGGAGAAGGGAAGAATTTATGTCCAAATAAGAGATAGACAGCATTGTGAAATGCAAAATGAATAACTTTGACTACATTAAAATGAAAAGTTTTTGTACAGATAAAGCAAATATAACCAAAATTAGGAGGGAAATGGAAAATTGGGAAAGAATTTTTACAACCAGCATGTGATAAAGGCCTCATTTCTAAAATATGTAGAAAATGGAGTCAAGTTTATAAGAATACTAGTCATCTGCAAATTGACAAATGGTCAAATGATATGAACAGTCAGTTTTCAGAGGAAGAAATTAAAGACATAAAAATGCTGTAAATCACTATTGATTAGAGAAATGCAAATCAAAACAACTCTGAAGTACCACATCTCACTGGTCAGATTGGCTAAGATGTCAAAACAGGAAAATGATAAATGTTGGAGAGGATGTGGAAAAATTACAACACTAATGCATTGTTGTTGGGTTTATGAACTGATCCAAGCATTCTGGAAAGAGATTTGGAACTATGCCCAAAGGGCTATAAAAGAGTGCATATCCTTTGACCTAGAAATACCACTCCTAAGGCTGTATCCCAAAGAGATCATACAAGTTGGAGGCAGACTCATTATGTACAAAAATATTTATAGCAGCTCTTTTTGCAGTGGCAAAGATTTGGAAATCAAGGGGACACCTATAAATTGGAGAATGGCTAAGCAAGTTGTGATATATGAATATAATAGAATACTATTTTGCTATAAGAAATGAAGAACAGACAGACTTCATAATACCCTGGAGATATTTCTACAAACTAATGCTTAGTGAGGAGAGCAGAACCAGGAGAATTTTGTGCACAATTACAGACACATTTTATATGTGATGACTGATAGATTGGGCTCCTCTCAGCAACGCAAGGTTATAAGACAACTCCAAAAAACTCATGATGGAAAAGATTATCCATATCCAGAGAAAGAACTACAGAGTCTGAATGGAGACTGAAGCAAACTACTTGCTCTCTCCCTTCTGTGTTTTGTTTTGTTTTGTTCCTTCTTTCTCATTGTTCACTCCATTGGTTGTAATTTTTTACAACTTGAGTATTGTTTAATGTGGAGGTATTTGTAGAACCAGTATCAGATTGTATGCTGCCATGGGGGAGGGGAGAGGGAGAAAACTGGAAATCAAGGGATTGTGGAACTAAATGCTATAAACTAAAGTAAATAAATATTTTTTTTAAAAAAAATGAAATACAGGGGCAGCTAGGTGGCGCAGTAGGAGCACTGGGAGGACCTGCAATTGGTTCCGGCCTCAGTTACTTAGCACCCACACCTAAATAACTAGCCATGTAACCTTAAGCAAATTACTTAACCCTGATTGCTTTAAAAAAAATGAAATATGTATAGTCTATGTTTAAACCCACTATTTCCTGGCCTCTGTATTCACTTGTGAGACAGTGGGCCTACTTTGAGGATGGAGGGCTTGTTATACCCACTGCTCTTCCTGGTCTATCTTAGTAAATACTTAGTTGTAAAAGGTAATTAAATTTGGCTGGATGACCAATATCAACTGACAATCAATGGGTGAAGCACACAAGTGGGAATTTATGACATAATTTAGAAGACACTTCCCAAAACCCTCAGGGTTACCTACAGAATTCTGCGAGTAGCAATAACTTATCTGGGGACCACATAGCCAATGTGAATGGAAGGTGAGTGAATGAACCTAGAGCTTATAAACACTATGTTTAATTTCAATTAATACATGTTACTTTTTCATTTAAAATTCATTTGTATCACCTATAAGGACAAGGAGAGGAAGAAAAGGGAAAAAATAATCAATGTCTCATGGAATTTCAGAGTTGGAGGGATGAAAAGGGAGTTGTTTATAGGCTACATGAACTTGTCATGTAATATGTATGAAAAGGCAGAGATAGGAATTACAATGATCACTGTGCTGCCTCCTCCCCTCCTCCTCCTCCTCCTCCTCCTTCTTCTCCTCTTCCTCTTCCTCCTCCTCCTCCTCCTCCTCCTCCTCCTTCAAGAAAGTCAACGAAAGAGCAATTACCCTCTGCATGGCTGCTTGGTCCCCTAAGATCTGTAGGCCAGGAGCTCCTAAGGCAACCATGTGCCAGCAGCTGCAGCCACTGGATTAAAAGGGTTCCCAACTGACCTTTTACTTTCTCTTTTGAGTTTATGGGTTGAGAAGTCTGGAAACCACCACAGCTGCCAGTTATTCACTCTCCTGAAGTTGGCTCCTGCCTGTGTCTGGGACTCAGCAGCTCACCTGGTCAGTGGTTTTTTCAAAGAAATATTTTACATTTTCTTCTTTATTTTTATTTTTTGATTTTGATTATTTCTTGATTTCTTAGAAAGTCATTAGCTTCCACTTGCCCAATTCCTACTTTTAAGGAATTATATTCTTCAGTGAGTTTTTGTACCGACTTTTCCATTTGGCCAATTCTTCTTTTTTTGGGAGTTATCCTCTTCAGTGAATTTTTGTATATCTTTTTTTTTTTAATCTTTTCAATGTATTCTTATCTTCATTGGATATTTTTGTTTCTTTTATCATTTGGCATAGTCTGTTTTTAAGGTGTTATGTTCTTCAATGTTTTATATTTTTTGTGCCTCCTTTACCAAGCTGTTAACCCTTTTTTTCCTTGACTTTCTTGTATGACTCTCATTTCTCTTCCTTCAATCCATCCTCTACCTTTCTTATTTGATTTTTAAAATCCATTTTTGAGATTTTCCATGGTCTGAGATCAATTCATATTTTTCTTTGACATGCATTTAGCATTAGGATGCAGGAAATTTGATTTTGATGTGTCCTACATATATATTTTCATCTTCCTTGTCAGCATAGCAACTTTCTATGGCAAGAATTTATATTTTGCTTGCTCATTGTCCAGTCTCTTTCTTGACTTTTAAGTCTATATTAATGTGGGACTCTGCTTCACAAGTGGCCGGGGCACTGTCCCAAACATTTTGTGTGTGCTTTTGCTTTACCCCAAGGTATTTTGTGCATATGTTTTCAGAAATAATTCTGGGGACCTCTAAATTTTTGTCACTTTTAAGGTGATATCTAGGGAGAAGTATATTCACTACTCTCCTGTACAATATTCTGTTTTATGGGTAATGACAATTACCATTTTCAACCCTGCTACTGTGACTGGGGCTCCAGCTCCCCTGTGGCCACAGGCTCTGCTGTATGCTTGATCCTCCTCAAATTGAGACTAAGACCGAGGACTGTGACCCAGATATAAGTATATGCAATGCAACAGAGTCCTGCCCCTGATGTCAGCAAAAGCATCCCTCTAAATTTCCATCTGACCCATTGTCCAATCCCCTTACCATCGATGGACTAAGAGGTCTGGAAATTCCACTGGTGTCACTGATTCAGTCACCCTGAAGACTATTTTTGGTTTGGTTTTCTAGGTCCTGGTCTGCACCAGGGCAGCTTGTGCTGAACTGTGCCACTTTCTCACCCTGATGTAAGAGACCTGCTGACCTTCTAAGATGTGTTGGGCTGGAAAATTGTTTTACTCCATCTTTTTGTTGTTTTATCACTGCAAAATTTGTTTAGAGTTATTATTTAAAGATATTTAGAAAGGTTTGGGGGAGATCTCAGATATATCTCTGCTTTTCCTCTGCTATCTTGGCTCTGCTTTCTCACCCCCCATCTCCCCTTCCTCTTAAATAAAAGTTTATGAAATATGTGACTCCAAGCATTCATTAAATTGGTGCAATTTCCATAAGCAGACCTGAATATTTTCAGTTCAACAAAAGATGAATTAAGCACCTGCAAGTCACTTTTGAAGGAGGGGAACTAAAAAGGGAAAAAATAAAGTGATCAATACTTGAAGAAACAAGACTGGAGGTCTCTTTAATCTGTTACAGTAGGGACAATTTTCCTACTCAGGAATGAACTTTATAGTTTGACCATATTGGTGGCAATATTAGTTATCTTTGAGAAATTAATCTCATAAATTATGTTTTTCATCAATCTATGTAAAGGAAATCAAATAAAACAATTTTAACATAAATCCAGAAGGAATTATAAATAAAATTAAACTTATTATGGGGGGAGGGGAAGAAAAAATATTTCATTTGCTGAGAAAATAAAATTCTTTAATGGGGCTAAATCAGAAAATCTAATTCAAATTTCCCTCCACTGAGATTCTAATCTAAATAGAAGGAACTTAAACAAATATAGAATAATATTGTTCAGAAAATGAAACAGTAAAGCAAAGCTACTTTTTTATGATATAACTAGTAAGGGGTGATCTGGGTTCAGGCCCAAAGTACTAAATGCTTCTTGTTTCATTTTTCAGTAGTGTTCAACTCTCCATGACCCCTTTTGTGGTTTTCTTGGCAGAGATACTAGAGTGGTTTGACATTTCCTCCTCCACTCATTTTATAGATGAGGAAATTGAGGCAAAGAGGGTAAAGACTTAGCCAGGGTCACATAGCTAGGAAGTGACTGAGGCCAGATAAAGTGACTCAGGAAGATAAATCTTTCTCACTCAGACCTGGCATTTTTTCCACTGAGCCACATAGATAATAAATGTAGAAGGTGCTAAAATTTTTGAAGACTTTAAATATCATATAGATAATAGATACTAGATAATAAATGTAGAAGGTGCTAAAATTTTTGAAGACTTTAAATATCATATACATATCAGAGCTTTTCACATTCGTATGTTATACCTATTACTATAAAAACAAGTATAATTTGGTAGGAATAAGAAGCTTCCAGATGGATTCCTCTTTCTTTCTGGTGTTTATATTTCATCCCAATCCTATGACATTTTGCACATCATTAAGAACTAAAGTAAGTGTCTTTAAATGTTTATAAAATGAATATGGTGGCCTTTGAGTATCTCAGATTAAAAAGTGTATTTAAAGTTCATTTTGTGTTCTGGCCTACTTCTATGGGGTATGGGGACCCAAAAAATCCCCTACCCGATTTTATAAAAACTTAGAGATGTCTCCGAATAAGAACAAAATGTTTTATTCAGGTCTCTGGAGAAGAGGGCATCCTTCACCAAGAGGTTCAGTGGAAGAAGGCACCTTATGAAAGAAAAGGCAAGGTTTTTAAAGCCTAACACCATCAAGCCATCTCCCACCACTATCCCTAATTCCCATTGGCTGGGAGACAGGTTCACAGCCTCAGGAGCAGAAAAAGGCCAAGAACAAGGAAACTTGGTATTGTTCATGTCCTTATTTGGATAACTCTAAAGCAAGGGAGGTGAAAAGGTCTCAAGTTAGGGTGGAGGTCAAAAGACCCCTAACAGAACTAACACTGATAAAGCTATTGTGGCAAGCAAGGGAGGAGGAAGGGTCTCAAATTGAGTAATTCTTTAGGAAAACAGGATTCAAGTCTGTCTGATCACAGATCTCATAAAGGTCTGTCTCTCCTTTTGAGATAGTTTCTCTCTCTCTTTCCCCCATTTGAGGAGTCTTTACAAAGGATGAATCCCAGTCATACATGTCTTAGGTACCCTTTGTGCTGCTGAAAGCACAAAATATAGTAGTAGTAGTAGTAGTAGTAGTAGTAGTAGTAGTAGTTCTATTAGTGATTTTTGATGGATATAGATATACCCACATATGTGTATATACATACACATGCATACACATGTGTGTATACACACACATATATATCTTGAAAATGAGAATTTAGCTTGTTGCATTGGTAGAGTCATGATGATGTAGGGGCATCAAAGAGGAGAATGCCATATACATTGGTATGATCTTTTTTTATTTTTTGAGGACAACTGGGATTAAGTAACTTGCCCAAGGTCACACAGCTAGGTTTTTTGTTTGTGTGTGCGTTAAGTGTCTGAGGCCAGATCCAAACTCAAGTCCTTCTGACTCCAGGGCCGACGCTCTACTCACTGAAACACCTAGCCGCCCCTTTTTTTTGCTTTTTTTTTTCATTGGTGTGTTCTAATGGCATGTTTCAGATGAGTAAGACAGCAAGGTTTGCATTATTTTCTATCTGAATATCCACTACTAATTCAATTCAATGCCTGCTATGTACTAGGCAGCTAGGTAGAACAATGGATGGAGGATTGGGCCTGGGCTTAGAAGATCTGCGTTCAAATTTAGACTCATACACTTACTAGCTGTGTGACCCTGGGCAAGTTCTTTAACCTCTATTTGTCTCATTTTATTCATCTGTAAAATGAGGATATCAGTAGCAGCTCTCTGCCAGGGCTCTTGTTAAGATTAAATACATTACAGTTGTGAATACCTAAATTAACTCTGAAAGACACATGAAGGAAGAGCCTACCTGCATCCAGAGGAATCACTGATAAATAGATGTAGAGAAAAATTACACACACCCACACACACGCACACACACACACACACACATATATACACACATACATGTGTATGTGTGTACGTGTATACCTATCTGTGTCTACTGGTAGCCATGGGGAGGGGAAAGTGTAGCGGCAAGCACCCCAACATCCCCCGGGTGGCTGCCAACACAGGTTCTTAGATCTGCTTTTCTAAAGGAAAGCAACTCAAAATGAGTTAACAAGCTTACTTTATAATCAGTCAAACATATATCAGTTACTAGTTCAGGGGAAAAAGGTCAGCACCCCAAACCTCAAAGTATACAGACAGAACTTACAAGACAGAAACAGATCAAGCAGATCATCTTCCAAACTATCCAACCATTACACATCAATACCAAATCACAGTTACCAGAGAGGGAAGCATCAACATCTGGGTTTTCAAAGCCGGGAGGCGGGGGTGTCTCAATGGCTGCCCAGAGTCTCATCTGGTCAAATCACACAACACTTCTCAAAGTGAGCCCCAAAGCAAAGCCTCACATCAGGGATTATATAGCCTTCTCCTGGCTCAGAGAATGTAACAACCTTCTTGACCCACTGCCCAATCACAAAGTATCAAGGTGTGGTCTTTCCTGAAAAACAAGCCTCCCACCACAGGCTCCAGGTGCACTTAACCTAGGGGCAGGGGAGATCTTTAAATTTGCATTTCCATTACAGAAAGAAAAAAAAAGAAAGATAGAAAAAAATTTTTTTTTTCTTTGGAGGGCAATTGGGGTGAAGTAACTTGCCCAAGGTCACACAGCTAGGTTTTTTGTTTGTGTGTGCATTAAGTGTCTGAGGCCAAATCCGAACTCAGGTCCTTCTGACTCCAGGGCCGACGCTCTACTCACTGTGCCACCTAGCCGCCCCAAGATAGAAAAATTTTACATGAAAACTTCAATATATATTTAAAATGTATATCAAGTTGTATATAATAGATTTGCAGTTTCATGTATAAGTTTTTTTTTTATTATACCATGTTATGGAAATGCTTGTTTTATTCAATAAATGTAAAAATAAGTAATTTTTAAAAATATATAAAATTGAGATTAAAATGAGAATAAATTAAATTTAAAGTATGAGATAATTATAAAGCATTTAGCACAGTAACTGACACATGGTAAGCAAAATATAAATATTTTATCATCATCATCATCATGTATATCCCTAGGCCTAAGGAATACAAAATGATAAATTACCTTGACATTCTTTGGTTAATATAGTAATGGTATTGAATTGTCAATTGGGCAGCAGGAAAGGTGTAGTCATGAACATTCCCTGAGGGCTTATAGGAGACAGAACCCTAACCCCACTCCTACCTATCACCTGGACTCCACAGTGAAAGAAGGAACAAGTCAATGCTGAATATCATTGTTTTATAGCATAAAGCTCTGAATACATCCAAAGCCATACAAGAACAAGGACAGAAGGAGCAGCCAAAGGCTCAATAAATTCAATTTCCCTTCCCCTACAGACTTCAGATTGACCAGGCTGTCCAGAGAGAATGTTATGCATTCTTTAAGCAGGTGAAGGGATGATGTTTGGTTCCTAGAAAACCCTAAGGTCTTGGCACTGCCCAGAGGTTCCTGTTATCAACTGAATTAAGGTGGGAAGTTTGTACAATATCGTATAAAACACTCTGAAATGTTCTTAGAAATGATTTCCGCTTAGATTTATGTTTAGGGAACATCTGGAACTTTGTAGTAAATATGTCTAAGAAGCATTTACATTAAGAATGCATTTACATTTATTTTACTTTTATTATGTGTGCCCCCACCAAGCCAAGATGCTGCATTAGTACAAATCTATCAGTAAACAAAATTGTTATAAAGCTTATCTTTTGGTATGTACATTATAAATGAAAATGTAGAATGTTCAAGCTAGAAGGGTCCTTAGAAATCAGTTAGTGAACCACTGGCATTCTATGTTGTAGGAACAGAGCATGGATATCTAGGGACGTTAAAGCTTGAACCTTTTTCAAGGATAGTACTGAAATCGGTATTTGGTTAATCCACTTTTGTTTATATGGAATATCAGATATTTATGCCAAAGGAAGTAAATATTTATGGGTCATAACCAATATTTGACTCCATGCTCCTATCCCAGTCAACTCTCCACTGAAATACACTATATATTATGTACTTTTTAGAAATTCTGATAAGGTCATAAACTGTGTTGATTATTATACAACATACAGTGGAATCCAGAACATATGGGCAAATACTATAAAATGTGATTAGGGTAAAAAACAACAGAAACAAAAGAAAAACATTTTAATCAATGTGATCTGATTTTAAAGGTGGTAAGTTAGCTTATCTACATTCATGCATTATGTATCCAAAGATGATTCGATCCACCAAACTCCAATGTTGGGATCACATAAAGGAAGAGGGAACAGGAACTTGACCTTTGATTTCTCTGGTTGAGGGAAATCCCAGTGGTTAAAACTCCCTCAATCAGTGTAGTTCTCTTCTGTTCTGCTACTCACTGTTGGAGAACGTTAACTAGGGAAGTGAGAAGCTAAGTGTCTTGCTTGGGGTTGAGAGCTAGAAAGGAACTTAGGGAAAATCTACTCCAAACTTTTCATTTTATAGCTGAGAAAATGAAGCCCAGAGAAGTGAATTGTCCATGATCATGCATGGAAGATGGAACAAAGCCCGGATACGAAGCAAGGGCCTCTTATCCTGCTTTTGACTCCTTTTTACCCCTGGATCTTTGGGCAAGTAGCTTATCTTCCCAGGATTCAGTGTTCTCAACTATTTAATGACAGTCGTTGTTTTGATTAAGAGGTCCCTTCAAACCTATGGCTTTGTGATCCTATGAACAAATTGCTCTAATACAAGGCATGATTTAGTTCATATGTAAAATTTGAGACTTGAAAGACCATGCCCGTTTGAAAGATAATATTCATTAAAGAAAAGTTTCTAGCTCCCTAAGGTGTATATTTTATTGTGGTTTTGTTGTATGTCCTTAATTCTCAAAGAGGACCAATGACGTCATGAGGGTGATGTTGTGACTTGTGCATGAATTGAATTTGAGTATGGCAGAGCTGTAAAGTTGTCAGTCTCACTCTCTCCTCCAGTCATCAGAGTCTAGTAGCAAGACAAAGTTCAAGATGACTAGGAGATGGCTCAGAATGCAGTGGGAGATATTGATCTTTCTAAATTATAGGTCTTAGTTTGTCTGTGGTTACACCTATTCAATGACTACCAGCTAGGTAAGAATTGAGGCAAAAGATGGCCCAATTTACCATCACAAAGATAGTCTGGAAGGTGAAGACCCTTACAGTTTCTCCCCAAATGGAAAACGATTATTATTTAATACTCATTCTAAGACATCAAAACCTAAACAATGAGCCACAAAGGCATGGACTGGGTTACAATTGGTCATTCAATGAATTTCAGAATGATTTGGGCATGAAGGTAGTGAAGAAGCTCCATTTAAAACACATTTTAAAATCTAATTTTGTTTTTTTAGAGCTACATTTCAAGAAATCAAAATTGAAAATTGTACAGGACAAAAATAAATTGTCATCGAGGTCAAGTTATTAAATATGTCAGAGACTCAATAAACAATTAATTATTTTATTAAGTGCTTGTTATATGTCAGGCACTGTGCTAATCACTGGGGATACAATGAAGAAAAAGGAAGAATCCTGCCCTCAAAGATCTTACAATCCAACACTGGGAGGGGGAGCATAACACACATAAGAAAGCTAAAAATGAGTAAGGGGCACCAAGGGGATAATAGAGGAGGCCATGGAATCAAAACCAAGTAGTGTTGCTGAGGGAATATGAAGAGGTGCCTGGAAAGTCCTGAGCCACCTATAAAGAAAGGTTTGGAGATGCATTGATTGCTCCACCTTCCAAGCCCTCCAGTTGAGATACCACTTATGGATCTGAGATGTTGAGTGTGTAGACCTCTCCCCAAACCATTTTGAGCCCCCCAAGACCTGAAAAAGGAATACAACCTGGATTGGCCAATCAGGAGAGGCGCTGTGGCCCATTATGAACTTAATCTGCCATAATGCTTTTCAATTTTTTGGCATTATAGACATGCCTTGCTCTCTCAGTGAACTAAAAATACCCCTCCCTGTGTCAACACTACAAGGCTGACCAGAGCATTCTTCTGTTAATGACTTAGAAGAACAAGGCCCATTGACTAGACACTGTCTTGAATAAATGGGACTTATCTTAATATTTTATGGACATATACTGTTATGTCATGTTGATGTTAAAGAAAATACAGATATCCTGGGTTGTAATTTCATTTAACATTTTGTCAATTCTCTTATCTATTTATAACCTATTCAACTAAGAAAAAAAAAATTTTTTTTATCATACTATGGTTTAACATATATGGAGATCATAAAATTGAGTGACACAGACATCTTGAGTTGAGATTATTCTAAGACATATTTCAGACTTCTCATTCTTTTATCAGACAGAAAAAATTTAAGTTTTGGCTACATGTGCATGTATCTGTGAGCTTTTAGTGAATAAACAATATGAATTTATATATTACCTAGCCTATTTGCTTCTTTCAACCAAAATTTCAGGTTGACAAGAGTCAGAATTGAGTAAATCATATAATCAATAATAAATAGTTATGAATTCAAGTGATGAAATCACCTTATGCTGGGGGATAAAAGATGTTTGTGGAATTAAAACCATTCAGGGATGTGGATGGAAAATAAACGCTGCTGACAGAAGAAGTATATTCAATTCATTTCAAATTATTTATCTATAAAATGAAAGCTTTGGACTCAGTGATTACCATGGTCTTGTTCTTCTTGAATGCTCTGATTCAGTCATTTATGGCAGGCAAAGGAGGTACGGAAAGTTTTGTGTGCCATCGACACACTCAAGTAGGGAGGAAGTGCCCATACAAATGAAATCAATGACACTTGAATAATCAAAGGATTGGTGTTGTATCACATACATATCCAACATTATTTTGACAAGAAATGCTCACACATTTACAACAGCATCATTTAGCCCCCAGCTGAAGGTTAATTTTTGTTTTTCTTTCCAACTTCCAAACAATGGTCCTTGTTCCAAGACGCTTAAGGAAATGAGATGCAATCAAAGTCATGTTTTTAGAAACTTCCTCTGCTAATTAGGAACTATTTGATGATCAACATAATGTTTATGCAATGATTTGTGACCATCCCATTTGGCTGTGCAAGAGTCCCAACCCACTTCAAATGGCTTCTTTCATGCCTTTATTGTTACACTCTATTGGTCTCCAGTCAGGTGAGTGACAAATAATTAGAAGTGAATTTTAAGTAGCAGGGAAAAAATTTCCCCTGGGTGGCTTTGTCTTTGGGTTCTTCAGTGGTAACTTAAAAAGAAAATATTCTGGAGTTCCGGTTGTATGCACCAAACTATTAAGGAAAATCCCGAGCTTCCTGAATCAGGTTTAAAAGCCATCACCTTTGCCGCCAGAATGCTTTGGGGAAATAACAGAGCATTGTACTAGTCTCTACAATTCTCCACTTGAATGTTCCAGTTTATTTTCATTTATTTGAAAAGATGTTCTGTATTCAAGGTATGCTCCCATAAGGGTCATTATCTGTCTTTAGTTTCTTTAATCAATATTAAGTGCGATTTTCTAGATCAAGGCTTTATATTTAGTATAAAGACATCATCATGTGCAATGAGAAAATATAATGTGCCTTTCAATAGCATTCATTTAGTGTAATAAGTCACTGATTCTGGAAAAATTGAGACAACCTGATTGCTATCTATAATAATTTCTTCTAATACTGTCTGAATAGAAAGAAAAATTAACTAATGCAATTACTAATGCTTTAGCTTTTAAGGAAGCATATCTACATAAGGAAGTATATATATACACATACATACACAATACATATACACATATAAATATGTAAAATATTTTCTACTTATATCAATAAAAGCACAATCTGCATTTGTATAGATGTGTGTATGTATATGAATGTATGTATCTTCCCTAACTAGAATAGAAGATTCTTAAAAGCAAAAACTGGTTTATTTTTCTATTTGTATTCCTAATTTCTTAGTATATTTTGTTGCTGTAGTGCTCAACTCTCCATGACTCCATTTGGGGTTTTCTAAGCAAAAGATCTTAGAGTGGTTTACCATTTTCTTCTCTAGCTCATTTTGCAGATGAGGAAATGGAGGCAAACAGGGTTAAGGGACTTGCCCAGGATAATACAATTAGTAAGTGGCTAATCTTGTTTTGAACTCAGGTCTTCCTGATTCCAGGCCCAGCACTTTACCCACTGTGGTGCCTAACTTTGTTGCTTAGCACGTAGAAAGGGAATGTTATTTTTTCATTCATACTAGAACCATCTTATTTTATAGAGGAGATGGTAAATGTCTATTGATGGGGAATCACTTGCCTATGGTACCTGAGGTAGTCAGTGACAGAACAAAGATTCCAATTTATGGCTTTTGACTCCATAGTCACTCCTCACATCTAAGTTTCCATATTAAGTCACAAATTTCCTATGAAACCACTTCCAAGATAACAAAGGTTTCATGCCATCATCCCTCACTAAAATAGTTACATCTATATCTCTTATTAACAATGTTAATTTTCTATAGTAATGAGATTGTGTGTATATGGTGTGAATATATACTTTTGTAGATATATGCATTCATAAATATCTAAACATATGCACACATATATACATGTATACACAGAAATACACACATGCATATGAAAAGGCACATAGTCTGGAGGAGTAGACTACACTAAGAACAGCTAAGAGACTAGTGTCCATGGATCACAGACTACATTGGAGGGACTTGGACAAGGTTGCCAGTTTATCTAGGAAACATGTTTTTCAATTAAAGGAAATTATATTCAACAAATACTTCTCAAAGATATGATGTATGAAAGGCACTGTGTTTGATGTTTAATCATAGGTTCCTAAGTGGGCAATATGATTCCCTGGGGCAGGGGTTGTTGTGCTGGTGTTGGAATGATCCAGGGAAGCAGAAGTAGCCTCCAGTGCAACTGGGTAGTGTTGAATAAAAATAAGGGGGTGATGGAAGCATAAGGAAAGAGAAGGACATTTTGAAAAAAAATTATTCCTACATATTTCATCTGTTGTATAACAGAGTTAAAGTCATAGTAATTACATTATTTTCCAAATAAACCCACACAATGCAAGTTATAACTAAACAGCAGTCAAGTTCACCAACAGGTCTTAACAAGGAAGTATTGGCAGATGAGTATATTGTGCATAACTGGGAAATGCAGAATTCATGGGTGGGAATATGTACATAACATCACTTATTTGCAGCATGACACGGTATGACTACATGATACAATATTATATTATCAAAATTTCAATGTAAGAACAAAAACATTTACAATAAATTTTTAAAATTAATATGCATCATTTAAAAATGTATATTTTTTAAAATGGCTCAAATTAAAAAATATTAAAGGGTTAAAAAAAGTAGATTTCCAGGGGGTAACTGAGCTTTTTTTTTAAAGTAGGCATAGACCAAATAAATTTGGGATCCTCTGTTTTACGGGATAAAAAGTTCAGAGAAAAGGTCTCTGGCTACCTGAATCTTCCAATCTACTAGGGGAAATAAAGTTTCTAAAACATTTTGATATAGACTTGTAACACAATCCATAAAACTAGATTAGGCCAAAACCATGGGTTCAGATTCTGATCCTGTCTTTAATTAGCTTCAGGATTCTCATCAAGCCAAGAAGGAGCAAATATAACCAACTAGAATAATGATTTCATTTATACACACACATATACATTCATACATACATGTATATATACATACATACACAATACAGACATACACACATACCCACAAATATATACACACATTCATACATACATATAATTTCCCCCAATTACATGCAAAAACGTTCTAACATTCTTTTAATTTTAATTTTGAGTTACAAATTCTCTCCTTTTCTCCTTCTACACCCCCCTCCCTGAGACAGCAAGCAATTTGATATAGGTTATACATGTGCAACACGATTGCATTCCTACATATTCTTTAGGAGAGAATACTCAGAGCATGAGAGAACCATAATAGCTTCCAAAATTTATGTTTCTGTGGTTATATAAACTTTATGAGGCTTAATTCCATGGGAGACTTACCATCTCCACAACCTTTTCTTTCAGTAGCAGGGAGAAAAACAGGATGGACATAAAACTAAAATTGAGTATGACTGGTAGAAAAATGAATTATTTTTATTCCATGCTTTTTAATTATTCCTCCATGGTACTTCACTGGGTGACCAGCAATAGCTGGATTAGCCACTGTCTCTGGATGGACCATTTTACAAAGGGAGAGTATTTCTTTGCTTATAATGTGGAATGAAGCAGAGAGAGGAAGAGAGGGAAAGTGGGAAGGAAAGAAGCAAGCAGTGAAGGAAGTAAGGAGGTAGATAATGAGCAAGAGGAGGAAGAAAAAGAGGAAGAAAGGGGAGAAAGGGAGGGGGAGAGATAGGGGGAGAGAGAGAGAGAGAGAGAGAGAGAGAGAGAGAGAGAGAGAGAGAGAGATAGAGAGAAAGAAAGAGAGAGAGAGAGAGATATTGAAAGAGAGAGAGAGAGAGAGAGAGAGAGAGAGAGAGAGATTGAAAGAAAGAGAGAGAGATACAAAGAGAGGCAGAGAGAGACAGAAAGACAGCGACAGAGAGTATAAGAGGAATAGGACAGAAACTGATAAGAAGAGAAAAAGAGGGAAATAAATGGGAATAGTGAGAGACAAAGAGCTGGTGAACAGAGAGAGGAAGAAAGGGAAAGAAAGAGGAGAGAAGAGTTTGCGGAAAGAGAGGTAAGGAAATAAGAGGAGAAAAGAAGGAAGAAGAGAGTCAAAGAGAAAAGAAATCTAGGATGAAGAGAGGGGAAATGGGAAAGCAAGTGAAGAAGATAAAAGGGAGAGAATGAAGGTGGAGGGAGAAGAAGCAGGAAGGATGGAGATGAGGGGAAAGGAGGCACAGAGGAGAGAGTGAAGGAGGAACAAGCCAGAGAAGACCCTGATCTCACCTTTCAATCTATAAAACTCAGACTAGAACAAAGTTCTTGAGTAATAAGCAAAGTTGCTCATTTTGTTTACAATAGAAAACAGCAACATGATTAATAGCCCTCTAATGGTTAGATCAATTCCATGCTTGATTGTATGTTCCTCTCAAAATTACACACTCCTAGCTCATTAACTTCCTTAAATAACCTGCAGGCCCTGGAAAAATACCCGCATCTTCTTGATGCTCCTTTCAAGCCTGGATGATCTCCTGGGTTCCTTTCCTCCTTAATGAATCTGTTACCAGGCTCTAATTACCAGAGCAGAAAGGAGGCGTATAACTATGAGCATCATTAGCCCCTCATACTTCTGAGATGCCACAGTTGCAATTTCTGGGGCTGACCTCTTTCCTCCATCTAACTACTCAAGATCTCTTGACTAAATAGATGATCCTTGGGCATTGTTCCAGCACCATCTCTACCTCCCACCCAAAATGAATAAGTCCCCCTTTTCTAATACACTGTTGATGAGCCTCTCAGAATACAACTAACACCAACCCCTCCCAAAATAAATAAATAAAATAAATAAAGACTCACTGGATTCCTCCTCAAACATTTTTTTTAGTTTTCTGTGTCCTGATAAAACTTGAGTACATATCTTCTGAGAACTCATGCTCACCTCCATCTGACCTCCATCTGTACACAGATGGCTTCTAAATCTCCTTTTTCATTCCCAAGAACTTCCTATGATTCCAAACTCACATGCCCAAGCCAACAAGCATCATCAGTGCAAATTGTTCACCATGCCCATAATATTAAGAACTTACCATATGCTAGGGCAGGGGTGGGGACCTGTAGCTTTGAAGGCACATATAGTCCTCTAGGTCCTCAAGTGGAGCCCTTGGACTGAATTCAAATTTCACAGAACAATTTTTACTTGTCCTGCAAAGTTTCAGTCAAAGGGCTGCACTTGAAGACCTAGAGGTTGTACGTGGCCTCAAGGCCATAGTTTCCCAAGCCATGTATTAGGGACTATGCTAAACACAGGGGATTTAATCACAAGCAGTAAGATACCTGCTGCTTATTTCATCTAAACTATCTCACCAACATCTCAAATTTAGCAGAGAAAAATGAAAGCAAATGTCCCTCTCCCCACCAAATCACCACCCTAATTTCTCTATTTCTGTTGAATATCCCGCCAGACTCCCAGCCACCCACACTCTAACCCTCAGAATTCTCTTTGACTTTTCCCTCTCCCATTCCTAGCTCCATTCATTCAATCAGTTCCCAAGTGCTATAAATCCTCTCGCTGTAGTCATCTATCTACCTCCTTTTTCTACTAGTGCTGCAACCAGCATCGCACAGGCCCATATCTCTTCTTCCCTAGACCACTGTAATAACTCAGTAAATGAACTTCCTGCTGCTAGCTTCTCCTCCCTTCAATTCATCCTTCTTAATGTACAATCTGATCAGGCCATCCCTCCAGTGAAAAGCTTCCAGAGCTCCCCAACGCCTGCTAAATCAAGTATAAATTCTTTATTCTGACACTCTGGACCCCTAACTATCAGGTTCTAATCTATCCTTCTAGCCTTATCTCATGTTACTCTGCCTCACAAACTTTTTTCAGTCAAGGTAAGCTCTTCCCCCCCCAACAATTTTTCCCCTGGGTAAAAAGATATCACCAATATCGGCAAGTGCCTGCCTTCCTGTGTCACATGGCCAAGGCCCTCCTTCCATTCACCATCCTTTGCCTTGGAAGCTAGGTGATATAGTGGCAGTGAGCTGGACCTGTGATCAGGAGGACCAGAATTCAAAACCAATCTTGGAAGAGAAGGGAACATCGATTAAGTAATTGTGCTAAGTACCTTATAAATATCATAGAACAATCTTATGAGCTGCGTGACCCTGTGCAAGTCATTTTTAATTTGCCTCATTTTTCTCACCTGTAAAATGGGAATAAAATAGCACTGAACTAACAGGATGTTTAGGAGTATTATATAAGACTACATTTGTAAAGCACTTTTCACCTTAAAATATTATGTAACTGTTCTGTTGTTGCTGTGGCTGCTGCTGCTACTATTACTACTACTACTATCAGTCAATCAATAAACACTTATTAAGCACCAATCTAAGTAGACATTGTGCTAAATGGTGGTGATAGTCTTTGCCCTAAAGGAACTTACAATGGAGGAGACAAAAAAACAAACATAAATATGAAAACTATGATATATACAGGCTAAATAGGAATTAACTAAAAAAGAGAAAGCACTGGCATGAAGAGAGATTGGGGAAATAGCCCTGTGGAAGGTGGGCTTTTTGTTGGGACTCAAAGGAAGCCAGGGATGTAAGTAGTCATAGTGGAGGAGGGAGACCATTCCAGTCAAGAGAGACAGAGAAAAATCCTCAGAACTGAGAGAAGGAGATTCTAGTTCATGAAACAATCATGAGGTCAATGTCACTGGATCCTAGAATTAAAGGTAGGAAGTAAAGCATAAGAAGACTGGAATGGTTGGAGGGTGCTATGTTATGAAGGACTTTGAATGTCAGAGAGTGTTTTATATTTGATCCTGGGGACTCTAGGGAATCACTGGAGGGGTGTGTGTGTGTGGAGGGGTAATAATGGGACCTACATTTTAGGGAAATCACTTCAGTGGCTTGATGGTGGATAGTTTGGAGTGGGGAGAGGCTTGGGGCAGGCAGACCCATGAGAGGCTATTGTAATAACCAGGATATGAGGGGATGAGGTCCTGCATTAAAATGTTGGCAGTATCTGAGAAGAAAGAGCAGGGAGTTATTTCAGAGACATTACAAAGGTGAAATGGGCAGACATTGGTGCCAGCTTGGCTATGAGGGTAAGAGATAGGGAGGAATCCAGGATAACTTGTAGGTTTTGAACCTGAATGATCAGGAGGATGATGTTGTTCTCCGCAGTAGTAGAGAAGGTATGGAAGATTAGGACTAAAGATAACAAGCTGTGTTTTAGAGATATTAAATTATAGATGTCTAGTGGTCATCTAGAAAGAGATGTGTGAAAGGCAATTAGAGATATGATATTGGAGGTCAGTAGAGAGCTTGTGGCAGGAAAGATAGATTGGAGAATCATCAGCAGATATGGTGATTAAATCCATGGGAATTTATGAGATCACCAAGAGAAGTAACACAGATGGATTAGAGAAGGGGGCCCAGGCCAGAATCCTGAGGGGTATCTATGGCTACAGGACATGATCCCGAGAAGGATTCAGCAAAGGAGACAGGGAAGGAGTGGTCAGATAGTTGAGAGGAGAACCAGGAGAGGTAAAGAAGAGACTCCCAAGATGTAGAGAGTGATCCACAGTGTCAAAGACTGTAGAGAAGCCAAGGGGGATTAGGACTGAGAAGAAGCCATTAGATCTGGGAACTCAAAGACTAGTGGAGACTTCTGAGAGAGCAGAACTAGTGGAACTATAGAGTCAGAAGCCAGATCGTAAAGTGTTAAGAACAGAGTCAGTGGACAGAAAGTGAGGCGAGCCATTGGAGACGGCCTTCTCAAGAATTTTAGCCACAAAGGGCAGAAGAAAAATAGGATGACTGTTATCAGATATGGGAGGACTGAAGGAGGGCTTTTGTTTTGTTGATGTTGTTTTCCCCAAGAGAGGGGAAAACATGGGCATTGTATACACAGTAGGAGAGGGAGAGGCTGGAAACAAGTGAAAAAGTGGGATGACAGATGACAGAGGGGGCAACAGGAAGAAGTCGGATCCCTTGTGCAAGGAGAACGGTTGGCCTTAGGAAGGAGTAAGGCCACTTCATTATGTGAGACAGGGGTGAGGCAAGAGAGATGAAGAACATGTCTGAATGATAAGAGATAAGGAAGGGGAATGGGAAGAAACACATGGAAGTGGAATAACTTCATTTCTTTAAAAACTTAAGGGAAGGGAGGCATGGCTGCTGCTCCTGCTGCTACAATCACTGCTGTTACTATTATGGTTACTCTTATTGCTGCTATGACTGCTGCTAGTGCTGGGGCTGCTACTATGGTTGCTGCTACCATTACTACCATTGTTGGTGCTGCTGCTACTACTATTGCTACTGTTACTGTTACTATTGCTGCCGCTACTGCTGCTGCTGCTGTTACTAATACTACTACTGCTGCTGTTACTGTTACTACCACTGCTGCTGGTGTTACTACTACTGGTACTGCTGCTACTGTTGCTTTTACTACTGCTGTTGCTGCTGCTGCTGCTGCTGCTGTTACTACTACTACTACTACTACTACCTTCAGGTTGAGCTCAAAAGAAGACTGGAGACCAACTATATAGTCAGTGTAAGAGAAGAAAGTGACAAGATAGGGACTAGGCCTTCATTACCAGAGAGACACTGACTTGCTTGACCCAGGTATTTGAGAGCCCAAGATTGGCAGTGGCTAGAAGCATCAGTGTATCTGTGAAGAGTTTCTGGAGGCTTCATTTAAAAGCTTCAGGAAGACTGATTCTGTGAATGTATCCTAATTTCATATGTCAGACCCAGAAGACTTATACCTTTCCTAAGTTCCTAGAGTAGATGAAAAAGGAAAAAGAAACTACATGGAACCTCTCCTCATTTCATCCTAAAATTCTCATATTCCATGTCCTTCAGTCCCTCAGTGTAGAACATGCCAGGTCCTGTGCTATTCTGATTGTGTTTCCACAATACTGAAATTGTTTCTTCCCAGCTGCTTGGAGTATTTTCTCCTTGATCTGAGAATTCTAGAACCTGGCTATAATATTCCTGGGAGATTACTTTTTGGGGTTTTTTTTTCAGGAGGTGATCTGTGGATTCTTTCAACCTCTATTTTGCCCTCTGGATCTAAAACATCAGGGCAATTTTCCTTGAGAATTTCTTGAAGGATGATTTCTAGGTTGTTTCTTTGATCATGGCTTTCAGCTAGTCCAATAATTTTTAAATTATCTCTCCTGGATCTATTTTCCAGGTCAGTGGTTTTTCCCATGAGATATTTCACATTGCCTTCTATTCTTTCATTTATTTGGATCTGCTTAACAGCATCTTGATTTCTCATAAAGTCATTAGCTTCCATTTGCTCCAGTCTAACTCTGAAGGAATGAATCTCCTCAGTGAACTTTTGAGATTCTTTTTCCATCTGGAAAATTTAGCTTTTTAAGGCATTCTTCTCCTCATTGCCCTTTTGGGCCTCCTTTGCCATTTGAGTTAGTCTATTTTTTTAGGTCTTATTTTCCTCAGTCAGGCTGTTGACTCTTATTTCATACTTTTCCTGCATCCTTCTCATTTCTCTTCCCAATTTTCCCCCCACTTCTCGTATCTGCTTCTTAAGGTCCTCTATGGCCTGTAACCCACTAATATTTTCCTTTGGGGCTTTTGGAGCAGGATTTCTGACCTCACAGACCTCCTCCTGTTCCCTGCTTCAATCCTCTTTGTCCCCAAAATAGGAGTCTAATGTTGCATTTTACTGTTTATTTTGTTTCCTTTGCCTAGGCATGTTGCCACTTAATTAATTGACTTTTGGGCTTGTTGCCACAGTAGGACTATGCCACCAGACAGGGGAGCTTCTGTCCTGAATGTTGGGGTCTTCACAACTTCTGGTTCTGGCAAGTTGGACACCCACCCCAGGCCTCCCCCCAGATTGCAATCCAGATCTAAGAAGGTTAAAGCTAGAGCGATTAACCTCCAAGACTGATTGCTGCATCTCCTTACAGTTCGGAGGCCAGAAGCTGATGCTGCCACTGGAGCTGCAAAATGTCGAGTGTCTCCTCAGTGGCTTCCAGCCACCAGGGGAGGAAGCCCACATGTTCCCCAAATACTGGTCCAAAGACCATAGGGCACTAACCTCTTACTTTGTCCTAGGCATGTCTGTGTTGATAATTCTGGAATTGGTGTTCTGGGGTCCCTCCAGCTGGCTGCTGGCCTGACCGCCCTGGGGATGAAACCAGTGCTCACGTGGACCTGGGCTCAGCTCTCCTGCATGGTGGGCTGTTGGCTCCCAGAGCTCTGCACTGGCCTTCCCTGAAGGGCTGCTGGGCTGTCCTCAGCGGGAGGTTAGCTTCTCTGTGTCATTCTTTGGGTTCTGGGGCTCCAAAAGTTGTTCAGAGACCCCTTTTACATAGTTTGGGAGTACTGTGGGGCAGAGCACATTGGAAGTGCTATTTCTACTCTGCCATCTTGGCTCTCTCCCATCCTAAAATTCTTAATCAATAAAATATTTTCCCCTTTAATGTAGCAATACTGATATATAAACACACATATACTGTATAATACATGATGTATTTTATACATGTATGTATATTTACACAACAAGCACATATATGTGTATACAAATGTGTGTTACTCAGTTATTTCCATGTATTTCTCCCAGGGACGATAGCTGTGCTTTCATTTGTGTACCAGGTATTTAGCTCAGGATTTGGCACAGAAGAAATGTTCAGTAAATGCTTGCTGACCTAAGAATGAGCAGCCCTAAAAAGGGCTTGGTAATCCTTCATAGGTGCTCTTTCTCCCTGGACATCCCATATATCCCAGTAGACGGTCCTCACGCCTATTGGTGAGTTAGAGGGATGTCTACCCCAAGCATATAAAGACTTCTAGAAGAGTGGGTAGATGAAAACAATTTGTTCCAATGATCATAAAGGCAGCTGAAACTGACCCTATGGAGTGTTTAGAGCTTAATCAGACATTGAAGATATCAAGGTCATCCACTGCATCCTGGGCAATCTCCAGTCTCTTGTCTTGCTACTGGTCTTCAGGGGCTCTAGAAGAGAAGGTGAGGCTGGTAACTGTGTAACTCTGCCTCGCTTAAATGCACTCACTTGTGAGTTAAGACATCACCCTGTGATGTTATTGTCCTTTCCAAAAATTAAGGACTGCCACCACCAACAGATATTATTTCATTTGATCCTCCAAGCTTATGAAATAAATACTATTTTTCTCCCCACTTTATACTTGAGGAAACTGAGATGGTAAGATATTAGATGATTTCCAAAAGGTCACACAGTGAGTAAGATTCTGAAGCTGCTATTGAACCCAGTCTTTTTTGAGTGCAGGCCCAGCATCTCATCAAATGTGGACCTGGCTGCCTCTAGGCAACTAGAAAGGAATATGTTTTGACTGTTTATATAAGCTCAAATATTCAGCCTTTGCTGTTTTGTATTGTTTTATTTAGAATTAAATGAAATATGCTTTCTGTTTGATGGTAATAGACTGAGTAATTCTGTATGAGCTAAGTAAGCATTCCTTACTTTTTATAGCAGAGACCTGGACACAAGTCAATTTTGTATGTTCCAAGGGCAAACTTTGAGTAAGAGAATGAAATTGTAGATATCAACATGTTTGACTCCCTTTAGATTGTAACCTGCCCCTAGGAACACTGAATCTGCGTTCTGGGGACATAATTACATTCAAAAAGGTGAAAAGAAGAATGTTGAGAGTTCTCTGTTGAAAATCTAGTCTGAGTACTTGAAAGTGTGACCTGTCAGAAGAAGAAAGAAAATCAACAGAATTAAGGCTTCATGGCTCCTGGGCTCTACTTTTTTATGGAATTAGAAAAACAGAAGCTTTATTTTATTCCTAGTGGGAAAAGAAACAGAAGCTCTCAACTCCATTTAGTCTCATAAATTTATAGCTCTAAGGCCATTTATTCCAACTCCTTCTCTGAGGTGGCACCATGGATATAACCCTGGACCTGAGTCAAGAGGACCTTACTACCACTCTAGACTCAGAAACTTACTAACTGGGCAGTACCTGGCAAGTCTCTTAACATCTATCTGCCTCACCTTCCTCAATAGAAAACTAGGTATAACAGTAGCATATACGTCTCAAGGTTGCCATGTAAACAAAATGAGATACTAGTTACATGATTTGTAAACCTTAAATTGCTATAGAAATATATCATTATTGTCATCATCATCATCATCACTACTACTACTACTACTACTACTACTTTTACATTTGAGAAAATGGAAGCTTATGTAGTAAGCTTCAGAATCAAGATGTGATCCCAGTTCTTGGATTCCAAAGCCAGTGTTCTTTCCATTTTAGGCCATAATGTGCCATCTTCACTCTCTTTTAGGGGACATTGGCTCTGAAGGGAGCACTCCTGTGTTATCTTTTTATACTTCCTCTCTTGTCCTGTTGCACAGGAAGGAAGAATGATGAGTTGTCTTATATTTCTCTTGGATGAATTCATGGGAGATTTTATCAACAAATATTTATTGATAATGAATTTGTTTCCTTATTGAGAAATACTTCTCTGCCTCTGTGGTAACTGTTAAGGGTTATATTCACAAAACCTCAATTCATCTTGATGTGTTTTCAAATTATTTTATAATTAAATGTATTGTTAATTAGGTAATTCTCATTGAATTGATTTTCAAATAAAATTATGTCTTTTTATGTGTGTATATGTATATATGTTTGCATTTGGGTGTATATGTTATCACAGAAAACACTGCATTTTGAAGAAGATGGACAGTCTTCCCATCCTAACCCTGCTATTACTACCTTGGGAAATTAGTTTGACCTTCCCTGGGTTAAGTGAGTATTGTAGTCGATGACCTGAAAGTACCTTCATATCCTGAAATCTATGACTCTATGATTAAAGACAGTGATGCTAGCCAGTGAGCAATTTATTTTTTAAATGAACAATACATTTTTAAAGCAATCCCCATAGGGAAACAAACAAACTAACTTTATATACCCAGAGAGTCCCAACAAGGAGCCAAGTTAATAAGGTTTCCAAATATATGGTAAGTTAGTAAACAAAATAATGGTGGCCATCTGTTCTCCTAAATTCAAAAGGAAAAAAAAAGTAAGAAAACAATAGCAGAAAAAACATTATTGGCAAGTAGGGAAGAATGTTCTATCAGTGAAGGCAATTATGTATAGCCCAGGGCCTGGCACATAGTAGGCAGTTAATAATATTGCTTGATCAAAATGAGTAAGCAGTTAAAACAAACACTTATCTTTTCCAGATGACAAAATTCATCTAAATGATCATTGTGATTTTGGCAGAAGTGAATGGCTTACAAATAAGACTTTGACTCTTAGAATTTAAACGTCAAAGAATAGAGTATAATTCAACAGATTGTATGATAAAGTATAAATCCATCATTTAGTGAGAGAAGAATCTAAGTTCTAAAGAGAGACAGTGACTCAGGTAAGGACACAAGTAGTGAAATCACGACTTAAGTTCATATCTTCTGAATCCAAATTCAATGTGTTCTTAGACTATTGCTTATCAAAAATACTTATGCCTGAGTGATTATATGGCACTTAAAATGATGCTTTGTGATTGGAGATCCTATACAGAATTCTGTACCTTGCTGTTATAAAGTCCAATAAAATATCACTCCTGAGAATTGGCAATATATAGAAGAAGCGTCTATTAACAAAGGCCTTAAAGAACCAGAGAAGAAATAATTCCAATGTAGAAGAAAATGCAAATCACAAAAGTCACTAGTATGAAGAAATGATGTTTCTACAGGGTGAAGAACAGAAGGCCACATTAACAATTAATTCAGAGGAACTGAAGGAAAGAACATATTCTAATGTATATGGAACACATAGTAAAACAAATGAAACACATATGCACAAAGTGAGAAAATATCATGGGAATTTTCTAGCACATGTGAAGAGAAGTACATTTTTGCAACAATTATGAAAAAATGAAACAATAACGAAAATTTCTGGAAAACAAGTCAAATTAAAACCAAACATTTCACTCTTGAAATAAAGTGAATTTTTGAGCACTTTGAGCACAAAATTAGTGCTCTGAATTTTGAGATTGGATTTAGATGCTCATATGTTCCTTCTTCTTTAATGGGTTCCTTTATGTTACATTTCTTACTGTTTGCTTCCCTTCCTAAAATGTTAATTCCACTGATCATTCATATTTCCTCAGACCAGAATATTTTATTTAATATATTATACTATTTTAATGTGATGTTGGATACTGTAATATACTTCATATTTATTACAAACTTTTATTTATTTATTTTTCATTTCAATATGGTGATCTACACAAAATAGTAACTCAGAGATGTTAGATAGCTTGGGGGGAAAAACACCTTAGAATTAATCTTTTCCAATATCTTCAATTTTACAGATGACAAAATTGGGGCCCATAAAGGTAAAGGAATTAGTCTAATGTGATGAGTAAAATTTCCAAGAGACAGAATTTCTGGGTAAATTATAATCAATTTCATTAATCATAGTCAGCAAATAATCAACAAAATGAGCTCATTTGTTCGTCTTGGTGGGCAAAGAAACCTGACTTGTGGAAACTTTAATACTTATAAAAACTTTGGAAAAGGGGTTATCCTAAAGAGGGGCAATGATCTCTGAATGGTTAACAAGTAATGAAAGAATTACATATTATATTACATCATATCACATCACATTATATTCTATTATACTATATTATATTACATCTGATATGATATGATATGATGTGATGTAATATAATGTAATGTAATGTAATGTAATGCAGCTCAATGCAACACGAAGCAATGAAACATGACATGGCATGACATAACATAACATAATATAATGTAATGTAATGTAATGTAAATTATATAATGTTATGTTTTTCACTTAAACTATGTTTTCTTTAACTTTTGATCAGATCTGAGTTTTCCTGGTTAAGTAATTTTTACCAAAGATTTCATCTCATTTGAGGAGATAGAAGGGAAGAAAAACTTAGTCCTAATTCAATAACTGATTGTTGACACAACAGAAATGATCATTTCTCTCACTAGGGTCAAAGAGGCAGTAACAATAGAGCAGATATGAACACATAAATATTCTCAGCTCCAAAGACAGAGTTCTTTCAGGCTTCCATTTCCTCATCTAGAAAATGGGAATAATGATAGTGCCTGCCTCAAAGCATTGATGCAAGTGTCAAATGACATAATCAATGAACAATGCTTTGGGAAAGAGGGAAGGGGGGAAAAACATTTATCAAACACCTGTTGTGTTTCCAGTGTTCTGCTAAGCCCTTTGCAGGAATTATCTCACTTCATTCTCACAACAGCTGTGTGAAGTAGGTACTGAAATTTTCCAAATTATGCAGTTAAGAAAAAGAAGACCAAGAGGTTAAGGGACTTGCACTGGGCCCCTCAGCCACTAAGTATCTGGGGCCGAATTTGAATTCAAGTCTTCCTGACTCTGGGCCTAATGTTCCATCTACTGTACCACCTAGCTGTTAAAAGTTTAAGACCTAGAAAATAGCACCTGACATTATTATTATTATCATTATTTTATTGGCATTAATTATTACCTCTCTTATTGCTATTGTTTTTACTGTACATTGTTAAAACAGACTTTTCTTTCCTTATAAATATATCTCTATCTACTTTTGTGTATAGGTATACATGTGATATTTGAATGCATCTATAATTGACTAAAAAAAATTTTCACCTTCCTCCTAATGTCCTTTGTAGTCATTTAGTTTTCTTTCAATATTCAAAAGAAAGCAAATATTTACTATCAAAGTTATAAAACCAAGAAAATATTTTGAATTATTTTTTTTATTCTGAAGGAGATATATGAAAATATGACTCCTTCACTTCTTCTCCATATGTATGTTGGGGAAGCAGTGGTGGTGATAACTCTTGACATGGAACTCCATATCAACTCTTAGACTTTACAAATGTATTGATCAGTTTCCCTGAAGAACAACAACTACAATGACCACTACTAGTGCTACTACTTCTAATAGTGCTGTGGCTGCGACTACTGATAACTGCTGCTGCTGCTACTTCTACTACTACTACTACTACTACTACTACTATGACTACTACTACTACTATGACTACTTCATCCCTTTTTTATTCCCTTTTAAATATTTGACATAAAGATTGGCTCTGTAGGTATAAATAGAAAGAAATATATTTGGAGATGAAGATGATATAGAGAAATCAATAATATTAACTTTAACTTGATTAGGGCAACTAATTATTTATACTGGAAAATGTCTAATCTTATTCACCTAGTCAAATGATTAAAATTCAGCATTTCCATTTTGTTTATTTTAATTCCTTTTTTGTCAAAAACATTTTTCTTAAATCACTTAGGGTAAAGGTTAAATAAATAAAACTATACTGATTCTCAAATGCTAAAGTGTCATTCAAATGAGTATTTGGATGAGAGTCATTGTTTTGCTTTTTATTTATTTGCTTGTTTCTTGACATAAATAATTTTAGAAGAAAAAGGAACTTTCCTATTTTTGTCAGGAGGAAGATTGTTTCTGTGCCTTGACTGAAGAGTAGGAACACTTTTTTAAAAGCTAAATATCATCATGGCATAAATTTTAAGTAATTAATTAACAATTAGTCACCTACATACCCTATGGTATAGCTTGTTAAGAACTGAAAACAAAACAGACTTTTCCATGCAGAGAAAGTAGTAAACCTGGAACACACTCAATGTCATTTAGTTGCTTTGCCAACAATTGTCCTGAGTTTCTAAGAGGGGAGCTTATTGTTTTAAAAAATGCCCATTTGTTCTTTGAGGGGTCTGGATGGAGGGTTACTGGCAGCCTGGAACAGCTAGGTCCTACTATCATCTGTGAAGCCTCTAAAGAAATGGAGCTTAGTGTAGAAGCTAGTCATAGCACTTGGAGACTCCCCACATTTGAATAAAGTACCACGCCAGTCAAAAGAGATATTTTACAGAGTCACTAAAATGGAAATTTTATGGAAACAAAGCATGTGCACTAGAAATAGCATTTTATGCTTTCTCTGCAGTGATCTGATTCATGAAGTTCCACTTCTTTTACTATTCCATAATGAGGAATTCTCACATGGATTCAAAACTCCACAGTTCCATTTCTATATGACACACTGAGACTGAACAGAGAAGCACAGCTATTTTCTGCATTTAATATACTTTGACAAATGAAATTGGACCTGTAATGAAACCACACCAGGACCATAAAGTACCCAAAGTGTGCCTAGTGAAAAGCAAAGTTTTGAGCTTTCATGTCTCCAAATCCTAGATCATCCACAAGGAGGTTTGAAAATTTTTCAAAAGTAAATGCCAGCTCTAAGCACTTGCAATGAAGGGGGTCCCTGCAGAGAAATCTTTTGTTTTTCTTCTCTTCGGCCAGGAGGGATTATTGTGCACCAACAATTCAGCTGAATACATCTGCATGGTTTAGTCATCACTGGACCTCAAAAGTTACAGAATTCGGACAAGCATAAATGAAATACCTTTGGGTTTGTTATGCCCATATGTCCAGGAGAAGAATACCATGTCAACAGGAGCTCAGAGCTCGAAATGTTTTACTCATCTAACATATAACTGAACAAAGTTTTCTCTGCAGGACTCCCGAGCTGTCATCCACATTTTGTCTAAGGTCTTCAAATGAAAGAGAATTTACCATATCTTGAGGCAGCCAATTCCACTTGGGGATCATGCCAGGGTTTTATTATTTTTCTTTTGTTTCATAATGTATCAGTTTAAATTTAAATTCTGAGCTCCTGGTTCTGCCCTCTAGAACAAAGTGGAGCTAAGCTAAGTTAATTCATCTTTTACTACCTAGAGCAGTGAGTAGAATCCTGGACTTTGGAGTCAGGAAGATTGGAATATAAGTCTTGCCTTAGATACTTACTAAGTATATGACACTTAGCAAGTCATCTGCACTCTGTCTGACTCAGATTGCTTTTTCCCCTCTGTAAAATGGGGAAAATTATGTCCCAGAAATTACAATCTGTATAGAGCAGCCTTGAGGCACTAGTCTTCAAATATTCAGGTTTTAGGACGGATTGGAGTGGAGGTATTTCATAGAATACATGGCTTCTCAACTTATGACTAGACAGAGAATGCTCACCTCACAATAGGTCTATTAAGTAGATATTAAAGGTTCTCCTATCCCTATCTTTCATTGGGAGAACTTGTCATTATCAGAAGATGATGACTTGCCCATCTCACATGGAAAGTATGCTTCAGAATTAGGACTCACGTCTGGGTCTGTTCTAAACAGTTTGGCATCTTATGCTCTTATGCATTGCTGCCTCTTCTTTTCAATAGCTGTACACTATTTTTACTGAAAAGAAATCATTGCCATATCAGCAGGCTTGTCCTTGACATTTTTATTTGTTTCATCAATTTGGACTCCATATTCCTGTCATTATTTGTGTGTTTATCTCTCCCCCCCACCCCTTCCAGCTTGCAACAAATATGTGTGAGATGGGCAAGTCATCAACTTGGAGAAAGAATCAGCAAGAGTTAGAAATTAAATGTGGAGTGAATAAAAGTAAGGCGTGCCCTCCCTCAAAGAGTATATACAAAGAGTATATGTCAAGGGAATGAAAATAATTAAAGATTATAAATGATGCATCTTAGTCTCTGTCTTGTGATATGTGATAAAGATAGACATTTTGTGGCATAAAGTACAGTGAGAGAAAGTCAATGGCTCCCATGGGCTAAAGTGTCACTAAAAGGAGTATGTGGAAAAAGAGGTGATAATTTAGGACAGGAATCCAGGAAAGGGGTACAGCATAATGAATGACTGTGATTATATGTGACATATAAGAAGTTTGAGAGACATAGTTTTTGGTATTATATTATGTGACTATTAAAAAGGATTGTCATTTGACTGTCTCTTATAAACCCAAGACCCCTCATGGAACCCACTCATCACTTATATGCTTTCAGAAGAGTGGGGTTAAAACTTTGAATGCTCTTTGATCCAGCAGCAGAGCTTCTGTGTCTATATCCCAAAGAGATCATAAAAATGAGAAAAGGACTCACATGTACAAAAATATTTATAACAGATCTCTTATGGTGGCAAAGCATTGGAAATTGAGGGGATGTCCATCAATTGGGGAGTCGCTGAACAAGTTGAGACATATGAATGTAATGGAATACTCCTGTGCTATAACAAATGATGAGTAAGCAGACTTCAGAAAAACCTAGAAAGTCTTATATGAACTGATACTGAATGAAGCGAGAACCAGGAGAACAATCATACTGTGTTATGACTAACTTTTTTCAGCAATGTAAGGATCTGAGATAACTTCAAAAGATTCATGAAGGAAAATGCTATCTATATCCAGAAAAAGAACTTGGGAGTCTGAATGTACATGGAGTTTATTATTTGCTGTCCTTTTCTTTTGTTGTTTTGTTGTTTCTTCTTCCTCATGGTTCTCCCATTAGTTCTAATTCTTTTTTACATCTTGACTGATGTTAAAATTTGTTTAATGTGAATGCATAAATAAAGCCTATATCAGATTGCACACTGCCTTGGGAGAGGGTGAAGAGAGGGAGGGGGAAAATTTTGAAACTCAAAATCTTATAGAAGTGACTGTTGAAAGCTAATAAATAAAAACAAACAAACAAATAAATGGATGATAGATAGATGAATGAAAAAACAAAGAAATAAAGAAGTAAGAACAGTAGGTGTTCCTGATGGGCAGCAATCAATTCTGATTGCTTAACAATTAATAAGAGAATGAATACTATAATGAGGGGCCTACTTATTCTAAAGAGGGTCTGCAGCACATGACTGATCATTCAGTCTTGGTCACAGAGACTTAGCTATACCTATCCCATCCCATACTACCTGAGGTGGTAGTCTAGACAAAAAGGAATCCACTTCCACTCAGACTTGCCTGTTTCTGACTAAAACACAATGAGCCAGAATTGACCAATTCCCCCAGGCTAGAATTTCTTCACCTTTTTATCTCCTGTAAAGTTCCCATTTTATCAGCATTTCAAAAAACTGCTTGAATAACTTACAGAGGATCATTTCTGACTGAGGAAACAAAAAAGAAGAAAAACCTTAATCCTAATTCAATAATTCGTTATTGATACTAGAGAGAAATAATCATTTTTAAAATGGCTACCAGCCCTGCAGGATCTCCAAGGTATATACCGAGGTCTAGCTCCTCTTGATCTCAGTGGAATCTTTCCAAATACCTGATAATTTCTATTTCATCCCCTGTTGACTTACTATTCATGTTCCCATAGACCCTACAATGGTCTATTAACACTGGCCTCAGGATATCCCAAGCTTGCTTGTCTCTGTGTCTTCTTTATTTGTTTTGTTTTGCTTTATTTTTGTAATATTCTAGACTGACCTTCTGGGACAGGAAGTCAGGGATTCCTGAAGCACATCTCCCCTATCCTTTTTTTTTCTCCTCTACTGGTTTTCAGTTAAATGTTTCCATGCTCCTGAGGCTGGGAAAAGAGTTGATCCAAGAAGAACTATCAGTGATGATGTCATCTCTTATTAATTCATCCTACAGATGCTTATCTGACCACTGATCACTTTGAAATATGACTTTAACTTCAGCACAGCAAAATCATTTCCATTTCAGTTTGAAAATACAAACATTCACTATTGATAATAGGAAAACTCTTTTCTTTAAAATCAGCACTCTCCAAATTCCAGCATATGGGAATGAAACAATGTGCAAAGTGAGACATATGTCCAATAAAATAAGATATTGGGCTTCAAACTAACAGAGCAGACATAAAGAACACTTTGAAAAGTAAGGTATAGCAGAGAGCACCCCATAAATCATATAGCTTCGAGTTTTAAGTGAAAGCTAAAATACTTTGAAAAGTAAATATAATAAATATTTATTCATCTTCCAAGAGGATATAAATATTCTAAAAAGAAGGAGATATTCAGAATTCTGCATTTTCCCCCTTTCAGACATTTGATAACCATCATATAATTTGAGAGATAAGAGGTAATATTATGATGGTCTGTATAAACTAGATTCCAAACAATTTAAGTGGCCGCAGACAAATCACATAACAAAAATATGTTCCAGGTAACTCACTAATATGATAAATTAACTGAAAATTGCTAATCTGTATACACATAGGGCATTCTTACATTAAGGGTTCACTACAGGAAAAAGAATTATAGGAATGAACCAAAAGCAAAGGCAACAAAAATAGTCACAACAAAGTTTATGAGTACACATTAGCTTTCCCTGCTCATTCCTTTATTTTGGAGGAATATTTTTATATGGATCTTGGAGATGAAATTGTGGCAAGTGCTTTATCCATACGTTTTATGTTCACACTGTAGATCTAAATAGGAAGAAATTGCAAGATGGCAGCCATAAACAGTTGGGCATTAACACTTCAAATACATCTCACATCAGTTTGCCTTAAAGAATATTCAAGTTCAGTTGGCACAGTGAAGAGATCACCTGCCCTGGAGTCAGGAGGACCTGAGTTCAAATCCAGCCTCAGACTCAACACAAAAACTAGCCATGTGACCTTGGGCAAGTCACTTAACTCCAAATGCCCTACAATAAGCAAATATACATATTCAAGTTCTTTTGACACATTCTGATAGCTTTTGGTATAGGCTGATGGGAAACATCCCTAGTAGTCCCCAAATAGAACCACACCCTGAAGTCATCACCTCAAGTGATTCATGAATGGATTGCCTGTAACTGTGAAACCATATTTAGCTTCCTTTATTTAGTTACATAACTCAGACAAAAACTTGGCCACTTCTGATGCAGAGAAAATAAAACGAATAATCCTACTCAATACTGATGGTGTGCTTTTCTCAACTATGTTACTTGATCCTCACAAGTCTATGAGATAGGTCAGAAGAGGGTTGCTATCATTTAGTAGGTGAAACTACTGAAACTAAAACTAACTTGGCCAATATCACATAGCTAGGAAAAAGGCAAGAGGTATACTTAAAGCTTTATTTTATTCTTTATTCCAAGTTAATGTGCTATAGACACTATTTCATGGACAATGTCAGGTCTATGAGAAAAAGCCAGCTTTCTAAAATAGTAACTATGGAGGAAGCTAGTTGGCACAGTGAGTAGAAAGCTGGCCCTGGAGTCAGAAAGACCTGAGTTCGGATCTGGGCCTCAGACACTTAACACACAAACAGGAACCTAGCCTTGTGACCTTGGGCAAGTTACTTAACTCCAATTGCCCTCCAAAAAGCAAAATAAATAAATAAATAAATAGATAGATAGATAGATAGATAGATAGATAGATAGATAGATAGATAAATGAAATAGTAACCCGAACTTTATACTTTGCTCCTCCAAAGTAGTCCCCAAATTCTTACATTATGCCTCCCCATTCCAGTAATGATATATCACATATCATTTTGAGTGGTTATGGGATAGAAAAATTTGATAATTATTTATTTTCTTGGATAGAAGTTTTTTTTTTCTTTCATATGAAGAAAACTACAACTTTCATTTAAAAACCCTTTTTATAATTTTAGAAATCATAGAATATTGTGAATTACATATATTATCACGTTATTGTGCTTAGAGGCTGAGCTGTTCAATGAAGTTTTGTGGTCTTCTATGTCTATAACTGGAAGAAGAGAAACAATTGCATCTGGCTTGCCAGGCATAAAAGAAAGAATACTACATAGTTTCAGTGTCTGCCAATCAGACAGTCTTACAAGAGCCTCTGTTTCCTTAACTAGAAAAAAAAAAAGATTTTGGTAAGTCTCTGCTCCCCTAGAGAGATGGTTCAGTGTGGAGGAGATTTCTATGACAACAGAAATTTAGCAATTGTCAATAAATGGTGTTTCAGAGCTGGGAGTTCCCTTAGACACTATTTAGTCCAATATCAAACATCATCATTTTAAAAATGAAAAACAAAACAACAAAAAAAACAAAAAACAACAAACCAGGACCCTGAAGAGGATAATGGATGAGTTCATGGTCACACAGTGAACTCTAGCCCCAAATGGGAATGATGCTGCTGTCCATTTTTACCTGGATAAGCCAACTACCACTTTAAATATCTCTGTGGAAATCACCATCTTCCCCTTGAAATCAATTCCTTTCCCCCACAACCCTTTTCTGTTAATGGTATGGATTTTCTTCTAGTTTTCAAATTTAGGGTCTTAGAATAGTGAAAAATGATGTCATTCTACTCTTAGTATCTTTTGAACTTGTAACATGCACCATTCATCTGTAAGACTTGGTAATTAATTTTCATAGTAGATTTTTTTCCCTTTTCACATATAGCATACTTGATATTAGTAAACTCTGGGAAGGCAGGAATCTTTTCTTGTATACTTTTTATATCCTCCATAACTGAAAGAGTGCTGGTATCCTTAGCAGAAAGAAAGGGAAGTCAGGTGGTAATTGAAGTAGTATGCCTTGACATTTCACTGGCTTATGAAGGGCCCATCTTTATATCCTGAATTCTTGTAAACCCAAGAATCCTCCATTCCGCTAGGTTATCGAACATCTTTAACCCAGTGTGCCCCAGCCCACTCTTATCTCATCTGACCAAACCCAAGAATCCTCCCTTCAGTCATTGAACAACCTGCGTTATCTAAGAGTGCCCCCGCCCCATATCCTGCCGGACCAGCCTGCCCCTGATACGATGGTAGCTTTTGGACTATTTAAATTGTGTGTCTACTGGGGTTCGGGGCAGCTCCTGGGACTTTGTCCCTAGGACTCCCACTGGCCAGCTAATAAACGCTTCCTGAATTTGATTACTGATGGTCTTGGCCTGGTGATTCTGTCCGAGTGTCCATTTCACTTGGAGGTCCACCGACGACATGTTAGTCCTCAGTGACACTCTGGAGGGCCGTCCCTGTGACGAGCGGACCGAGGTCCTGAGTTGACTAGTCACTTGTTAGCCTCGCCATGACCGGGGTTTCGGCTTCACCCAGAGGCGCCGATAGAGGGTGGGGGAGGCCACCGATTTGCTTATATCGGCCCCCCTCTCTGACGGTGCCTTTTGATCAACGTCGAACCCGCCAAATTCTCTCTGAAGCGTTCTGTATCTGTTCTGGTGAGTACTCTTCTGGTGTGTGACTGTATGGGGCCTGACGAGGCACAACCCATCTTCACTGCTCTGCCCCGGGATGCCGGGTGTGGGAGCCTGTTCATTTCTTTTCCTTCACTCTCAGTTCTTCCTGAAATGCTCCCTGGGGGACTTTGCTTCTGCCTTGTCACTGTCTGTTTTACTCTGTGTATATTGTGTTCTACTTTTTGTCAGTCCACTGTCTTCTACCTGCGGGGCTTAACCACTTTCACTGCAAGAGTCTCTCATTTAGTTAAGAATGGGGCAATCAACATCTAGCTCCAAGACCCCGCTCCAACAAGTGTTAAAAGATTTTGCTAACATCAAACCTCCCCTATATCCTGTTTTATCTCCCTCCCCAGAGGAGATGGGGGTTCTGGGGGACCCTCTATCCCCCTCTGCTCCTCCACCTCCCTACCTGGTCCAGCTGGACTCTACCTCTGATCTCACTGGTCCCTCACATACTCGTGGGGGCACCCCCTATGGCCCTGGTTCATTTTCTAGGGACCAGCTATTTCCCCCTGAGAGAAACCCTGGTGGTCAACAACCCCGGACAAGCTCCCTTCACCGATGCTGAAGGTAGGCTGGAGAAGGAGAGAAAGAGAGGCAGGCAGACGAGAATTTTACTATTTCCTGCCTCACCTAAAAGAGGAAAAATTTGTGTATAAAACTGTTAGTCAATTAAATTCCTATGAGAAGTAAAGAGAGTCACTCCTAATTTGATGCTAAAGGTAAGTCAGAATTCATTGTACTATTTGGTATTTAGGCAAATTGGAATATTTTCTAAGATTTGATAAGAAAAAGTGAATTTTCTTTTGGGTTCTCTAGTAGTGAGAAAGGGCGAAGGCGCCCCCCCAATATCACTTGCTGGAGAGACCAAAGCTATCACTTCCAAAGAAGTTTTTGTAAGGAGTGGACACATAAATAAAGGTTATTGGAGTAAAAGTTAAATCGGCTGAAAACATTTTACAAAAATTTATTAAAGTTTCTCATTCTAAAAAAAAAATAGAGTGCTAAAGAATATAGGGAATTTGAGTTAAGCTCCCCCACTTGAAAGGAGAGGGAGGAGGCAGAGCAGCTATATCGAGGGGCCTGGCAACATTCCAGGGTACCCCGAAGCCCACACCTCCAGGCATGAGGATGACCCTCTCTCCTTTCAAACACCTGGGTCCTCAACCAGGCTCTGCAGTTGTGGGGAGAGAAGAAAAGCCTCTGTACTTGGTAAGCCCAATTTTTCTATCAGTAATTTTTGTATGTGATGAATTGGAAATGCAATTAATGTCATAATGTCATTGTGTTATTATGGTATCTCTAAATTGTAAAATCCTCTTATACTGTAAAAGTTTGAGTGACCATTGTGAGCCAGAAATGTTGATAAAGCAGTTTTCAATCTGAAAATTGTTGAAACTAAAAGATGGACAAAAAGTTGTGTAAAATCAGTTATGTTACTTTATCAGTTCTGCTAATCCTGTCTTATGTTTGTTTCATGTGAATTAGATTTTTTTTTTTTATGTTATAAGATCTGACAATTTAAAGCTGTTATATTTGGGATACAAACAGGTAGTAGTAATAATTGCTGATATTTACTGTGATAGCTGATTGTTCATTTAACTTTTTGGCTATTCTGGAAATATGCAGTGACTTAAAGTTATAGTTTCCACCTTACTAATGATGAAATGAATAATTGTGCACAGTGAATTGTAAAGGCATTTTGTAGAATTCTTATTGAGCAAATGAGAAACTTGAAAAAAAAAAGGAAAGAAAAATATACGGATGTGATTTTTAAGCTTGCTTCATCTAAGGATGTATTTGTGTTAATTTGAAGGTTTATGAATCACCACATTGACCATCTAAGTGAGATTCCGGAATGTAATTGATTTCTAGTGATAAGTTGATTGGGTGTGTGGCAACAAGAAAATTTTAGTTCTGTGTAACTTCAAAAAAAAAAAACAACTTGATTTTTAAGGTCACCAGATTGGTAATTCCTTTGTTTTTATTTCAAAGTTCAAATTTAAGAACATGATAATTGTTTATGGTATTGTTACTGGCAAAAAGTTGTATTATCTATGCAGTATAAGAAGCAGTTTTCTTAAAGTCTTGGCGTATTGTAATTTGGGAAATCATAAGCTTCCAAGTCTGTCTTTGTTTAAAAGGAAGTTTCAGTTAAGACTGTTTAAACTTGTAAGATTTTGTAACCAAGCTATTGGTTATCGAAGAAACCAAGTATTTAAAAAAGTATACTTGTAAAAGGTAATTATTGGTAATTATGTGAAGAAAAGATCTGTGAGACCTCCTTACATAAATTTTGTTAATTACTGGGAGAAAGAATTTATGACCAGAGAATTTAGGAATTGTATAGTTAATGATATCAGGATAAACTGTTTTTGAAAAAGGGAAATATTCTTATGAAGAAATGATTATAAGATCTTTGGTATGAGATGATGGGGAAACAATCTTATTAGTCCTGGGAGAGGAAGCAGGGAGAGAAGGACAGCAGGTAGGGAAATCTGCCCATTGGTGAATTAAATATTATCTGTAGTTAATTGCTTATAATCAGAATGATTTGATGAAACTGTGGGAATTTGTTTTAATACTGAAATCTAAAATTGTTAATTGATTACTATATGTGGAAAGGAGGAGACTGGATGAAAACTTTATTCTGACTAGTTCTGCCTATTCAGAACAGTCCTCCTGCATGTATGAGAATTTGCTAAGCAGGGGCATCATTATTAACCCTTCCCCCAGTCTCTCCTGCTTAGAATTCATATAAATTTCCTTATGTTGTAAAACTGCCAAATCCCCTAGAAACTATCTCTATTAGGCAAGGTCATTCAGCCTGGGAAAGGAACTTGTTTAAGTGTAGTTTTAAATGAACCTAACTTGCTAAGAAGTTGCAAAGATTAGAAGGGTTTCTATCAATTGGCTTTTAGATTTCAGAAGGAAAGATGGTAAATGGAATTCTTTACATTTGTGAGACCTGATGAATCATCATTGCTTGGTGCAGCTCCATGAAAATAAAAATAACTAACTAGCTCTAAGCTGTGATCGGTGAAGCTTGTTGTTTAAGGTAAAAGGCACTTGGGACCATAACTAAATTTTATTTTGAGTTTGAATTTGGGTATAATTGTCTGCATTAAATCAGTATCTCGGAGAAAATGCCACAAGCTACTCAGAGGGAATGTGATCCTGTACTGCTGATAGGTGGAAGTCTACATTTGGTAAAGGCCGAAGGGACAATCTTAGCCTCTGTCTGGGATAGGATCCCTCCTGGCTCAGTTTACCCATGGGATTCCTTTGAAAAGGAATGTTTCCAACCTATTCCTGAGTCTAGCTATAAGATGGAACAGACACTGCATGGTTGGATATCTGTGACTTTACCTGAATTTAAACAGAGTCAAGGATGTTTTATCCTGCCATATTTGGAATGTCACATGTCCCTGCTTTTTTCCTTCTATAGCAAGTTTCCATGATCAGAGCATGTAGTCAGTAACAGATATGAGTTCTTTCATGTAAGCTTACTGGAAAATCTAATATTATTTTTCATTTGGAATTGGAACATGTACAGAAAGTGCAAATTGCTTAAGATCATTTTGAAAGTTTTCAACTAACTTTCTTCATAAAAGTTTAGTGATCAATTATAAATCTTGAAACTGTTTTAAAAGAAAGGAAAATACTTTCAGAAGAAATTTCTAAATCCCTAGTGTAATTTTTTTTTTCCCTAGTGTAATTTTAAGAGGCCTATTAAAACTTTGCAAGATAAATTTGTTGCTAAACTAATGTAATGAGTTGTAAATCAGAAGGGATCTTGCTGTTTTGATCTGAATATGTAGTTATTCCATTATCTAAGCAAAAGTTTACATCTGTAACTGAATGTACATGTAAAAGATTCAATTTCTGAATTATCTCTTTCTTCCTGAGTGAATCTGTATTCACTGTATACTGTATATATAATCTGTGTACCCAGCTTCCTATGAAACATAGATCTATCCAAATGATTTTGGGTCCCAACTGTTTAAGGGGGAGATGATCAGGTCCTTGGATTCTCAGCTTTGACTTCCTTGAGCAGCCAGCATCTAAAATTTTCTCAGAGCTCAGAACTCAAGGCTGAGAAAGTCCAGACCATTCCCTAACATGTGGAAGATTACCACCCATTCTTCCTCTAATCTGGGAAGACCTAAAAGCTGAAATCACTAACTCTTCCCTTATCAAGTTCCTTCAGGGTCTGCAGGCGATTCAGAAAAAAACTCCTTCCCTCAGCTCTCCTGATCCCGAGGAGTTCTGCCTCAGCTTACCTGTTTCAACCTGGGGATTCTGTGCTGGTAAAAAGAAATTCATGGTCTGGAGCAGAGGTGGAAGGGACCACACCTCATGATCCCCACTACACCTACTGCTGTCAAAGTGGACTCTATTCCCACATAACAACATTACACCAGAGTGAAGCCTGCTGTCACCTCAGAATGGAAAACAGAAGTCCACGAGCACCCCCTAAAGCTAAGACTATCCGATCCTCTTCCTGATTCCCCTTTTACCTCCTTGCGCGGCCCCCCACAATCCCCATCATTCCCCAGCTCCACTCTACCCATCCCTCTTTGATTTGTCACTTTGCCCTTCCTGAATGTCAGACACAAATCCACTCACCCTTTCCTTGATTTGTAAAACAGGCAGCCCAACCTTCCCTTAATTGATTTGTAAAACAGAGAACTCCACCTTGCTTAATCTGTAAACAGGCAGAACCCCCACCCCTTGCTTACCCTTGATTAATCTGTGGGTGGGAGACCCAGCCTAGGGTTTCCCCAACAGTGGGAAATTCAAGTGTACACTGACCAATCATTGGAGTTTCAGCCTACATCACTGTAATTTCAGCTTAAGTTACCTAGTTAGGAACCTCCTTTGTTAAAGGCAGTACAGTTATGTTGGTAAAAGAATAAAAATTTATGAGGTATCTTGTCTATGTAGTATGTAGAAATAGGAAGGAAAGTGAAAAAGTCTGAGTAATGGGTTATACTAGCCCATCCTCACTCCACTTCTGGTCAATTTTCTCTTACTTCTTTTTGGCCCTTGTTTGTTTAATCTTCTGGTTAGATTTGTGTCTTCTAGGTTCAGCACCCTTCACTTGCAGATGACAGCTCAGGCTGAGTACCAACCCCTGTCCAAGATCATGACCCTTCACCCTCTGGACCTGGCATAGGCCAGGTTCTGGACACTGGCTATAGACCACCCCCCCCCCCCCCCAGCCTTGAGCGATGGAACCCTGTGAGGCAGGGACAGCTCTACAACCCTTCCCAGTGAGAAGCAGTTCAGGAAGCTGAGATCATCGCCCCTTGCCCCCAAATTATTTGGGTGCCATCTGTTTAAGGGGGGGGTGAAGGGGTCCTTAGAATGTATATATGTTTGTAACATCAGTTTGTAATATCAATCTGTAACATCAACTTGTAAATGGGGTGCTTTGGGATCTATGTCTGTAAAACCGATTTGTAAAAGCAGTCTGTAACGTCACACCTCCCCCCCCCCCCAGTCTCAAAACATTAACTCTGCCCTTCCCCCTGCCAGCACTCTGCCCAGCAACAACTCATGAACTGTTTATCTCTGCCTGAAACAATAAGCTAAGCCTTCCTGGTAAAGTCTGAAACAGCCATAGTAGTAGCTAAGAAGCTGCTTTTTGAGATCCTTTCCAGATTTGGTATTCCAATGACTCTAGGATCTGACAATGGACCTGCCTTTGTCTCCTCTGTAGTGCAAAATTTGTCTAAAATGCTTGGGTTAGATGGAAGTTGCATTGTGCTTATAGGCAACAAAGTTCAGGACAGGTGGAAAGGATGAATAGGACCTTGAAGGAGCACATTGCTAAATTAAAAGTAGAAACTGGCGAAACTTGGTGAGCCTCCTTCCCTTTGCCCTACTTCGAGTCAGGTGTACCCCAAATCCTGCTACTCTTTCCCTATCACCCTTTGAGGTCATGTTTGGCGTTCCCCCTTCCATTTTACCCCGGGTATCTGAATCTGAACCTCTTGACCTCACTAATACTAGTCTTCTGAAGTCCTTACAGGCATTGACGGAGGTGCAAGCTGCTGTCCATACCCTGCTTGAGGCATCCAGTGACCACCCTCCTGAGACACCCTCAACCATACAACCCGGTGAAGGTGGCCGGTCACAACCTGCTCCACCGCCTGAACAATGGTTGGCCACCCCTATCGGCGACCTGCCAGGAGTCTTGGGTGATTACTCCCAAAAAGGACTCTGACAGGTTCCTAATGCCTCCAGAGAGACTCTGGTTCGCTTGCACCCTTGGCCTCACAACTTCTCTTGGGGAAGTACATTTCACTGACCCGAATGAGCTATGTGTAGTGGCTCATGTACTTCCCCAGGTTTACATTTACTCTGAGGAGGGGGCATCTGAACATTTTGACCTTTCGAGGCAGCCACGGGCAGCCCCCTTCCTAGTTCCCCTCCTGGTGGGCCTAGGCATTGCAGGCTCCACGGCCATGGGGGTGGCAGCCCTGGTCAAAGACAACACTAATTTCCAGTCCCTCAGCAAACAGGTGGACCAAGACCTTAGGTCCCTACAGGGCTTGGTCACCCATTTGGAATCTTCCTTGGACTCCTTGGCAGAGGTTGTCCTGCAAAATTGACGAGGGTTGGAACTCCTGTTCCTAAAACAGGGGGGTCTGTGCATGGCCCTGGGTGAAACCTGTTGTTTTTACACTAACAGATCCGGAGTTATACAGGAATCCCTTGCCACTCTCCGTAAGCGCTTGGACGAGCGAGATCAAGCCCGCAGATCCACCTCCTCTTGGTACCAGTCCCTGTATGACTGGTCCCCCTGGTTAACGACCCTTCTCTCGGCCCTTGCTGGCCCTCTACTTCTTGTCGCGCTAACCCTGACCATTGGCCCCTGTCTGATTAACCGCCTACTCTCTTTTATCCAATCCAGACTTGAGGCCACCAAACTTTTTGCAATCCACGTGTCCTACAAAACCGTAGAATCGGAAGAATACTTAGTCTGACCTAAAACAGGGGGGAGTGAAGTAGTATGCCTTGACATTTCACTGGCTTATGAGGGGCCCATCTTTGTATCCTGAATTCTTGTAAACCCAAGAATCCTCCATTCTGCTAGGTTATCGAACATCTTTAACCCAGTGTGCCCCAGCCCACTCTTATCTCATCTGACCAAACCCGAGAATCCTCCCTTCAGTCATTGAACAACCTTCGTTATCTAAGAGTGCCCCAGCCCCATATCCTGCCGGACCAGCCTGCCCCTGATACGATGGTAGCTTTTGGACTATTTAAACTGTGTGTCTACTGGGGTTCGGGGCAGCTCCTGGGACTTTGTCCCTAGGACTGCTGCTGGCCAGCTAATAAATGCTTCCTGAATTCGATTACTGATGTTCTTGGCCTGGTGATTCTGTCCGAGTGTCCATTTCAGTAATTAGGGGAGGAAGGCATTATATTGGGGAGGTCAGGAAATGTTTTATGCAGAAGGAAATGTCTGAGTTTCATGTTGAAAGAAGAGGAATTTAGGGAGAAGAGATGAAGGAACAGGACCCAGTGCTGTTTGGCAACTACCAAACTGGAGGTCTACAGAGCCTTTGTGCTAACCTCATTGTTATATGCCTGTGAAACCTGGAGAGTCTACCAGTGACATTCTAGGAAAGTGATCACTTCCACTTGAATTGTCTTAGGAAGATTCAGAAGGTCCTTTGGCAGGATAAGATAACAGACATTTAGGTACTCTCTCAATTTGAGCCACCAAACATTCAAACTCTACTGCAGAGAGCTCATTTCCAATGAGCTGGCCATGTTTAAAGGTTGAATATACAGTTCCCTAAAAGACTATTTCAAGATGGACTCACACAGGGCAAGAACTCAAATGTAATTCAGGAGAAGTGAAAAGAGGACACTCTCAAGGTCACTCTCAAGAACTTTGGTATTTATTGTGAGACATGGGGGATGCTGACACAGGACCACCCAGCATGGTGTGCATACACCAAAGTAGTCAATGTGCTCTTTGAGCAAAGAATAGCTGTAGTGGCTCAGAAAAAGCAGAGGATGGAGAAAATTTACACACATCTCCATCCCAAGTGTTTATATAGACTATTTGAACCAACCTGTGGTATAGGCTTCCAAGCTTGCATTGTTTGGATCAACTATAGTTGGACACACTTGTAATGGCAAGCAAAGAAGTAGCTCACACCTTGTTTTAGCTATTGCATTAACACCTTATTTTAGTTCAAGTTTCTTTTGAGTCTTGTTTCAAATCTGTTAAGAAACAAAACATGTGAACACCACAACTTATGAACCCTAGAACTCATGAACTCCTACAACATCAAGGGGAGGAGCTAATGACCATCTATAAGGAGAATTTCCAGGCTAGAGACAGCAGAACTGAGAAGAGGACTCTTGTGATGGAAGAGTCAAAGAGGAGAAAATTTGTGGTATCCTGGCACTCTGTTTGTCTGCTCTGTCTGAGTTGATGTTTGTTTGTGATACTTTGTACAGAAGCCCTGGGACCTTACTGGAAACCCTGAAAGAGGACTTTCTGGTTTTATATTTACAGAAGTCCTGGAGCAGGATTTTGCAGGTCCTGGGACTTTACAAATGATTGGTGCTGACCTCTTGGACTTTGTTTGTGGGTCTGTGTTGATTTCTCTTTTGATGATTTATGTTGAGTTCTCAGACCTTGTTGGTGGGTCTGAATTGACTTCACAGGCATATAGTTAATTGATGTGTATGAATATTATTGTGGCTCTGTCAAGCTTTATCTTCCCAGAACTGGGAACTGTGAAGGACTTGAGGTGGACTGGACAATATGAACTTCAATATGGAAGGAGAACTGGATGAAGAACTGGACAAGGAGCTGAACAAAGAACTGTGAGTTGCCTGCCTTTGAACCCAGGTGACAGTTGGAGCTGGGACCATGGAAGAGGAACCATGGAAGCTGAGAGGCAGTTTCAAGTCAAGCTGAAAGAAGACTTTAGTTGGATACTGTGTACTGACTGAGAAGATTATGAGTTACTGTGACCTAGGGGTGTGTAGACCTTTGACTTTTGTACTTTGTGATGTTATTAAGGATTTTGTGATTGACTAAAAGATTGTACTTTGTTGAAAACTATGAAACCATTTTGGTGAATACTATGTGGGCATTTTAGTGATAAGTTTTTGAGTGTGACATGGTGAATGCTGCATTTTGATTTTCTGTGATAAGTTGTAATAATAATAAATTGTGAATGCTACATTTTGATCTTCTATGAATGTTTTGCTCTGATTTGTTATTGAATAAATAGAGAGTTTGGATACTATTTAATCAGATCCGTGAAAGCTTTTCACAGCAGTAGTCCTCTGGAAAGCTGCTCATGTGTGGCTTTACAACACTATACATTGACCCCAACATTGTGATGTCATTTCATTCCTTTTCCATTATGAAATACAACAACAAACAACAAACAATACTCAATTCTTGTTCTCAGTCCCAGAGAAAAGATTCAGAGAGTAATTCTTTTTTCACTTAATATTTTCTTTATTTTTTTTCAACAGAATGGATATGGAAATACGTTTTGAATGACTTCACACTTATAATTGGTATCATATTGCTTGCCTTTTCAATGCATAATGGAGAGGAGAATTTGAAATTTAAAATTTTGCAAAATAAATATTAAAAATAAGTATTTTGATAGGACACAGAAACCATTCTAAAACTGACAGGCTAATACTCTGAATTTGCTAAGAAAATGGTAAATAGATCATTTTGATGTAATGAGACAAGCCATATAAAGTCATATCTCTTTTTTTTCTGCTAGCATGCAATTTGAGAAAAGCAGGTTGGTGAGTTGGTTGGCTAGAAAACTCACACTACCTTGTATCACAGTGATAATAATTCAGGAAATCCATCATAGTCTTTCATTATCCTAAGGCCTACCCCAATTGTTCATATATAGAGGGCACTATACAATGGTGTGTTGAATGAAAGCATGAATGAGAAAATTAAATGAGGAATAGCTAGATATGAGGTTTGCTGAATCCCAGCTTGTGGTTCATTCCAACATCCTTTTATATTGTCTCAGCAAAATCAGTGATGTGGTCAATGACCCTGACATTTCACCATCATGATTTTGATATTAGCCTATCATATCTTTTAATGGCTTATTTTTTTAATGTCATTAAAGATGACCTCTGAATTCTATATTGGCAGGTGAAGGACATGTAAATGCATACTGTAAGTGTGATGGCCAATTTTGATATTTTTCTTGGGGAAAATTAGAGTGGGAAAAAATATTATATAGACTTTTCAAGAAGACATGAGAGTGAACCATATCTTAGACTTTTTCTGGTTTGGGGACCATAGATAAGTAATTTAATCTCTCTGAGTTTCACTTCTCCCCTTAGGTGGAATGGGAATAGAAATGACCACCTACTTTTATAGGACTGTTGCAAGGATCAGATAAGATAATTCTTGTAAGGATTTGGTAAGACCTACAGTACTACAGAGTTACTACTACTACTACTACTACTACTACAAGTATTCTACATAAAATTTAGTATGCTTTCATATGTTAATTAATTTCAGAGGTAATTAATATGTGTGTATATGTATACCCATACACATATACATCTAAACATATCTGGGTATAAAAACATGTAAATATATATATATATGCATATATATATTATATACACATATCTGTCATCTATCTGTCTGTCTGCCTGCCTATCTATCTATCTATCTATCTCTTCCAATATAGACCTGTGTATGAATTGGTATAGTGAATGTCTTCTGAAGAAATTCTCTCTGCCAATGTAGATTGACACTGTGCTTATAGGTCAAAATTTTAAATAATTTTCTGGACCATGGAGAAGACTTGTCCAGGGTTACACAACCATTATTTGTCAAAGATGAAACTTGCCCCTATGTTCCACTGACTTCAATACTAACTCTCTTTCACCTTCCCCATGTTCTCTAACTCACCAACATTTACCAACCCTAACTAAAGCAAACATTGTTAAAGTATTCAGAAGGGATCCATTTCAATTTTATGTAGTGGAAAGACAATTGGACTGATAATCAGGAATCTAAATTTGAGTCCAGGCTCTATTCCTTACTAGTCATGTGTTCTGTCAATCATTTCACATTTCTCAGCACTAGTTAATTTCCTCATTTTCAAAATGAATGTAATGGGAGGAATGTGAATTTATATAGTGCTTACTATATGCTAGATGCTGTGTAAGGGCTCTACAGATGTTAACTTGTTTGATACACATAACAACCCCAAAAAGTAATGATGTTATTACCTCCATTTTATAGTTGAGGAAACTAAGGCAGATAGTGTTTAGTTGACTTGACCAGGGTCATACAGGTACCAAATGTCTGAGGCTTGATTTGAACTTGCCTTCCTGGCTCCAGGTCAGGTTCTCTATCCTCTTTGTCATGTAGCTGCCTCTAGGCAGGAATAGTTGTTTGAGTAGCAGGAAAAATGAGAGTGTCAGATCTGACACTTGAGGATGAAAGGGTGGGGAGTAAGAAAGGACAGGTAAGAGAAATGAGACTTAGTCAACTATGCTATTGCCATGGTTGTTCAGGTGTAGAAAACATGCATTCCAGGTGAATGAAGAGGGTTTATTCAGCAGTCTTTAAAGTGGAGTCTAATGGGCTAGTTGAACATCTTAGAGTTTCTGTTCATGGGCCTCTCTGAATGCATATGTACCATGCCTTTACATCAGTGGATAAAATAAAGTTGGTCCAAATCTTGGGCAAGTGACTTAAGTTTTCAATTCTCTAGGCAATTATCTAAATCTCTTAAGGAGCATAAAAGGTGCCAACTTGCATTGTAAGAGGGAATTCCCTCACCTATTACAATAGTCCTCTACACCAATTAAATAACATGTCCAAGACCCATCTTTTTCACATAACCTTCATCCATCCTGAGCCTATGAAAGAAAATTGGGAATTCTATAACCCCAGACATAAGATATTTCTGAGATTTACTTTGACTTTTTTTTCCCTTCCTACCAGGTGGGAGGAGAAACTCAAAAAGAAAAACTCAACTTGGAATGGAATAGAATCCCAGGCTGTGTGAGTTCATAGTCCCTCATGAGACTCAGGACAATGGTTGATATGATATTGTGTTCTTTAAAAGCTAACTAATGTACCTCTCCACTCTCAGACACTGAGAGAATTAAATAGACCTCCATATTCTAAGATATTTTTTATTCATCTATTCTGAAATGAAACCAAGAAGGGCTGATAGTTTAAAACATTGTGTCTTATAAAAGCCAGACAGAAAAGCTGGTTAAGATTTCATAGTGTTTGGGCCCACAGAGAAATCATGCTCCATTCCAAAGACTAAGCATAGATATTGTAGGCAGCTGGTGCAAGTTGGCAGAGACAGCAGTTTTTGCTGCTCTCATTATCATATGGTGATGCAGTTAATGGTTGGCACAATTAGGGAATAGTGATTGTGACCTCCCTGAAGAGGGGAAGGGTCAGTCTTTGAATGCTTCCCAAATCACTTACATGTCTGACTACCTCTTTGGGGGTTCATGTAACAGTAAGGTTGGGAAATGGCCTGTGGCATCATCTTTGAAATTGGAAGCATATTCCAGCAATGTAAATGAGCCACAAAGGACATCTAAAGGGATTTGGAGCTTGGTATATCGGGGCATGACAAAAGAGTAGCCAGCTGGCCTTTGGCTCAAAGGAAAAAAAAATAAAATAAATAAAGGTGGGAGGGGGGAACATTGACGTCAACAGCAACCTTAAGAAAGATTGCCAGATCAATGGCCAGGAGGTACAAAGCAAAACAGGAAAACAACAAAAATAGTTCCAGCTTATGGACTGAATCGTGTAGTGGCCTAAAAGAAGCTCAAACCAATTTATGATCATATAAGCAACGACCAAAACGGAGGTCAGATGGTTACTGGCAGAAATGGGAGAGAAGAAGGAGGATAGAAGTGGGGAGAGAATAGGGTAGCAGAGCTTTAGGTCTTGGAGGGATAATAAATACCATCTAGTCTTACCCACCCATTACAGAGGTGAAAACTGAGGCCTATCATGGTTAAGTGTTTTTCTCAGATAAATCGAATAGAAAATGTTATAGGGGGATGTTTATTCCAAACCCTTTAAGTTCCCAGACCTCTTTACTTTCTGTAGTGTGATGCTCCAGGCTCTCTATTCCAGGTTCAGGCAGGCTGCATCTGCTCCTTAGGGGTCTAGACAAATGTGGGTGCTTCTGGTGTGTCTACTGCATTGACTTAGGCCTTCATTGACTCTGTGTTCCTCATTGTTAGGGGTTGATAACAAGCACTATGATAGCATTTAACCCCTTAAACCAAAGTAGCTTTTACCAAGATTCATTTACCTAATTAGAAGAGAAAAGTCAGAACTAAGTACTTTCAACAACACCTCAAGGTGATGAGATAAGGAACCACTGGGCTTCCCCAAAAGCACTAAAGCTAATGAATGTAGCAATGACAGGGACAGTTTAGGTCTTCTCAAGTCACTTTTACTACAAGGTTAGTCAACCAGTTCTAATTACAGAACAACTGCCCACATTCCAGCATTTCTCTGAGGTACTTTTAATATTTAGTTGTTGTTCACTCTGTGGCTGACTCTTTGTGACCCTGTTTGGGGTTTTCTTGATAAAGATACTGGAGTGGTTTGCCATTTTCTTTCTTTCTCCATCTCATTTTTATAGATGAGGAAAATGAGGCAAACAGGGTTAAGTGACAACTATGGTCACATAGTTACTAAATATCTGAGTCCAGATTTGAACTCGAGATGATTCTTCCAGATTCCACATCCATCCATTGTATCATGTAGTTGCCAGTATGTATCATTACTGCTCTCCTGGAAGCCCACTTTGACTCTATACATGGAGATTTACATCAGTCACATCAGCTGACGGGAATGGCCACATCCCTGACCCCCGTTACATTCCTACCATATCATGATGCCTTTTGCAGAGGGTGATGGTGGGAAAGGAGGAAGGTATTAAAGAAAAGTCAGGCAAAGTTCTTCCTCTGTAAGATAAGTGGCTGGCTAGATAAGATATACAAATAGCAATTCAATTTTCCATATTTAAATGTGAATTTCTAAGGTACTGGAGAGTACTTGAGAAATTTACTCCTCAAATATTTGAAATTCCTCCCAAATGAGCCTTTCTCTATTCAAATTAACTTGCATTGTCTATGAGAATAAAAATCAGTTTCATGAGATACAAAGTTCCTTGCAGGTTCTCTATTCCTGCATTGTGAGTTATTGAAGTTACACTGGACCTTTAAGATTCAACAGAAATTTTCAGCTTTTGCTAATTGACAGGACCCAATTTTGCCCTTGTTTAACTCTACTGGACCATATCACCATCTAAATGTCCAACATATGTTCTAAGAGAAATGCATTCTGAGTGATATGAAAATTTCTCCCAGCAGCCAGATATCCATTACAGGAAGAAACAGGCTCAACATGTCCATAAAAAAATGCCCATAACAAGCAATAAACTAATGGTAACTCCTAAATATTTCTTCAAGATTAATCTTCCTGGTTATTAAGATGATAAGTTGACTACTTCCACGATGTCATTTTGAATATGGCCTTTGATGTATAGGCTTTATTATAATAACACTCTGACTAATGTTAGAAGACATGATCCACATTTAATCAAGGTGTAATAATGAATTACAGGGTACAAATATATTTATTATTGCCTTGCCTCTTGTAAATCTGTTTTACTGAATCCATTGCAAAATTATGGTCTAAAATGCTTTCCCATAGATGGCATATTCATATTGAAGCATACTGTTTTGCATTCTTCCTATTTTGTACCTTAAAAGCAAATATTTTTTGTTTCAGAGAACAAGTAACAACACAATAAATATATATTTTCATGCTCTTACTAATAAAATGTGAATAACAAGTTCATGTTGACCTGTTCATCTCCCATCATTTTGAAATCTAACCTGTCTCTTCTCAGGCCACCTACACCTCGGCTATTCTGGCTCTCTCAACAGGAAACCTCCCTTCATAATTCACTGAAAACAATTGAGGCCACCCTCTGTGACCTGCCTCTTCTCCCCTATTCTACAGTTCAGATCACCACTTCACCATTCTCCACTCTTTCTTCCTCTGATTTTAGTGGAAAAGTGGGTCCTGTTTTTAAATGCCAGCTTTCCACTGTGCCCTACCTTCCTCAATATTTCCAGTCTTTCCAACTAAGGTTATTCTGGAAGCATTGTATAGGTGCCTATTTATTTATAGGTTGTCTCCCTCCATTAGAAAGTAAGCTCCTTGAAGGTAGGGTTGTTCTTGTATTTTAGCCTTTCTTTCTACCCTAGTGCTTATCACAGACCCTGGAATATAATGGCCTTTTAATAAGTGCTCATTGATTTATAGAGTCTTTGTTTCACTGATTTTGTTCATGACTTCTTTTTTCTCTTTTCCTCCCCCTCTCACAAATATTTTCCATCTCTTTTTATCCATTGACTTCTTTCCTATTTGCTTATAAATATGAATGGGACTTTTCAGTTCATAAAAACAAAATTTATTTTTAATCCTTCATTTGACCCTGCCATCCCATCAGGCTACTCCTTTCTATTTATAAAGATACAATGAGAAGAAACTGTCTCTACTTGTTTTTCCTCTTTTTTTCTCCCTCTCATGTTTTACCATTTACAATATTATCACCCAACTTACACAATTTTTTTTTTTTGTAAAATTAGCTGGAACCCAATACCCTTTGCTCAGTCTGCAGACTTTGACCTTATGGATTGCTACATCCTCCTACATTATTAACCCTCTGCCCTCTTTCTTCCTCTAGGGTTTCTCTTACTCCTATTCCTTAGCTGGGCCATTACCTATGCTCCTCCCCTGAAACTCTGTTATAGGGTCCCTTTCAGTTCCATTGCCAGTGAATTCTATCCCAGAAAGAATTGACACATGTGACTGCTGAGACTCTGAGACTGATCTTTGAAAGATCTTGGATAAAAGAAGCATCACACACCTAGAGATATTCAAATGTTCACCCAATATTAAAAAAAAAAATAAAGGGATCTTTACTGCAAACTCTAACTTAGAAAGTTTGCTTTCTACTTGTGTGGACATCATGGAAAGGATTTTAATGCATTTTTATAAAAGGATGGTTTGTAACTATCTAGAAAAAGAAATGTGATACAACAGTTATCATAGATGCATCCAAGACAGATGATATAAGATCAACCTTGTTTCCTCTTTTGACTGAGTAATTTGGTTGGCAGAATGCAGGAATTCTATTGGTAGTTTATTTTGACTTCAGTGAAGTATTTGATCAAATCTCTCCTATTTTATTTTGTGGGAAAGAAGGAGTGCTAGGTTGGATAAATGATACCCCAAATATATGAATTTCAGGCCAGTTGAATGACAGGACACAAAGAATAGTTATTAATGGTTCCATTGCCAAGCTGAAAGGTCTTTAGTGAAGTGTCACAGGGAACTGTGTTTGGATCTCTGCTATTTAATATTTTTAGTCAAAATTTGTCTATGAAAGAGCTGTTGCTATTCAGTGATTTTAATTGCATGTGACTCCAATTTGGGGGTTTCCTTGGTAAAGAGTGGTTTGTTATTTCCTTCTTTAGATCATTTTAGAGATGAGGAATACAGAGTTAAATGACTTGCCCAGGGTCACATAGCTAGTAAGTATCTGAGGCCAGATTTGAACTCAGGAGGATTACAAGGACAGGGGAACATCATGTGCCCCTGGATACTACCATTTACTTATGGTCTACATTTGCCTATTCTGGAATATTTATGTGCATCCATTTTACTGGAAACTCTTTTTCCCCTGAACCTTTAGAGATCAATGATCCCCAAGTCTGCCCACACAGTCAAGTGTGTTTGGGCCATTTGTTAAACTGTTGATTTTTCACAGATATTTCTGCAATCACACACCATCCATCAAATTGGCAGCTCATAGATAGTTCCAAACAGGAACAAGTAATTCAGAAGGGAAATATTGATTTTACAGTTGCTGTTTGGAAACATTTTTTACAAAGTCTGAGAAGGTAAAAAAACCCAAAAAAAAACCAAGATTGCTATTCCCTTGGTAGGATTCAGATGTACACAAAGAGCTATTATTGATTTTTATTAAACAAGAATTTACATACTTAACATTATACCATAATACAGGAACCACACATTTCTCTTGGTTTGAGAATGAGGCCCTGAACTCTGAGTCCCAATTCTGGAGACATGAGCAGTCTATGGAGGATTTTTTATTCATTATTTTAAGAGTGACTTTCTCACAGATTAATATGTGGGTGACAGAGCAGAGCCAAGATGGCAGCATAGAAGCAGGAAAACTCCATATGCTCCCTCCATAACCACCTCAAATGCCTATAAAAATAACTCTAAACAAACTTTAGGGCTACAGAAGCCACAAAGTGACAGAGAGAAAAAAAACCTCCCACTGAATACAGATCTGCAGGTGAAAAGGAAGTGTTCATTTAGCATGCTAAAAGCCAAGCCAAGCCCAGTGTGAGCCTGGGGTTGTAGCCTCACAGTGACCCCAACCAGCCACAGATGGAAGAAATTCAGGAGAGTGGATCACCAGCAGCTGTGGTGGTTTCCAGAATTATCAACCCATAAATGCCAAAGATAAAGTGAGAGTAGGAATAGGGGTCCAGGAGTGTGGTCCAGCCTCTGCCCCCTGGAAAGAGAAGAGGCTAAGGCATGGAGGTCATGCAGCCACCACCAGGTGGCTGCTTCAGATGACCTGGCCTGCATATTGTAGGGGGACCAAGCAACCAGTCTGTGGGGTAATTGCTCTGGCTTTAACCTGCTTGGATCTGGATTGCTATCGAGGGTGGAGAACCTGGGGTGTCAGAGCCGGTGGAAGCTTCATAGAGGGAACCTAACTAATAGCTCTGGCAGCTGCAAAACATGAGTGATTTGAGACAAAGCTCTCTTCTCTGGAAGCAGAATTCTACTGTGACAAAAAGCTCAAAAATCAAGGAATTGAGTGGCAACATGAGCCAGCAAATGAAGCAAAGCAAGCACAGCAATCTAAATTTGGATCCCTTTTTTTGGGACAAAATGGATCAAAGCATGGAAGAGTAGGAATAAAATGAAGTCAGAAATCCTGCACCAAAAGCTTCCAAGAAAAATATAAACTGGCTACAAGCCATAGTGGAGCTTAAGAAGAATTTTGAAAACCAAGTAAGAGAAGTGGAGGAAAAATTTAGAAGAGAAATGAGAATGATGCAAGAAAATCATGAAAAGAGAGACAACAGACTAACTGAAGAAAATAACACCTTAGAAAATAGACTAACTCAAACGGTAAAAGTGGCTCAAGAAGCCAAATGAGGAGAAGAATGCCTTTAAAGCTGAATTTGCCAGATAAAAAAAGAATCTCAAAAGCTCACTGAAGAGAATAATTCCTTCAGAATTAGATGGAAGTAAATGGAAGCTAGTGACTTTATGAGAAATCAAGATACTATTAAACATATCCAAACAAATGAAAAAAAAATAGAAGGCAATGTGAAATATCTCATTGGAAAAACCACTGACCTGGAAAACAGATCCAGGAGAGATAATTTTTAAAATATTGGACTACCTGAAAGCCATAATTAAAAAAAAAAGAACCTGGAAATTCTTCATGAAATTCTCAAAGAAAATTGCCTTGATGTTTTAGAATGAGAAGGCAAAATATAAGTTGAAAGAATCCACAGATCATCTCCTGAAAAAGATCCCAAAAAGAAAACTACTATGAATATTATAGTCAGGTTCCAGAGTTCACAGATCAAGGAGAAAATATTACAAGCAGCCAAGAGGAAACAATTTGAATATTGTGGAAACACAATCAGGATAACACAGGATCTGGGAGCTTCTATATTGAGGGATAGAAGGGCTCAGAATATGATATTCTGGACTTCAAAGGTGCTGTGATTAATACCAAGAATCACCTATGCAACAAAACTGGATACCATGTTTCAGGGGAAAATATAGTCATTCAATGAAACAGAGGACTTTCAAGCATTCTTGATGAAAAATAAAAACAGAGTTGAATAGAAAATTTGACATTCAGCTACAAGAAGCAAGAGAAGCATGAGAAGCTAAATATGGAAGAGAAATCATAAGAAACTTATCAAAGTTGAACTATTTATATTCCTACATGGAAAAAAAATAATTGTAACTTATGAAAGTTTTCTCAGTATAATAATAGTTGAAGCAAATATAAATGCGTGCATATATATATATGTCTGTGTGTATATATATATGTATATGTATATATACATACATATATATTTTTATATAGGAGGGTACATGAGCATCTGAATACATATGTGAGTTTGTGTATATATGTGTACAGATATACATAGACAGAGGGCACAGGACCAATTGAATAGGAAGGGATGATACTTAAAAGGAGGAACTGAGAGGTGAGAGAGGAATATAATGAGTGCAGATGGAGAGAGAAAAAATGGGGTAAATTATCTCATATAGAAGATGCAAGGGAAAGCTGTTATTACTCTCACTGAATTTGGCTTAGGGAGGGAATGGCATATATATTAAAAAGGAGAGTAGAGGGAAGGGGATGAGAGGGGGGATGATGTTGGGCAGGGCAGGTTTGGGGGGAGGGAAGTTGGAAGCTCACACTTTTGAAAAGGGATAGGGTCAAAGTAGAGAATAGAACAGGTGGCAGTTGGGATAGGATGGAGGGAAATATAGTCAGTCTCACACAATATGTGCACCATGGAAAAGTTTTGTGTAGCTACACATGTACAACCTATATTGAATTGCTTATATTCCAAGTAAGGGTGGGTGACAAAGGAGGAAGTGAAAGAATCTGGAATTCAATTTTTTAAAATCAAATGTTCAAAAAATATTATTATTATTATTTACAAACAACTGGGAAATAAGATATACAGACACTGGGTTATAGAGGAACATTTGGATATTAGCATGAGATACATTTTCCAATCATCTTTCAGTTGTTCTCAAGGAATAGACAAATTAGAATGAAGTTCAAAGGTAATTTCAATTAGAAGAAAATAAAAAAAGCAACCACACATAGTTATAACAATTCTAATTATTGCAATTTGAACAGGCTATTAGTACCAAAAAATGGGAAGGGACAAATGAAATAAAATTGATTCTTATCACCATTTCTTATACAGAAGCAAAAGAGTTTTAGAACATTGACAAAATATGTAGCCAAAAGGCCATAAAGATCTTTATTTAGCAAATATTTGATATCCAGTTTATATTACAAATCATATTTACAATATACTTTGGGAAGGAATTGGCAAAGATAATGGCAAATAATAATCCCCCCAAAAATAAGATCTGTGCAGGGGGACGTGAGGATGCAGAAATGTCCAGAGATAAAAGTCAGCATATCCTATGAATATGAATAACTGTACTTAGAAGGATGAAAACAAAGATTCAAAACATAATAATCTCACATTTCCCATTGTTCTAGTTTCCATTATGGCTGAGTCCTCAACAATAAAATGTGAAATTGTCTTTAAAAAAATGAAGCCAGAAAGATCAGACCAAGTTCTCACAAAAAAAATACAATAGCAATACATGATTTTGAAAGCTCAGAAGAATTAATATTCAAGACATGAAAGGAGGAAAGAAACTTAAAATGGGAAAATAACATAGATTACTCTATTACCCAGCAAAACAAAACCAAATATTGGCTCATATGCCTACCTCCTCTTACCTGTACAATTTGCTAAGAACATGTAAGACTATTTGATAGAAACAACTGCAATAATTGCTTGTGTTCAATATTCCTCTGAAATGCAACATTAAGAAGTATATAAAAGTGGAATATGTACACTTGCCACACATTTGCTACTAGCAAAAAAAATGTCCTATACAAAGACTAATCCATCTACTCCAATCCAACAAGCATTCATCATCTGCATGTTAGTATGAAGACTTGTGCTAGGCCATGAGGAAACAGAGTCAGAGTCAGATCCAGGAAAGATTTATTAAGCACCAACTATATTCTAGGAAGTTTTAAGTTGGAGATACAAAGAAAAGAATAAGAGAGACTCTTAGAACTCACAAGGTAATGGAAAAGACAAAATAAAAACAAAACTGAAGGGACCTAGAAAAGAATACTTTTGTAGATTTGGCCTTATTAGATTATCAGTTCTGATCATGGGTACTCTCCACAACTTGACTGTAATAGAATCTTTGGAAAGCATTGTAAAGGGACATGAAGTGAAACCCAACACTGAAATGGACAAAGGGGGTTGGTTGTGCTGTGTTTGGAAATATGCGACACAGCCTCCCCTCTTTACAACTTTTTGATGTCAGACATCTTAACAACAATCTTCTCCTAGTAAAATAATGTGTCTGAGGTTAATGACCATAACATATGCAATACTATAAACATGAAAATTCCCGGGGAAAAATATATTTAATCAGCTTAAGTAAAAAAAATCCCCATATAACATGGAAGAATTTAGACTCAATATGCAAGACAGCAAAAGGGAGAGGAAGAGTGAATACCTATGTTTAATCTATAATGTTCTCTGATATTGAAGTCTACAGCTCATGTATCTTAGACATATAGCTCAATGAAAAGGGGCTATAATTGAAGGAGAGAGAGGGTAGATGGCCATTGTGAAACTGAACTATTCTTTTAATAACCTCTAATGGCAAGCATAGAAGCAGTTCACAACTTGTTTCAGATCAAGGTTCTTTTGAACTTTGTATCAAATCTGTTAAGAAACAGAACATGTGAACCCCACAACTTGAGAACACTAGAACTCAAGAACTACAACAGGAAGGAGAGGAGCTAATGACCATATATAAGGAGAATTTCCAGGCTAGAGATAGCAAAACTGGGAAGAGGATTTGTGTTGGCAGAGTCAAAGAGGACAAAACTTGTGGTATCCTGGCACTCTGTTTGTCTGCTCTGTCTGAGTGGATATTTGTTTGTGATACTTTGTACAGAAGCTTTGGGACCTTACTAGAAACCGTGAAAGAGGACTTTCTGGTTTTATGTTTACAGAAGTCCTAGAGGAGGGTTTTGGAGCTCCTGGGACTTTACTGATGATTGTGCTGACCTCTTGGACCTTGTTTGTGGGTCTGTGTTGATTTCTATCTTGATGATTTGTATTGAGTTCTCAGAACTTGTTGGTTGATTTCACAGGCAGATAGTGAATTGATGATGGTGCCAGCAACGTGTGGCTTTTGTTGTGGCTCTGTCAAGCTTTGTCTTCCCAGAAACAGGAACTGGGAAGGACTTGAGGTGGACTGGACACTGTGAACTTCAATATGGAATGGAAAATGGATGAAGAACTGGACAAGGATCTGGACAAGGAACTGAGAGCTGCCTGCCTTTGAACCCAGGTGACAGTTGGAGCTGGGACCATGGAAGATGAACCATGGAAGCTGAGAGCCAGCCTCAAGTCAAGATGAAAGAAGACTTTAGTTGGATACTGTGTACTGACTGAGAAGCTTATAATTTACTGTGACCTAGGGGTAGAGAACTTTGACTTTTGTACTTTGTGATGGAATTAAGGATTTTGTGATTAAATGAATGTGCTTTGTTGAAAACTAGGGGACCACTCTGGTGAAAACTATGTGACCATTTTAGTCAAAAGTTCTTGAGTTGTGAAATGGTGAATGTTATATTTTGATTCTCTGTTATAAATTGTAATATTATGAATGTTGTACCTTGATTTTATGTAAATGTTTTGCTCTGATTTGGTATTGAATAAATACACAGTTTGTTATACTATGTAATCAGACTCTTGAAAGCTGTTCACAGCTGCAGTCCTCTGGAAAGATGCTCATGCATGGCTTTACATGACCCTTATCTTCTCCCTCACCCAAAAGTCCATTTTTGATTTGTTTGATATTTAAAGGACTATTTTCCCTGGTTATTGTACAGTTGTGAAACATAGAAAAATGCTATGGTTTATGACTACCTGAATCTGAAGATGACCCAAAAGGCCACACACGAGTATGGAGTGGATATGAGTACAGTGTAATTCATGATGAAATAGGGTTTGCGCACAGGACATACTGCAAAGGATATATATCATCAAGCACATGGAAGAGCAGAGGAGGAAACAGTCGCCTGTTTGTATGGATGGAGCAAGAGACCAAGGACTGGTGTACTGCATTTTTATTCATAGAAACAAAATGGGAAGAGAATGAAGACCCTCCCCCAAGTTCTCTGTAGACTGACTTTAGTGAATATATGGGTAGGCATTTATAATGCAGTGGCACCGCCTAGGTGTATATGGAGGTGTCGTTGTCTACACTGAGCAAAGGCTTAGTCCCATCAGTGAGATCATAGATCAGTAACTTACGAAAGAAAGTGAAATGGGTAGGGGGGTGTAGACAGAGCTGTATACAAATACCCACACATGTATTTAAGTATGTATGTGAGTGTACACCCGTGCATTGGAATAAGATTACATACACATAGCACACACATTTCTATACAAATGAACAAAGACGTTAATCTATATATGGTCCTATCCATGTTGTTTTGAAGATTAAATGAAATAATATTTGTAAAGTGCTTAGTACAGTGTCTGTCACATAGTAGCCTTATATAAATACTTATTCACTTCTTCCTTACCTCCTTATCCCATAGCTAAATCTGTATCTATCCAGTAGTTACACCCTATCCTACTTATAAATTCTTCCCTATTATGATAAATGACAATAATCTTAAAGATAAAATTCAATGTAGTATATTCTTAGAGTCCATTAGATGAAAATTCAATGGGATTAAAATCAGAGCATTTTTACATGGCAATAAAATCTATGATTCACTGATTCTTTGAATAATTTGTCATTCACACATATCAGTGTACATAATTGTTGAAAACAAAACATTTTTACTATTGTATTTATGCCAACTACCCTTTGAGGTTGGTAGTTGAGGTAAGGAGGTATGAATAAAAGCATTGAATTCTTTGATCAAAGATTTTACAAAGTAGTGTAGTTTTCTTTAGGGAGACTTTAAAAGAGGGGGGAAATCACAGAACAAGGGGGCAAAGAAAAGTCTAAATATGACATTAATTCATCAGCCTGGATTTTTGTTAAGTTTGCTCAATTCATGAATACTTTTAAATGCAAAAGCTAAAGCTAATCTTGGGAAATAAAGTGATCTACTTTCCAGTTGTTTTCTCTTTGCTATAGATTTGGAAAAATCACTTAGAGTTTAAAGCAGTCCTACTTTAAAGTCAACTGTGTTTTATGGGTAGCAGTTGGGACATTCTCTCCCCTCACAGGTGGGATTCCCAAGAAATGTTGCCACAGGTTCTGGGTATTTTGTGACCCTACAACCATGTGATAACATAGATCATAAGGGACTGCTAAAAGCCAAAGAGGCTTAAATGAAATAGTATCATAACAAAGGAGCAATGGAAATTATACAGATAAATTTGAACCACACCTCAAATGGGAAGAATGAATGCATAATTGTGATGCACTGAAATACTGAATTCAGTTACTGTGGGAAAAAACAAAATTGCAAGAAATGTTTCTAAAACACTGAATAACTATTTGAAAAGTAGATAAAACATATCACATTTACAGTTTTGTTTTCCAATATAAGTATTTGTCTGTTTGGAGTATAGTATTCTTACCTTATGAACAAATCATAAAAATAAAAACCTTTCAGTGAATGCTATTACAATTCACTTTCATATGTGAATTTCAGTCACATTTCCTAACCAGGAACTTGTCTCATTTCTTTTTTTTGAAAAATGCCAGATGTATTTGCAGATAATATATTATCTTTCCTTACAGTTTCTATGGAATTCTACTAATTAAACTACCCTATTTTATGGCAGTCTTATGAAGGAATTTTGAGTAAAAGTTTCCTGAAGAGATAAAGGCTTTGGAATAATCACTCATCATTGCAGTACTGACAGCTGATAGCATTTTTCCACAAAATGATTAAGATGAATGAATGTTGGTGTTACAGGCCTGTGACCACAGTGGAAACATCCTAGATTTGAAGTTAAAGGACTGTTTGAATCCTGCTTCTATTACATATCAGCTATGAAACTCTGGGCCTATCAACTCTTCTCAGGTCTCAAAGTATTCCTCTTTAGATTGTGGATATTACACTAGATGACCTATAAGGTCAGTAAATCAAGAAGATTTTATTAAACACTTCCCTATTCTAGGCACTGCACTCAGCATTAAAGATATCAAAAAATAAAATAAAATAAAATCTCCAAATAATTGTTGGCCCTCAAAGAGCTCACACTCTAATGGGGACTCCACATGAAAATAAATAACTGTACATAAAAGATATAAATAGTGTAAATGAAAGGTTGTCACAAAGTAAAGGCCTTGGGGAATGAGGAGGTGGGCAGGGAAAAGAAAATACTGGATTTGAGTTGTATCTTGAAGGAAGCCAACGAAGCTAGGAGGTGGTGGGGAGGAATAACATGCCATACATTGAGAGATGAAGTGTTGGTGGGAAGAACAGCAAGAGGTCCAATGTAGCTAGATCGGAAAGCTGATGGACCAAATACAATGTAATAAGTTTGGAACTGTAAGAAGAGACAGGTTCTGGATAGCTTGAAATTTGAAGAAAAGTAGGGTTTATATTTGACCATGGCAGTAACAAAGTATCTGATTGAGTGGCTGCATCTTAGAGAAAATTACTTTGTCATCTAGTGGGGAATATATTGGAAAGTGGAAAAGTTAGAGAGAGAAAGACTAATTGGAATGCTATTGCGGAAGTTGAAGTAAGAGGTGATAGTGGCCTGTATTAAGGTGGTAGCCATGGAAATTGAAAGAAGTAGATTTATTAGAGAAATATTATGGAGGGTAAAATATCAAGAACTGAAAATGAGAAAGACAGAAGTCAAGGATTAGGTAGTTTGGGATTTTACTTTGATTTTCTTCTTCCACTCATCATCACCCACTGTACAACACTTCCAATACGACAAACATGCCAATGATAATATTAAAAAATAGTGATGATGTTTCAGAAAAGGAAGCAAACTAATTTGCATATATTCTATAGATTTACTGCTAGAAGTATATTTGCTAGATCAACTTTATATGAATCTAAGGTCACTTTGGTTTAGAAAACCTCACAACATTTCATAAAAGGAAACATAAAGAAACACAACAGCATAAATTGTTGGTGACAAATAATCTGGCTTTGTTTCCCTGTGATTGAACTATCAGTCAGGATATAATACAATTTGGAAACTGACCCCATCCTCCCTTCTTTTGAAAAAGGTCACCTGTTTGCCTTTCCCTCAGGTGAATCCACTGATTCAGATGCACCCAGGAGAAGTCATATGCAATGAAACCAAGGTGAGGAAGAAATTGACACAAGCTTCCTAGCATTTCACTTTGAAGAAGAATGTTGAGAAAAATCAAAGCTCTGGAGCACAAGGAAGATCTAGAAAGGCAAGGGAGTGGGAGTGGGGGATGGGGTGGGAAAGGGGCAAACAAAACACTGAGTTTGGGATTGGATTATATGGTGACATGAGTTCTAATTCTGATTCCAATAGTGACCTTGGATGAATCACTTCCCTCCTCCAAGACCATGGCTTCTTTATTTTTAGCTTTATAATGTGATGCTGAACAAGACTGTGAGATTCAGCTAGCAAGAGATCCTATGGTGCTTTCAATCCTGTGCTCTACATATGTGAAGAGACTGTTGCATATTAGACCTATGAGAATATTTGGGAGGAAGAATGTCATGGGATTTTCCTTCTTTAGGATTCCAGTCCAAGTGTTGATGATGTTTTGTAGTGGTTCTTGTCTCTCTTACACAACTCTGGTGAAGACCCTGGGGCCCTTTTAAGAATTAAATAAATAAAATATAAAAATAAAATACATAATGTAAGGCAAATAATTATGTTGAAATATAATTTCTTTTTTTCTTTTTTCATTTTTAAAATTTTTTTTTAGTTTTCAACAATCATTTCCACAAGATTATGAGTTACAATTTTTTCTCCCCATCTTTCCCCTACCCCCACCCCAAAATAGCAAGTCCATTGAATGCCCCTTTCCCCAATCTGTTCTCCCTTATATCTTCCCCCATCACCTCCCTAACTTTCTAGTAGGGCAAGATGGGTTTCTATACAGCAGTACCTGTATACCTTATTTCCCAGTTACATGTAAAAAACACATTTTTAAACATTTATTTAAAAAAACTTTTAGTTCCAGATTTTTTTCTCTTCTTCCCTCCTCATCCACCACCACTGGGAAGATAAGCAATTCAATATAGGTGTACATGTGTCCTTAACCAAATCATTTCCATAGTAGTTATATTGTGAAAGACCAACTATATTCCCCTCCATCCTATCTTGTCCCCCACTTATTCTATTTTCTTCTTTGATGCTCTCCCTTTTCAAAAATGTTTGCTTCTAACTACAATCTCCCCCAATTTGCTGTCAGTTCTATCATCCCTCCTCTTATTCCCTACCCTCCTATTTTCTTGTAGGGTAAGATACCCAATTGTGTAGGTTATTCCCTCCTTAAGCCAAATTCAATGACAATTAGGTTGTTCCATTCCCTTTCACCTTCCTGTTCTTCTCTTCCATTGTAACAGTTTTCTCTTGCCTCGTTTATATGATATAATTTACTTTACTCTATCTCTCCCTTTCTCCTTCTCTCAACAAATTCTCACCTCTTAATTTTATTTTTTAGATATCATCCCTTCATGTTCAACTCATCCTGTGCCCTCTGTCTATGTATATATGAACATACATATGCCCACACTCAAATACATTTATATACATATATGCCCTTCTATACACACACGTGTATATGTATATTTACACATACACACATAAACATACATATATATTTCCTTCAGCTCTCCTTATACTGAGAAAAGTCTCATGAGTTACAGTTATTGTTTTTCCATGTAGGAGTGTAAATAGTTCAACTTCAATAAGTTCCTCATGATTGCTTTTTCCTGTTTAGCTTCTCATGCTTCTCTTGTTTCTTGTATTTGAACGTCAAGTTTTTTTGTTCAGCTCTGGCTTTTTAATCAAGAATGCTTGAAAATGAGCGGGTGTCTCCACCAGGGCGGAGTCCTCTCCCAGACCATTGCAGGGGCAGTGGCCAGGCTCTGAGTTCTATCCCTGCGGGATCTTTTCACTCGCTCTCTTCTCTCTTCTGCCATTTCGCGGGAGGCGGAGGCAGAGGCGGCCACTGCCATGGCCTGGAACAGGGCTCTCCTCATGTTTCAGCAAGGTGGACATCACCGAGTTTGACAAGGATAAGTTCGTTGACAAGCAGGAGGAGGTGGAGACGGCCGTGGCAGCAGAGCCAGGCCCAGACTTGGACCTGGTCCCAGGAGAGGTAGACAGCTTGCTGTAACAAGGTGATATATATGCTCAGAGTATTTCATGCAGCTTTATGAATCAAATATCCCCTGTCAATGCGAAGAATCAAGCAGTAAAGGAATGCACCCAAGTAGTGGTACTGAAAGTCCTCAGTAACTTTAAAAGCAGTGAGGTAGAGCAGGCTGTACAATCATTAGACAGAAATGGCATTGACTTGTTAATGAAGTACATTTATAAAGGATTTGAAAAACCCACAGAGAATAGCAGTGCCTCCTTACTTCATTGGCATGAGAAGGCATGAGCAGTAGGTGGTCTAGGTACCATAAGAGTTCTCCCAGCAAGAAAAACTGTTTAAAAAAAAAAAGACTTTTAAGTTGCACTGAGAAGACCAGAAGAGTTTGGGGGACCCAGGACAAGGAAGAAAGAATAATGGAGATGACGCTGGCCCTTCTTCCCCAAAACTATAATGAATCTATTTCAGACCATTCATTTGTTGAAAATGCTTTTTATTTTTGAGATGGAGGTGGGGAAACCCAGTGTTCTGGGGCTGCCTTTTCTGAATCCTGCACAAGATCTGACATTCTCCTTCACCTAGGAGTAACAAATTGCCACCAATGACATTGGATATTGGAGAGAGGAGGATTCATTCTGCTGGTGGATGCTCCTGGGCACTGCTGATGTAGAAAGTTGGGATGCTTTTGGCAGGTGTAGAATTTTTGCTGCTTGGAAAGGGAATGCTTGTTTGGTGTTATATTTTCAAAGAATCTGAGGGTTTGTACAGAAATAGTGTTCCTAGAGGAGGGAAGCAGACTCTGGGGCTGATTTTTATTGTAAAGTGCCTGCTGGATCAGTAAAGCTCTTCACTCATTAGTATATTAATTTTTGGTTTGTTTCATCCAGTAAAACAGAAGAGTGATGCTAAATGGAAGAGTCTTTGAGTTGTTTAGGGAGACTGACCAAGAACAAGAGAGCTGCCTGTCTTGGCTCTTAAGCCATGTGGATGGATGCAGCTTGTGGGTCTAGTCTCCATACAGTAAGGCCATTAGCTCTGCATCACTGCCTAAGCTGAAGGATCACAGGAAGGCAAAATGATGTTTGGTGTTGAAATATTTATTGTTTCATACAAGTTTACCTTGTCTATACATCTTGTTTCTGAAGTTAATAAAGTACCAACCACATTTAAAAAAAAGAATGCTTGAAAACCCTCTATTTCATTGAATGACCATATTTTCCCCAGTTGCATTATATTCAGTTTTGCTGGGTAGGTGATTCTTGGTTTTAGTCCTAAGTCCTTTGACCACTGGAATATCACATTCCAAGCCCTTTGGTCCCTTAATGTAGAAGCTGCTAGGTCATGTGTTATACTGATTGCATTTCCACAATACTCAAATTATTTCTTCCTGACTGCTTAGAGTATTTTCTCCTTTATCTGGGAGCTCTGGAATTTAGCTATAATATTTCTAGAAGTTTTCTTTTTGGGATCTTTTTCCAAGAGGCAATTTGTGAATTCTTTCAATTTCTATTTTGCCCTCTGGTTGTAGTATGTCAGGGAAATTTTGCTGGAGAATTTCTTGAAAGATGGTATCTAGGCTCTTTTTATGATCAGAGCTTTCAGGTAGTCCAATAATTTTTAAATTCTCTCTCCTAAATCTATTTTCTAAATCAGTGGTTTTTCCAATGATATTTTTCACATTGCCTTCTATTTTTTTTCCATTTATTTGGATCTGTTTTATAGTATCTTGATTTCTCATAAAGTCATTAGCTTCCAATTGCTCCAATCTAATTTTAAGGGAGTTATTCTCTTCAGTGAGTTTTTGAAATTCCTTTTCCATTGGCAGATATGACTTTTCAAGGCATTCTTCTCCTCACTGGCTTTTTGGGCCTCTTTTGCCATTTGAGTCAGTCTGTTTTTAAGGTGTTATTTTCTTCAGTGTATTTTTTAGACTCCTTTAGCAGACTGTTGATTCACTTTTTATGATTTTCTTGCTTCATTGTTATTTCTCTTCCCAATTTTTCCTCCATTTCTCGTACTTGATTTTCAAAATCGTTCTTGAGCTCCTCCATGGCCTGTTACCAATTCATATTTTTCTTGGAGGCTTTTCATGTAGGAGTTCTTACTGTGCTATATTACTCCCACCCCATGCCTTGATCCTTTTTGATCTCAGAAAATAATTCTATGGCCTTTTTGTGCTTCTGTTGCACTTGCTCATATTGCCAGCCAATCACTTGGCTTTTGAGCTCTTTGCCACAATAGAACTATGCTTTCAGAGAGGAGACATCTTTGTCCCAAATTGCTGGGGTTTTTGCAGCTGCTGGAGCTATTAGGAGGTTGCTCTCTCTATGGCCCCCACATGCTCTGGCTCACTGGTCACACACCCTAGGACCACCAGCTAAGACCATGATCAAGATCCAAGCAGGTTAAATCAAGAGCAATTATCCTCTGAGTGGTTGCTTGGTCCCCCCACAATCCGTAGGCCAGGAGTTCTGGAAGTAGCCATGTAGTAGCAGCCGAATGGCTGCCTCACCACGGCTTCTTGCCCCAAGGGTAGGGACCTTACCACACTCTTCAGTTACCCCCTGTTCCAACAGATTTCCACACTGATATTTTACTTTGTCTTTGGAATTTATGGGTTCAGAAGTCTGGAAACTACCACAGCTACTGATGATTCACTCTCCTGAAGTCTGCTCTAGCTGCTGCTATTTGGGGATGCCCTAGGGCTAAAACCACGCAGCTCACTGGGGACTGTGCTTAGCTCCCAGCTTTGTGTGATATACCCTTCCTGCCAGCCTGCTGGGCTTCCTTCAGTGAGAGATTTGTTTCTCTCTCTCACTTTGTGATTTCTGTAGCTCTAAAGTTTGTTTAGAGTCATTTTTCATATGTATTAGAAGTGATTGGAGTGGGAGCCCTCTCCAAGTTTGTGTTTCTACTCTGCCATCTTGGTTCTGCCTCTCTGAAGTATAATTTCTTAGACATTAAAATGCACAGATGCCAGGTTAAAAATCCCTGCTTCAAATTGAACTGGGAAATAATGAACAATTTAAAATAAATGAAACCATGTGATAGCTGAGTGTCAACTTGTAGTCTTGCATGTTCCACTGAGGAGTAAGTTATGGCACATATTCTCTATAACTGGTTTGTGCCATGTAGTTGGGGAGGGGTGTGTCACACTGAAATCAGGTATTTCTGGATGGCCTAGTGAACAGAACACTGGGACTGAAGTCATGAGGACCTGAATTTCAGACAATTAATTGTTGGGAGGGCCTTAACAAGTCACTTTACCTCTGTTTTTTCTGTTTCCTCATTTATAAAATGGGTATAATAAAAATACCTAAAAGCCAGGGTGGCTGTGAGGATTAAAGGAGAACACATTATTGAAGTGTTTACCACAATGCCTAGGATATAGTAGGTACTTAATGAATGTGTGCTTCCTCCCTTTCTAATCCTGAGGTCAGTCCTTTCCTTCCCAGTCCCTGAACCACCACAACACATAGATTCATACATGTAAATATGTTAATATAAACACCTAAGAAAAATTTATCATTCTCTTATTTTATTTTAATTACACACACACACACACACATACACACACACATATTTAAATTTTGAGTTCTGAATTATCTCCCTCCCTCCAGGCCCTCTCTGACCCATGGAAATGGCAAGCTGAGGATTGTGTATCTTTTCTGAGAGGGCATATGGTATTTTGGCTGCTTTAATGGATCAGCCAGGTTATGATGCAGGGCAAAACTAAGGTGAGGAAGGTGAGAATAAGGAAGAGGGAATACATGTGGAGATACTGTAATGGAAATGCAAATTTAAAGATCTTCCCTGCCCCTAGGCCCTTTGATGGGCTTAAGAGACTCTGAGAAGCTTCCTTGATTTGAAAATATGCTCTGCCCACTAAAGGCTGAATATGGTCACATGGAGTCTGTGGCAGGAGGCTTGGTTTTCCAGAATGCCCATACCTTGATACTTTGTGTTTGGGCAATGGGTCAAGGGAGCGGTTACATTCTCTGACCCAGGAGAAGGCTATATAATCCCTGATGTGAGGCTTTGCTTTGGGGGTCACTTTGAGAAGTGTTGTGTGATTTGACCAGATGAGACTTTGGGCAGCCATTTAGAGCCCCCTGGCTTTGAAAACCCAGATGTTGATGCTTCCCTCTCTGGTAACTGTGATTTGGTATTGATGTAATGGTTGGACAGTTTGGAAGCCTGTCTACTTGATCTGTTTCTCTGTCTTGTAACTTCTATCTATATACTCTGAAATTCGGGGTGCTGACCTTTTATTTTCCCTGAACTAGGTAAACGTTATATGTTTGATTGATTAAAGTAAGCTTGTTAACCCATTTTGAGTTGCTTTCCTTTAGAAAAGCATATCTAAGAACCTGTGTTGGCAGCCACCCTGGGGATGTTGGGGTGCTTGCTGCTACAGATACCTCTGAGTAAAAAATTATAGGAAATGTAATAGACTGAACATGAGAATTCCAGAAAGGGGTAAGGCAAAAACTAAAACAAAACAGAACAGAATAGCATAAAAACAAACAAACAAAAAAAAAAACCCCAGTAATATTTTTAAGATAGGAGACTGGGTGAAGACTGGGTAGAACAATGGTAGTTTGAGCATAATCAGAAAATGTTAAATCAAAGGAAGAACATTTTTTTTTTTAACTCAATCAACCAAGGAGTAAGAATTATATACTGAGGAATTAGGCACTGTGCAAAGAGCAAGGGAAGCTAAGGCACAAATGACACAGTCTGTCTCCTCAAGGAGCTAACATTCTATTAGGAATGTGCATACACACACACACACACACACACACACACATCTACAAAAGACATTAAAATACGCAAAATAAGTATATAAAATACATGCAAAATAATGGGGTACTTTCTAGACATTTAAAATGTGACTTATTTGCATGGGGATCTGGAAATTAGAAGAGGAGTAAAGGCTGCAAATATTTCTTTGGAAATTATTTGCAAAGGGGTATATCTGAGAGTAGGAGAGTTAATAAAATGAGATGGTAGGGAACGAGGAAAGGATTCTGAGCAAAAAGAACTCTAAGGATTCAGGAAAAGAGACAAAGCAATAAGGTGACCAAGGAGGTATTAGAAAAATGAGGGGAGATCCAGATAAACAATCTTTATAAAATATTCAATATCTATTATTAATTACAAACTAAATATAATGGTTATTTTCACATAGACATGAGGAACTTCTGGGGTAGCAGCATTTAATTGTTCATTAATATGGTTTCAAAGTTATATTTATTACATTTCTAGTAATAAGCTGTAAATGTTGTGATTTAAGTGGGACTTTTGGGAGTAAGAGCTGAAAAAAACAAACATGGCCAGGTTTTGGATTATCAAATATATATTTGAAATAAGTTGCTACATACAATTTGTATGTGACATACTCAGTGTGACTATATGCTAAACCCATATTAATGCTCCAATCCAATGATCTACTATCATAACTGCCGTAGAAAGCTTTTGCTGTTAGCTGATAGGATAAAGACACAAATGTGAGTTGCACAATCCAGATTTTCTTTAGGAAAAAAAAATGGAGGACAGCAAAGCAATACAAGTCACTCTTTAAACAATTGTCTGTTTCTTAAAAAGCTAGAGAAGCTAGTCTTCTCAGTAACATTATGGTAAGAAAAAAATTCGCAGATGGCAGTGTAATTGCTGCCTTTCCAAAGTAAAAAAAAAAAAATCAAAGAATTATACAGAGTGATTGGTTAAACTATCTTTAGAAGGGACATTTTAAATGATATAAATGAGGTATGTAAGAATTCCTGGATCTGGAGGAGTTTGAGAAAATTAAAAAAAAAAATGAAAAACAACTTCAAATTGGCAGCTAAGTTAGATTTATCTGGGAACCAGATGTATTAGTGTCTTGGGCAGAATTCAGTGTTAGAATTGCAAAGGATTTAATTATATTCTAAAAAAAATCTCAAATTCTTGCAGATCTATAGAGAAGGTTTGTTTTGTTTGGCTTGGTTTAGTCTTGTGTTTGATTTAAACATATTTGTTGAAACAATATTCCATTAAAATACTTCTCTCATTTCTATTTTGAATACCATCTTCCCTCCAGTCACTCTCTTTGAATCAGCCTACATGCTGTCTTTTCCCCCCCACATCTGTAATATGCAATTAGTTGTGATGCTTTTAAAAAACAAAATTCTCCATTTCCAATGTTTTTTTTTCCAAACATTTCCTTCTTTCTGCTCACAGGTCACTGCCCAATCCAGGGCCTTATCTTCTCTCACCTGGGCTATTGAAATAATTGTTTCCTAATCCACACTGCTTGTGTAGTCTCTGTTCTCCAAGTCCCTCTTCAGCCTAGTTCTCCTACTGAAAGTCTAAAGCATTGGACTATGCTTTTCCAAAGCCAAAGAAGTAACAATGCTTCCTTATTGCCTCTAGGTTAAAACAATTACTTTTCTGTTAGTCAAAATTTTTAAAATCTAATTCCCAATTACATGTACATTGGAACTATCAAATAGACTGAGACATGATTTGAACTCAACACCAGAGTGAACCCCAACCTGATTGAAAGGTATTGGAAAATATTTAACCAGATACATAAAAACAAAACAAAACAAAAACAAAAAAACAACAGTAGAACATTGATAATACTAACATGTAGCTTTCTTTTTTTTCTTTTTCTTAATTGGAAATTGAAGGACTTATGATGAATAACAGAATGGCATCTGTGTTGACCACCAAAACAGGTTAAAAAAATGTGTGTGGCATAGAGGAGACACAGTACATTTATAATTTGATGAATTCAGTCATTTTCCCTAATACTATTCAATTGCTTTGGTCAATATACTATTTTTTTCTTTAGTCTAATCTATGGTTATCAACAGGAGATGGGGGGTGTGAATTTCACCCTTGCTTCCTTATGTTAAGCAAAAAGTAAGGAGAGCTCCAAATTAAGAAACAGCAGGGTATCTTATGAGGTTGTCCATCAGAGATGAATGAGCTATAGTTCTTGTATATAAAGATAAATGCATTGCATGAATATCATAAGAACCAAAAGGCTTCATTCTCTCTTCATTTAAGCCTGTCTCAGTATTTGACATCAGGACACATTGTCACAGAATACAATATAAATTAGAGCTAAGGTGGGGCGTTCTTGACCCAGACAAATCAAACACTTAATTTTATTAAATTAACTCAGTCTGTCACATAGTGATGTCCCTCATTTTTTTTAAAGGATTGAATTGGGAAAAATTAAAAATAAACAGCTTGCTAGTCATAGAAGGTGAATTGGCCAAGGAAGCTACATTTTGTTGTAATTGAATCAAACATTATATAGAAATCACACCTATTCTTATTATCTCAAATTAGCTTTTTCAGGGTCACACAGCTAGGATGTGTCAGAGAACTTGAACTCATATCTTTATGTCTCTAACACAAATACTCTAGCTACTATGCCTGGCTACTTCCAAATCCGTGCAAAACTCTGCCATTTTAATAGGAAGGGAATGTTAGTCCTTGACTTGCCCTTTTGCTCTTTCTACATCCTATTTCTGAGTATTTATTCATCATCTTTGCTTCAATGATTCCCACCTGAACTAAAGATTCTGGTGCATTGAAGAGGTGAATAATAACAATGAACTCAGTATGGTTTCCATACCCCCCCCCCAAAAAAAAATAGGTCACATTGCTTTTCCATTCCTACACCTGAGCCTAATTCTGTCTTCTCACATCTTATTGTCCACTAGACACTGTCATTTGAATGATTATTATTGTAACCCCAATAAATGTAAAATGGAATTCATCATTTTCTTCCACTGTCTCCAACTCCTTATCCCAACTTCTTTATTGTGTGTCTACATTTTATCAGGATTACACACATCATCTAATCCAATCCATTTAGATGTGGAAGCTTAAATTACATTCCAAAGGGCTTATGAATAGCCAGCTCCAGTGACAGCATTTAAACCCAGGCCATCTAATTGCACAGATGGAGTTTTTCCTTTATTTTCAGTGATACTGTGAGTCCTCCAGGCTCAAAAGCTTAGAATCATCTTTAATATTTTTTTCCTTTTCTTTGTCCTCTAAATCCTGTCAGTCCTATCAATCTGTCATTTAAATCAATCTTGCTTCTATTTCTTCTTTTAATTAAATTCCCTCCATGAATCTGTTCTCCACTTCCTTCAGTTCATTACACCACAACACAGCCAGAGCCATATTTAAGTAACTTTTTCATCATGGGACATGGATTATAGGTGGTGGAAAGTGGCCTCAGGTTATCTCCAGTGACACATGTGCTTCTGTCTCTTCTTAAGTTCCCTTGGTCCTCATGAACAGTGATGAGGTATGGGCTCTGGGAGCCCCTTTGAACTCTCCTTGAGTCCTTGAGATACAGGCTCTGGGAACCACCCCCCCCCCCGAACTCTGATTAAATCATCTCATTTAATGAGGCATTTGCATGAGGCAACAAGGCTTACTTTGTGGCTGAGCCCAAACCTTGATTACTAGACTTCCCACCTTTGAGCCTATCAAAATATCAATCCACCCTTGAACTGGCCTAGCCCACCAATGTCTGTGGTCTCCAGGTAACCTCCAGCAACTTCCCACCCTTAATCACTCATTGACCTCATTGCCTTCTCTGGAAGACCCTGCTCAAACTCCTCCTTTAGACCACCCCTGGATTCCTCCCACAACCTTCTGTATATAAGATCCCATCTTGTCTCCATGTCTGTGAGAGCACCACAGAATGGTGAGAGTGCCACAGAATGATCTAAATGACCTAGCATAGACTTACCCTATGTCTAATACAAGCAAACTTTTAATAAACTTTACTTTTCTTTGGCAGAGAGAAGACGAGTCAAATTCATTCAGGAGGACCCAGCTTGCTGGTATTTTGGGGTTTCCAGAGCAACCCTCACCTTCTTTATGGGTAACCTCTTCAAAGAGCTCTGATCAACTGGAAGATTGCATTATCCAAGAAGAGATAGCCACTTGGCTAAAATTATGCTTTGCTTGAAATCTACATTTATGTAGCCTTTGAAGATTTATGAAATGTTCTCCTCACAGCCATCCTATGAGGTAGACAAGGCAAATATGCATTATGATTCCCATTGGATAGCTTATGGAATCTGGACCTGACAGGCTGACTGTTTGGAAGAAGGTCAAACAGCTAGAACCTTAGAGACTAATGATTCTAACCCAAGTTTTCATCACAATGCCTCCCACTCCCTCAGGCTGCTCACAGCCCTGCACTAGCTCCTTATTTCCTACCTCTTCAAATTTACCTTCTTTTGGAGTGGAGAAGGAGGAGAGAAAGAGATACCCAACTAGCTGGGTCCCCATTCAGGAAGCTCAGTCTATTCACAGGCTGTGTTTGTCCTTCACTTTCAAAGGAAGATGATGACATGACTTGCAGTTGACTTTGATTTGAGTGAGAGGCCTGTACAAGGTCACCAGCCTCACTTTTTCCTCTTCATTCAGTAACCAGATACTCATCAAGGTGATTGGAGATTACCCAATATGCTGGTAAAGGAAGGTCAATTTCTATAACCAGAAGAGCTGTTCAATTAATTAGAGGTTACTGGCTATAGTCCTTCCGTTTCTCTCTGTCTCTCTTTCTCTCTTTCTGTCTCTTTCTCTGACTCTATCTCTCTCTCTGTGTCTCTCTCTCTTTCTCTGTCTCTCTCTGTCTCTCTGCCTCTCTCTGTCTCTGTCTCTCTGTCTTTGTCTCTTCTCTCTCCTCTCTCTCTCTCTCTCTCTCTCTCTCTTTCTCTGTGTCTCTCTGTTTCTCTCTCTGTGTCTCTATCTCTCTGTCTCTCTCTTCTCTCTACTTCTCTCTCCTCTCTCTGTCTCTCTCTTCTCTCTCCTCTCTCTGTCTCTCTCTCTGTGTCTCCTCTCTGTCTCTATCTCTCTGTCTCTCTCTCCTCTCTGTCTCTGTCTCTCTCTCTCTGTCTTTCTTCTCTCTCCTTTTCTCTCTTTCTCCATCTCTCTCTCTCTCTTTCTCTCTCTCTGTCTCTCTGTCTCTCTCTCTCTCTGTGTTTCTCTCTCTCTGTCTCTATCTCTGTTTCTCTCTTCTCTCTACTTCTCTCTCCTCTCTCTGTCTCTGTCTCTCTTCTCTCTCCTTCTCTGTCTCTCTCTGTGTGTCTCTCTCCTTCTCTCTGTCTCTCTCTGTCTCTCTATCTCTGTATCTCTGTCTGTCTGTCTCTCAAAACTTCAAACCCACTTCATAGATTGAACCACAATAGGTCCCTGGCCAAGGTCAACTTAATGGTTGTATTTTGGGCCCTCCTGCCTTAGAGTGAATATCAATGGTAACTGTTTCTCTTTGGAAACAGGGCCTTCCCTTCTCAGCTTGATTTTTTTTCTTTTTTTCTAATTAAAAGGGCCCATCCCTTGACTCAATTCTTAAAGAGTCCTATTCACTGAATGGGAATTACATCACTGGAAGTGAGAACCTGAAAAGGCCTTAGCCTAAAAGGGCCAGCTTCTCCCAATGCATCCTGGGCCATCTCCAGTCAATCTGATGAATATCTAGTCACTGCACCACATGGCTGCATAGGAGAAAGTGAGGCTGGTGACCTTGTACAGGCCTCTCTCACTCAAATCAAAGTCAACTGTAAGTCATGTCATCAGCTCCCTGATACCAGGATCCTCTAAGAAAATGAAGGACAAACATACCCTCTTCAGATGCAAATTTCTCAACCTCATTCTAAAATGGACTAGTTGTCCCAAGCACAGTCTTCCTGAAGTCAGGCCAGGTTATTTCTTTTCTTAAATACATACCATTTTTGTTCCCACCTCTATATATGTGTGTGCATGTATATGTGTGTAGACATTTGTGAGTATATACATATGCATGAACATACATGTATACACATACATGCATTTTTTCCTCATGGTATTTCTTTGATTTACATTTCTCCATCTAAATTGTATTCATAATCTGATAAAGTATAAGTGTCATCAATCTAAGTCCTCACTGGGAGGCAGCATGACTGAGTAAAAAGGACTTTTATTTGGAATGAGAAAATCTAGGTGGCACAATGAATAGAATGCTAGGCCTGAAGCCTGGAAGACTTATCTTTCTATGTTCAAATCTGGCCTCAGTGACCCTTGTCAAGTCACTTAACTCTGTTTGCCTCAGTTTCCTCCTTTGTAAAATAACATGTAGAAATAAATGGCAAAGCATTCCAATATCTTTGCTAGGAAAACTCAAAATGGGATTGTGAGGGGTTGAATACAAAAGAAAATGACTAAACAACAATCAAAAAGAAAATCTGAGATCACAGAATTAGGTATTTTAAGGGGAAGGGAGTTTACAGATGAGCAATCCTAACCTTCCAATTTAACTAAGAGAAACATGAAATCCAGTGTGGTTAATGACTTTTTAAAAATTCCTTAAGTTGTACTCAGGAAATCTGAATTCCAAACTCTACACCTCTGAGATGAAATAAATCACTTATCATATGTTTGTCTTTTGACTACACTTTTTGAGCTTTAGTTCTCTCATCTATAAAATGGGCTTCATACTTGAAAAATGTGAACATCAGTTGAAGTAATATGAGTAAAATATTATTTGAATGTTAAGTTATTATTTTAGTTTTCCCTATCCCCTGAATTCAGATATCATTTATGGTCTATGCTACACAATTCAATCCTTAATAACTAGATGGCTTTTATCATTTGCAATTATTTCATGTATCTACCATACCTCTAGTACTATATTCCTCTAGAACATGCAAGACCATCTTTTATAACACCTTTGGAACCTAAGGTGTTAGTAATCTCAGTTCAACCATGTGACTCTATCTTCATTATTTGTCCTCTTGAAATGAGGGGATTAGAATACAATACAATACAATACAAATACCCGAGATTTCTTGGCAGCTCTAAATCTATGTAATGGTAATGGAAATTTGAAGATATTCCCTGCCCTTTAATAGGCCTAAGGGAATTTGGAGATCTTTCCTACTTTGAAGATCTCCCCTGCCTCCTAATAAGCCAGATGTAATCACAAGCAGCCACTGGTGGGAGAAATTTACTGAAGGATGGAACAGAGTCCACCAGCAGCTGAAGAGTCAGAACAGTTACATGGAGGGAGGAGACAAGATGCAGACAAGAAGATAGCTAGGCTTGTGAGTGTTTGTTTGTGGGAAGATTAATGGATGGTGTGGCTCCCTTCTGTGCTATGGTGTATTAACTTCTTTGTTGCTATGGTGGATACGATTTTCAGGTGTCGGAATTTGACTTTATGGTTTTGGGATTCAGTTTTCTAGTATCTGAATAAGTGCTTTGCTTCTGTATTTTATGTGGAGAGTCTGTTATATTTTTCAATTCAGAACTGTGCTGTCAATTCATAGTAGCCATTGGTGCTGTGAAAATTGCATTGGCACTACAATCTACAATTGGAATAGATCAAATCCCTCTTTGTTTCTCTTGCTTACAATCTCTCTTTTTGTATACTGTTGTAATGCCAGTTTATCCATTACTCTTTTCTGACGGTGGTTCCCCTAAGAAAGTCGATGTCTTTATAATGGTTAGGCTAACAGTTGGATTGAAATGAGATAATCAAAGATGATTTCTGAACAATAGAATGGAAATGTTATTTAGCAAAGATCCAGCATTGGTTTATTCATTTGGATATAGTCCATGTTCTCAGATTTAGCAGGGTGGTGACCCAGCTTTCTCTCTCTCTCTCTTTTTTTTTTTTTTGGCTTTTTGGAGGGCAATTGGGGTTAAGTAACCTGCCCAAGGTCACACAGCTAGGTTTTTGTTTGTGTGCATTAAGTGTCTGAGGCGGGATCTGAACTCAAGTCCTTCTAACTCCAGGGCCATCACTCTACTCACCACCACCTAGCCACCCCTCCAGCTTTCTCTTTTGTCCCAGCGAGAAATCTGGGTCAAACATGAATCTCTTTTCCCACATACTCTTGGCTTTTATACTTAAACTATAAAGAAGTTTGTTAATGGTTCTAGATTTTTTTGGCTCAAAAAATTGTCTTGAAGATAGTTTTGTCCCTTTTTTTGGAAAACAAATAAGCAAAAATAACATAATAATTGACAAAAAAATACCTTTGCCTATGTGCCAGTTACTCTCTTAGATACTGTTACTATTATAATCCTTTCTCAAAAGCTAAGAAAATTAGTAAAATGAATAAATATTGGTAATGATATTAACAATAACGTGACCTGAAATTCATATAGTGCTTTAGCATCTGTGAAATATCATTCATTTGTTATCTCTTTTGAATCTCACCATAGACCTGAAATAATATTATGTGTATCATTATCCCATTTGAATGATTGGAAAACTGTTACATGACAAAGCTTACATAAATGTCATAGACATTCAGGAAACTGGATAAGTAGAATATGAACTCAGGGTTTCTTAACTTTATGTTTACCACTCTATATACTATACCATACAATCCATCATCAATCAATCAATCAACAAATATTTGGTAAGATCTTTTTCTGTGCCAGGTATTGTGCTAAGTGCATTAGAAAGCTTAGAATGGCATAGAATTCTCCACACTAGGGGGATGGGGGGTGGGGGGCAGGGTTCACACAGGGGCAGGATGTCTGGGTGTGTGTGTGTGTGTGTGTGTGTGTGTGTGTGTGTGTGTGTGATCCTTAAAAATGGAAAAAAAATAATTTAAGCTAAATGGGCCAGATCAGAGAAAAATGAGACTGCTGGTTGGTTGACAGCTAAAAGCTCAGCGGTGAATCCAACATGCTGCTCCCATATCACACAAGTGGAATTACTTTTCAAAAAGGCAGTGAAGGCAATTTGAAGGCGCTTCTGATTTTACATCTTTGTTGAAAATTAATTGAGAAAGTGATAGAAGTGAAGATAATGTGGGGAAGCAGGGCATAAAGAGTCTCTTTTTTTAGAATTTCATCACAGGACACCCTCATCAACAGTGACACATTGGTGTGATTTAATGAGAGGAGGCTCATAGATTACATTATAAAACATTATTAATTTAAGACAATAAATGAGACTTCAAAAAGCAATGCGAATTTTTAAGAGTAGATTCTCATGTTTATTCAACGGGAGCCTTGTTAGTAATGACATGACAGCTCGCACCATTGTTTTTCCCCCACCTTCACCTTCTTGATGGCATGTCTTGTTTCACTTGAATATTTAAGATTAATTAGAATGGGTTTAGTAAATTACATGAAGGATAAAAATGCTATGTGGGAATTATTCATCATTGATGTCAAGATGCATTGTCTTCAAATGTGTTTGATCTACTTCTTTATTAGGAGAAGACAGGAAGGCTCTGTGATTTAAGTCATGTGGTTTTATCCTGGTATGGGCACTTGTTCCACCAAAGGATATTGTAGTTGATGTCCACGTCAATTCATTGGATACTCTTTCTACAGCTGAAAAGGAACTCAGGGGCTACATAGTCCAGCATTTCAGTGAGGCTAATGGTGATTTTAAACATCATCTCATCCAAATTCCTTACCAAGATGAGGAAATGGTGGTCTAGAAAGGGAAAAAAATGCTTATCTATGGTAACACAGGTCCTAAAAAGAGGACAAGGTAAAACTTGAACTCAGGACCTCCGAAGTCCTGACCTAGTGTTCATTCCATTATAGCTCCTCTGTCCTCTTGTTTTGCACCAGGAATATAATTTTAGAAATACTCCTCTCAGGCAAACACTTGCTTACATGTAACAAATCATAATTTCTTTCTTTGTTCTTATGATTCATAGTGTGGGCATTTCTCAACTTTGATATACCTAATAGAGGTATTAATGCTACATAGATGCACTTGCAATTTCTTTGACATAGCCATTTCTGATTCAAAAACTTCTAGTTTTTCATTTTTTTTTTTTAAGATAAATAATAGCCACTGTAATGGAGATGCAGATTTAAAGATCTTCCCTGCCCCTAGGCCCTTTGATTGGCTTAAGAGACTTTGATTGGCTTAAGAGACTCTGAAAACCTTCCTTGATTTGAAAATATACTCTGCCCATGGAGCCTGTGGTGGGAGGCTTGGTTTTCAGGAATGACCACACCTTTTATGCTGTGTGATTGGGCAGTGGGTCAAGAGGGTGGTTACATTCTCTGAGCCAGGAGAAGACTATATAATCCCTGATTTGAGGCTTTGCTTTGGGGCTCACTTTGAGAAGTGTTGTGTGATTTGACCAGATGAGACTCTCGGAAGCAGTTGTTGAGAGCCCCCCGGCTTTGAAAACCCAGATGTTGATGCTTTCCTCTCTGCTAACTGTGATTTTGATATTGATAATGGTTGGACAGTTTGGAAGCCTGTCTGTTTGATCTGTCTATATACTCTGAAGTTTGGGGTGGTGACCTTTTCCCCCTGAACTAAGTAATATATGTTTGTTTGATTAAAGTAAGCTTGTTAACCAATTTTGAGTTGCTTTCCTTTACAAAAGCAGATCTAAGAACCTGTGTTGGCAGTCACCCTGGGGATACTGGGGTGCTTGCTGCTACAGCTACATCCCAATTAGTTTTGATGAGCAGTTTTTAAGGGGTTTTAGATTAAATTTGTTTTTATATTTGACTTTTTATATCTTCCTGCCAAAAGTATTATGGCAAAATATCTCCTATCTATCTCCATTCCTATCCCCAAAGAATATACTTTCTCTCTCCCCCTCTCTCTCCCTGCTCCCTCCTCTCTCTCTCCTCTCTCTCTCTCTCTCTCTCTCTCTCTCTCTCTCTCTCTCTCTCTCTGACTGTCTCTCACACACATACACACACACAGAGCATACATAGCTTACATTCTTTTTTTTTTTTAAAGCAATTGGGGTTAAGTAACTTGCTCAAGGTTACAAGGCTAGTCATTATTTATGTGTGGGTGCTCATTTTCTGAGGCCGGTTTCGATCTCGGGTCATCCCAACTCCAAGGCCGGCGCTCTTACTCACTGTGCCACCCAGCTGCCCCTAGCTTACATTCTTTATTCTAATTCTTAAAAGGTTTGAGTTCCAGGTATTCATGATTTTTTTTTTTAACATTGATAGATCACTGATATCCAAATTCCTACTACAAAAGATAGGAACTGAAATCAGTGACCTCATTCATTCCATTTAATAGCCTGTATTCTTATCCTGGAGTCCACAAATTTTGTTGTTGTTACTGTTAACACTGCAGTGGTTTGTCACTTCCTTTTCCAGTTTGTTTTATAGATGATGAACTGAGACAAACTGTGTTATGACTTACCCGGGGTCACACTTCCAGTAAGTGTTTGAGGCCAGATTTGAACTCATAAAGATGAATCTTCCTAATTTCAGGCCCAGCATTCGATCCACTGTAACATCTCATTCTCCTTAGAGAAGTGTAACAGTGTACCATCCCTTTAATTCAGTGGTCTTGAGAGTACATGTATTTATTGACCTCTGTTACTTTTTGGGTAGGAAACATTTAATGAAAGAGAAGATATTTCATGAAAATATCCATCAAAGATGAAATCAAAGCATTACTGACCTGACATTATAATTCCATGGAGGCAAATATATATATAAAATTGCAGTAGCTCAAAAGAAGTATGAGATATGCACATCTAGAGACATCTTCACTTCAAATGTTCATATGAACTATTTGCCTGACCTGTAGTAGAACCTTCCAGGCTTGTATTTCTCTGATCAGCTATAATTAGGCACATTGTACTTTGACCCTAACATTGACCCTAATTTTGGTCCTCTTCAGGAATAACTCTCCAAGACAACAACTATGCAAATTAAAATGTGTGTATACATACATACATACATATATATATATATATATATATACACACACACACACACATACACATATGTACACACATAACATACAAATATCTTTATATACATTTTGTAGACAACTTGTTAGTCTCATATCTAGGCAGGGCAATAAAGTGAAACTTATAAAAATAACTTTACAGAGAAATCAGGATGTGGCATATTCTTGGCCCCCAGAAGTCATACAAAGGAGCCACGAGAAGAAGTTACAGAGAGATTTCCCTTTCAATGCAAGGATAATCATTTATATAATCTGAGCTAAAATAGAGCATGCTACTTATGGTGGTAGTTGATTTCCCTTAATGGAGGGTATTTAATCTAGATGATGACTTTTAAAGGAAATTATATCATTTAGTTGTGCCCAGCTTTATCATAACATAGCTTGAACTGGATGACCCCTTGGGCCATTTCCATCTCAGATTCTGGAATATTTTTAAAGGAGGTAAAATATGTTACTGAAAATTAAAAAAAAATAGATGGAACTGATAAATTTCCATTGATTAATCCCTCTACTTATTCTGGAGTTGGCTACCTTCTATGGCTATTGGGTATAAATGTGTGTATTATGTTTCTGTGACTATGAAGAAAGGAGAGGAAGAAGAAGAAATAGGACAGAAAAACACACAAAAACAAAAAGACAGTCTGCAAGATTGAGAGAAAACAGAAATAGAAACAGATAGTCATTGATGAAAGCAGAAGAAGGTGAGGGGGGAGAAAATTATATTTACAAAATACCTGTATATGTATACATACATACACACATACCTCCATATATGTGTATGAGAGGGATAGAAACAGAAATACTGAAAAAAACAAAGAGGGAGTCATGGAGAGAGGCTGCCAGGAATAGATATTAAATTTGTGCTTAATGGATCTTTGAAAATTCTAATTCCAATTCCGTTGGTAATTTTTCCTCACATCATCCATTCCCTTAATTTCATATTGTCTCTTTCCTATTAAACAGCATTCAAAATTTGATGTTTATTCATAACTTGACAATTTACGTTTCTTAAAAATATATATATGTATATATATGTAAGTGTATATATATGTGTATGTGCATATGGTTTTGTATACATAAATATATACTTATGTGTACACAAATACACATACATACATATATACATATGTGTGTATATGCTAGACAATTATGCATAACAAAAAGACAGTGAGTAACATGACTGGGTACATTTGAACAAACATCTAGGCCACAGAGTGGTGGTTGTAAGAGATTACTCCTTAAATGATGGGGAGTCTTCTCAAAGTTATTGGTGGTTCCAAGACCTTGAAGAATAATATTTTTGGGAATGGAAAGCAGTCACAGGGTTATTATGAGTGCAATTACCTTCAAAGTAGAGAAGAAGTGAGAATTCTTGTAATAGGACTGGTATCAGACTTCTGGAATTGGGGAGAGCAGAGATTCGAAGTGATTATCTCAGAAATCCCCAATATGACTGAGAATGTTCACCATCATCTACATCTTATAGAGGGTGGCAATGAAGAATCAGATATATAGGGAGAAAACTATAAGCTACGTAAGAATAAGGACTGTTTAATTTTTGTCTTTACAACCCAGCAGGTCCACAAAGTGTCTGGCACAGAGTAGGTGCTTAATGAATGTTTGTTTTAAGTTGAATTGAATACACCCAAGAGGGTTTGATTTCCCTAATTCCATTTAGCACTTTTTTTTTTTTAAAGCAATTGGGGTTAAGTAACTTGCCCAAGGCCACACGGCTAGGTTTTTATTTGTGTGTGCATTAAGTGTCTGAGGCCGGATCTGAACTCAGTTGCTTCTGACTCCAGGGCCGACGCTCTACTCACTGCGCCACCTAGAGGCCCCAATTTAGCATGATTTTAATGTCCCTATTTGTAAATCCTCCATTTCCACTCTTTTAGGCGGTTTATGTTGGTTTGATGTTTAAGGTGTACCTAAGGTTTTTGGAAGACACTGGATTTGGAGGAGCCCAGAATTTAAAATTAAAAGAAATTCATTCCCAAAAGGAATACCATAATTATGCTATAAATTCCATACCCCAAAGTTCACCATAAAGTATTTGACAAATAGATGTACAGCCCCTATTTTAAGACCTCAAATGATGGGGACTAAGGCCATTGGCATTATAGGTTTCCCACTCAACTTTGGGACACCTCTAAATATTAGGAGTTGTTTTGTTTTGTTTTTCCATTTATCTCAAGCCTAAACTGACCTCTCTAACTCCCAACCAGTGTTTCTGTTTCTGTCTTCTGGGGCCAAGCAAGAAAATGTGAATTTCTATGTCATATGACAGCTCTTCAAATACTTAAGGAGATTGACCATGTCACTTCCCTAGCCTTTTTTTCTCTAGGTTAAACACTTCTGTTTCCTTTGACAGCTCTTACATTATAGTTTCAGCACCCTTTACCTTCCTGCTCACTGTCCAGTAGACACTTTCCAGCTTCTCATGGCCCTTATTGAACTACAGTTTTCAGAAATGAAAACCACATTCCAAATTGAGGTTGGACAAGGAAAGAGAACAGTGGGAATCTCAGCTCCTTATTCCTGGAAAGTCTGGAAAGAATTCCTACAGGATAGAATAATGTTTGTGTTTGTTCAGTGTTTGAAAATTCAATTAAAAATTATTAAGGCCCTATTATGTGCCAGACACTGTGCTAACAAAGCAACAAAAAAAGAAAGAAAGGGTAAAAGAGAAAAAAGAAAGAGAAAGAAAGAAGAAAGGAAGGAAGGAAGGAAGGAAGGAAGGAAGGAAGAAAGGAGGGAAGGAGAAAGGGAAGGAGGGAGGAAGGGAAGGAGAGAAGGAGGAGGGAAGGAGGGAGGGAGGGAAAGTGGGAGGGAAAGAAGGAAGAGGAAGCTAAAATAAAAGAAGAAACAAGTCCTGCCCTCAAGGGCAGGTAACAAGAAAAGCTGACACTCTCATAATGTTCCTAAAGGACATTAAATAAATAATCTTCTTCAGTCTTTATATTGTCTGAAATGATGGCAATGGATACAGGAAGTCAGGCCTTCTGATAACCAAGTTCCCTTCTCTAGTGAAGTGTCTATGAAATGGACAGAAAGCAGGCATGACCAGGAAATGCTAAGGAAGAACACTTATATACATAAATTGAAGAGGGAGTATATTCTATCAGAAGACTAGAGGCAGGGAGGATGGGACTGAGAAGAACGGCATAACAGAAGCAGGCACAGGCAGGGGCTGGTCTTTAAACAAAGCTGAGGTTTTCAAGAGTTGGAATGAAGAGTGAGTCCATTCCTGACCTGGGGTGTTCTAACAAAGTCATGATAGGAGGCAACCTAGCAACCCAGTCCAATGAGAATGGAGAATGATATGAAATGCCACCAAAGATAATGATAAAGGGCTTTAAATATTAATAAGCCATGAATGATGTTATTGAATGTCTGGTCTTTTAACCACTGAGGATAGTAGTTCACATTGTGTGAACATTCTTCAGTCTGGCTTCTGACCTTGTCATTCAATGGAAGCTGCCCTGTCGCTGAAAGTACCAGTGAGTCCTTAATTACCATGGCTACTGGCCTTTCTCAGTCCTCATCCTTCTTAACCTGATGGCAGCTTGACACTGTTGAGCATATTCTCCTTGATATTCTCTTCTCTCCAATTCTGTACCACACTGTTCTCTCCTGGTTCTCCTCCCTCTGCTTAGACCTCTCCATATCAGTCTCCTTTGCTGGATCTTCATGCAGGTCATACCTGCTAAGCACAAGAACCCTTCAAGTTTCTCTATTAGTTCTTTTCTTCTTCCATACTATTTTGCTAGATTTCATCAGCTATCATAGATTTCTTTGTCAAATCTATGACGATGATTTTTATATCAATTTATCCAGCCCTATCCTATCTCTTAACCTTCAGTCATGTATCTCAATAAGTCAGTTGGGCATCTTGACCTGGATGCCCCATAGATATCTTAAACTCAACATATCCCAAACTGAACTCATTATCTTTCTTCCCCCAAGCACCTTGACTTCCAAACTCCTATTTCTTTTAAGGGAGGAAATGCTTTATTACAAACTCCTAATCTTAATCTCCATCCTTTCCACTCTAATATTGAGGTTATTATGGTCATCACTATTTCAGACCCTCCCTCATCCCAACAGACATTACTGATGACATGTGATAATGACTTTATTACTAATTCCTTTATTTTTTTTCCAATTTATTTATGCATTTTTAGTTTGTAACATTCATTTCCACAAGATTTTGAGTTATAAATTTTCTCCCTGTCTTTCCTCTACTCCCCCACCCCAAGGGAGTGAGCCTACTGAATACCCCTTCTCTGCTTCCAGAGTGGAGAGATCTGTGTCCCAAATTGCTAGGGTTTGTGCAGTTGTCAGAGATATGAGAAGGGTACCCTCTCTTATATCCTCTCCCATCCCTGACCCCAACTTTATAGTAGGGCAAGATGAATTTCTATACCGCAGTGCCTGTGTATCATATTTCCCAGTTCCATGTAAAATGTTTTGTTTTTTTTTTAACATTTGCTTCTAAAACTTTAATTTCCAGATTCTTTCCCTTCTTCCCTCTTCACCCACCTCCACTGGGAAGACAAATAATTCAATATAGGTTGTACACGTGTAGTTACGCAAAATGTTTCCATAGTAGTTATATTGTGAAAGATTAATTATATTTCCCTCCATCCTATCCCACCCACACTTATTCTATTTTCTACTTTGACCCTGTCCCTTTCAAAAGTGTTTGCTTCTAACTACCTTCTCCCCCAAACTGCCCTGCCTTCTATCATCTCCCATCTTATCCCCTTCCCTCTTACTTTCCTGTAGGGTAAGATACTCAATTAAGAGTGTATGTTATTCCCTCCTTAAGGCAAATTCAATGAGAATATGTTTGACCCATTCCCTTAAACATTTCTATTCTTTCAATCCATTATAACAGTATTCTCTTGCCTCTTTCATATGAGATAATTTACCATATTCTATCTCTCCCTTTCTTGTTCTTCCAATATATAACCTCTCTCACCTCTTAATTTTATTTTTTTAGAAATAATCCCTTCCTATTCAACTGATTCTGTGCTTTCTGTCTATGTATACATGTATACACATATACATACAGTCACATATATATTCATATACACATTGACCCTCCTATACATATCTATATGTATGTATATGCACATATATAATATACATACACATATACATACACAGACGCACAGATACACACACATATATGTATATGTGTATATATATACATATATATGTATATATACATATATATGTATACACACATACATATATATATATATATATACATATATATATATATATTCCCTTCAACTATCTTCATAATGACAAACGTCTCATGAGTTACAATAATTTTTATGTGTAGGAATGTAAATAATTCAAATTTAATCAGTTCCTTATGATTTCTTTTTCCTGTTTAACTTCTCATGTTTATCTTGCTTCTTGTATTTGAAAGCCAAATTTTCTGTTAAGCTCTGTTTTTTTTTTTATCAAGAATGCTTGAAAGTCCTCTATTTCATTGAATGACCATATTTTCCCCTGAAGCATTGTATTCAGTTTTGCTGGGTAGGTGATTCTTGGATTCAATCCTAGCTCCTCTGACTTCCAGAATATCATATTCTAAGCCCTTCAAACCCTTAATGTAGAAGCTGCTAGATTTTGTTATCCTGATTGTATTTCCACAATACTCTAATTATTTCTTCCTGACAGTTTATATTTTCTCCTTGACCTGGAAGCTCTAGAATTTGCCAATAACATTTCTAGGAGTTTTCTTTTTCTAGAGGTGATCAGTGAATTCTTTCAATTTCTATTTTGCTCTCTGATTCTAGAATATCAGGACAATTTTTCTTGAGAATTTCTTGAAAGATGATGTCTAAGCCCTTTCTTTGATCATGGCTTCCATGTCATCCAATAATTTTTAACTGATCTCTCCTGGATGTATTTTCCAGGTCAGTGGTTTTTCCAATGAGATATTTCACATTGCCTTCTATTTTTTTCAATCCTTTGGACCTGTTTTATAGCATCTTGATTTCTCATAAAGTCATAACCTTCCATTTGCTCTAATCTGATTTTGAAGGAATTATTCTCTGCAGTGAGTTGTTTTTTTTTTTTTTACTCTGCCACATTGGCTCTCCAAACTCCTATTAATATGGAAAGTACCGCCATCCTCCCAACTACACAGACTTGCACCCTCATTGTCATTTCTACCTCTACAGTCTCTCACTCCCTCATATTTCATCCCTTTTCAAGTCCTGCCAATCCCATGATCATAATATCTCTTGTTTGTCTTCCTTTTTCACCTCCAATATAGTCTCCACCTTAATGCATACCCTCACCTTATTATACCTGGACTATGGCAATTGCTTTCTGGCTGACCTATCTGCCTCAAGTTTCTACTCCCTACATTCCATCCTTCAATCATCTCCCAAATGAAATTTTTTAAACATAATTCTGATGATTTCAACCCTCCCTCTGCATACAATAAAATCAATTGGTTCTATATTACTTTCATGATAAAATAGTAAATCCTTTTTGGTTTTTAGGGACTCTCACAGCCTTGATCATTTCTATATCTTTATTCTCTTATGCTTTACTCCCCTCTCAGTTCAATAAAGTTCAGTGACTTTGCCCTCGATGTTCCTCAAATCAGACACCCCACATCCAGACTCCTTGCATTTTCCCTGGGTGATCACTATACTTTAAATTCTCAACTGCCTTATCTTGACTTCCTGACTTTCTTTAGATCTCATTTAAAATCCAACCTCCCTCAAAAGCCTTTCTTTAACCCCCCTCAATGCTAGTGCCTTCTCTCTCTTAATAATCTTTAACTTATCATAAATACATGTTGTTGGTACATAGTTGCTGATGTGTTGTCTTCCCATTAGACTATAAGCTCCTTGAGGGTAGGGACTGTTTTGTTTGTCTTCCTCTCTTATCTAATATGCTTAGCTCAGTGTTTGCAACTCCAATATGACTCCTTACTGCACTCTTCCTGACTTGATTTTTTCACATTAGCCTGGAAAAAAGGTGGTAGAAGTTTATGTAGTATTTTAAAATATTGTAATGTAGGAAAAACATTAGCCTTTTAGTTTTGCCCCAAAGGAGAGATTTGGAAGTGATAAGTATAGAAAGGTTCCAGACAGGGAGGCTTAGAATTGAGTTCAGGAGAAGCTTTTAGGCTATGAGAGCTACCCTAAAGTGGAAAGGGCTTTCTTTGAAGACACTGAATCCACAGATACAGACTTCACTAGAACACTAGACAGAGACTTAAGGATATCAGGAATGGTTCCATTTATGAAGGCCTAACTGGTCTCTGAGATCCATTTACATGTTCTATTATATTCTGAAAGGTAAAGTAGGTAACATAAAATCACACAATTAAACTAGTGTAGCCTAGACTACTGCATATGTTACAAAGCTTGGTACATAGTAAGTGCTTATAAATGGTTGTTGGCTGAATGACTCAAAATGAAATGTTATGGCTTCAGGGACAATAGTATTCATTCTCTTAGATTATGCAGCATGTCATATACATGAAAAGATAATTTCAAATGTAGGTGAGATTCTTCTTTTATTTTTTTTCAATTAATTGAAACATTTTTGTTCATAATAATTTTCCCCTTTCCCAATTTAAACTGTCATCACATCTTAGTATTTACAAAGGTATGCCAATTGTGGTTTTCATTTTTAATATATAATGCCAACAGATTGCATGCTGATGACTGGCATATTTAAAATTCACTTTAATGGGGTTTAGTAGTCATGGAAAGTGTTATAATCATTAATTTTGACGCAATCACAGACACAACATGCTATCTTCGTGCTAAGTGACTGCAACCCAGACAAGAGAATGTGTCAACCACTACTGACACCCCCGCTGGAATAAATGGGAACTACATGAAACCACAACTTAAACACACTGCTTTGTATCATTCCTTCAATCCAGTTAATGAAAAAAAAGATCAGCAAGCTATTATTTAAGAGACAAAGAGTGGAGGATGACATTAAACATGAATTTATCATTTGTTGGAAGGTGTAGGATGAATACTGACCAGGCAGGGGTGTAACTAGATTTTTTTTTTTTGGAAACCTTCCCAAATACCATCTAAAGCAATTGGTGGCAGGGTAAGGACCATTCCATGACTGAGACTCTGGGTAACTGTTACAACATAAGCAGCAAGGAGAGGGGCACTCATCCCAGCTTGTCAACTCATAGCTTCCTATTTTGACTAATTATTTTTGCTAACAACTAGCTAAAATCTGGTGTCTCCATTTAGGTGAAACATTGAATGCATGTTGTGACTTTCTAGATTTTTATAGAAAACAATTGAAGGATTTTTAGAAGGAGAATTGCATGGTCTGCCTTAGCAACCAGTCAATCAATACTTATTAAGAAGCAACTATGTGCCCAGTACCATACCAAGCGACAAAAATCTGAAGACAAAAATAGAAAGAAAAAAATTCTTCTTACAGTATACCTTATTTACTTGAGGGACACAAAAATAAATAAATAAGAACAGGAATTTTTTTTTGGTCAATTGCATGGGTAGGTGGTCAGAAGTAGAACTGACTGCACAAAGAAATGATTTACAACAGTTAACACTATATGTAATGAGAACCAGAGTAATGGTCATATGGAAGAGGAGAGAGGTTAGAGAGATTGATGCCAAAGCTAACAAGAGGTAAAGTAGACAGAATTTGGCAACAAAATCCATGATGGAAACGAGAAAGAGACAAGAATTTTAGATGACACTGGGGAATTAAGTTAGAGAAACCAACATGATGATGTTATCAAGAGAAAATGTACAGTCAAGAGGAGTGAAAAGTATTTAGGAAAGTTGATGAAGAATGACGTTTGGGACAAGTTGAACTGGATGTATTGGTGGATTATCCAGAAAGGAAGACAGTGTGGCACAGTGAACAGTGTTGAGTTTTGACACTGGTGCTGACTGAAAATCTTGACCTTGTTTCACCCTTAGTAACAATGAGGAAGGCGCTTAAACTCTAGTGCTCAGTTTCTCCATCTATAAAATAAAACATTTTTATGAGAGTTCCCAAGGTTATAGATTTAGTGCTAGAAAAGACCACAAAATCTACCTAATCCAACCCCCTTCATTTTTTTTTCAGAGAAAGAAACTGAGTCCCTGAGAGTTTAAAGAATTCTCTAAATTTATGATCCTAAGAAGTATATCAGATAGGTTCCAGGTCTAAATCTATGAAAACACATGTTAATGAGATTCTGAAGGAAGAAGTGGGAGAGAGGGAAGAGTCCCAAGTAAAAGAAAACATTGAGGGACTACCACATGTTATTTTTGTGGACAGATAGCTCTTCTTGGAGACTGGATGGTGACCCCCAGCTTCTCTTGTGGTCAAGCTCTGAGACCTTTCAAATTCACTCTACTTGCTTCTGATGCCATGGCACCTGTCTCACATATCCTCCTCCTTTTTCTTCTCTGTGTGCTCACCTTCTCTTTCCCGCTAGACTAAAGCTCCTGAAAAGTTACAGCTGTGTTGTATTCTCATCTAAATGACCCTTCATCCAAGCCTTTTTGTAGCATCTTTCCTGAAGTAAAATGTTAAATGTATCTCCAGATGGACAGACAGTTTGGGCTCATAGATCAGGCCAAAGGCAGACCAATCAAATAAAATGGGAATGTTTTTCCTGCAAATGACAGTTTTAATGTTTTTGGAGGCAGTTTAGTGACACAGGGGATAGAGCATTAGGCTTAAGGTCAGAAAGACTTGAGTCTATATCTGACCCAAGATACTTAGGTAACTGGGTGACCCTTGGAAAGTCATCTAACCCATCTGCCTCAGTTTCTTCATTAAAATTGGGGTAATAATTGCATTTGCCTCCCAAGGATATTGTGAGGATTAAATGGGATATCTGTCCAAGTTCTTAGCAAAGGTACTCCCATATAGTAGATGCTTAACAAAATGCTTATTCCCCTCCTTCCTTGAAGGACATGATGGAGTCAGAGAGTAATTATGGATTTTCCAGCTTGGCCCTAGATGGTAGATTAAGGAATCCATGAGTGAAAGAGACAGATTTCATTTTGATGGTACCTTGAAGTGGAATGTCTTAGCAGAAGGAAAAAAAAAACTGCTAATTTAGAAATATCCCAAAGAAGAATGGATTGCCTCAGGAAGAAGAGGTCCTTTCATTAGAAATTTTCGACCAAATACTTCACAAGGTACACGATAGAAGGGATTCATGTCTAGATATGAGTTGTACTAGATGGACTCTGAGTTCATTTTCCAACTCAGAGACTCTGTGAATTAAATGTAATTGAATTTCAAATGAGTTTAGGAGTACATTGAATTAAAAAAAATTGAAAAATCTAAATTGCATATTAAAATAAACAGTAAATGAATAGAGGGGAAGGTCCCAAAAATCATGACTGGAAGGTCAGTAATGTTATTTATACTTTGCTATTTATTAAGTTATTCAATTCCTTAAATCACCTTCATCTACAAAGAACTTTTAGGTTAATTGTATGGCTATGAAAATGGGAGAATCTACATCTTCTAGCCTTGGTGGTTGTTCTCTAGTATTTTTGAAAGAATTCTATAAAATTGATCACATTAAATTTCCCCAAGACATTGGCCCTCATACTCCAGTTATGACAAGCAGGGTTTTATCAGTTTTCATAGAGATAATAAAATATAATTTACATGACTTTGGCACTATAGCCTTACTGTGAAGTAGACTGGCAATGGACTTGATATGTTTTCCCTGGTAATACATGTGACACCAGTAAAAATGAACAGAAAAAGTGAAACTTTGTCCTCCTGCAAATATATATATATATACATATATTTTTTTTTCTTTTTTCCTGACAAGGTATATGTTCCACACTGCTAGCGTTAATTGGCAAGCTTCATGAAAATCAGAGAACATACAGATATAGAGCAACTCCCTAAATCATGCTGTAACTATTGTCAGCCAACATAATCATTTAAGGGTCTCCAAGCCACAAATTAGGTTATATGAAAACAACAACAATGAAAACAAAAACCAAACAAACATTTCCCAGAGACCCTCTGCATGACCAGGGATTTTATGAAGTCCAAGTGGAGGAACCATCATTTCAGGGATATCAGGCAAAGATCAAGGCATTCAGATGATGTGGAGGGAATGATTTCCATTAAGGGCTTCAAGTTAAGCAATTTCTTCTTGAAATTATTCTTCTTGCCTAACTGTTGGAAGAAAAATGGGTATTCTAAGGATGGTGAGCAGTAGGAGCCAGTTACTTTCACAGAATGATCTGAGGGTTGGACAATTTTTCTGTGACTGAGCCCTTTGGTGGTTAATTTGGACGAGTACCTCGGGCCAGTCCAAATCCAAGGGACATTCAAATAATGATTTATTTTTTTGGAGAAGATATAAGTAACCTAAGTATGGGGTCCATTGGTAGAGTGGTAGGAGGGGTGTGCTTCTTCTCTTTTCCTTACAGAAATAAAACATTATAATTTTGTACAAAGCCCTGGATTCATTCCAGTGACAGGTTTTTATAATTACTTAAAATGTTCAGCATACTAAAATCCCTGATATTTTCCAGAGCAACTTCTATTTTTTTCCTTTCATCCTCTATGAGAGATACCTTTCAATTCTCAAATTCAGTGATTCTTCTGAAATCCTTAGTGGTGGATCTGGAGTTAAAAATCATTGGTTCAAATCCTGCCTCTGCTGCTTACCTATGTGACCCTGCATAAACTTTTTAACCTCAAAGCTTTTGTTATATCAGGTTCCTCAACTTCAAAATGTAGTGAACTGTATCACTTCTAAAGGTCCTTCACAAGTCTAAATCTAAGATTTGATTGTATTTACTAAAGTTTTCATTGATGCCATAAATGGTAATTCATTACTAGCTTTATCCTAGCCATCCCCTCTCTCACATCCATTTGCCAGAGTCTTCTTTGTAACAAAGAAAACCATTCATCCAAACCAACGGACATGGTGATATGGTTAGCCTGGATTCTTCACTACCTCTGTCTCACACCCTGTCCCCCAATATGCAAACTATTCTCTTCTGACATGGCCACCACTCTGGTGCACGCCTCAGCACCTCATAGCTAGACTACTGCAGCAGTCTGGTAGGAAGGGGCAATCTGCCTGCCTAAATCCTTTCTCCACTCCAAGACATCATCCAGTCAACAAACAAACTGAATTACCTAAAGTGAAGGTCTGCTCATGTTGCACCCCACATACACACACAGACACTCAACAAACTCCAGTGGCTCCCTACTGCCTTCATGAGCAAATACAAGATTCTCTGTCTGGCCTTTCTTCTTATACTATTTTCAACTCACATATACTCTTTAATTCAGTGACACTGGCCTTCTGTACGTTCCATGAATGAGACGTTTCATCTATCATCTCCATGCCTGGAAAGTTCTCCTTGTTCTGCTCTGACTGCTTGTCTTTCTTCAAAATGCAACTAAAATGATCTTCTATAGGACGGCTCCCCATACCCTCTTAATTCAGTCATTCAATTCATATTCAGTCATTCAGTCAAATCTGATTTTTCATGACCCCATGGGTCACACTGTCCATGGTGTTTCATGCTAAAGATAATGGAGTTGTTTGCCATTTCCTTATCCAGTGGATTAAGGCCCTCAGAGGTTAAGTGACTTGTCTAGGGTTACAAAGCTAATAAGTGTCTTTTTAAAATTCTTTCTCATTTATCCTATATATCATTTACAAGGAATATATTTGTTTACAACCAGGTTATTTAGCTTTAGATATTAAGCTCCTTCAGGAAAGGGCTGCCGTTTGCTTCTTTTTATATCCCTAGTAGTTATTACAGTGCCAGGCACATAGTAGGTACTTAATAAATATTTATGGATTTTTAAGTCAATAGATTTTATATCCTCCCATTCTTTAACCTGTGACTCATTATACATATGAATATCTAGGGTGCTGACCAGGAAATAGTCAATTGCTTTGAACATAATGTATGCTTAATTCATGTTTCTTCAAATAAATTCAATAAAATCAAATTACTTGGAGGAGTCTGAGACCATGATCACACAAACCTGAGCTCATAAATATGCACTCACTCAAATGGGGGGAAATCAGTGATAGATTACTTTGGAATCAAGAAATATGACAAAGTGCATGAGTGTATGGAAACTATCCCATTTCACAACTAAAAAATGAAATTATATGAAGGGTTTGGGAGACAATACATTGTGACTTTGTAATATCAGAACGAAAGCAAACTAAACTTATGATTAAGCCTGAAACATATTGAATTATTTTTAAAGATGTAAATTTGGATGTTTCTCTTCTGGCAAAGTCCTATCCAATGTCTTATTGTGTTAAAGACTTACTAACTTGAAGGCTGGAAGGCCCTGTCAAGCAAATAGAACCTCTGATGGGTGATTCATTGATTTGAACTTGAGGATGGTCCTTGAAGGACTAAGGGCCTAATCACCAAGGGCAAACTTCACAGAGTTTCATGGCCAGGTTAGATTGTCCTGAGGTAATGTATTCCTCCTCCTCCTCCTCCTCCTCCTCCTCCTCCTCCTCCTCCTCCTCCTCCTCCTCCTCCTCCTCCTCCTCCTCCCCTCCTCCTCCTCCTCCTCCCTCCCCTCCTCCCCCTCCTCCTCCCCCCTCCTCCTCCCTTCTTCTTCTTCTTCTTCTTCTTCTTCTTCTTCTTCTTCTTCTCCTTCTCCTTCTTCTTCTTCTTCTTCTTCTTCTTCTTCTTCTTCTTCTTCTTCTTCTTCTTCTTCTTCTTCTTCTTCTTCTTCTTCTTCTTCTTCTTCTTCTTCTTCTCCACAGCAGTTAATGAGACAGGAATTGAAACTATTTCTCCTTCCCCTTCCCCTTTCCTTTCTCCTTCTTCTTCCTTTCCTTCTCCTCCTCTTCCTCCTTTGTTCAACACTAGTCTAGACTTTCAGATTGTAGTAGAGATTGTGATCCATGTTATTAAAAGCAATCCTGAAAAGGTTGAAGAAGTGTTCATGGAGAACTAGTATCTTTGGTGGGAAGGCTTGCTAAACCCTTTTCAGGGCCACACATTGACCTTTGTTGTCCATCTGTCACCCAACTCTCACTTATGGCTCCAAAAATTGTAGCTTGCACAGTGACTAGAGCCTGGTACACTCTCTTGGCAGATGGACTAGACCAGGTTGAGGGTAACTGATAGCCATCAAACCTGTTAGTGAGTCAGAGGGATGTCTAACCCAAGCATGTGAAGACTTCACCCATCAGAATGTGCAGATGAGAACAACTTGTTCTAATGGCCATGGAAGTGGCTAACATAGGCTTTGTGGAGTGCTTAAAGCTTAATAAGAGATCAAGGATGCCAAGGTCATTCACTGCACCCTGGACCATCACCAGTCATCCTGATTTTTATCTTTTTTCTTTATTCTAGAAGAGACAATGAGGCTGAAGACTGTATAAATTTACCTCACTTAAATCCATTTCATGTTCAAGGCAAGATATCATACTGTGATGTTGTTGGTCCTCATCAAATATGAAGGAAAACCAGCAGCAGTCCTGACAGAAATGAATGAATGGGACTTTTGAAATACTGATGTTTATAGATTAATGCATGAATATATGCAGGATTCTTGATGTCCTTGTGTGAAGATTCTTTTCAGGATTCAAGAGGGTCCCTCTTGAGCTTAGTAGCAGATATTCAAGTATCTAAATGCAAACTGTATAGCCATGTACAGAAAGAATTCAAAGTGAGGACATGAAAATATCACTGATCTTCCTGTAAACACATCACTTTGTGTTTAGGCTTCAGTTACCTTGGAGGAGTGGAAGGGAGGGGGAGCCTTTTGGGGCATCCCTAAGCAAAGGAGTCAATGTAATCTGTATTTGAGTACTCAATATCATTGAAATAGGAGAACATCTACATATTCCAGAGAAAGGAAATATGTGAACCTTTGAAAATGGATTTTAAGAAGTATTTTTAAATAGATCTAAAATACTTGTCTTATAAAAACCTGTTTTGATTATTAGTGTCTTTTTTCTTCTCCATTTAGTGGGAAACATAGGTCAATTAAATTTCTCCTAGCCTTAGCTTTATCATCTATAAAAAAGAAAGTTAAATGTGATGACCTCTAAGTTCTTCCTAATTCTAACTATAATGTCCTAAGAACAAGCATTTACTGAGTGGCTACTTTGCATTGTAATAGTTGTTAGGGATACATGCAAAAATATGGCACAATTGTTATTCACATAGATCTTATATTTCAGTGAGGAAGACAAGAAGTATGTTAATAAGTATTTTTGTTGTTGTTGTTCAGTCATGTCTGACTCTTTCACACCCTTTATGGAGTTTCATTGACAAAGATATTACAGTAGTTTGCCACTTCCTTTTCCAGTGGATCAGGCAAACAGAGTTTAAGTGACTTACCCAGGGTCATACAGCTAATAAGTGTCCAAGGCCAGATCTTTCTGACTCTAGGCCAAGTCTTCTATCCACTGAGTCACCTGGCTGCCTCTATGGCAGAAGGAGGTTTAATGACTTGCCTAAGGTCACACAGCTAGTAAATTTTTGAGGTCTCATTTGAACTCATATTTTCCTGAATCCAGGCCCAGCTCTTTATCTACTAAGCCATGTAGCTGCCTCTCCATAACTATATACAGAGCAAATAGAAATATAAATAATACAACAACTTAAACACAAGGGAGTTCAAGATGAAGAGCACCAGGATGGGGTGGGGATACAGGATGAGATTTTTGGACATAATGCTTAAGCTATATCCTGAAGGAAATAAGGAATTCTGTGATATAGGAGAAAGAGTGGATTCTAGACAAGAGGAGGAGCCAGGGAAAAAAAAACAGAAAGGAGGGGTGGAATGTTGTGTTTGAGGAAAAGAGAGAAGGTCAACAGAGATAAATAATAATGTGAGAGTGGACAAGAGTTGAGGGGGTGTTAAATGAATGTAAAGATGGTATTGGGATGTGAAGGCATGAGAAGGAAAACAGAGGAATTTGTATTTTTTGCTGAAGTCATATAATTGATTTACATGGGGGATCAATGATTTGATCACATCTCTGCTTCAGGAAAATCATGTTGGCAATGCCTGGCAACTAGCAGTTTCTTTCTTTTTTTTCTTTTAAATTGACCAAAATTGTTAATAGGATATAGGATTGATTGAAGTAAAGAGGGACTCAAAGCAGGAAGACCAGTCAGGCTGTTGAAATTATTGAGTGAGAAGAAGTGATAAAAGTCTCAAAGAAGGTGGTAACTGTGTGAGGTAAAATAATGGGTTGGATGAAAGAAAAATTGTGGATATAAAAGCAAGAGCAGGCAAGTGATTGGACTTGTGCATTGAGGGAGAGGGAGCAGGGCAGGACAGTGGGATACTGATTTTGTCTTCAAAATGCATAGGGAAATACATTTGGAAGAGGGAAAGTTATTTGGGGAAAGAATAGATTTAGTTTTTGACATACTGCATTTAAAATGTCCCTGGAACATCCATGGGATTATTATAATTATATGGAATCAGTAACTGATAACATGGGGCTAAAGTTCAGAGGAGAGATTGGAACTAGCAATATGGGTCTGTGAGTCACAGGTTTTGAGATGATCATTGAACACATGGAAGTGAATGATTTTACCAAGAAAAATTCATAAGACAGAAGCCTGGGGAACTCCCACAGGTAGAGAGTGCGCTGTGACTGATGAACAAGCAAAGGGGAATCGAGAAATGGTTACAATGATCAGAGTCAAACCAAGAGAGAGTAGGAGCCCCCAAACCCCAAGAGGAGATAATGCTCAGTAGGTCAAGAGCAACTCACTGTTGAAGGATGAGCACTTATAAAAGATGTTTGGCAATTAACAGATCTTTGATAAATTTGGAGAGTTGAATGATGAGGTTAGAAAGCAGATTACAAAGGTTAGAGGAATAAGTGAGGCTAGAGGAGTGGAAATGGAGACAGTAAGTTGTTGCAGCAAGCACCCCAGCATCCCCAGAGTGGCTGAGAACATAGGTTCTTAGATCTACTTTTCTAAAGCAAAGCAACTCAAAATGTGTTAACAATCTTGCTTTAATCCATCAAATATATAATTTTCCTAGTTCAGGGGGAAAAGGTCAGCACACCAAACTTCAGAGTATACAGACAGAAACATTTCAAACAGACAGGCCTCCAACTGTCCAACCATTACATCCATACCTAGTCAGTATGGGAAAGGAATCATCAACATCTGAGTTTTTCAAAGCAGGGTGGGAAGGGTGGGGGTGGGATTAGGGGAGGGGGGAGGGGGGCTCTCAATGGCTGCCCAGAGTCTCATCTGGTCAAATCACACAACACTTCGGAAAGTGAGCCCCAAAACAAAGTCTCACAACAACGCTCGACCCACTGCCCAATCACAAAGCACCAAGGTGTGGACTTTCCTGAAAAACAAGCCTCCTACCACAGGCTCCAGGTGCACTTAACCTAGGGGCAGGGAACATCTTAAAAATTTATATTCCTATAACATAAGTCCACATTGTTTTTCTCTAGGTGTCTGAGTGTGGAAGAGAGGAGGCTTCTAGGATTTTAGCATGAGTGGGTGAGAGGCTCCTGTGAAAGTTTTCTTTATTTTATTTTTTAAACATGGAAAGGACTTGGTCATGTTGGAAAGTAGAATGGAAGGAACCATTACAAAGGGAGAGTTTAAAGATCCAAAAAAGGAAGGGGATGACTTAATGTGCATTCTACTGGAGGATCTGAAAAAGATAGAATTAAGAATATATGTACAGGAGTTGGACAATGAGTAGAAAAGTCACTTCTTGAGAGACATCCAGAGAAATAACAAGAAAGAACTGAGCCTGAATCCTGATGGAAGCAAACTAAATGATATTTTTCTTTTCATTATTTGGTTTTATTTCTTCTTTACCATTTTTCATCCCATCTAGTACAATACGCCTTTGTAACTGGACTATTGTCTAATATGAAAGTATTTGCAGATCCTATACTGGACTATATGCTCTCATGGGGGGGTGGGGGAGGGAGGGAAAGGAAATTTGAAAATCAAGGAACTATGGAATTGAATCTTGTTAACTAGAAATAAACAAACAAATTAAAAAAAAAAGAAAAGTCATTTCTTTAGAGACAGTTCTAAAGGGGCAGAAAATATATGTCAGATATCCCCAAAATCTTAGCTTAAAAGTCTACTAAGTGGGGTAGATAAGTAGCTCAGTGAATAGAGCACTGGCCCTGGAGTCAGGAGGACCTGACTTCAAATCCAGCTTGAAACACATAACACTATCGATGTGACCCTGGGCAAGTCACAATTCCAGTTGCCCTCCAAAAAATCAAAAAAACACAAAAAACCCACAAAAAACCAACACAACTATACTAAGGGAATGGCTCTCTCTCTCTCTCTCTCTCTCTCTCTCTCTCTCTCTCTGCATATACATGTATATATGTGCATTAATATACATATACACATAAATGTAAGCTTATACCAACCAACATACATGCATGCAAACTTGTATAAGTGTATGTATACGTGCATAAATAGATATATTTACATAGCCACGTATATACATGTATAAGAAGATATATTTACATATGTATGTATGTATATATATATATACATACATATATATTACATTATATAATATATGTTGTTGCTTAAAGCAGCCTGGGCTTTTATAAAGCAATCACTAATAATGAGAAGAGGAAGCACATTCCAGAGGTAATTTCCACACATATATTTATGAAACATCCATTATGAGTAAGAATAGACAAGATATAATAATGGCTCACATTTCTATAATGTTTTAAGGTTTGTAAAATTACATTATATATATGTATATGTATATATATATACATATAAACATACACATACATACATGTAATCTGATGCTCAGAACAACCCTAAAACACAGATATCATTATTATTGTTATTATTGTTTTTATTTTTATAGAGGGAGAAACTAAGGTAGGCAAGAGGTTAAGTCAGTTGCCTAGGGTCCCAAAGATATTAAGTCAGATTTCAAACTCCTTCTTTCCTGATTTCAGGTCTAGCCCTCTATCCTTTCCACCATCTAACAGCCTAGGTGAGACACATAACCATGGCTTGTTAGGAGCAATTCCAACCAAAGTATACTCCACAGATTTATACTATCATTTGATTGAAAATTCTGTGACACAGAGTAAATTAGAGAGGAAAGAGGTGTGGCTACCATTCTTTCTAGTGATTTCTGTTGAGTCAGAAACTGGACTTTCAGGACAGATATGTGTTTATAGCTAGCAGAATAAACTGAATAAATTCCAGACTGAACTGGGGTTCCCTTTCCCTTGTTCAATAGGTAGAAACAAAAAAAAACCAAAACCAAAACAGCTCAATTATGTAAAAGCTCGTTGACAAAATCAGTTTCCTTCTATTGATATATTATTTTTTTTTAAATAGAGATCCAAAATATTAAAAAGAAAATACGGCCACTAAAATGTCATCCTATCACTTTATTGTATCTGGGGTGATTATTAGAGTCATTAGAGTCAGGCATGTAGAAATGCAATATCTTTGAAAGTATTATAGGAGTCTAGAAATTAATTGGGTCAAGCAACAATTTTGATAGCATTCAATTTTGAGATAGTTATATAAACCATGTGAAATTATTTTTTTGCAAAGAAGGGGAGTTTTTTTCCAACACTGCCTATTAGAATTTATTAAAAATCAAGGTTTATTAAATAATAAATTGCAAATCTAAATTATTATGATTAATTTGCATATGGCAACATAACACAAGTTCATATACATAATTCTAGTATTTTTAACTGTTTCTTTATAGTTATTTAAGATTAAGTATCTATGATAATGACGCCTCACATATCACTAATTCCTTCAAGTAATAAATTCTGATGAATACTGGTTGATTGATTCCTCAACCAACTAATTTTCTGAGATTAGCAAAAGCAGCATAGTACTGATTAAAGAGAAAGTAGCTAGATTGTGTAGTGTTTAGGAAAAGGTATTTGGAGTTTTGAAGATCTGAAATCAAGACCTGCATCAGTCATTTCTTCACTGTGGGACTCTAGAAGGGTCTTTTAAATTTTTTTTCTCAGATCAATTTCCTTATCTGTAAAATGAAAATAATAATAGCCCCTCCCTTGCAGGTTTGTTGTGAGAATCAAATGAAACATTTATGATACTTTACAAATCTTTAAGTCCTATACACATGTTTTCCATTGCCATCACTGTTATTATTATTAATAAGCTAGGACACTTAAAGATTTATTAGTTCTATAACTAGTGAAGAGAAGTCCTTTAATAATGTTTTTCTGTTGTGGATGAAGATTGAGAATCCTCATTTGAAAAACCCCATTTTTCCAGGCACAAAATATCCAAGGCATAGCTTCAAAACCAATAAACCTGATGAAGGGAAGAATGAAAGAGAGCATCATTGCATTTGGTGTGCAAAGTTTGGGAGATTCTAAGAAGTTTGTAAGCAAATATTGTTGGACTTGGTCTGTTTTAAGCACACGGCACATTCACCAACACTCAAAAAATCTTGTTTCATATTTAGTTCCGAGGGAACTGATTTAGCCTACTAGGTACTGGTTTCCAGGCATCTGGGGGGAACAGTGGATAGAGGCTTGGAATCAGGAAGGCTCTTCTTCATGAGCTCAAATACTGCCAAGTACATTTACTAGCTATGTGACCCTGGGCAAGTCACTTAGCACCATTTGCTTCAGTTTCTTTATCTGTAAAATAAGCTGTAAAAGGAAATGGCAAACTAATTCAGTATCTTTGCAAAAAAAAAGCACACAAACATAAAATTGGGCCATAAAGGACTGAACAACAACATGGACAATGTTCCAATTTCACTATTCTAAGCCCTCTTCTGGCATTCTCTTAGAGAGTTCAACTGAATCTGGAGAATGGTCTTGGGATTAGCCTATAAAACAAATGTGGTTTCTGTTCAGCTGACAGGTGTCACCACTGAATTTTTCATTTTCCTCCTGCCAGAGAAAGCAAACTGCAGTACTGATTTGAGAACTTGTTATAATATTTATTGCATTTGTCCTGCATGTAGATTAACCAACTCATTTGCAGTTTTTTCAAACTACCATTGCTACACATTTCCTTAGGACATTAAATCAGTACATGCCTGATTTAGAATTACAGAAAAAGTAATTTTAAAATTTCAGGTGTCAGTATCTTATTCAATTAGTTAATGCTGTTATTTCTGCCCTAATTATTTTCCAAAGCCTTGGGATGACAAATTGCTTGATATGTCAAATACAGGCAGCACTGCAAATCTTTGCCGCTAGAGGGCAATGTCAGTGCATGCAAGGACATCTAATGCCAAATTTATTTATTTATTTATTTATTTTTACTAGATACAATTTGGAATCCCAATAGGAAAGCGATTTTGGAGCTATTCACCTCAGTTTTCTTGAAGAGACTTTGTTCACTTCACTGTTATCGTATAGCTCATCATTTTACCTATTAGGATAAATCATTGGTCAAAACATTTCTCTCCAAACAACAAAACAAATAGAGTAAAAACCTGAGGGAGAGAGGAGAGAACAATGTTTAGCACAGAAATGAGAGTCCAGCTTGCTTCTCAGTAAGAGTTAGGAAAGGATTATGTTGCATATCTATGGTTTTATGTCCAAATCCAAACTCTCACAAACTACTTGATTCTAAAGCCAAATTTAAAAATTCATCTCCAGAGATCCCTATTACATCAATAAGTCCTTGGGAATGCCTTATCTTCTGACCCTTCTCTCTTCCAACCCTTTGATTTTTAACACTACCTCTCTTTGTGTCCCTTCCCAAACCTAAAATTCTATAAAACACGATGGCATTCAATTTAATAACTGCTCCCTGAAATGTAACTTTTTTCCCCCTTTAAAACAGTAACTGAAGGAAAGGCATTTCAATGATATTGACAACGCCATGCTGGTGAAGACTCACAGTTCAAAATTAGAGCCTGCTGGAGTTAGTTCCATGTAATTTACATTCCTATTTCAAAGAAGAATTACTTTTTCAGACAAGTAGCCTTTCTCCACCCCTGTAAATATGAAGCATGCATATTTTCCATGAGTTCATTTGACATAATATGTCCCCAGCAGCCCCGTTTCATCCATCCAACCTTATAGCAAATTCTGCCCTACAGTCTTCAGCTGCAAAATTTTCTATCCAATGGGATCAAGTGCAGACCTCTCAGAAATGAAGTCTGCAGATTTGCTTTCAAAGATCTATCCTCCTTCAGTCCTAAGAACTATAAAAAATGACATTCTAGGGACTTGCTATATCTTATGTTCATTTTCTTCCTTATAATATATTAACCATTACTCCATTTTTAGGGGGAGGAGGCAGAATTTTATAGAAACTACCTAACTTATTGAAATGTAAGAAGTGAATTGAAAGAATCCTAAGTGTCAATGATAAATCACAAGGAAATATATGATTGCAATGCTGAACCAAGTTCCGGGAACCATGTTCCAACTCATTGCTAATTAATATCTGTGCATCTAAAAAGTCTTCTCACAACTCTTGGAATTATTTTCAACATCTATAAAATGAAGATATCTTTTGATTTTCTCCCTTTAACTCTATTACTCTATTTACTTGTGAATGCATACATTTATACACATCTTATCTAATAAGAGAGAAAGAGATGAGTTTTAAAGCTGTATGATTATTGAAATTAATCAGTATCAATTATCACAATTATTCAACAAAGTAGTAGTAAGAAGACATACTTAGAGCCAGAAGAGATAGAGGAGATCATCAGATTCAACCTTTCATTTTAAAGTTGAAGGAACTGAGGTCCAAAGAGGAGAGGAAATTTGACCACAGCCATGGAGGTGGCCTATGGCAGAGCTGACATTCAAACTTCAACTCTAGTCCTTCAACTCTACATCTGGGATTCGACCCAATGTACCATGCTTCCATCCTCAGTCATAGTCATTCAAATAATCTTTCATTTGTGTGAATAAATGACAGTGAGGGCAAGTCTTAAATGAAGCCCTAATTTAATGGAAGAAAATCACTATTTCAATAATTATCTAGACCTCACATGCATAATCAAAATTAAATTGTATATGATCTCAGGGAGGGGGTAGAGGTGATAGGGAAGGACATAATTTTAAATTCAAGATTAAAAAAAATGATTGCTAAAATTGTATGTGTAATTGGGAAACATCTAACAAAAAATAACTTACAAAAACAATTGACTAAAAAGACACAATTATGACATTAGGGGGAGATACTCAGTAATTTAACTTTATTTTATGTAATGTATACAGAGAGCTATACAACCAACACAATAAAAAAATGTATCATTCCTGATAGAAAGTTCCAAGAAATATAAGACAAATTCCAAAAAAATGGTGTTTTGAAAATATTGATTACTCAGCAAATGAAAGACTTTTTTTACATACCAAAAACAACTGAAGCAATCAATGACAAGTGCGGGGGAAAGTGGGTAGGTTTTAGGGTTACAGTGGAAGGGAATATTTAAAAATGAAGGAATAATAAATGACAAGTTGATTTTAATTCTCCACTTTTAAATAATACACAATCTTCCTAAAATATATTAAATGACTTTATAAACATTCACAGATTTATGCATTTTTGGAGTTTGTTGGAAATATAGGAGATTATTAGGGTTATTGGAAATTCTTTCTCTTTGAAGGTTTGTCCAAACAACTTACTGCGAGGATAAAAAAAAATAGGCCCAGACAAACATAGAGTGGATTACCCAGATCAATGAGTCAATTCATAGGGAAAAATACCCATCTTGGTTCTAGTGAACTGTACTATGTTGTACTAAGTTGAAAAGAAGAGGAAAAACAGAGAATGATAGAGTAAATATTTCATTAATAAGGAAGAACTGACTATCATTTTCCAGCTTGAGGAACTCAGCTACCAACATTGAATTAATACTTAAAATCTATAACTAGCTAGGCTTTTGATTTTTTCCCTTACCTACTCCTTCTCTAATTCTTGAATCCCAACCAAAATAAAAATTTCTTTCTTATTTTATGTAATTAGAAGAGCTTTGCAAGGGAATGGAATATTGATCATCAAATGTGTTAATGATTTTTAGAGTGCTTAATTGTTACTAGCTATTATGCTTAATTTTTTTCTAAAAATTCCACAATTTGTTCCATTTCTAACATCCCTATTAAGGAAAGCTAAAATTCCTTCCAACTCAAATCAATAAGCATGTGTAAGATACTATGAGCTGTGCTGTCCTTCTAAAGCTTCTGTCTTTAGACATTCTACCTTCATTCTGAGGTAGAATGAGTATGATGACTCAGAGACCTGGAATCACAGAGAATCTTATTTTGATACCAACTTTGCCACTTGCCATCTGTATAACTGGACACTTTCAATCTCACTCACTCTTGGTTTCTTTATTGCTAGAATAAGGTTGGATTAAATGACCTTCATGATGCTTTCTAGTTACAGATCTATGAGCATATTATATCCTAAAATAGTTGAAGCCATAAACAATGTATAAAACACAAAAAAGTCTGCCCTTACATAAAACTACCATTCTTGGACTTTTCTTTTGACCTGAAGTGAATATGAAGTCGCATTTCCACAGCAAAATATTAAATGCATCCTTTTCAGATTATGATGCAATAAAATTATATGTAATAAAGGGCCATGGAAAGAGACTAAAAACTAACTGGAAACAAAATAATTTAATTTGAAAGAATGAGTGGGTCAAATAAATTAGAGAAACAATCAGTAACTTCATTCGAGAGAATGACAATAATGATACAGCATGCCAAAACTGGTGGGATGCATCAAAAGAAGTTCTTAAGGGAAGTTTCATATCTCTGTTTGAATACGGGAATAAAATAGAGAAAATGGAGGTCAATAAATTGATCATGCAACTGGAAAAGCTAGAAAAAGAACAAATTGAAAATCCCCAATTAAATACTAAATTAGAAATACTGAAAACCAAATGAGAGGTTAATAAAATTAAGAAAACTATTGAATTCAATCCTGTTTATGATCTCATTTTAAAGATACTGGAGATGGTAGAGTAGAAACAGCACATCCAAGCCACTCTCCCCCCAGATTACCTCCAAACTATGTAAAAGGGGACTCTGAACAACTTCTGGAGCCCCAGCACCCACAGAACGAAACAGAGAAGCTAACCACCCACTGAAGACAGCCCAGCAGCCCTGCAGGAAGGACCAGCACAGCAATCTGGGAGCTGGCAGCACAGTGCACAGTGTGCGGGGAGCCAAGCACAGGTCCGCCTGAGTCGCGGTTTTAGCCCCAGGGCAGCCAGGCCAGCAGCCAGCTGGAGGGACCCCAGAACACCAGCAGCTGTGGTGATTCCAGAATTATCAACATAGACAGGCCTTGGACAAAGTAAGAGGTTAGTGCCCTATGGACTTCGGGACCAGTATTTGGGGAACTCGTCAGCTTCCTCCCCTGGGGGCTAGAAGCCCCTGAGGAGACACGCCATTTTGCAGTTTTCAGAGGCAGCTCCAGCTCCTGGCCTGCGAACTGTAGGGAGATCCAACAATAAGTCTTGGGGGAGGTAATTGCTCTTGCTTTAACCTCCCTGGATCTCTATTGTGATCTGGGGTGGAGGTTGTGGGTGAGTTTCCAGCTTGCCAGAAACAGAAGTTGTCTCCCTCCACACGTTTGGGATGAAAGTTCCTGACTGGCACCACAGCCATACTGTGGCAACAAGCCCAAAAGTCAAGTAATTAAGTGGCAACACGCCAAGGCAAAGGAAACAAATTAAACAGAAAAATGCAACCTTAGACTACTACTTTGGGGGCAAAGAGGATTGAAGCATAGAGCAGGAGGAGGACTGTGAGGTCATAAGTCCTGCTCCAAAAGCCCCAGGGGAAAACATGAGTGGGTTGCAGGCCATAGAGGACCTTAAGAAGGACTTTAAAAATCAAATAAGAGAAGTGGAGGAAAAATTAGAAAGAGAAATGAGAAGGATGCAGGAAAAGTATTAAATGAGGGTTAACAGCCTGACTGAGGAAAAAAACACCCTAAAAATAGACTAACACAAATGGCAAAGGAGGCCCAAAAGGGCAATGAGGAGAAGAATGCCTTCAAAAGTCGAATTTGCCAGATGGAAAAAGAATCTCAAAAGTTCACTGAGGAGATTCATTCCTTCAGAGTTAAACTGGAGCAAATGGAAGCTAATGACTTTATGAGAAATCAAGATGCTGTTAAGCAGATCCAAACAAATGAAAGATTAGAAGGCAATGTGAAATATCTCATGGGGAAAGCCACTGACCTGGAAAATAGATCCAGGAGAGACAATTTAAAAATTATTGGACTACCTGAAAGCCATGATCAAAGAAAGAACCTAGAAATCATCCTTCAAGAAATTCTCAAGAAAAATTGCCCTAATGTTTTAGAACAAGAGGGCAAAATAGAGGTTGAAAGAATCCACAGATCACCTCCTGAAAAAGATCCCAAAAAGAAAACTCCTAGGAAAATTATAGCCAGGTTCCAGAATCCCCAGATCAAGGAGAAAATACTACAAGCAGCTAGGAAAAAACACTTTCAATATTGTGGAAACACAATCAGAAAAGCAAAGGACCTGGACAATTCTATACTGACGGATCGAAGGGCATGGAATATGATATTCCAGAGGGCAAAAGAGCTGTGAATGAACCCAAGGGTCACCTACCCAGCAAAACTGAGTATCTTGTTTCAGGGGAAAATATGGTCATTCAGTGGAATAGAAGACCTTCTAGCATTCTTGAGGAAAAAAACCAGAGTTGAATAGAAAATTTGACATCCAGACACAAGAAGGAAGAGATACCTGAGAAGGTAATCAGGTAAAAGAAATCAAAAGGAACTTATCAAAGTTGAACTATTTACATTCCTATATGGAAAAACAATAACTGTGACTGATGATATCTTTCTCACTATGAAAATAATGGAAGAAGGGTGTGTGGTCATATGAATACATATGTGAATGTGTGTGTATATGGTTACAGTTATATATGGATAGAGGGCATAGGTTGAATTTGTTGGGAAGGGAGGATACTCAAGGGGTGAAATTATGAGGTGAGAGAGGAAAGTGGCAAGAGGAGATGGGGAGAGACAGGGTAGGATAAACTATCTCATGTAGAAGAAGCAAGGGGAAGTGGTTGCAAGGGAGAGGAAGAATAGGAAGGCAAAAAGGTAAAACCACATTCTCATTGAATTTGGTTCAGGGAGAGAATGACATACATACTAAATGGGGTATCTTAACCTGCAGCAGAATAGGGGGAAGGGAGATGAGAGGAGGGATGATGGATGGGAGGGTATCCTTGAGGGGAGGTGAGGTTGGAAGTACCCACTATAGAAGAGGACAGGATCAAGTAGGGAATGGACCAGGTGTGGGGTGGGATGAGTGGGAGGGAATTATAAGCAGCCTTGTACAATATATCTACTATGGTAATGTTTTGCATAGCTAGACATGTACAACATACACTGAATTACTTATCTTCCCGGGGGAATGGGTGACAAGGGAGGAAGGAAATGGATCTGAAATTCGAGATCTTAAGATTAAATGTTTCAAATATATATAAATACTATTAAAAAAGAGATACTGAAAAAAAGAAAACTACTGAATTAATAAATAAAACTAAGAGCTGGTTTTATGAAAAAAAAAAAAACAACAACATTGATAGACCTTTAGTCAATATGATAAAAAAAGAAGAAAATCAAATTACAAGTATGAAAAATGAAAAGGTTGAATCTTCCTCCAAATAAAAAAGAAATTAAAACAATAATTAGGAATTGCTTTGTGCAGTTGTGTGCACATCAATTTGATAATCTTAGTGAAATCAATGAATATTTACAAAAATATAACTTGCCCAGATTAACTGAAGAGTAAGTAAATTACTTAACTACATCTCACAAAAAAGGAATTGAAAAAGCCAGAATTTTTCCTAGGGAAAAAATCTCTAGGGCCAGATGAATTTAGTAGGGAATTCTACTAAACCTTTAAAGAAAAATTGATTCCAATACTTTACAATCTATTTGGGAAAATTGGAGGAATCCTGCCAAATTCTCTTTATGATACAAATATGCTACTGATACCTAAATTGGGGAAGAGACAAATTGGAGAAAGAAAATTATAGACCAGTTGCTCTCATGAACATAGACACAAAATATTTAAATAAAATGTTAGGAAAAAGACTACAGTAACTTATCATGGGAATAATACATTTTGATGAGGTTATATTTATTCCAGGAATGGCAGTATGGTTCAATATTAGGAAAACTATCAGTATAATTGATCTTATGAACAAAAAAAACTAGTAGAAATCATATGATAATCTCAATAGATGCAGAAAAGCATTTTGACAAAAAACAACACCCTCTACTATTAAAACACTAGAAAATATAGGAATAAACGAAGTCTTCCTCAAAATGATAAGTAACATCTATCTAAAAACACCAGGAAGTATTATATGTAATGGGAATAAGCTAGAAACATTTCCAATAAGATTAGGGGTGAAACAAGGATGTTCATTATCTCCCCTCTTATTCAATATGGTACAAGGAGTGGTAGCAATAGTGATAAGAAAAAAAAACTTGAAGAAATCAAATTAGGCAAAGAAGAGACTATGTTATCACTCCTTGCAGATTATATGATGATATACTTAGACAATTGTAGACAATCAAGTAAAAACAAACCAAAACAAACAAACAAAAAACAGAAAACTACTTGAGTAAGTAAATAAATTTGGCAAAGATGCAGTATACAAAATAAACCCACATAAATCCTTGACATTCCTATATATTTCTAACGAACTCCAATAGCAAGCAATAGAAAGAGAAATTCTATTTAAAATTACTCTAGACATTATAAAATATTTGAAAATTTACATGCCAAAACAAGCCCAGGACCTATACGAATACAATTATAAAACACTTTTAACACAAATAGAGATTTAAATGATTGAAAAAACAAAACGAAACAAAAAACCAAACATCAGTTGGTACTGGCTATGTTGAGCTAATATAATAAAAATTACAATTTTACCTAAATTAATTTACATATTTAGTGCTATACCAATCATTCTACCAAAACTCATTTTACAGAGCTAGAAAAAATAGTAACACAATTCATTTGGAATAACAAAAGGCCCAGAATATCAAGGGAATTAATGAAAAGTAATGTTAAAGAAGGTAGTCTAGCCATAACAGATTTTAATCTGTATTATAAGGCAGGAGCCATCAAAACTACTATGTATTGACTGAGAAATAGAGTAATGGTTCAGTGGAATAGATTATGTACAAAAGACACAACAGTCAATGACTATGGTAATTAATTGTTTGATAAATCCAAAGACCCCAGCTTTTGGGATAAGAACTCACTATATAACAAAAACTGCTGGGAAAACTAGAAAACAGTATTGCAGAAACTGGCTATAGACCAATATCTTACACCATATGTAAAAATCAACTCTAAATGGGTGCACAATCTAGGTATAAAGGCTGCTCCTCTAAGCAGTCTGGGAGAGCAAGAAATAGTTTACCTGTCAGATTTATGGAGAAGAGAAGATTTTATGAACAACATGAGTTAGAGAGCATTATGAAATGCAAAATGATTAATTTTGATTGCATTAAATTGAAAAGTTTATGTATAAATAAATCCAATATAACCAAGATTAAGAGGGAAGTATGAAATTGGGAAAGAATTTTTATAAACCAGTTTCTCTGATAAAGGCCTCATATTTAAAATATTCAGAGAACTGAGTCAAATCTATAAACATACAAGTAATTCCCTAACTGATAAGTGGTCAAAGGATATGAATAGCAGTTTTCAGGGGAAAAAATTAAAAGATATCTATAAACCTATGAAAAAATGCTCTAAATCACTATTGTTTAGAGAAATGCAAATCAAAACAACTCTGAGGTACCACCTCTTGCTGGTCAGATTGCCTAAGATGACAAAACAGAAAAATGATAAATGTTGGAGATGATGTGGAAAAATCGGAACACTAATGCATTGCTGGTGGAGTTGCGAACTGATCCAACCATTCTGGAAAACAATTGGGAACTATTCCCAAAGGGCTATAAAAATGCATATCCTTTGACCCAGAAATTTCACTTCCAGGGCTATATCCCAAAGAGATCACAGACGTGGGGAAATGACCATTATGTATAAAAATATTTATAGCAGCTCTTTTGGTGTTGGCAAAGAACTGGAAATCAAAGGGATGTCCATTAATTGTGGAATGGCTAAACAAGTTGTGGTACATAAATATAATGGAATACTATTGTTCTATAAGAAATGTGGAGCTGCAGACTTCATGATAACCTGGAGAGACTTTTATAAACTGATGCTGAGTGAGGAGAGCAGAACCAGGAGAACTGTACACAATTACAGACACATTGTACACATGATGTCTAACTTGGATAGACTGGGCTACACTTGGCAATGCAAAAACAATTACAAAAAACTCATGATAAACATATACAGAAAAGGAATTACTGTGTCTGAATGCAGAATGAAGCAAACTATTTCTTGTCTCCCTTTATGTTTTCTTTTGTTTTGCTTCCTCTTTCTCATTTTTCACTACATTGGTTACAATCCTTCTTTACAACTTGACTAATGTTTAATGTGAAGTATTTGTAGATCCTATACTTCATTACATGCCAATATGCATGGCAAGGGGGAGGAAAGGGAGGGATAGAAAATTTTAAACTCAAGGGATAGCGGAACTGAATGTTGTAAACTAAAAGTAAGTAAATAAATGTTTAAAAAAGATAAAAAGCATTAGATATATATTTTGTATTTTACCCATATGCAACTATATATATTTGCATGAACACATATTTGCTGTGGTAAAAGTGTTTTTCCTCCAACAGCAGTTCTTAAAGTGTGTTCTACCCTTTTGTTCATGAGGTCAAAATAATTTTCACAGTTATATTAAGATTTCAATGATTATTAAAATATCCTTCCTCTTCCAAATCATATATCTGTTTGAGGCCAGATTTTTCATATAATTCAACCAAAACAAGATATCACAATAGATTGAATGCAAAAGCAGATATGAGAATCCAGCTGTTTTCTATTAAACCAGGCATTAAGAAAATTTTCAAAATTGACAAAATGTCATCTTTTTTTGTTTGGGGAAAATAAATTATTTACCATAAAACGGAATTTATGTTAATATTTAATGTGCTTTTATTGATATTTTAAAATAATGAATAAATACCTTAAAATGATCAGTTTTCTTTTCTAATGAGAGTATCACTACATATAATCTAAATAAACAAAATCTTTTTTCTTGTCCTCAATAAGTTTTAAGAATTATAAAGAGGGAATCCTAGAGAAATTCAGATTTTATGGGCACCATCAGAAAGGAAGGAGTGGGGTAGAAACAGCATTTCCAATGTGCTCTGCCCCACACAAATTTCAAACAATGTGAAAGGGAGCTCCGAACAACTTCTGGAGCCACAGCACCCACAGAACGGCACAGAGAAGCTAACCTCCTGCTGAGGACAGCCCAGCAGCCCTGCAGGGAGCGGCCAGCGCAGCGCTCTGAGAGCAGGCAGCACAGCTCCCCGGAACCAACAGAGCAGCCCAGGTCCGCGGAGCTGAGCCCAGGTCCGCGGTTTTAGCCCCAGGGCGGCCGGGCCTTCAGCCGGCTGGTGGAACCCCAGAACACCAGCAATTGTGGCGATTCCAGAATTATCAGCACAGATATGCCTAGGACAAAGTGAGAGGTTAGTGCCCTATGGACTTTGGGACCAGTATTTGGGGAACACGTGGCTTCCTCCCCTGGGGGCGAAAAGCTGCTGAAGAAACAGCTGCACAGAAGCCATTTGGCAGTGTCAGCAGTGGTTCTAGCTCCTGGTCTGCGAACTGTAGGAAGATCCAGCAGTCAGTCTGAGGGTTAATCGCTTTTGCTTTAAACTGCCTGGATCTGGATTGTGGTCTGGGGGGGAAGTTTGGGGTGGGTATCCAACTTGCCAGAATGGGTGGAGGCTTTACAGAGGCCACCCAACTGGCGGAAGTTGTGAAGACCCCACGTTTGGGCAGAAGCTCCCCTGTCTGGTGGCAGAGTCCTACTGTGGCAACAAGCCCCCAAATCAAGTAATTAAGTGACAATATGCCTAGGCAAACGAAACAAAATAAACAGAAAAGTTCAACATTGGACTCCTATTTTAGGGGCAAAGAGGCTCAAAGCATGGAGGAGGACTGTGAGGTCAGAACTCCTGCACCAAAAGCCCCAAATGAAAATACAAGCTGGCTACAGGCCATAGAGGAACTTAAGAAGCAGATAAGAGAAGTGGGGGAAAATTTGGGAAGAGAAATGAAAAAGATGAAAGAAAAGTATGAAATGACAGTCAACAGCCTGACTGAGGAAAATAACACCTTAAAAAATAGACTAACTTAAATGGCAAAAGAGGCTCAGAAAGGCAACGAGGAGAAGAATGCCTTAAAAAGTCGAATTTGCCAGATGGAAAAAAGAATCTCAAAAGCTCACTGAGGAGATTCATTCCTTCAGAGTTAGACTGGAGCAAATGGAAGCTAGTGACTTTATGAGAAATCAAGATACTATTAAACAGATCCAAACAAATGAAAGAATAGAAGGCAATGTGAAATATCTCATGGGAAAAACCACTAACCTGGAAAAGAGATCCAGGAGAGACAATTTAAAAATTATTGGACTACCTGAAAGCCATGATCAAAGAAAGAACCTAGAAATCATCCTTCAAGAAATTCTCAAGGAATATTGCCCTGATGTTTTAGACCCACAGGGCAAAATAGAGGTTGAAAGAATCCACAGATCACCTCCTGAAAAAAAGATCCCCAAAAGAAAACTCCCAGGAATATTATAGCCAGGTTCCAGAATCCCCAGATCAAGGAGAAAATACTACAAGCAGCCAGGAAGAAACAATTTCAATATTGTGGAAACACAATGAGAATAGCCCAGGACCTGGCAGCTTCTACACTGAGGGATTGAAGGGCATGGAATATGATATTCCAGAGGGCAAAAGAGCTGGGAATGAACCCAAGGGTCACCTACCCAGCAAAACTGAGTATCTTGTTTCAGGGGAAAATATGGTCATTCAGTGGAATAGAGGACTTTCAAGCATTCTTGATGAAAAAACCAGAGTTGAATAGAAAATTTGACATTCAGACACAAGAAGCAAGAGATGCTTGAGAAGGCAATCAAGGAAAAGAAATCAAAAGGAACTTATCAAAGTTGGACTATTTACAGTCCTACATGGAAAAACAATAACTGTGTTTGATGAAACCTTTCTCATTATGAAAATAATTGAAGAAGGGTACATGGCATATGTTCACAGATATACATGGATAGAGGTTACAGGTTGAATTTGATGGGAAGGGATGATTTTTTTTTTTTGGAGGGCAATTGGGGTTGGGTGACTTGCCCAGGTTCACGAGGCTGGGTTTTTGTTTGTGTGTTGGGTGTCTGGGGCCGGATCTGAGCTCGGGTCCTTCTGGCTCCAGGGCTGGCTCTCTGCTCGCTGTGCCACCTAGCCACCCCAAGGAAGGGATGATTCTTAAGGGGTGAAGTCAACAGGTGAGAGAGGAAAGTGGCAAGAGGAGATGGAGAGAGACAGGGTAGGGCAAACTATCTCATGTAGAAGAGGCAAGGGGAAGTAGTTGCAGGGGAGGGGAGGAACAGGAAGGCAAAAAGGCAAAAGCATATTCTCATTGAAGTTGGCTCAAGAAGAGAATCACATACATACTAAATGGAATATCTTACCCTCACTCACTCTCCTGAGTAGGGGAAAGGGAGATGAGAGGGGGGATGATGAAGGGGAGGGCATTCTGGGGAGAGGGGAGGTTAGAAGTACCCACTATCAATGAGGGACAGGATCAAAATAGGGAATGGATCAGGTGGGAGGTGAGACAGGTGGGAGGGAAATATAAGCAGTCTTTTACAATATATCTACTATGGTAATGTTTTGCATAGATATACATGTACAACACATACTGAATTGCTTATCTTCTCAGAGGGAGTGGGTGACAAGGGAGAAAGGGAATGGATCTGAAAATCGAAGTTTTAAAATTAAATGTTTCATAAGATGTCCAGGAAGTGGGGCTCAGAGATTCACCTTGCCCTAATGGCAAAGTCGAAGGGGGTATGGGAGAAGATATGCGAGAGTGCAGATTGGATGAGGGGATATCTAGTGGGACTGCTATTCAGGGGTGGTGAGTAGGGAAGAAATGGGGGGAAAATGTAACTCATAATCTGGTGGAAATGAATGATGTAAACCAGAAGTTAATAAAGCATTTGTTTAATTTTAAAAAAAGAATTATAAAGAGGTCCTGAGACAAACATTTTGAGAGCTTCTCTCCTAATTCATAATCTTTTGCTCTTTTGCAATTTTGGATACATTGTGTTTGATCTTATGGTGGAACAGAAAAAAAAACAACAACAGAAAAGTAGTATTTTTGCATTCATTCTGAAGGCTAACAGAACTTAAAAGTTATATCATTTCTCTAATGCCTGATAATGCTGTCAAGGAACTCTAACCAATATTATTTATCTCGAGAGGATGCAGTGAAGATGGCAGAGTAGAAGCAAGGAATTCCATGACCTCCCCCCACAATCACCTCAAATACTTACAAAATATGACTCTAAACAAATTTTATAGCTAAAGAACCCACAAAGTTAAAGAGATAATCAAATCTCCTGTTGAAGTCAGCCTGGCAGTCTGGCAGGATGTATTCATTGTAGCGTGCTGTAAGCCAAGCACAGTGCTGCCTGAACTGTGTTGTTTTGGGCCCAGGGCACACCTGACCAGCAGAGGCCAGACCAGATTTCAGGAGGGTGAATCACCAGCAGCTGTGGCTGTTTCCAGACTTTTCAACCCATAAACACCAAAAATAATGTAAAAGGTCAGTAGGAACTCAGTTGGAAAGGAAGGGTATGGTCCAGTCCCTTCTCCTTGGGGCAAGGGGTGGTGGAATCATGGCTGTGGCTGCAGGATCTGCCTTGTGGCTGCCTCAGGAGCTCCTGGCTTAGAGATTGTAGGGGGACCAAGCAACCATTCAGAGTGTAATCATTATTACTTTGACCTGCTTAGATCTGGGTTGCTTTCTTGGGTGGTGATCCAGGGTTAGAAATGCCAGTTTGACAATGTGGTGTCTGTAGAGAGGGTGCCCTCCTTAGACTTCTGACAACATTTGTGAAAACCCCAGCAATTTGGAACAAACTCTCCTCTCTGGAAGCAGAGTTCTACCATGGAAAAGAACTCAAAAGACAAGTAACTCACTAGCAATATGAACAAGCAGAGGAAGCACAAACAGACCATAGAATTATTTTGGGGGGACAAAAAGGATCAATGCATGGAACAGGATGAAGACAACAAAGTCAGAACTCCTGCATTTAAAAGCTTCCAAGAAAAATATTAATTGATTACAGGCCATGGAGGAGCTCAAGAAGAATTTTGAAGCTCAAGTAAGAGAAGTGGAGGAAAATCTGGGAAGAGAAATAAGAATGATGAAAGAAAATCATGAAAAGAGAGTCAACAATCAGATTGAAGAAAATAAGACTTTAAAAAATAAACTAACTCAAATGGCAAAAGAGGCCCAAAAAGCCAATGAGGAAAAGAATGCTTAAAAAATCTGAATTTGCCAGATGGAAAAGGAATTTCAAAAACTCAATGAAAAGAATAATTTGTTAAAAAATTAAACAAGAGCAAATGGAAGCTTATGACTTTATGAGATATCAATATACTATAAAACAGATTTAACAAATGAAAAAATAGAAGGCAATGTGGAAAAACCACTGACCTGGAAAATAGATCCAGTAGAGATAATTTAAAAATTATTGGGCTTCCTGAAAGACATGATCAAAAAAAAGAACCTAGAATTTATCCTTCAAAAAATTCTCAAGCAAAATTGCCCTGATAGTTTTGAACCAGAGGGCAACACAGGAATTGAAAGAACTTACCTATCACTTCTTCAAAAAAGATCCCCAAAAGAAAACTCCTAGGAATATTATAGGCAAATTCCAGAGTTCCCAGGTCAAGTAGAAATTATTATAACAGTCAGGAAGACACAATTTGAGCAATGTAGAAATCCAATTAGGATAACTCAAAATCTAGCAGCTTCTACATTAAGGGATCAAAGGGATTGGAATACGATATTCCAGAAGTCAAAGGACATAGGACTAAAACCAAGTATCACCTGCCCAGCAAAACTGAGTATCATGTTTCAAGGGAAAATATGGTCATTCAATGAAATAGAGGACTTTAGAGCATTCTTTATGGAAAAAAAAAACAGAGTTGAATAGAAAATTTGACTTTTGAATACAAGAAGCAAGAGAAGCCTAAGAAGGAAAACAGGGAAAAGAAATCATAAGGAATTTACTAACATTGAACTATTCATAGTCCTACATGGCAAAACAATAATTGTAACTCATGAGTCTTTTCTCAGTGTGAGGATAGTTGAAGGCTATATATATATGTATATGTGCATATGGATACATATGTAAGTGTGTGTATATATGTTTATATGTATACATAGACAGAGGATCAGTTGAATAGTAAGGGATGATATTTAAAAAATAAAATTAAAAGGTGATAGAGGAATATAATGAGAGGAGATAGGGAGAGATAGAATAGGGTAAATTAACTTATATAAAAGAGGACAGAAAAATAACTGCTAAAATGGAGGGGATGAACAGGGAGGCAAAAGGGAATGGGTCAACCTTAATCTCATTGAATTTCACTTAAGGAGGGAATAACATATACACCAAATTGGGTATCTTACCCTACAGGAAAGTAGGGAGGGGGAAGGAGATAAGAGGGGGGATGATAGAAGGGAGGGTAGATTGGGGGGAGGGTAGTTAGAAGTACAAACTTTTGAAAAGGGATAGGGTCAAAGTAGAAAATAGAAAAAGTGGGGGGTGGAATAGGATGGAGGGAAATATAGTCATTCCTTCTCAATATATCTAATACAGGAATGTTTTACATAACTACATATGGATAAGCTATACTGAATCCTTTTTCCTCCCAAGAGGGGTGAGTGAGGACTGAAGAAGGCAAAGCATCTGGAAATCAAAGTTTCAAAATCAAATGTTAAAATGTTAATGTTTATATATATATATATATATATACAAATATATATATGTGTGTGTGTGTGTGTGTGTGTGTGTGTGTATATATATATATATATATAATTATATTTTACATGCAACTGGGAAATAAGATATACAGGTATTGTGGTATAGAAATCCATCTTGCCCTACTAGAAAGTCAGAGGGTGGATGGGAGAGGATATAAGAGAGAGCAGATTGGAGGAAGGCACATTTAGTAGGATTGCTATTTTGGGGTGGCGGGTAGGGGAAAGTTGGGGAGAAAATGTATAACTCAAAATCTTGTAGAAATGAATGTTAAAAACTAAAATAAAGAATTAGACATTAAAAAAGAAAATCTAGAAATTAAACCGAAAAAATATATTATGTATCTCAATTTCTGAGTTAACGCCTCTAAAGAAATACTGATGAACTTTTGGGGGATCCTTTTTTTCTCAGTCACGTCGCCACATTTCTATACCCATTTCTGAATTCTACTATAACTAGTTCACATTGATAAAGCAGTCTGGTCAAATACAATTATGTCCTAAAATACAATTAGGTAAATCAATTAGATAAGGGAAACTTAAGATTTCAAAGCCAATTATGTAAAATTTATTTTACAAAAATGATTAATTACCCAAGTCATAATTGTATGTTATGTTATGTATCGAAGGGAATGTGGAATGTTTCTTAAAAAGATAATTCCTTCAGTGCTAGGTGATTTTGAAATTCCCTTAGAAATCAGTAAGAAGGTAATTGCCCAAGAAATCTTCAATGTTTTCTAAAAGAAAAGTGCCTCCTATTTGCAAGAAAGACACTTGGCTTGGGGCAGCTGTGTGGTGCACTGGCCCTGAAGTCAGAAGGACCTGATTTCAAATCAGGCCTCAGATATGTAACACACGTATCAGCTGTGTGACTTTGGGCAAGTCACTTAACCCCAATTGCCCTCAAAAAAAGAAAGAAAGAGAGAAAGAAAGAAAGAAAGAAAGAAAGAAAGAAAGAAAGAAAGAAAGAAAGAAAGAAAGAAAGAAAGAAAGAATGAAAGACACTTGGCTTTATGATCCAGGGAAGTCAGGGAAACAGAAGAGGGAGCATAATAGATTCAGGCTGCCCATTAATTTTTTGCTTCTTGCCTCAGGCAGTGGCCAACATCAGAGATTCCCAATGGAAAAAGAAAGTAATGTATTAAGGCAAGTATGGAGGCACCTTCCAATAGCTCCTTCTAACCCTGTAGACAGTTGGGTCAAGCCCTGAAGGGTATAAGTTGATTAGCTCTTTCTTCTTCTTCTTCTTCTTCTTCTTCTTCTTCTTCTTCTTCTTCTTCTTCTTCTTCTTCTTCTTCTTCTTCTTCTTCTTCTTCCTTCTTCTTCTTCTTCTTCTTCTTTCTTCTTCTTCTTCTTCTTCTTCTTCTTCCTTCTTCTTCTTCTTCTTCCTTCTTCTTCTTCTTCCTTCTTCTTCCTTCTTCTTCTTCTTCCTTCCTCTTCCTCTTCTTCTTTCTTCTTCTTCTTCCTTCCTCTTCCTCTTCCTCTTCTTCTTCTTCTTTCTTCCTCTTCCTCTTCTTCTTCTTCTTCTTCCTCTTCCTCTTCTTCTTCTTCTTCCTCTTCCTCTTCTTCTTCTTCCTCCTCCTCCTCCTCCTCCTCCTCACCATAGTTCTAAGAGTTGTGATCAGGAAGGAAAAGATTTAGTGCTTTCACAAATTCAGCCACAGCCCAGAAATTAGGTGACTTCTGTAATAAAGGATTAGAAAGATGAGAAAACATTATTTCAGTGCATACTACCAGAGTGGTGGCAGGCAGCATATCAAGTGGAGAATACTGGATCTTGCCTAGAAGACTGTGTGTATGGATCAAGACAATGATCTATGATTAAAAATGTTCTCCACATACAGAGAGAGAACTAATGAACTCTCAGTACAAATTGAAGCAGACTTTATCTTTTCACTTTCTTCAGTATAAACATATACTCTGTGTGTGTGTGTTCTTTTACAACATGGCTAATATGGAAATATTTCGCATGAATAATTGATATCATACTGCCTTTCCAATGCGAGTGAGAGGGGGTGAAGGGAGAGAGAATTCAAGACTAAAAAGTTAAAAAAAGTTACAATTTTAAAATGAATAAATAATAAATTTATTTTAAACAATAGAAATGTTAGATATAGCAACAAAATGAAAGAGTAAATTTACAATGATGTGCAAATCAAATGAGACAATGTATATCTATGAAAAAAAATATATATATATATATATATATATATATATATCACTCATACAATAAACCTTATAACTTTTTTACTCTATTTTTTTAAAGAAAGACTACTTCTACCATTTAAGAATGTTACAACAAGGAGAAAAAACACTTTACTCCCTTTAGTCTCAGCATCCTTATCTGAAAAATGGGGAAAACAATACCTCCATCATTGCCTTATTCATCAGAAATTTAAGAAGTACATATTATATCACAGGCACTATGCTGTGGATACAATTTAAAAAAAAAACTACCTTCAGGGAATTTATTTACTGGGGGGGCAGTTATTTATAACAGCAAATATATCACAAGATAAAGAACTCTTTCCGTTGTTGTTCAGTGGTTTCCAACTCTTTGTGACCATTTTTTTTTGGCTTTTTGGAGGGCAATTGGGGTTAAGTGACTTGCCCAAGGTCACAAGGGTAGTTTTTGTGTTTAGTATCTGAGGCCAGATTTGAACTCAGGTCCTCCCGACTCTAGGGCCAGTGCTCTATTCACTGTGTCACCTAGCCACCCTACTTGGTTTTTCTTGGCAAAGATACCGGAATGCTTTGCTACCTTCTTTTCCATCTCATTTCACAGATGAGGGAACTGAGGCAAATAAGGTTAAGGTACTTACCCAAGGTCACTCAGCTAGTCAGTGTCTGAGGCCAGATATGGACTCAGGTCTTCCAGGTCTGGTGCTCTCTCCACTTTGTCAACTAGTTACACACAAGATTTTGAGGGGAGCAATACAACTGGGGAGGGTTTGTCAAGAAATGTTTTTTGTAGGAGTTAGTACTTTCCATAAAAAGGCAAAAGAATTATGGAAGAGGTAAAGAGTGAATATATTTGCATTATGGGAGATAATTCTATAAGGCCACACACATTCTTTGCCTCTATCTCTCGGAATGTGTGTGTGTGTGTGTGTGTGTGTGTGTGTGTGTGTGTTTTCCTCTAGGTAAGACATCCTCAGATCTTTATCCAATGATTGTTCCTTGTACAAAATCAGCTGAAGAAATTAAGATAGATTTCTTCACAACTACTAAGATTAAGATAAATGTTAGAAGTTTCATCATTGCCTAGTAGCTGAATTTCCACTCCATCTTATGAATGAAAAGATTGATCTGTGAAGACATCACCAAATATTCTTCCCACCCCCATGATATGGTATTGAAGAACTCAAAGGAATTTGCCATTTAATCAAGAGAACATACATCTGTGCAACTAAATTTCTTTTCAGATATTTCCAAGGTCTAGCTTTGGGGGAAGAGGGATGTGAGAGTTTGCTCTTTTAAGACAGACACAGATAAGTTGGAAGCTATTAAGGACAACTAGAATGATGAAGCACCTTGGATTCCTCCAAATCAAAATCCATGAAGAAAACTAAGCATTCTCTGCCTGGAGAAGATGAGGACTAATGACTCCTGGTGTTCTCAATACCCCCTCCCTCCTCTTGAACCCAAAGGATCATGAGGCATGTCCATTCAGGCTGCAGCTTAACTTATATGTAGTGGCTTTCTCCCCTAATTAGAACATAAGCTCTCTGAGAACAGGGGCTCTATGAGTTTTTTATTTCTTTACCTGGAATTTAGCACAATGTTTGGCACATAGTAAAAAGCTAACAAATGCTTCCCCTAGTCCCATTCATACCATTATAATTTCAGATATTTGAGGGAATATCACATGGCAGAGATATTGGATTTTTGACTTCTTTCCTAATGACTGAATTATTTGAAATGAGGGAAATGACAAAGATTATGAATTAAGCTCACTGGAAGGTACAACTTTCCTAGAATCTGAGATTTCCACATATGGTATGGGATTGATCCATGAGGTCAACCCCTTATCTACTGACTTCAAATGAATTTGTATGGCCCCTTTTCCACCTGCCAGGTGTTTGGAAGAGTCAAATCTTAGTCAGATATAGGTTGAATTAGTTAAAGTGCTCTCTTTGAGATTCATGAGAATAAGACTAGGCCTCCACAACAATTATGGATATTATTCAGATGCTACAGAGAACTCTTCAAAAGAAATTTAAAAAGAATCCCTTAAAGAATATTTACTCTGACAGCAGCTAAGACTAAAAGCCAGAACGTTTTCCCCCCACTAAATTAGGTTTCCTTTTATGGAATAGATTTGTGAGTTCCAGGCAAATGTTGTTTTAATTTTTGTTTTTTGTTTTATTTTCCTTTTAAAGCCATTCAGGATAAAAGAAAAGGACAGAGATGACAAGTGCTCCCAGGAAAACACATGGGGTTATTTGTAATTCAAGATCTTTAATTAGAAATTGACATATATTCTTACATCATCTCATTTACTCCATGAATCTCTCTCTCTTTCTTCTTCACATTTCCACTGATTTCATGGCCATGTGCATAAAAGAAATACATAATAAAGCACTTCATGTATTTTTGTTGAAAATATAAATGAATTTTAAATTCAAAATAAAAACAATTAACTATATTTCAAATAATATATCATAAATGTTTTAAAGAGGTATAAAACAGTATGTGAGATTAATGGGGTTTAAATTCTTTACCAACGGATAGATCAGTAAAGGACCAACAGAGGAGGTCGTATTTTAGTTGAATGTTAGAGGAAGGTAGTAATTCATCAAGTAAAGAGAGTGGGATAGTAATTCCTGCTTAGGGAACAGACGAGTCAAGATAGGAAAAAGAAAAAAAGCGTGTTTGCAGCTTGCCATTCCTGTTCCTTAGTATACAGATGGTTAGGAGGACCAATAGGAGATATAGCTGACTGGTTAGACATGTGATCTAATCAAAGAAGTTTGCAGGTCTACTCAGTTGGAAATAAGATATCACTGAAATTTATGAGCAGAGCCATGGAATGCCCTAATCTTTAGCCTGGAAACAATATAAAGAGTGGCCTTGAGTGGGGAAAGAAAAAAGCCGGGAATGTCCACTGGAAGGTTATCGTGATGGATAAGGAAAGTAGTGCTGAGTTTCTATATTAGGATCGTTATAGTTGAACTCAGTTTGGAAATTTAAAATACATAACTTGGCCTGGACATGTGGGAGAAAGCTATGGAAGGAAGTATAATCATGGAGAAATTGAAATTTCTAGAACTTGGAAACTCTTAGTGCTGAGGAAATTGGGAGACACATTACTCATGTGCTAGAAGGGATAAGAAGGAAAACAGGAAAAAGCACTGTGACCATATTAGCTGGAGATAGAGAATTTGTGATTCAAGGGGAGACTATGATTATGGGCCTGTCTTGAGTGAATTCTTGAGTCGTTGATATCAGTGTGCAAAAGAAGGTTTATGTATATAATTAGTATCTTGAGCCAGAATATGTGTTTTGGATATATAAACAAAAGCATATTTTTTCCCATACGGGATAGTCATTGGAGATCTGGTTTCCTCGAAAAGGGAACAAGTAACATGAGCTGAAGGTTATAGAATTTCAGGAGATAGTGACCGGTCTGTTGAGGGCAGGTACCTATGATTCTTAATGAATTAAGGAAACCCATAGGAATGAATGCTAAGAAGGACTTCAAACCTCAGGGTTATAGAGGACAGCCTCTAAATAAACATTTATTAAATAACTACTATGTTCTAAGAGCTTCTATAAATGATAAGGATATAAATATGAAAAAGACAGTATCTATGCTCAAGGGGCTTACAATATAATGGGGGAAGACACCACACAAAAGGAAGCAGAAAAGAGTGGGATGGTAACTGGTAAAGTTGACTGGGAAATTAAGAGAGGGCTGTTCTGGATGCACTACTGTAGGTTTTGGGTGGAGTCCTACATTCCACCTTTCAGTGAGAGGGGTCACAGGGATAAGAGGTTACTCCATGAACTATGAATACCACAACTGATACTACCTTGCAGAATGACATTCAAGTGATTAGGTTCCTGGAGATATGATGGGGAAATCCAAAGAAATGAACCTGGGTGGGAAATGAAAAGATGGCCTCCATTGTTGTCATCCTTAAATTAATGATTTAGGAGGAGCTCTTCATTCCATACTCTTATCAGAGGGCTGCCAGAGACAGTGATCCATGGCACCATCCAAGGGTAGGAGGAGGGAACCTTTGATAGAAGAGTTACATTTGATCATCTTACTCAAGGCTGTTCGTTTTTCCAGAAGCTTCCTCTAGTGAGGGTAGCCAGGAAACTTTCTAAGTACAAGGAAGTTGTCAACTCAGTTGTCCTTGAAGGGAATCCAGAGAACAGGAGATGAAGGATGGTATTGGAGGCAAGGGGGAAGTCTATATAAAGACATGAAAAGTGGGGAGGACATGTTCAAACACTAGGGAGAAAAAAAGTCTATAGGTAAAATACCATGAAGACTCACATCCTTCTTTCCAGTCATCAGATAAATAAGGGGATTTAAAGGCTTTAACATTCCTAAAATGGAAGATCTCCATCTGCACAAAACCTCAGTTTATCTGATCCAATTCCTCCATTTAATCGATGAGGAACTGAGGTACATGGAGATGAAATGACACCTGAGGGTATATGAGTGGCAAGATCCAGGGGTGGGATTAATGCCAACGTAATCTGATTTCAGGTCCAAACCTATTTTTTTCCTCCAGAACATCAAACTTCTTCATATAACATAGGATTTTTCTGTTTCTTTTGCCTCTCTCAACAAAAAATAAATGAAAAAATAAATTTTAAAAAGATAAAGCTATTTTCAGTGGGATACCATAAGCTTATATGAGGAAAAACTTTTGAATCATGGTTGCAATAAGGCCACAAATGTTTTACAATGCTCCATCTCTTATCCTTACAACTTCTCTCTTACCATCTTTATTGTCTGCTATAGACTTCTTCCTTTGCTCTTTTGCTTTTATTCAAAACCCAACTCAAATTCCATCTTCTACATGAGGTCTTTCTTGGACCCTATAACAGCTAGTGCCTCACTCTTGAAGAATATATTGTTCCTACATTGCTTCTACCTTCTATAGACTGATTTAGATGCCTTCCCCTTTAGAATGTAAGTTCCTTGAGGACTACATACATACATACATATATATATATATATATATATATATTATCAGAGTACCTGGCATATAAAATATTACATCAGAATTTGTTGATAAAAAGAAGTGATTGTGTGTTGTATATATTATTAATATTGGAAAACTCTCTGGTATGGGATTTTAACATTAATATTTGTGGGTGCCAGATAGTTTAGTCAGGTTATACAAAATTGCTGAAATAAACTCTAATTCCTTTGAATCTCATTAGCTCCCTTTGACGATGTCAAACAATGTGAAGAATAAGACATTCAGTGCAAAATCCAAATGATTTTGTGGAAAAATTAAATTTCCTTTTGAATTTAAAAGAAATGCATCTTTTCAAACTGTGTGTGTGTTTATGTGTGTGTTTGTGTGTGTGTGAGAGAGAGAGAAACTTTTTTAAAGAAGACAACTATTAGATCAATAGGTAATTGGTAAATGTATTGCTTTGTTCTGAGTCTACAATGTTGTTTGGATATATTCTGTTCTTTTCTGTATTATATGGTTGATAGGGGTTAGAGGCCGAGAATATTATATACAAATACTTTTCACATTTCTTATTCAACACAAATCTCTTACTGTGATTTATGATTCTTTTTCATCATTTCTGTACTGCATTTGAAAAGATAGAAGAATGTTTCTTGGATAGTTAAAAATGCACTGTCCTACCCTACCCTACCCTTATGAGTGCCTGGGTATTATAGTAAGACCCACAGCAAATGTGAGGATTCAGTATGGCATGGTAAAAAGAGCTCTGGGTTAAGTATCAGAAATCTTTGGACCAAATCTGGCTATTGCTTTATTTCCTATCAAATCTAGGGCCAGTCAATTATCATCTTTAGGTGTCAAGTTCTTTAATATGTGGAAATTGCCTTATGCAGGCACTTTAATTTTGGAGTACATGAGTTTGACATTTTTTAATATCCTGATAAATATATTTGGATGTAATTGCTATCCTTTGTAATATTACATTTTTGCTTTTATTATTTAAAATCTATTGGTCTGTGAAGGGATCTGTAGGCTTCAATAGTTTGCCAAAGTGATGAATGCTATATACACAAAGCTTAAGAACTCCTCACTTAGGAGAATGACTTGAAGGAGCTATGGATTATGAGGGCAATGAGACAGGATCAGAAGAGCATCTGTGGATGGAAAAAAGGGAAATTTAGTGAGTCTTAATTTTTTTTTTGGTTCAGAAAATGCTTAAAAACACTGATGTCATGCTCACAATTTTTGAGGAAGCTAGTGAGGCTTCTTCATTTAGAAACAATGTAACTCAAGTAGAGAGGTGTGGAGTGATATTCTTATGGTCACACAGCCAAGAAATATGAATAGATAGCCATACATACAAAGATCTCTCCCGGTTTCCCAGTCAGATGTCTCTCTATGATACTCTATAACAATCAGTGACATAAATGGCTGATGGAACAGGTTTTCCGCTGTTATTGAGAAAAACTGCATGGTAGATTTCCCTTTTCATGAAGCTGGGTCAGTGATATTTGATTTGACTCTATATCTGAAGGAAATGCCCTTCCAGGAAGCCTGATGTGACCTTGCTTCAAATTCCTTAACTAAAGGGCATCTAAGCCTTATGTTGACATTACAAGGTTACAGGTCAAATAGGTCAAAACTCCACCTGAGAAATACTACTCAAATCCTCCTTCAGCTTGAGCCACTTCAGGAAACAAAAAGCTGCCAGCACACCACTCATAATCATTGCTCTTACTACCACTTTTCTATTACAACCATTATCACTATAATTTCTATAAGTAATTGATTTCACACACTGGGCATTGGAGACAAAATAGATGATGATAATTTAAAAGCCTTTCCGAGTCTTATATTGGAGGGTGTGTGTGTGTGTGTGTGTGTGTGTGTGTGTGTGTGTGTGTGTGTGTGTGCTTGCGTGTGTCTGTCTGACTTGGCAATGATAGAAGGAAGAAAGGAATCCCCAGTTGAGGGAAATGATCTCTATTTATGGAGTTTAATACCATCTCTATAACTTAAAGTTTGCAAAGTTTTCTAGGACACTACACAGCTAAATAACTTGCTCAGAGTCCCACAGAATACATGCATCTGAGGCAAATTCCTGGGCCTAAGGTCAGTTTTCCATCCACTACTCACTCTGTGCTTTCTCCAAATAAGGTTTCTTCACAAAATGCATTGCATAATGAACTCAAATCTAGGTGCCCATCTATTTCACCATGCTACATGTCCAAGTGACACATAAGACATTCTGATGAAATGACTAAGAAAACAGGAGGGCAAGATGAATTGTAATCATAGTGGTCAAATAAGACTGCAGGGTAGAAGTAAAACAAGACTTGGTCCTTACAGGAAAATCTAGACTTTCACTGGCAGAAATGAGGAAATAGAAGATTCTAGGGAAGGGAGACTGTACAAGGGCATGAAGAATGGTCAGTGCAGAATGAGGGAATAGAATAACTATAATTGAATTGTAGGGTATGAAAGTGTAGTCATGTGAACAAAAACTGGATGCCAGAGAGACTTGAGACAGTGTTATTATCAAAACAATTAAGAGAGGGAGGCATTTTGTTGACCATATATACCTGAATGATTTCCTATCTATTGGCAAATTTTCTGCAACACCAAGTATGTAATAGGTAAGTAGTTCTAGATTGGCTGGGCTATTAGCCAGTGGCTTACCTAGAAACTGAACCCCTGTAATGAAAAAAATTGATTGATTATGATGTGATAAATGTGAGGCAGAGTAATCAGAGAGGGGGATTCTTAAATAGTTACACTTGATAGGTAGCTGCTAGCCCACTGCCTAGAGCAGTGGGAGATTCCCTAGGCTGGGAGACATGGAGACTTGATTTCAAATGCATCTGAGACACTTCCCACCTGTGTGACTCTGGACAAGTCAGTAAATCTGCCTCAGTCCTTTTGCAGTTTTTCGCACTACAAAATAGGGGTGACAATAATAGTTTCAGGGCTCCTGTGACCAGAAAATGTGATAATATTTGTAAGAAGTGCTTAGTACAATACATGACACACAATGAACACTGTAAAAATACCTGTTATTATCCCCTATCCTTGCCCCTCCTTAATATAAGTTAGGACCTATCAAATATAAGAACAATCACTTCAAATATTTAATTCAAACAGATAATGATATCAAAAGGGACTTCTGCAAAATGAAAATGGAATTACTAACAAACATCTTAAAAGTATATGATGCCAAGATGCCAAGGGATTATCTATGCTGGGCACAATTATTTGTGCCTTGACATGAGACCACAGAGATGTCCAAACCCATTGCAGACAAAGAGGATGAGACAAAAATAAAGGGGAGGAAAATGGGTGGTGGATGGTTACACTTTTTCCATCATGGATAAAATCCCTTTATCTTACAGTGAACAGAAAAAAAAATTGAAGAGAAAGTCACTGTTCCACAATTCAGGAGAGAAGTAATATAGGCTGAAGGAGGCAGAACAAAAAAAATATTCACTAAGTGACTGGGGGATGGAGAAAAGAAGGGGAAAGAGAGAGAGGAAGAGATAGAGAAAGAGAAACAGAGAAAGAGACAGAGAGAGAAGCAGAGAGAAAGACAGAGAGAGAGAGAGTGAAAGATTGACAGAGAGAGAGAGAGAGAGAGAGAGAGAGAGAGAGAGAGAGAGAGAGATAAAATAGGAGGAGGAAGAAGGTGAGAAAAACAGACAGATTATTTTGCTACTCAGCTGAATAGAAAAGAAAGACAAGATAAAGACTCCGGAAGATATATTGCTGATGAAGTCAGATCACATGATCCAGTCACAACTTTTCTTCTGAAGAGTAAGGCCTCGCTCCTCAGTTACTCCTTCAGGAGTGGGCAATACATGTTACTCTCTAAATATTAAACTTAGCCTGCTCTAAATATTAATAGATGAGTTATTTATTCTTCCAAAGGAGTTAATTTTCAAAATGAGTCTTATGTGAGTAATAAACAGAAGTCTGTACTCTCTGTGCAATCCTTAAGACCGTTTAGAGATTAAAGTTTTGAATCAAAGTGTTCTTGCCCTATTAATAAAATGAATGTTATGCCCTCAATTCATGGCTTGGTGAATATCATCCTTTCCTGGTTAAATCCACTCCAATTCAATCCAACAAACATTTTTAAAGCACCTATGACATACCAAGTGTTGGGGATATAAATAATAAAAAGTAATACACTCCAATGATTCTATAGTTTAAAGAGGGAGACAATGCATAAACGGAGATAGGAGAGTGGCACAGAAAACTTCTTGTTGGGCAGAACTGAAACTAGGAAGGCAATAGATGAAAAATGGAGAAATCTGAGAATCCGTTTTTATGTCCTCTGTAAAGGAAGGCATTGATAAGAGTTGGGTACTCTACCCAGCAGCTCTCCCAGAAAAGGAGAGAGGAGGCTGAGGGAGGTACAGTCAATTAAGGTTTGAGTTAGCAGCATGGTGGTGAAATTTGAAGTGATGAGCTTTATCCTGGGAGGGTTATTCATTTGCTTCGAGTTGAAATCAGTCACGGAAACAAATGCAAAGTGGAGTGAAACCTGTTTTCAGGCCTAGATGGAGATGTGGAAAACAGACATTGTGATTTTGTTACCCTCTACTCATTCCAAATATTTAAAAGGCAATATGACATTAGTTGTCACCTCTGTCTGTACTAGGCAAGATGGAATGTATGAAGCTTTTTGAACTGAGAATAGTAGTCATGTTTGTGCATTGGAAGTATGTCTCTACTATTTTGCTGTAATAAATGACAAAGGGGATGGTTTCTGAAAAAAATGGGAAGATTTATATGAACTGCTGTAAAGTGAAGTGAGCAGAACCAGGAAAATTTTGTACAGTGTAATGGTAATTTTGTAATGATGATAAACTGTGAAAAACTTAGCTACTCTGATCAATTAAATGATCCAAGATAAATCAAAAAGATTCATGGTGAAAAATGCTATGTAGCCACTTCCAGAAAGAGAAATGATGAATCTTGAGTGCTGATTGAATCATAATTTTTTTCACATAATTTCTTTCCATCTGCCTTTTTTCTCTTCTTTCTTTCTTTCTCTCTCTCTCTTTCTTTCTCTCTCTCTCTTTCTTTCTTTCTTTCTTTCTTTCTTTCTTTCTTTCTTTCTTTCTTTCTTTCTTTCTTTCTTTCTTTCCTTCTTCCTTCCTTCCTTCCTTCCTTCCTTCCTTCCTTCCTTCCTTCCTTCCTTCCTTCCTTCCTTCCTTCCTTCCTTCCTTTCCATGGATAATATAGACATGTTTTTATGGCTTCACATATATGATAGGTATCATATTGCTTGTCTTCCCAATGGCTGAAGGCAGTGTTGGAGAAAGAGAATTTGGAACTCAAGATTGATAAAAAATAATCATATATGCATATATATTCATTTTCTTAACTGCAAGGACAGATTAGAAAATAATACAAAAACAGAAAAAAAACATTGAGGAGGCTATTTCAACAATTTATTTGAGACCTGATGGGGATCTGAACATGACTTTACAATGCATGTGTAAAGATGTGAATTAAAGTCAAAGATTTTATGGAGTTCTGGAAAATGGCAATATTGACTAAGTCTGGCAACAGGTTGGACAAAGAGGCATTATTGTTGCTGCTGTTCAGTCATTTTTGGTTATATCTGACTCTTCATCCCCCATTTAGGGGCTTCTTGGAAAAGATACTAGAGTGATTTGGGATTTCCTTTTCCTGTTCATTTTACAAATGAGGAAACTGAGTCCAAGAGGATTGAATGAGTTGTCCATGTTCATGCAACTAGTAAATGACTGAGACCAGATTTGCACACAGAAAGATCATTCTTCCTGAACCTAGGTCCCACACTGTGTTCACTGTACCACCTAGCTGCCCAGACACATTGCAGGAAAGATCAAAGATGACCCTAATAGGGGCGGCTAGGTGGCGCAGTGAATAGAGCGCCGGCCCTGGAATCAGAAGGACCTGAGTTCAGAGCCGGCCTCCGACACTTAATCCGCACAAACAAAAACCTTGCCGTGTAACCTTGGGCAAGTTACTTAACCCCAATTGCCCTAAGGGGGCGGCTAGGTGGCGCAGTGAGTAAGAGTGCCGGCCTCGGAGTTTGGATGACCCGAGATCAGATCCGGCCTCAGAAAATGAGCACCCACGCATAAATCAAATGACTAGCCGTGTAACCTTGAGCAAGTTACTTAACCCCAATTGCTTTAAAAATATATATATATTAAAAAAAAAGATAACCCTAATAATCTAAGTCCAAGTGACTAGGAAAGTAGTTATAACAACTAACTATGATAAGAAAGTCAAGAAGAAGAAAGGCACCATGGTTTCTTCATGCACAAAATAATAATATTAATTCCTAGACTATCATCTCAGTGTTACTCTGTATACTGACAGTTCTGCTATAACACAAATTTTGAAAAAGCAAAATTATTCCTTCGTTGTTATCTTAGGGACAAGATGAGCACAATGCAGATTTAGCATTTGCTTACATGTGATTTCATCCAGAACAAGTACTAGATGCGCCCAGAAAACTGCACTGAAATGAAACGAGCCATGTAGAAACACAAAATGTACATATCTCAGTTTACTGCATGCGTTATGTTCCACAATTATGTTTTGTTTTATAAAAATAAGAGTCATTCCCCAATGGATAAAAGATCAAAAGATATGAATAGCTTTCAGATGAAGTTATCAAAGCTATCTATAGCCATATGAAAAATATGCTGTAATTCACTATTGATTGTAGAAATGCAATTAATATAATTCTGATGTGCTACCTCATACCTATTAGAATGGCTAATAGGACAGAAAAGGAAAATGACAAATGTTGGAGGGAATGTGGGAAAAATGAAACATTAATGCACTGTTGGTGGAATTGTGACCTGATTCAACCATTGTGTAGAGAAATTTGGAATTATATCCAAGGGATATAGAGTCAAAGATTTACCTATCAATACCATTTACTACTAGGTTTGTATCCAAAATGAGATTCTAAAAAAGAGAAAAAAGACATATATGTAAAATATTTATATCATCTCTTTTCTAGTAGCAAAGAATTAGAAACCGATTGGATGTCCATCAATTAGGGAATGGCTGAACAAATTGTGCTATGTGATTGTGAAGGAATATTGTTCTGCTATAAGAAATGATGAGCAGGTTGCTCTCAGAAAAACCTGGAAATATTTACAGAAATTGATGTGAAATGAAATCTACTCTGCACAAAGTAACAGCCAAATTGTAAAATGATCATCTGTGAATGACTTAGATCTTCTCAGCAATACAATGATACAAGACAACTCAAAAGGACATACTTACTGTCCATCCCTAGAGAAAGAACTGATGGTATCTGAATACAGATCGAAACATACTTTTACAAATTTATTTTTCTTGAGGTTTTTGTTTTGTTTTAGTCCATTTTCTTCTGCAACATTACTAATATGGAAATGTTTTGCCTAAACTGGCTTACTTTAAATTCCAAACATAGCTTTTTGTTCTTCATTCTGGCAGCAAACTGGATATATCTATTCCCTACTACACATGATAGCCCTGCAAAAACTTTAATACAGCTATCATCCTATCCCCTCTCCTAGTCTTCTTGAGGATAAAAATGGCCACTACCTTTCATTAATCCTCATGTGACATGGACACGAGGATCCTCATCACCCTTGTTGTTTCCCCTGAACACTTTCTGATCTTTATTCCTATTTAAACTGAGTCACTCAGATCTAAATGTAAAACTCTAGATGATATGTGATGAGAAGAGAGGACAGTATGAATCTCATTTCCCTATTTCTGGAAGCTATGTCCCTCAGCTCTTGAGTGGGAAATGCTTAAATTCAACATCACTGAGAAACAACTAATTGGGATAGGGAATGGTCCAATGGTTCCGTAATTTCACTGACATAAGAAACTCTTGAAAGAAACAACATCCTCTGATAATTCAAGTTGACAACTCTGATACCACAGATTCAAAGAATGATGCCTAACAAGTGGATGTTTTAAGAGGCTTGCCTAAAGCCATATAACCAGTTTCAAAGATTAGATTTAAACCCATTTCTTCCTGGCTCCAAGGTTATTTCCCTATACAGGTACAGATTCTCCAAAAATCTGGTATTCAAGATAAATAAATAATTGATGTAATTGTGAAACACCAGAGATAGTTGGGCAGGTTATATAGAAAGCTGATCTTGAAACCAACAAGAACTCAGTTCGATGTTCAAATATGAACTTTGGAATCCTAGGCAATTTATAACTTCTTAGTGCTATAGGCAATTGTCAAAGACTATAAATTTTGGAGATTATGTCCATTGGCAGATGGAGTTGTCTTGTCTGGAAGTTCTCTAGACCAATGGAATTGTAAGTCTAATCCCTAAGCCTACAGACATCAAGGGCAGTTTCAATAATTAAAAAAAAAAAACAAAAAAGCCTTCACAAAATAGGTTATTTGATTGAAACAAAAACCAGACTAAGTGTGTGTGTGGTGGGGAGAGGCAATTTTACCTTAACAGAGGCCTTTGTTGATTCAAATAAATCTCAGTGGTATAAGTGGGTGAGATTTCTGATCAGGGAATCTTATGTTCTTAACTCTTCTGGCTTGGGAGAAAAAAATTAATGATTGAACTTTATAGCTGAATACCCTCTGATCTTCTCTCCTTTACCAAAATAAGCAATACTGAGGATATGCTGAGGATAAAAAGAATCATTGGCTTAGGAAAAATCCCAGAATGATATATTGGAATGAGAGAGTGAGGGACCTCCTGCCCTCACTTCATTTCTAAGAAATTAAAAGAAATGTGAGGGGAGGGCTAGGAGTGGGAAAGAAAAGGAAGTTCCTTAAGACAGAAAGATTCCTTGTCAATATTAGCATGGATTGAATTTCTTTAAAAAAAAAAAACAATTCCTAAAATAGCTTTCCTTTATAAATTTGATCTTAGGCAAGTAAATGAGCATGCATTTAAAAGGGTTTTAAGTATCAAAAAGGTTCTGATTGACATAATAACATATATTCATATTGTACTTTAAAGTTTTTCAAGCAATTTACATAATATTAACTTTTTTGATATTCACAACAATACTGTGGAGAACATGGAATAAATTATTTTCATCATCTCCATTTTATGGATGAAAAAAATGAAGCCAACACAAGTTAAGCACCTAGTACATGCTAGGGGGAGGATTGGTGGCCAGGTTTTTTTGACTCCTCATTCTATATTCTACCCTCTGTAGCTGTGGAGTCCAAAGTAGGATGAGCAGAAGTTCATTGATTGGAGTGTGTGTAGGAAAGAATTATTAGAAGTTCCATTGATGTGGTTTTAATATAACAATTTTTTTAAAAGAGAAATGAAGTTTCCCTAATATTTACTATACAGATTGTTATTGGAAATTTGCATTTGTCTGTATGTGAGATGGTTACACATTGAATTTGCTATGCGAAGTATTCTGAGGGAAAAGGGAAGGGCCACAAATTGAGGGACTGACAGTGGTGATCTCACTCAGTTGTTTATTTTCAGCAATTAAACATTTTCATTGTGTAGCAAGCTTGCTAAAGGTGATTTGTGGATTTTATTATCTAATTTTCCCTAACCTAAATGCAAAAAAAAGAACATTCCCTTTAAACACAATCCTGCAAAGAAAACATATCTACAAGGTAATATTAGCAGTGAGAGTACAAATGAACAACGATAAATGGAGGTTCTGATTTGTCTCCAATTCCCAGAACAAGCTGTCTGCCACATTACTAGGTAAAAACACAATGATCTGATTCCGGGATCCTTAACTCATCATGGATTGATCTGGAAATCTGCTGCAAGCCTATGAACCATGTTTCATATATATATATATATATATATATATATTTAAGGAAGTGCTTACTTGTTATTAAGGGTTATGAAAAAATAATGTTTTTTTTTTCTTCCTTAACTAAGATCATGGATGCTTACATATATACCAGTGAACTCTTTGAGGAATCTCATAGACTCTCATTTAAGACTATCTAATCCAGGATTGAGGAACTTGCAGCTTCAAGGCCACATGGGGTACTTTTCTGCATCCTCAAGTGAAGCCCTTTGATTGAAGTTTGGATTCAGTCAAAGGGCTGTAAGTGAGGAACCAGAGGGCCACATGTGGCCTTGAGACTGCAGGTTCCTTACCCCTGAGAAATCCATTAAATCAAATAAGAAGTCACACAAACAAATTCAAAATTTTCAAGAATGTTATTTGAAATGTGGTTTGACATTAGTTCTTATAATTGATGAAACTCACCCTCAGTATATAAATTCATTTGATATATTGACTATGAAGTCATAAGAATAATGATGACATTTAAAAATAGAATTTGCTGCCAAATATACCTTCTAGATTTTTTTTCCCTATCTACACACATGTACACACATTAGAAAACATAATTTTTGAATTTGTTTAAAATGTTTTCTAAATAATGTTCAGGGTATTTAACAAATCCTCTCAGTTTTTAAAAGCAGCTGATTAACAACAAGAAAGATTAAAATTTACTATCAAAATTTCAAAGGATATGTTTTGCATAATTTATGTATAGCTTTGAAATCAGAGACATGATTGAGAAAGTCCAGTCAATTGGTGCAACTCTTGTATTTGGATCTACATATCTTTCTGAAATCTACTTTTCTTTTGAAGTTTTTATACTTGATAGTCATTAAAATCAAACTCCCTTCCCCCCAAGCAAAAGAGACACAGAGAGAAAGAGACAGAGACATAGATAGAGACAGACATAGAGACAGAGACAGATAAAGAGACAGAGAGAGAGAGAGACAGAAAGAGAAAGAATTGTAATAATATTCAGCAGAATTCCCACCCTCCCTTCAGAAACACTGGAGATATATTATTGGAAAACAAAAATTTGGGGGGAAAATTCTTCCTTTATATGCATTGATAAATTATTGATAAAACTATTATTATAAAGTATTGATAAAACTATTGATAAAATAAATAAACCAAAAACAAGAGAATGTTTCATTTAACACTTTATGCAAAGAAAGTCAGAAATATTTTTTAAATAGTAATATAATCTGATGGAGAAGTATGATGCTCTTCCCATTAATGTTTGGAATAATTGTTTCTGAAGAGGTATTTAGTCACTAAAAACCCTGTGAATTCTATTTCTTCCCAGGCTAAGAGGAAGGTCTTCAAAGAAAAGGCCACATGAACACTTGCTGGGGATGCCAGTTCAGAATCAAATGTCATAGCTAGGATTTTTGATTTCATGGGCAGACCGCAGAAATGATGATGGTCATAGTCAACTTTTGGAAAGTAGGTGGGAGATCTTTGGTAGTGAGTATCAACGATGCATTTAGGAAGAGAACATTTCCTAGATACCAGAAAATGGGAGAGATAGAAATACTGGTATATCCCTTCTTATGTGTAGACTCCACAAAACACAAGGAATGTAAGCACTGGAGTAACAAAGTAGATAGGGGTGAGTACAGAGAGGAATATACAGGAGAAGGTATGATGGTAGAGACAGGCCACTGGAGGGTTGATATTTTAACTAAATACTTTTACGAAGTGCTAAGCTTATTAGTTTCTATTTGCTGGTTGAAGACAAGTTTAGTCAACACTTTCTAATTTCTCATATCGTGGGTTGGCAAAGAACTGGAAATTGCAGGGATAGCCATCAGTTGGGGAATTGTGAACAAATGGCTGAACATGATTGTGATGGAATTACTACTGTGCCCTAAGAAAAAATGAGCTCAATGATTTTATGAAAAAAAAAACTGAAGGACTTGAATGAACATATGAAGAGAAAAATGAGCAAAGCCAAGAGAACATAGTGTACAGTCACAACAATATTGTGTTTTTTAAGGGTTTCAAGTGAATTAATTACTTTGACTATTACAAATACCCAAATTAACTACAAAGGTTGTTATCTGCATCCAAAGAAAGAATTAAAAACAGAAGGATGTAAATAATAATTTTACACACATGATGTATATATGTGTAGATATACAATTATATGCATATATGTATGTATGATGCATATATGTATGTATGCACACATACCTATTTGGATCTAATGGTAGCCATCTCCAGGGTTGGAGGTGGGGGAGGGAAGAAAAAAATAAATTTACATGATAATTTTGTTCTATATTTGAAGGGAATAGCTCGTTGTCCATAGTAGAATTGCAGATTCATGGGCAATCATCTTTTTATTTTTTTTATTTTTTATTTTTTACTTTTTGGAGGGCAATTGGGGTTAAGTGATTTGCCCAAAGTCACACAGCTAGTTGTTGTGTTAAGTGTCTGAGGCCTGATTTGAACTCAGGTCCTCCTGAATCCAGGTCCAGTGCTCTATTCACTGCTCCACCTAGCCACCCCCAATCATCTCTTTATTGTCCAGTGTTATGGAAAGTTTGTTTTATTCCATAAATTAAAAAATAAACACATTTTTAAAAGTGAAAAAGAAAAAGGCCCCACTGTCACATATTAGTTATGACTGTGATTGTTGATCTAAATAGCAACAAGGGCCCCTCACTACTCTGATTTCCACTTGCATCAAACATACTTTTCCATACCTTTCACTTCTGTTCTTTTTCTTCTTAAGTTAAGAGATTTTAAGAATTCACCCTACCCAGAAAGGAAAAAGAAGGCATTGGGAATTTTTTTTTTTTAAAGCAATTGGGGTTAAGTAACTTGCTCAAGGTTACACGGCTAGTCATTATTTATGCGTGGGTGCTCATTTTCTGAGGCCGGATCTGATCTCGGGTCTTCCAAACTCCGAGGCCGGCGCTTTTACTCACTGCGCCACCTAGCCGCCCCTTTAGGGCAATTGGGGTTAAGTAACTTGCCCAAGGTTACATGGCTAGGTTTTTGTTTGTATGGATTAAGTGTCAGAGGCCTGCTCCGAACTCAGGTCCTTCTGATTCCAGGGCCGGTGCTCTATTCACTGCACCACCTAGCCGCCCCGGCACTGGGAATTTTAAAGTGACTTCTGCTTCCTTTGAACTATGATAGATATGAAACTTAACTGACATACTCTTCATAAAGTAAATTGGAAAAATAAAGACAGATAGCATTATCAGATATGTGATAATAAAATATAAGTATCATTTATAAATATAAAGTAGGATGAGGAAAACAAATAAAATTATATATATATATATATATATATATATTAGATAGTGATGGGGGAGAACAAAGAATTTTGGAGGTAGGAAAGGGACAGTGTAGATAAAGTAATGGACTTGGAGTCATTAAGAATTAAATTTGAATCCTGCCTGAGACTCTAATTAGGACTTTAACCCTCAGCAAGTCACTTAATCTTTGTTTGCTTCACTTTGCTCACCTGTCAATTGAGAAGGTTGGATTCAACAGCTACTCTGGTCTATGGCTTATGGAAAAAAGAGTATTTAATTTATCTGCAGTATAAATAATACACTGAGAAAAGGGTGACAAAGTAAGGTAGCAACCTTGCTGAGACCCCTGAATGCCAAGCAAAGGACTTTCCATTTTAATGACAGGGAATTAGGGAGGTCCTGAAGAATTTTAAGCGAAGGTTCAGAGAAGGAATTAAGTATCTCCTCCAAGTTAGCTGAGGGAGCATGTGGGGAAGGCAGGAGTTAGCCCCAACATGTTCCATCTCCAGATCCAGTGACTCAATCAATAACATTTTGCTGTTTCTCATATATATCTCTATATTTCCAGGGGTGTATGGGGAGTTCAGGACGATGTGAACCTTTGGTGTGAAGGCCTGTCAAGTCCTCTTCAGGGTTGTTGTCAAGTCCTTTTCAGGGCTGTGCATTCACCTTTCATGTCCACTTGATTCCCCCAAATCTCACCTGTAGCTCAAGAATGTGTAGCATGTACAACAGTCACACTTTGATAAACCACCTTGGCAGATGGGCTAAACCTGGTGATGAATTAAGGGGATGTCTACCCAAGTATGTGAAGATTTTCCCCGGTGGAATGGGAGAATGAGAACAATTCCATTTAATGGCCATGAAGGTGGTTGAAGCAGGCTCTATGGAACTCTTAAAGCTTGGTCAGTCATCAAAGACCCCAAGGTCACCCACAGCATCCCAGGCCTCTGACAGTCATCTCAATTTTGGTCCTGGCACTGGACTTCAATGATTCAGGGAGAGAAAGGGAGGCTGATGATTTTGTGCTACTCAGTCTCACTTTAACCCAATTCATAGGCAATCCAAAACATCACCTCTTATGTTGCTGATCTTCAAAAATGAAGAACAAACAGCAACACAAACACGTTTTTCAAGGCCTTTCTGCAGTGTTTCATTCCATCTTAGATTGCCTGACACCTATTGTTTTTTTTTCCTTTAACTGGATCCCTGCCTGGAGAATGACGTTTTAATTTGTGTTGTGTTAAACACAGGCCATCAAGTTTTGTTTATGTCACAAGATATGGCAGGGTTGGAGTTGTGGTAGAGGCTATAGCAAAACTCCTGCTGTCTGGAACCCTCAGAGAGGTATTTATTCTGGATAAATTGAATTTCTGGATAGCTGAGTGTTAACCCTTTATGTGGTAAAATTTGAAAGATGTGTGATTTAACTGATATGACCGTTTGCTCCACAAATATAAAATATAGCATCCACATCACCACCACCACCTAAGATTCTTGACTGGGATTAAAACTTCAAAACTGCATGTCTAATCATTCATTCATTCCTTCAGTCATCAAGTTTTTATTAGTCACCTAATACATCCCAGACTCAATTCTGTAAAACAGAAATAAAGGTACTGGGCCTGTGATTTCATTCACATAAGGAACTCCCAAGTAGGTAAACCCAATTTATTGAAGGAGATTGACAGATTCTCTGTAATTTAAAATATTGGGGAGTTGATGAAAGTACCCGGAAGTCATCTTCCTCTGTTACAAAGTCAATCAGTGTCAGGGGGGCAGGCTTGAACCCAGTCTTGCTGATTTAGAGATAGACATTCTAATTCATTATCGTATGATGATTCTTAAGATTAGACATACACAATTATTTAAACCATGTGATCCTTGAAATGAGGGACTTATTTTTGCCTTTGTTGTTGTTGTTTTCTTTTATATCTCTAGCATTTAACACAGGGCTTGGCACATGGTAGGGATTTAATGAATGCTTATTGACTGATCGACAATACAATCATGAAAACCAAATAATACCTGTTCAAAAACTTTCATCGCATGGGAAATAGGGTGGAGAAGGGTATGGATAAAATGTAATCAGATAAAATAATATACACAGAGTTGATCTACGATGTAACTGAGGACTCCCCAATCTGGAACTAATTTTCACATCTGAGGTATCTTTTTCTGACTGGCTAATTCCTGTTAAAGCCTCTAGCTCTGTGACTTTGGGTGAATCATTTCACTCTTATTGACCTGTTTTCCAATCCATAGAATGAAAGATCGTATTTGATGCCTGCTAAAGCTTTTTAAGTTATGATGTCAAATAAACAAATTATTTCTTTTTTTTTTAAGCAATTGGGTTAAGTAACTTGCTCAAGGTTACACGGCTAGTCATTATTTATGTGTGGGTGCTAATTTTCTGACGCTGGATTCGATCTCCGGTCATCCCAACTCCGAGGCCAGCGCTCTTACTCACTGCGCCACCTAGCCACCCCAACAAGTTATTTCTTAAATGGAGACAATGTACCTTGCATTGTACTAACCTCTGGAAGTTACTGAGTGTGTTGATCTTCATTAGTATGGGTAGCATCTTCACTTTGTACATGTTTTGTATACATTTTACCTAAACACACTTTCTCTATCTCTCTCTCTCTTTCTCTCTCTTCCAATCTCACTATTTCTCTGTATATAATATATGTATATATATACCATATCCTCTGATAGACCTTACTGGCATAGACTATTTTCGACTTATCCTCGCACACTCAGAATCTCTATGATACCTTTGACTTAGAAGTCATTTAATAAACACCATTTAACAAAGAGTAGGTGGCTATGACCCAATTACCAATCATTGGTGGTGGTAGCGGACAAAGATAATACATTAATCATTATTATTATATAATTAATTATTAATAATTAATAATATATATTTTATGCATTTAATTTACCTTATTTCATCTGAGAAGCACAAGAAGCTAGGTAGAGGAAGGCTACTAACTTCATTATTTCTGAGGCTCAGAAAAGTAGAGAGAACTATCAGGAAACATAGCTAGTATTTAGGGTGAGATTCAAATTCAGGTCTTCCTTGTTTCACATTCAACACTCTATCCACTGAGCCACACTGTCTTCCATTCTACCATAGGCAAATCAATTCTAATTGCCATTAGTCAGTGTCCTGATGTTTGTGACTTTGGGTATCTAAGACAGATCACCACTAGTCTTCTCATATTGGCTTTCAATAGTTCTGAATGAAAACAGATCCTATAGCTTCTCTACCATAACATGATTGTCACTTCTGTGCTATTCCATGTGGTAGAGGGGAGAACAGGAAAACGCAGAGGCTACTTTGCATTTTCCAGAGGTGCATTGGGGCATTTAATTGAGCCCAGATTTACCTTCTGGGGCCTCAGTAGGCAGTGACAAGTAACAAACCACCTATACTGACCAATTCAAACTACTGGGCCACCTGCCTTATTCTATCCATGGCAGAAATGAGGGCAGATTCCCTATTTCTAGTGAGGTTGCCTAAAGATAGCCATTGATACTTGCTATGGTGACAGCCAGATCACATTCAATGTGTAAGGTCATATAATTAGTAAAATGCTCTTCTGTTCAAAGCCGCTCATAAATTGCTCCCTTCCCACTTCTTACTCCCTTTGCAGAATTCTTCAATCTTGCTCATCCTTGCCTATTCTTATACCCAGTGGCACTGGCCTCCTATTACTCTGTCTCAGCCCCATGAATTCTAAGTGATTGTTCCCCATGACTATAACGATCTCCTTCATCATCTCTCTCTTTGCTTCCTTTAAGGTACAGTCAAAAGTCTATCTTCTACAGGATGGCTTCCTCAATATCTCTTAAATCTAATGATTTTCTTCTCTTGATTATTTCCTATTTGTCCTGTCTATAGTTTGTTTGTACATATGTGTTTGCTTTTTGTGTCCCCCAGTACAATGAAAACTCCTCTGGGTCAAATAATTTACTTTGTCTGCTTTTGCGTCTACAGCGCTCAGCACAGTGAATTGCAGACAGCAGAAGCTTAATAAATATTAATTGACTGAACTATTGACTCTGAGATGAGTCATATTATGTACCATTTCTTCGTCTAAGTTTAAAAAAATGATATTTTTTGGATTTCATTTTTTTCACCCTTGTGAACACTAGGTTGATGAATCTTAACCCCTTGAGACCTAACTTAAACAGTGGCCCACGCCGTTCAGTTGAATTAATTTTGTCTTTGCTGTGCTTGCTGGAATTCACATTTTAGCTCCTGGTTCCCCACCTTCTGATTAAAGAGAAGCCCTGCTTCTATCCCTCCCCTTCCCTGACAGGAATCCCACACTTGTTGGGATGCATAGGTACATCCCTAAGTCTGATGTATATCCTTTACAATGACACAAATCCAGCATACTGACCAGACCTTTAAAATAAGGGAAATGAATCACTGAGCAGCCTGATTAAGGCAAATGAAGGACTTTACTTGGAAACCCCAGGTTTTCATTGTGACACTACTATCTATGATCTATCCTAGAATTTGACCTTTGCTTCCTTTTGAAACGGCACATTAAGCCAACAGTAATGACCTTCCTAGGCCCAGGGCTGGATTCAAGCTTAGACAGGTGCTTTTGTATTCCCTTAATTTACTCCTGACTGAGCTAATAGGCTATTAAATGTCCCGCTACTTATATAGAAGAATTTGAGCTTGGTGTGAGATCTTAAAAAGGATAACAAATGGAACTCTTCCACAGGGAAGAAAAATGACAAGGCCTGTGGTCCCAGCCAGAATGGCAGGCAATGGCATCAGAGCAAGAAGTTGCTGCTGTATCCCCTCCCACCCTTGATTCAAATGGAAATGGATAAAGATAGCAAATAAAAATGGGGTAGGGAGAAGTAACATGAGCACCTTTGTACTCTGTGTTGGCTTAGGTTTTATGCCATGCTTGGGTTATTCTCCTTTTTATGTCCATATCTACATTTTGCCACTGGATCCAGGTGGCTCTGGAGAAAAGAGTGAGGCTTGTGACTTTGCACATGTCTGATTCACTTAAATCCAGTTCCCTTTGCAAGTCATGCTATCCCCATTCTGAGGTCCTGATACTCTTAGAGGACCAAGGACAAACAACAAAATCTTCCTCTTCTTCAAATTTCAGTTTCCTGCGAGTATATACTCACATGCTACCTCTTTCAAGAGCATCTTCCTAATCTCCCCAGTTCTTAGGGCTCCCTCCACACTAAGATTAACTTATATTTCTCTCTTTTTGGTGGTAGAAAGTTGCCAACAACGGGGATTTTATTGATGTGGTGAAATTGCCATGTAAACAATTCATTTATCAATACAGACATGCATTTCAAAAGAGAAAAGTAATACAGCTTGCAGGATATAGACTTATATTCAGCATGAATGACTGATGATATGTACCCCAAATCTTTCATTTGATAAATGAAAAATCTGAGGTGGAAGGAGGTTAAGTGATTTACCCAAGGTCATAGAGAAAGAAAGTATTTTCTACAACTTAGAGTCTGAGAGAGTGACTCCCTTAGAACCAACCACTATAAGTCAGAGGCATTAGGCATAAATTGAAGCTGAGTCTTGTTGTCTTCCAGGCCCTCTCTCTATCAACTACACCCATAGCATCAAATTCAAATCCCTGTGGCAATGCAATGACCTAGAAAACCACACACTAGCATTATCTATGCTGCACTGCATTTTTATTCAGTTTATTAAACACTTGTCAATTACATTTTAATCTGGGAGTTTTAGGGGCCATTCACTCCAATTTTACACCCTTGTACTATACCATAATGTCTCTCTACTATTTGTCATTTAATAATTTGGGTACATTCTGTGGTTCAAGTAAAGTGCACTTGAATAGAGTCAAAAGGGCTTAGTCCAACTCCTTTCTCTGACATTCAAGGAGGTATAGACCATTGTAGCCTATCAGGTGGCCCTTTCATCAATCCCTCCTTCTGACTCAATATCTAAAATGGCTTGTGATTTATTCATATCAATTCATGAGCATATCTATAATGGACCATGGGAAAATGGTAGAATATATTCCCCTAGACTTTGATTATTGAGTCCCCCTTCTTTTGCAGTTTTATGCACTTGGGGTAATCTCTTAATGTCTCTGATCCCCAAATCACTCATCTAAAGGAGATGCTTGAAAATATTGGTTAATCTGAATTATAACACTAGTAAGAAAGTGTTGGTGAATCTAAAAAAAGAGGTCAATGCAGTTCATAACTCATAATTCTTTAGAGACAGCTGGTGGTACAGAGATAGAGTGCTGGATCTGGAGTCAGGAAGACCTGAGTTCAAATGCAGCATCAGATACTTACTAGCTGTGTGATCTAGGCAAGTAACTTAACATCTGTTTGCCTGAGTTTCCTCAACTATATGACAGGGAACATCATAGCTCCACCTGCCCAGAGCTGTTGTGTGGATCAAATGAGATAATATTTATTTTAAAAAGTGCTTAGAACAGGGCCTGAAATGTAGAAAACACTATATATAGACTCTCTTGCCCCTCTCTTCCCCTCAATTTCCCTTTAGCACTACAGTGTGAAAAGGCCTTGGTAAGGATGATGATACTCATTTTACTAATGGATAAGGAAAGGTTGAGAGAAGTTAAATTGTGCCAAGGCTCACTCAGTCAATAAGAATTTATGAAGCCCCTAGCGCATGCCAGAAACTGTGCTAAATGCTGGTGTACAAAGAAAAGGCAAGTATAATCTGCAGTCTCAAGGAGGTCACATTTTAAGAGAGGAGACAACATGTAACATACAAACAACTATTAAAACAACACACACAGACAAGATACATTGGGCATCAAGATTAAGCATGGCTGGAAAAGGCTTCCTTTGGAATATGGGATTTTAGCTGAGATTTGAAGGAAGCTGAAGAATCCAGGAGGTAGAGAGGAGGAGAAAGAAAAAGGTTCTGAGCATGGGAGATAGTAAAAATGCTTTCTATTGGGAGGGGTATTGTCATGTAAAAGGCAAAAAAGGAGAATCCTGTCACTGGATCATAGAATATTTGGGAGGGGAACAAGATACAATAAGACGGCATAGATAGGAAGGAGCTCTGTTGTGAATGACTTTGGAAGACAAAGTATGTTATAATTGATCCTGGAAGTGATGGGGAGTTTAATGAATGAGCCTGGGGTTTTATGATTAGACATATGTTTAAAGAATGTCATTTTGACAGCTCAGTTGGGGAAAGTAGAGTAGATAATACTAGAGGTAGTTATATATACTAATCAGGCTATTGCAATTGGTCAGGCATGATATGATCAGGGACTGGACTGCACTGGGAAGTTGCAGAGAGGGTAGAGAAAGAAGCATATACAAGATATTTTATGAAGGTAGGTAGGAAAAACTGGACTTGCAAGTTATTGGAGTGGTGGTGAGAGAAGAGTAAAAAAAAATTGAGGCTACAACCTATGAGTCCGCATTACTGGAGGGATGGAACTACCCTCAAAAGCAGAGGGAACAAACTCATGGGGTCTTGTGTGGCCTGCAAAACTTAGGAATGGACCTAAACCAGAGGAAAAAAAATATATATATATATAAATATTTGACAAAATAAAATTTTAAAATACAATATAATAGATATAATTTTAATGTTTGGTTATCCAAGTCAATATTAGACACAAAGGGATCTATTTCTATTGGAGTTTGACACCAATGAAAATTTCAGTGGGGGGTTAGGAAGAAGATAGTGTTTGGGGGGATAGATAAGTTCACTTTTTGAAATGCTGAGCTTAAGATACCTGTAGGATATCTGGTTTGAGATGGATAATAGATCGTGGGAGACACAAGACTAGAGGTCAGGCAAAAGAGAGTAGGGATGGCCAAGGGGAGCTGATAGTCATCTATATAAAGATGAAACTGAGAGCTATGAGATCACCAAGTGAAATAACATAGAGGGAGAGAAAAAAGAGAGTGAGTCCAAGACAGAGCTTTGGAGAATCCACAATGTTAATAGGTATGCTAGGCTCATGAAGACACAGAAAAAGGAGACAGAGGATTGATCAGATAGGTAGGAGAAGAACCAAGACAAAGTAACCTCAGTAAAACATAGAAAATGTAGGAGAAAAGGGGAATTGACAAAAGCTGCAGAGATGGTTTGTCTTATATCTTCATTCCTGGAAGGACCTTGATATGGTGCGACATGGTATTTCAAGGGTACAATGTTCTTAAAGCAGTTGTTTGAGATGTATGCACACATCGCCCAACTTTTGCAAGGTGAAGTAGCCTCATCTCTCCCTTTATTAAATTCTTCACTTATTCCATGGTCAGTCCATCAATAGTGCCAAACTATGTCATGCATCCTAAGAAGGGAGATGTGTAGTTCCTTAGTATTTAGTTTTCATTTGACTATCATGTATTTATTTTGTATATAATTATATGTTCATGATGATTCAATTGATAAAGTATAAGCCTCTTGAGGGTAGGGGTTTTTAATTTTATACTTGTGTCCTCAGTGCTTAAGACAATGTGTGATATATAGAAGGAGCTTAATAAATGCTGTATGATTAATTGATTTTTAATGTTTATTGTTTTCAAAGCAATACTTGATTCCTATGCATTCAAAGATATATGAAATTCAACTGTTAATAATAAGAAAAAGAAAACAGTTATTTTGTGCTGTTTACATGCATTAATCCTTAATTATTTGGTAGGAGGTGGACTAAAAGCTTTTGGTTTAATTGCAGACCACAACTAATGAAGTCTGTTTGCATTCCAAAGAAATGTTTTTGCTCTCATACATCACAGTCAGCCTGATTTTTTTTTCTTCCTTGGAAAACTGAATGAGGAAAGCCATAATTAAACCAACAATTAACTCTGAGAATAGAAATGGGCAAAACCACAATTGATTGACAAAGTAGCTGCTGATGCCTTCAAGCTACAGACATTAACCAGAAGTGGGCACCTAGCTGTCACATACATAAATGAGTCATCATTCCATTAGGCACTGCTCTGTATACTCTTAAATTTAAAGGAGAAAATATTAGGCATTACATAGGACAGACCTTTAGTGGAAGTTCAAAGCAATACAGAAATAAACGTAGTAACATAGATAGAATTATAAAAATACTCTGAGGGTGGTCTAGAAGTCTAAATAATTATTTCTGAAATCTCAAAAGTATATAAAAGAAAATAATTATGAATAACATGTTCCTTTTATTAGAAGAAAGATGTATTTTTATACAGCTTCTGAAAAATATCCTCTGGTGGTTGGTTGATGAAGTAAATAGAACATAGGCCTGCAGTTGAAAGACCTGAATTTAAATATGACTTGAGAAATCAAATAGCTGTGTCACCCTAGGTAAGTCTTTGTGCATAAGTTTCCTGAATTCTAAAATGGGGATAACAAGACCTACATTCTAGGGTTGTTGAGAAGATGAAATGAGATAATAATAACTACTTCAGGAGACTGAGAAAGTCTGATTTCAGGAGGTAAATTTTGAATTGTTTCTGGAAAGAAGCCAAGGGAACTAAGTGATGGAGGTGAGAGGAAGAGTTAAAGAATTCTGGGGGTAGGGTTAACCAGTATAATTTGTGAATTGCCCCAAGAAGGCCAGAGTAGTTGTATAACAGGATATAATGAGAGAAGAAAAGTGTAAGTAGTCTAAGTAGGTATGGATGATTATATGTGTATACACAAACACACATATACACACAGATATGTATTTGTGTGTATGCATGTATTCGTATTTTAAATAAAGTATGCAGTACCTAATGGTGTAGGTTGTATAGAATATAAGGCACCAGGTTTGCATCAGGAAGATATGAGTTCAAATTTGAACTCAGAAACTTAATAGCTATGTGAGCATTGCCAAGTCACAACTCCTATTTGTCTCCTCTCCTCTAAAATAGGGATATATTGGAGAAAGAAATGGCAAACCATTCTAGTGTCTTTGCCAAGAAAACTCCATGAACAAAAAGTCCATAGGGTCACATAGAGCCAGATATGATGGAATGACTGAATAAAAACAATATGCTATGTAACAGTGTGTGTATGGACATATATATGTATACATATATAGTACATATACCATTATATATTGTATCATAAATGATGTTTCACTATGCAGTAGTGTGCATGTGTGTATATATGTATGTATACATGGTCATATATATACTATATAATAAAATGCACTATATAAAATATACAGAAACATATGACTATGTGTGCATATATGTATAATAATACATATAGATATGCATGCATAGGTATAGAAATTGAAGAGAGAGAGATTTAAAATTCAAACCTGGACTTGAATTGTCATATGGGGATATAGAAACCAGCTGTTGCTTCAAGATATAGGAGAAAGAATGCATTTGTAATCTATCATTACAAATATTTACATGTATTCATGTGTCTATCTTTCCATCTACCCATTTCTATAGTCTTAATGGTCTCTAAATTTTAAGGTATGTTATACAGAGTAGCACACAGTTATAAATTGTATTTTATCATACTCTCATGCTTTTGCATTGGATTTTTATTTCTATAGTACCTTCCTCATCCTCCTCCTTGGAAAAGCTCTGTAAAAATCTCCCACATACCCAGCACTTGAATCTTCCATCAACTGCTCATTGACCCTTGTATTTTGTTCTAAAGATTTAGAGTTTCAGGTTTCCATGATTACCTGGACTGTCACACTTTATTGTCAATGGAACATTAGTTCTGACCACTACATTCCTATGCACATTTCATTCCATTCTCTGGTACTCTGCAAAACAAATATGCAAGACCATATGAAATATTACTCAAAATGACATTCCTTCTATGAACCTTTTAATTTGGAGCTTTGCATTGAATATCAATGAGTTATATTTGCTTCTCAAATCCTCTGCCAATTTTACTTTTCATGGTGCTGAATGGGCAGCTGTACACTTTCTATCTCTCTCAGCCCAGGAACATTCCTTGGCAGATGTTGTAATATCACCAGGCACTGTGAAATCTCTAATAGATATAAATTAAGCAACTATCTCCCTCTCTAAAGGACACAATGCTAGCCAAATACAATGACTGATTTGGAAAATGTAGTTTGACTTTTTAAGAGATAACCATAATAAATAGTAGCTTAAATCTTTTTGGCAATAAGTACTCTAGACTATCATATTTGGAGTATCATTCACTCTTAAGAAGAGAAAATTTTGACTAACATCATAAAGAATTGAGATTGACTATTTTACCTGAGAAAGACACTGAAAATCATTTATTAGGATCCAGAACTCTAAATGCTATGTTTAACTCTTTTGAAGTCATGACTTATTTACTTTATTATGCAAAATACAAAGAGTTTCTCTCAGAATCCTTTATATGCACACTGTCTTGCGCTTGGTTGGAACCAAGTAGTCCTTATGGAATGGATCACTGATGACGATAACCCCCAAATCTGACTAAAACAAAACTAGAGGTTGGAGGGCAAACAAGTAGGAGGCTAAGAAAAAGAGTAAGAACAAGGATTTACAACTCCCCAAGAACTACAAACACACCTCTAGTTTGTAGAATATCATAGAATATCACCTCCAAGTTCTCTTCAGAGTAGAATGGTAGTTAGATATTTTCACCCTTAAGGAATTATTTTGTTTGGTGTCCTTTGTTGTGCCATTAAGAGAAAACTATGCTGAAAATCCCAGAATCATGCCAATGAATCCTTGAATAAGAATCCACTCTGCAACATTCCCAACTTTTCCTCCATACCTAATAAATTGTAGAATGGAACATGGTATTGGTGAGGGACTGAGAGAATCTGTCTACCTGAGGAACTCAAGTGAAAAAGAACCCCTTTCGAAGACACTCCCTTTGACTTTGGGATAAGTGCCATTGGAAGGAAGTTTTCCACTTTTCCAATCTATATCTGTCTCTTTATAACTTCCAACCATTACTTTTCATCATAAAAAGTATAATCCCTCTTCTACACAGAGTCCTTCATATGATGTGAAACAACTTTCATTGACTTCCTCAGTGATTATCCAGATTAAAGGTTTCTTCTTCCTTCATCATGGTGTACTAAATTAAATGCTAGATTTTCAATCATAAAAAGTACTTGAATCCTGATACAGTATCTCATTCTTTTTAGCTGGATGACCCTATAGGACAGGTACTAATATTTTGTCTGCCTCTTTTTCCTCATCTATATAATGGGGATAATAATGTGTAGCTCACAAGGTTGTTAAGAATATCAAAAGAAATCACATACAGAATACATTAATGTAAGTTAAGTACCTCTATAGTCCTCAGTAATACTCCTTTTATTAGACTCTAACAGTGCCAAATAGAAAAAAATTAAAAGGGAATAGGATGGGGTGGAGCCAATACGGCGGTGTAGAAACAGCACTTCCACAGCACTCCAGCCCACACCACTTCAAAATATGTAAAAGGGGACTCTGAACGACCTCAGGAGGTCCAGCACCAACAGAACAACACAGAGAAACTAAACTCCCACTGAGGACAGTCTGGCAACCCGGCAGGGAGTAGCCAGTACATGCTTTGGGAGCCAAGCCCAGTACCTCATGAGTCAGAAGTTTTAGCCCCAGGGTTGCAGCAGCTGGCTGGAGGTACCCCAGAACACCAGCAGCTGTGGCTTTTCCAGAATTACCAACATATAGATACCTAGGACAATATGAGAGGTTAGTACCCTATGGACTTTGGGACCAGTACTTGGGAACACATCAGCTTCTTCCCCTAGGGGCAAGAAGCTGCTGAGGAGCTGCGGCACAGCCACCATTTTGCAGCTTCAGTTGCACCTTCAGCTCCTGGCCAGCAGACATTAGAAGGATCCAGCAATCAGTCTTGGGGGGTAATCGCTCTTGCTTTAACCTCCCTGGATCTGGATTGTGGTGGGGGGTGGAGGTCTTGGAGTGTGTGTCCAATTTGCCAGAGTGAGTGGGGGCTTCAGGGAGGGCACCCAACTAATACCTCCAGCAGCTGAGAAAGCCCCAGCCTTTGGGAAAGAAGCTCCCCTGTCTGGTGGCAGAGTCCTACTGTGGCAACAAGCCCAAAAGTCAAGTAATTAAGTGGCAACATGTGTAGGCAAAGGAAATAAAATAAACAGAAAAATTCAACATTAGACTCCTATTTTGGGGGCAAAGAGGATGGAAGCATGGAACAGGAGGAGAACTGGGAGGTCAGAATTCCTTCACCAAAAGCCCCAAATGAAAATACAAGTGGGTTTCAGGACATAAAGGACCTTCAGAAGGATTTTAAAAACCAAATCAGAGAAGTGGAAGGAAAAATTAGCAAGGGAAATGAGAAGGATGCAGGAAAAGTATGAAATGAGAGCCAACAGCCTGACTGAGGAAAATGATACCTTAAAAAATAGACAAACTCAAGTGGCAAAAAAGGCTCAAAAAGGCAATGAGGAGAAGAAGGCCTTAAAAAGCCAAAGCTCACTGAGGAGATTCATTCCTTCAGAATTAGACTGGAGCAAATGGAAGCTAGTGACTTTATGAGAAATCAAGATGCTGTTAAATGATCCAAGCAACTGAAAAAATAGAAGGCAATGTGAAATATCTCATGGGAGAAACCATTGACCTGGAAAATAGATGCGGGGGAGATAATTTAAAAATTATTGGACTACCTGAAAGCCATGATCAAAGAAAGAACCTAGAAATCATCCTTTAAGAAATTCTCAAGGAAAATTGCCCTGATGTTTTAGACCCAGAGGGTGAAATAGAGGTTGAAAGAATCCATTGATCACCTCTAGAAAAAGATCCCCAAACGAAAATTCCTAGGAATATTATAGCCAGGTCCCAGAACTCCCAGATAAAGGAGAAAATACTACAAGCAGCCAGGAAGAAACAATTTCAATATTGTGGAAACACAATCAGAATAGCGCAGGACCTGGAAGCTTTTAGACTGAGGGATAGAAGGACATGGAATATGATATTCCACAGGGCAAAGGACATGGGATTAAAACCAAGAATCACCTACCCAGCAAAACTGAGTATCTTGTTTCAGGGGAAATATGGTCATTCAGTGGAAAAGAGGACTTTCAAGCATTCTTGAGGAAAAAACCAGAGTTGAATAGACAATTTGACATTCAGACACAAGAAGCAAGAGATGCTTGAGAAGGTAAACAGGGAAAAGAAATCAAAAGGAACTTATCAAAGTTGCACTATTTACATTCCTACATGGAAAATCAATAACTGTGACTGATGAAACCTTTCTCAGTATGAAAATAATTGAAGGGTATATAGGCATATGAATACATATGTGAATGTGTGTATATATGTTTACAGGTATACATGGATAGAGGGCACAGGTCGAATTTGGTGGGAAGGGATGATACTTAAGGGGTGAAGTTAAGAGGTGAGAGAGGAATGTGGCAATAGGAGATGGGGAGAGAGGAGCAGGGGTAAACTACATCATGAAGAAGAGCAAGGGGAAGTGGTTGTAGGGGAGGGGAAGAACAGGAAGGCAAAAAGGCAAAACCATATTCTCATTGAGTTTTGCTCAGAGAGAGAATGACATACATAATAAATGGGATATCTCACCCTGCAGAAGAGTAGGGGGAAGGGATATGAGAGGGGGGATGATGGAGCAGAGAGCATTTTGCGGGGAGGGGAGGTTGGAAGTTCCCACTTTTGAAGAGGGACAGGATCTAAGTAGGGAATGGACAAGGTTGGGGGTGGGATGGGTGGGAGGGCAATATATCCAGTCTTTTACAATATATCTACTATGGTAATGTTTTGCATAGCTATACATGTACAACAAATACTTAACTGCTTGTCTTTGAAGTGGGAGTGGGTGACAAGGGAAGAAAGGAATGGATCTGCAATTCAAAGATTTAAAATGAAATGTTTCAAATATATATAAATACTATTATTAATACTATTTTCATGTAATTGGGAGATAAGATGTGTAGGCAATGGGACACAGAGATTCACTTTGCGCTAATGGATAAGTTGAATGGGGTATGGGAGAAGATATGGGAGAGAGAAGATTGGTTTAGGGGATACCCTGTGGGACTGCTATTCTGTGGTGGTGGGTAGGGGAAAAATGGGGAAAAATTGTAACTCAAAATCTGGTGGAAATGAATTATGTAAACCAGAAGGTAATAAAGCATTTTGAAAAAAAGGGAATAGTATAGTTAAAATGTTTTAAAGTAGGAAGATGTGATGTTTCACCTTCCATTTTTAACCAAGAATGTGAAATTTAACTGAATTTCCAAAGCAGTGATTAAGAGCCAATTTCTACTTTGACTAATCTTGGTACAATGAAGATACAATAGAATGTTGTCTCTATCTTTGAGCAACATACAGTACAGTAAGGTAATGGGATGGGTACTTAAAAGGTAGTAGTGCTACAAATTATAATGTGAATATAGGAGAGATCCTTAGGGGCAAAAGATTCAGAAGCCAACATCACTTTGAGCTAGAAGTTGTATTAAGAAATAGTTTGGGGTTTGTTTGTTTGCTTGTTTGCTGGTTTGGGTTGTTGATTTTGGGTGGTGGTGCTAAGGGTAGCAATAGAAAATGGCATCTAAGCTTAAAACTAGGGAATCATTTCAAGAGAGGGGGACTGTAATGGAAATGCAGATTTAAAGATCTTCCCTGCCCCTAGCTTAAGTGCACCTGGAGCTTGTGGTGGGAGGCTTGTTTTTCAGGAAAGCCCACACCTTGATACTTTGTGATTGGGCAGTGGGTCAAGGAGGTTGTTAAAATCTTTGAGCCAGGAGAAGGCTATATAAACTCTGAGGAGAGGCTTTGCTTTGGGGCTCACTTTGAGAAGTGTTGTGTGTTTTGACCAGATGAGACTCTGGGAAGCCATTGTTGAGAGCCCCCCAACTTTGAAAACCCAGATGTTGATGCTTCCCTCTCTGGTAACTGTGATTTGGCATTGATATAATGGTAGGACAGTTTGGAAGCCTGTCTGTTTGATCTGTAAGTTCTGTAACTGAAGTTTGGGGTGCTGACCTTCTCCCCCTGAACTAGGTAATATATGTTTGTTTGATTAAAGTAAGCTTGTTAACCCATTTTGAGTTGCTTTCCTTTTGAAAAGCAGATCTAAGAACCTGTGTTGGCAGTCACCCTGGGGATATTGGGGTGCTTGCTGCTACAGGGACAAGGGTGGGCAGAGACCATTCTACACAAAGAAGTTTAAAGAGAAACATCAAAGAAGAGCATGAAGCTCCTTTCTTGAAGGTCCAGTGCATAAGCCATGGGTAAGTCCTGCCTTTTGGATCTCAATTCCACTTCTGAGCTTTTCTTTTTCTCTAATGTGTAATGGATTGCTCTTTCACAATATTAGAGCTTGCTCCCAGCAATGCCTATCACCTTTTTTCCTTTAAGACAATCAGGTTCAAGTTTGAAGAGTGTGTACATTCCCATGACCAGAAGCCTCACAGCAGCAACTGAAATAATACTCTCAATAAAGAATAGAGCTCATTATTTTAGGGAGAAGTTTGAGATCATTTGGGTGAGGACATGGCATATAGGGGACAGGATAGTCTGGTACAAATTTATTCTAGCTATAAGACTACCATATATATTTTGCAAAATCAACAAATTCAAAATTTTATGCATAAGTTAAGGTTAATTTTTTTTCTGCCCTAAAGCTACAATATTCTTTAAAGACCAGAAAACCAATTTAGAAGAATAAGGAATTTTGAGTTCAGAGACATGGACATAGATTCTTACTCTTTGAAGCACCAAGAGGAAACTGATGGAAATCTGGGTTTCAGACAGAAGTTCAAGTTTAAAATTCAAATTCTGTCCATTCCTACTTGCCTGACAAGGGAAAGGTACTTTGGCTCTAAGGTCCCCATTCACTGATTTATAAAATAAGAGGGATGAATTATTTCACCTTTAATATCCCCTCCAATACTAAATCTATATGTTATCCTTGGATGCCTTGTTTAATGTCTGACCTTTGGAAAGTCATTTGATCCTGAGTCTAACCTTCCTCATTTGGAAATCTGGATTTATATTGATAAGCATTAGACAACTCTTACACACCATGAACCGTACTAAGTCTTATACCCATAAATGCAAAAGTTTAAAGTCTCAAACCTTCAAGGAACTTATATTCTACTAGATAATAAGAATTATACTACATACCTTATGGAATTATTCCGAAGAAGGAAGTCTGTTAACCTTAATATGTTATATAGGGGTGGCTAGGTGGTGCAGTGAGTAGAGCGCTGGCCCTGAAGTCAGAAGGACCTGAGTTCGGATCCGGCCTCAGACACTTAACGCACACACAAACAAAATCCTAGCTGCGTGACCTTGGGCAAGTTATTTAACTCCAATTGCCCTCCAAAAAAAAATATGTTATATAAAAAGACATTTTATTGATTAAGAGATTTCCAGCAACAAATTAATTGATGGAAATAGGAACTGCTACCAAAAAGGACCTCATAATTCTTCTTTGGGTCCACACACTTGCCAGGTGCTCATTTGATTGGTTTCTCAGCTATGGTCCTCTCTTACAGTGAAAAGAAATAAAATTTAGGAATTTGTAAATGACTCATCTCATATTGAGGAGATAGGTATTACCATCAATTTTTAAGGAACTTCTGTCTGAGATGGGGTTTGGTAGGTATTAGTTGGGGGTAGAGGGAGAAATTGTCACATTCTTGTATATTCAGGAAATGAAGACTTTGTTTATTCAAGAGTTATAGGAAACCACCAAAGTAACATTCTGCTTAAATAGGACTTGGAAGTACATGCCCTCTCAGTAGAAAACAACATTCCTGTCAAAATATTAAGAAATCAGTGAGTAAAAACAACTGATATATTTTTCTTCACAAAGGTAAGGGCCCAGGAAAAACATCCATGAAATTTACAGAGAAACAGTTGCTCTCTTTCCAGGAGGAAAATATGGTAGATATTCAGTCTTCTTATAGAAGATGATTACATATCACTATAGGTCAAAGGGCAAGGGGAAGGAAAGAGGACTGTGGAAGAATATAATAACATGGAAGAATGCATTAAAATATGTAGTATATAGTATCCTGAGACAGCAAGTATACTTCCATTCAATGAATGCATTCATGAAGTGCTTACTGTAAATGGAGGAACCATTGCATGGTGTTGGCATCTGGCATCTAGGAATTTGGTGTTCATTTCATCGGTATCTATCTACATCTACAACTCCATCCATATTTATGCCTTTACTTAGGGATAAAGGTATAGACATCACATTAAAAAAGATGTCAATAGATATCTGTTAGCATTTCTCTTTATAGAGAGGTAGTCAGACAGATATGAAGCTATAGATGAAAGTATACAGAGACATAGATAGAAAATTATATTTCAACAACACTGCTTTCCTTTGTAATTTTTCATATTTTATTCATTTAAAAGTACAATCCAAAGAAAGGTAACGTAATATTCACTGTACTGACAATGATTTCCATCACACACACATATATGCATGCACACATATGTTATGAAACCTAGTATAATATTGATGTGTCTGTGTCTGTGTTTGAGTGTGGTGGGGGGAGGGAGATAGGACTGACACAGAGATAATTATAATCTCTGATACTAAACAATACCATAAATTCATTTGAAAATCACAACACAAAGTATTTTTATATTCTTTGAAATTGATCAAATAATGAGAAGTTATTAAATGCCTAACTACTTTGAGAAATTCAAGGGATCCAAAGAATGAAATGATTCCTTCTCTCAAGGAGTCTGGCTTCTATTAGGCTATAAATATGTTTACAGATTTTAGATGGTTTCTAGCTGAGTCTGAATGCTTGGCATGGTGCAAATGTATAACTTGGGGGTTGCTGGACAGAATGCTGTGCTTGATAAAGTGCATAAGATGCAAAATTATGAGAGTTATTGGAGAGGGTAAGGGAGGGGAAATATGAATAGATGAAGTATGTAGTTCTAGACTCTCTTTGGGGATGAACTCCAGATATGGAAGGTAGATAGAGAAAGAATTTGTAGGCCTCTGGCATGTAGGGCAAGCTGGCTTCCCAACCTGTCCCTGATTTTTAACTGGCATCCCTGGACATTTCAAGGAATTTCTCCTTGCTAAAAATCTAGGCCTACATAATGGTTGACCTGAGGTCTCAGCTTGCTCCTATCTGAGGTGCTTATTTGGTCTCTGCACTTTCTATATAGTCTAATCTGTTTAAATCCTTCAGTTCTTTTCTCTTTCACTTGGATAAATGCGCTGACTTGCTGAGATGGTCCTCTATATAACCTACACTTGGTGGGCCGAACTTAAGCCAGCAAGTGCAAGCTGGGGGCAATCCTCCTGTTTTAAGTGATAGCAACCAGGAGAGCAGAATTTTCTATTGAAAGTATTCTGTCCCTAAAGAAGCAATATAAAATCAATATAATTCTAGTCCAGTCACCTTTCTGGAGCTTTGTACAGTCATCTGTATAGTGCTCTTAGGAGAAGCCTGCCCCTTTCTGCCAGTTAGTGTGCTATCTGTCCTTAGACCATATCAATCAATGGCTCCCATAAAGTCACATTTAACTCACCCACATATACACACATACCTTGCATGGGAGCACTCATCTTACTAATATAATTAAGTGCAGTCGATTTGTCTGATTTTACAGATGCTCACATACATCAAAACATCTATAAGCAATCCAACCTGTCAGGAGGAGGAGTGGTTTTTATTAAAAAAAAAAAAAACATTCTCTCTCTCTCTCTCTCTCTCTCTCTCTCTCTCTCTCTCTCTCTGTATCTCTCTTTCTCTATGTCTGCATCTCTCTGTATCTCTCTTTCTCTGTTTGTATCTCTCCCTCTCTCTCTCTCTCAGACATCTTAGAGAATCAAAAAAGACTTCTTGAATAAAGTAACAATTGAACTGATTCCTTGTGGGAAGCTCATTGTTCCAAAAGGTAGAAATCAGGAAGAGAAGTATAATTTTTCATAATTTAAATAGGATTGTCAGGGTAGGTTTTCCTCAAAAATACATATAAGAAGATTCAGTATTTTATACTTATGTTTCTCCAAGTTTCCATGTTTTGCTCATCATTCCTTAACATGGATTACACTAACTTAGGCACCTTAGAGTGATATGGGCCTACTGTGTTACCTGATCCCCATGTTTCCTGAACCAGCCAACTCCAAAGCTGGACTCTGGGGGAACCTACATTGCTACCTTGCTAGCTCCCATCACCTCTTTTCTCGGGTTAAGTAATAGGAGATTTGATCTGGGGGAAAGTGATGGAGGACAATACTCCCAGGAGTTGACCTCATGATCTCCATACATGAGAGTGCAAAGAAGAGAGGGAGAAGCCAAAATAACATCAGTAGCATCAGTCAATTTCAGACATAAAACAAATCCAAGCAAGCAATGTAGCAGAGCATTTAAGATATGTTGTCATAAATTAAGAATGTTTTCAAACATTTAAAAGAACAATAGCAAAAGAAAAGGTTATTTGCTGCTTTGAAGTGTGTAACAAAATTGGTTTGGCCATGTTGTCTTCCTGGAAAGACCATATGCCTCTTGCAAAAAGGCCATTTTTTCCTTTACTCTTTGAATCTTCAGGACCTGGAGAGGCTAATGACAATGTATTGGCCTTGCAATTCAGTCATGATTTGCAAATGGGGAAGATTTGGATTCAAATCTTGGTTATGGACCTTAGTAGCTATTTGATCCTGTGCAAATTAAGTCATTTGGGTCTCAGGCAACTTTTCCTGGTCTAATTTGTTAGTTCATGAATAGGGAACAAAAAAAATATTGGTGGAGAGACTTATCATATGTGGTCCCCCACTTTAATGAAATCACAAATATTTATACCTCCACAGCACACAACTAGGGACCTAGTAGATGCTGGAAAAGGGTTCATTAAATCAAATTGCAATGGCTGGATACTCTCTGGGTGGTAAATGTAAGGAAATAGACAAGAATTATATGGAAAGAATAGGTGTAGATTGGTTACATTCTCCTTGAGGAGAGGGGTGACCTACATAGAAAAAAAAATCTTGGATAAAGAAAAAGTTCTAAGGCAAACTTATCACACTGCTCGCAATAACAGACCTCCTCACTTCATTATTAATTCATGTTGAAGGATCCAGGGATACCAGTGGCCTCTTTGCTTTAATCACGATAATCCTAAGCATAATTGAATGCTGCCTTCTTAAAGTGGAAAGAGACTTCAGAAGGCATCTAATCCAATGTCTCACCCACTTGAAGAATCCCCTCCAGCTAATCTTTAAGAGGTGTTGATTCACCCTTTGAACAGGCCCCTATGATGGGGAACTCATTATATAAGGCAATAGGCCGTTTCAATGCGGGGAGAGTCTTAATTGTTAGAATGCTTCCTCCCTTGGTCAAGATTGGTAACTTATTCATAATTATGCTCTCAGGAATCCTTTACAATTCAATTTAAAATGCGAGATACCTTTGGATCCCTCTGACTATATTTTTTCTTTTTTTGTATCTACATTGCATAGTACAACCTGGCATCTAGTGGACACTTATAAATGTCCATTGATGGATGTATTGTCTTCTTTTATTTGAATGTAATCTCTTTAAAGATATAGCATTTCTACTTATATTTGGGCTTGCTGTGTTTAGCATAGTGTTCAGTTTTTAGTAAATGAATAAATAAAATAAATGCTAAGTAACAGATTGAATTAAACAAGTATAGAGACAGCTTGGAGTTGCTACTGTCTCCCCTAAAACACCACCTTGCCTTCTACGTATTCATTTAAAATTTTTGTTCTTAATTATGAGTAATCATGTTACTTATCCCTCTAGAATATATTTCTGGAGGACGATAATGTTGTCTTTCTACCTTTGTATTTTTCATGCCTTTCAAAGTGTTTAAACATCAATAGGCTTTTTTTTTAATAAATGTCTGTTGATTAAATGATATGCTTCAGGCAGGGCTGCAGGCAATACCAAAATAGTGCTTGACCTCAAGTGGGTTATATTCTCAAACTACTTGTTTGAAATTAAAAGATTCCTCTTTATGGATATAAGCCAGTAAACACAAATCATCAATGAAAGATAACAGATCAGAGATAAATGTCTTATCCTGTGAAAAAAAAAGCATTACTTCTATTTATCCTTCAATCATTCTGTCCAATTTGACAAAATGCAACCAATATCTCTTAAATTCTTAGTATGTATGTGGAAAACAATGCAAGTCCCACTCCTAGTCCCATTCTAGGAGATACAGGTCAGGAGAGAGCCTAGTTTTGCATCTTGCTTTTGATGTACAAATATATGACCTGAATAAGTTTCTTAAACTCTCTGGGAACCATATCCCCATCTCTCACTGTAAAATATGGATAAATTGTTAATCTTCATTGCTGAGTGGATTATCCACATGGGGTACTCCGCCATGCTGCTAAAATCACAAGTATGCCATATAATATAGAATATACGTGTGCATATAAATATATATGAATGTGTATGTTTATGTATATCCCAAACCCCCCCAAAACAAACAACTTTGGTGTGGTACAAGTGTAGGGGCTAATAGGGACAAGCATGGCATGAGAAAGTTGACAGGTATTATTTGATACTGTAAACGGCACATAATGATAAAATTCACAGGTACCTCATGTTCCTTAGATAATATGCATTTTCCAGTGGAATGAATTTATTTTCATCAAAATCTTAGCGTTCCTTAAAATTGCTTAGGCCTGGCTTATGACAAAAGTGTCCAGCATATAAAGCATTTCTGAGGAGCTCTGATTATCCATGGTGCCTGGCCCTGCTCCAGCACATTAGCTGAGAACCAACCTTCCCAATGTAGAACATTGATTAGTTGCAGTAAACTATGAAAGATATTATAAGCGTGAAGTTTCTATCACTTTAATAGGGCAGCAACTTATATTTTTGTGTTGGTTTATTGGTTTGTAAATCCATTCTTTCAAAAGAACAGTCTATAGTAAGTCAGACTTTTTCCAAACAGAATTATTATCCCACCTTTATCTCTCTCTATTTTTATTTTATTTTATTTTACGTGCATGGAAATGAGATATTTTAAGGAGAGGAGATGATCTGTGCATTTTTTCTTTTTATTCACCATGCCAACTCCCTAGTCTCATAATGTATTAGTTTGTTTTCCTGTGGTTCATGAAGCCTGAAATGATTTTCAAACTAACTCCTATAAATTGCCTACTGTTAATAGACAGAAATCGTATGACCATTCCATATTTAATTAAATCAACATTCAGGAACCTTGGATTCCTCTATAGGGGTGTCACTTTAAAAAATAATTTAGGGGGGGTGGAGCCAAGATGGCGGAGTAGAAACAGCTCTTCCAAGCCTGTCTGCCCCCAGATTCCCCACAAACTATGTAAAAAAGGACTGTGAACAACTTCTGGAGCCCCAGCACCCACCGAACGACACAGAGAAGCTAACCTCCCGCTGAGGACAGCCCAGCAGCCCTGCAGGAGGGACCAGCGCAGCGGTCTGGGAGCCAGCAGCGCGCAGAACTCAGAGCGCAGGAGCCGAGCCGAGCCAAGCACAGGTCCGCGTGAGCCGAGGTTTTAGCTCCAGGGCGGCAGGGCCAGCAGCCGGCTGGAGGAACCCCAGAACACCAGGAGCTGTGGCGACTCCAGAATTATCAACATAGACATGCCTAGGACAAAGTAAGAGGTTAGTGTCCTATGGACTTTGGGGCCTGTATTTGGGGAATGCGTCAGCTCCCTCCCCTGGGGGCTAGATGCTGCTGAGGAGACACGCCATTTTGTAGTTTTCAGAGGCAGGTCTGGCTCCCAGCCTACAAATCGTGGGGAGATCCAGCGATCAGTCTTGGGGGGTAATCGCTCTTGCTTTAACCTCCCTGGATCTGGATTGTGATCTAGGGTGGAAGTTGTGGGTGGGTTTACAGCTTGCCAGAAACGGAAGTTGCCCCCCACACCTTCGGGACGAAAATTCCTCTATCTGGCCTTAAAGCCATAGTGTGGCAACAAGCCAAAAGTCAAGCAATTAAGTGGCAACATGCCAAGGCAAAGGAAACAGAAAAATGCAACCCTAGACTCCTATTTTGGGGGCATAGAGCGGGAAAAGGACTGTGAGGTCAGAAGTCCTGCTCCAAAAGCCCCAGGGGAAAACATGAATGGGTTGCAGGCCATAGAGGACCTTAAGAATGACTTTAAAAATCAAATAAGAGAAGTGGAGGAAAAATTGGAAAGAGAAATGAGAAGGATGCAGGAAAAGTATGAAATGAGGGTCAACAGCCTGACTGAGGAAAACAACACCTTAAAAAATAGACTAACTCAAATGGCAAAGGAGGCCCAAAAGGGCAATGAGGAGAAGAATTCCTTAAAAAGTCGAATTTGCCAGATGGAAAAAGAATCTCAAAAGTTCACTGAGGAGATTCATTCCTTCAGAGTTAGACTGGAGCAAATGGAAGCTAGTGACTTTATGAGAAATCAAGATGCTGTTAAGCAGATCCAAACAAACGAAAGATTAGAAGGCAATGTGAAATATCTCATGGGAAAAACCACTGACCTGGAGAATAGATCCAGGAGAGACAATTTAAAAATTATTGGACTACCTGAAAGCCATGATCAAAGAAAGAACCTAGAAATCACCCTTCAAGAAATTCTCAAGGAAAACTGCCCTGATGTTTTAGATCCAGAGGGCAAAATAGAGGTTGAAAGAATCCACAGATCACCTCCTGAAAAAGATCCAAAAAGAAAACTCCCAGAAATATTATAGCCAGGTTCCAGAATCCCCAGATCAAGGAGAAAATACTACAAGCAGCCAGGAAGAAACAATTTCAATATTGTGGAAACACAATCAGAATAGCCCAGGACCTGGCAGCTTCTACACTGAGGGATAGAAGGGCATGGAATATGATATTCCAGAAGGCAAAAGAACTGGGAATGAACCCAAGGGTCACCTACCCAGCAAAACTGAGTATTTTGTTTCAGGGGAAAATATGGTCATTCAGTGGAATAAAGGACTTTCAAGCATTCTTGAGGAAAAAAACAGAGTTGAATAGAAAATTTGACATCCAGACACAAGAAGCAAGAGATGCCTGAGAAGGTAATCAGGGAAAAGAAATCAAAAGGAACTTATCAAAGCTGAACTATTTACATTCCTATATGGAAAAACAATAACTGTGACTGATGAAATCTTTCTCAGTATGAAAATAATGGAAGAAGGGTGTATGGTCATATGAATACATATGTGAATGTGTGTGTATGTGGTTACAGTTATATATGGATAGAGGGCATAGGTTGAATTTGTTGGGAAGGGAGAACACTCAAGGGATGAAATTATGAGGTGAGAGAGGAAAGTGGCAAGAGGAGATGGGGAGAGACAGGGTAGGGTAAACTATCCCATGTAGAAGAAGCAAGGGGAAGTGGTTGCAAAGTAGGGGGAGAATAAGGAAGGCTAAAAAGACAAAACCACATTCCCATTGAATTTGGTTCAGGGAGAAAATGACATACATACTAAATGGGATATCTCAACCTGCAGCAGGATAGGGGGAAGGGGGATGAGAGGAGGGATGATGGATGGGAGGGCATCCTTGGGGGAGGGGAGGTTGGAAGTACCCACTATAGAAGAGGGACAGGATTATGTAGGGAATGGACCAGGTGGGGGGTGGGATGAGTGGGAGGGAATTATAAGCAGCCTTGTACAATATATCTACTATGATAATGTTTTGCATAGCTAGACATGTACAACATATACTGAATTGCTTATCTCCCAAGAAGGAATGGGTGACAAGGGAGGAAGGAAATGGATCTGAAATTCGAGGTCGTAACATTAAATGTTTCAAATATAAAAAAAAAAAAAGAATATGAACTCCTTGAAAGAAAGGTCCGTTTTACTTTGCTATTTGCATCCTGAGTACTTCACACAGTGCTTTGCACACAGTAAATGTTTAATAAATGTGTTATTCATTCATATAATAAAACATTAACATTGTAAAACATAGGATAAATGAAGGATAAAAATGAAATTAAATGTTAAAAGTTTTAATAGCCAACTTTTTACTATCACAAAATATTGATTACACTGTGTAGAGATCACTTGAGTATTTTAATGAACGTTTTTATATCAATAATAAAAAATTAAGACATTAAAAAAAATAATAATTTAGGAATTTTATACAAATATGCCATGCAAAAAGTTGTCTGAATGGTTAGTTTAAATTTTGGTAATGATATAGTCAGTACTTTCCTCTTACTAACTTTGGAGCCTTTTCCAGTATTTGCTTACATATCAAACCTGACATTTTAACCTCAGAGGATTGACAAGGGTAGGGAATATAACAACAGTATGTCAATGGAGACTTTACAGCCAATAACCCAACTACCTTTTGCACTAGAAAAGTGAGCCTCAGAAATTGGTGGCTAATTTGGTAGCATCCAAGAGGAAGCTGTTGTGTTGGGGGAGATATTTTTTTTAACTGCTGAAGCTCAAAAGTTCCTACAAGTGTGATTCTTATTGACAGTCTCAATTCACTTTTAGTCAATCAATAAACAGTCTTAATTCACTTTTAGTCAATCAATAAACATTAAGTACCTACTATGTGCTAGACACTTTAAGTGTTAGGGATAGAAAGAAAGGCAAAGGACAGTACATACTCTCAAGGAGTTCACAATCTAATGGGAGTGACAGTAGACAAACCATTATGTAAAAAGTAGACATTGCCCAGATAAATGAGAGACACTAGAGTTGAAGGGGAGAGAAGGGTAAATGGTAATTTGAAGATACCTTTTTCTATTGGCAAGTAAGCAGGTACTTAGCACTTACTAACTAATCAAACCTCTGTGAAAGAAACAGAAGTGGTTTTGTGCAGTTATTTTCAGAGATAATTTCTAGGAACCTGTAAATTTTCAGTTCCTCCCAGGTGACTTGATCAAAGGAAGGGTGTGTACTCCTCTCCTGGTCTGCAATCTGGTCTCTAATTGACCACAATCACTCTTTTCTGCCTTGGAACTGTGAGGAAGTTTCCCTTTTCACTTCTTCCACAAGTTCCACCACACCACTCCTCCTCCTCACCACAGGACTACCGTCTAGAGCAATGACCTATGATTCAGGTCCAAGCACAGGCAAAGGAAGAGAATTCTACCTTAGGCCCATGAAAGAGATACCTGCAATACCCCTCTGATCAGCTACTGGGTCCCCCACCATCTGGAGTCCAAGAACTCCAGAAGCAACCTCTGCTTCTACTGCCACTGCCTAGGGGTTGGGGCTGGACCACACTCTTCTCTCACCCAGTTCCTACAGACCCTTCCTATTGACTTTCTAAGCTGGCTTTGGAATCTGTGGGTTCAGAAATATGGGAACTAATACAGCTGACAATGATTCAGGGCCCTCTGGCCTGCTCTGGCTCATCCGTGCAGTTGCTGCCCAAACTGAACTGACTACTCTCCCAACCTGGTATAATAGACCTTTCCTGCCCACCTTCCAGATTGTCCTGGACTAGAAATTTAATCTGTCAGTTTGTCCTTTTTGCTTCTCTAGAATATGTTTACAGTTAATTTTATAGATATTTGGAAGGGTTTGGTGAGAGCCCAAGAAAGTCCCTGATTTTGCTGTACCATCATGGCTGCCCCCTGCACGCCAGGAACTAATAAATTAATGTGAATGATGTGCCACAAAAACATTAAAGCATGATTGAAATTTGTATATTTTTATTGGTTTTGTGGTTGCAGTTGTTGCCAATACCACGACCACCAGCACTCATTTATAATGAACGGTCTTACCGTTTTCCCAAGATGAAAAGTCTGACTCCAGTCTATGTGCCTTTGCACAACTGTGCCCTTCACATTCTTATAACTTTCCATTCATAATATGAACTTTCTTCTCTTTCTGAATCTTGGAATCCTTAGTTCTATTCAAGCTGAACCTCAGTACCACCTACTACAGGAGCCATTTTCTGATCCCACCCCCACTATTAATTGAGCAATGCTTTTCTCCCAACCTCCATCTTTCTCAGCCATAATTTTGACAACCTCATCTATGTGTTTTTCTTTTAACTCCAATGAAACATAAGCTCTTGATGGTTAGAAATACTTGGTTTTTTTATTACTTTTTATTTCCCTGTGTTATCACAATGCATCATACATATAAGCTCTTGATAATGATGGTTGAAATAAATAAAAAGAAAATCTCCTTAAAGATTATGAGTGCAAAACACTGCATACCACATCAGTTCAAAATCTGTTGATATGTGTTACTGTTTCCCTCCTCTTTAAAAATGGGGGTAAAAAACAAATCATTATAAAGAATATTCTTGTCATGGAGATATATCAGAAAATGAAGTTTAGATAAACAAAAGATAATGTTTTTAAGTACTCCCATTTTCATTTCACAGACATCTGTGGTACTTTGGGGTATAGTATATGGAATTTTTTTTAAGTAAGTGTTATACAAGGAACTTTACGTTGAACATCAATAGAAATAACTATAATGGTTTAGCAACTATTTACATTTAAATTAATTAATTTAAATGCATAAAGTATCTAAACTTTAAGAGTTCTTCCCTCTTAGAGCCCATCAGGATCCTCACTTAATTCATTCTCTTTTGTTTTCAACCTATGATGGGTTTTTCCTCCTTTCTCTCTGCCTCTGACTCTGCCTCTATCTCTGTTTCTCTCTATCTACACACACACACATACACACATGTATGTATATGTGTATGCATATATACACATATATACATAAAACTTTATATATGCATATAATGTATACACAGACACACTTATATGTGTCTATATACAAGTATATATGCACACAGAAATATATCACAAATATATTTGCCTTCCAGCATTTCAGAAGTGTTTTTCCAATATTCTATTTCTGCATAATTGTCCATATTAATTACTTTATTGTATAATTGTACAACTTAATTACTTTATTGGATACCATTACATTCCTAAACCACAATTCATTTAAGCATTGTTTCAGACATTGAAGCTTACTATCTATCTATCTATCTATCTATCTATCTATCTATCTATCTATCTATCTATCTATGTTTTGCTTTTGGTAAAGTGGTTGGCATTATACATTTATTCCCCTAAACTTATTGTGAGGAAACAGAATTAAAATCAACTCATTTACTATTAAATTATTATAAGCTATGGATGATATTGCTATTGTAGTATTTTGATCTGGATACAGTTTGATATATGGGTTGAAACAGTCTTCACCATCTCCTTACATCCCCACCTTTGGATGGTGGGCATTGTGGAAAGGAGATAATGCCTGATTGATCCTACACAACTTAATAGCCTATATTGTCTCAAGTCAGGTAGCAAAGTAGAATTGTGAGTCATTTGAACTTGAGGTCAAAAGAAAAAAATAAATGCCGATGTAGTTTAGTACTATTCTTTGGGAAGTTTGTGTGTGTGTATACACATATGCATATATGTGCATGCACACATACATGCACATATACATATGCATTGTGTGTGCATATCTGTATATGTGTGTATATGCACACATGAACTGTGCAAAGAGCACATATGTATATGCATGTATGTATATAGACTTTCATATATTTACATGTGTGAACATACATACATATGTGCATGTACATGCACGTATACACATTATATTACTAAATATAAATATGATATGCACATATACATATACGCATGTGTGTGCACACACGTGTATATGCATACGTATATGTGCATGTATATGTATGCACACATACACAAACATACATATATGCACACACAGATCTACATTGGTATTTTATGTCAAGGGAATTTTTAAGATCTTCTCTCTTAATAGGCCTATGTGATCATGTGCAGCCAATGCTGGAAGGTGCTTGCCAGAAGGGTAGAGCAAGAAGAGGTGAGTCAGGAAGGGTAGGTGATATAGAGCTGAGAGAAAGTGAGACAGAGCTGGGAGAGAGGGAGCAGGCAGAGAGAGATAAAACAGTTAGTTTGGGTTAGTGGGGGGTATTTTGCTTATGGGAGCTGATTTTTGGTGAGGCCTTATATAAGGAAGGCTTAAGGATAGTATTGTTCCCTGTATTGGTAACACGACCCGATTTCTTTTTACCATGGTGGTTTTGGCTTTCTGGTACATGAATAAATATGTTGGTTTTGTCTTCAAAGAAGAGAAGCTGTTATATCTTGTGATTCAAACCTGGAAATACTCTTGCATATTCATATATTCATAGCAGCCACTGTGGGTATCACATTGGCAATATAATGTGTGTGTGTGTGTGTGTGTGTGTGTGTGTGTGTGTGTGTAAAAAAATGGTTTCATATCATGGAAAATCTCAATCTCAGTTTCTCCATGATGGAAGGTCACATGGTAAAATGGATTTTATAATGGCTCTCTAGTCAGAGGACTTGGGTTCAAATCTTATCTAAGATGCTTGACAACTATGTTACTTTTTACTATATGATATAATCTCCTCTTGGACCTCAATTTCTTCAACTTGACATTGAAGAAATTTTACTAGATCATGTCTGATTTCCTTCACCACTCTAGATTCATGATATCACAAACAGGATAATAACAGTACCTATCTCACAGAATTGAAGATCCAATGGGATGACATAAATAGATCACTTTGTAAAGCACTCTACAAATCTGAGGTTCATTTTATAAATGGTGAAACTGAGACAGAGAAAAGACAAGTGATAGTTTGAAGTTCTGTTGACAGTGAATAAAAGAGCCCGTTTTTGAAGTTAGGGCCTTTTACGCCACATTTAGCATCAACATAAAGATGAAACAATGGAAATCACAATGATAACAAAGTGTTATTAAAACATATAGTTCTAAAAGGTGTCAGCTCTTGGCCTAATACCAGACATTTTCAGATTTTTGACTCAAAGTAGCACAAGGAGATTTCAGACCCACATGGTGGATGTTTCTCTTCTTTCTGTCTGAGTTCTTTGAGCCTCAGAATAATGAAGCTTTATTGAAAAGCATAGTAGCAGCATTCTAAACAACTCACCCTTTTCTATTAGTTATTCCTGGCCACAGCTTCAGGAGAATGTGAAAAATGAGGATGTTAATCACATGAGAAAGAATTAAGTTTCCAAAATTCTTATTAGTTCATCGTGGATACCTAACCAGGTATGAGGTATGGATTTAAATGAGATTTGGTGAGACAAGTACCATGGTGTGCACAGAGAAAAAAGCAATGGAAATGATCTCCTGTGGATTTTAGTGATGGTTTTGGGACCTAGGATAGGACATTTCACCTCTATGGGGCTTAGGTTACTTATATATAAAATGAAAATTGGGTTCATTCTGTTTTGAAAATTGTAAGTTTCTATTATTGGTTCCAAGTATGATTTGCATGTATAAATTATAAGATTTCCCCCATTAGAACTAGTCTCTGTGCCACACTAACTGCACTATTCCTACACCTCCTATTCACAATGAACTGTTTTTGACCAAGGTTCAAAAATTCCTAGTTATTGTTTTGATATTCTTTTTTTTGCCTTTTGGAGGGCAATTGGGGTTAAGTAACTTGCCCGATGTCACACAGCTAGGTTGTTGTTTGTGTGTGCATTAAGTGTCTGAGGCAGGATCCGAACTCAGGCCCTTCTACTCCAGGGCTGACACTCTACTCACTGCGCGACCTAGCCACCCCGATGTTTTGATATTCTTGCTGTTACACCAAAGGATCCGTTAAAATAATTTTAAAAGTGCTTTTCACTAAATATGCAATGGATCAATGGTGGTGAAATTCTCTATTACTAAACTATTACATACTTATCTGTTACTTCAATTTCCTAACTTCAATTTCCCTTTATAGGAATGGCGTAGAGGAGATTTGTCTTTTGCAAAGTGTTAACTAGGTGATGTTGAAGTTTCCTTTCATCTCTAGAAAACTGAAGTAACAAGTAAGTATGTAATAGTTTAGTAATAATAACACAGCTAGGCTATATAGGGTTTTAGTTTGTAATATTTTCAAACTATTTTACATATGTATCCAATTTGCTTTGGTTTGGTCATTATGAACGAACAAGTACCTTACTGCTAAAAAAAAATCTAGCAAAGTGAGGCACTGAATTTGGGTAACAACCAGACATCTTTGCTCTGAGCTTTCTTTGCTGATCCCATCCCTCTATTCTTTGTCTTCCCTGCCTCCACCAAAGTGAAGTTTGCAAATGAGTGAAATGGATGCTAGAAACTTTGGAAGAAACAAACAACTGCTCTCCTAACTTGTCGGTCACCTAACCATTTGTATCTTTTAAACTGAACTCTTAAACAATGACCATATATATAGTGAAAGACTTTGAAATTTGGCTTTCAGCATATGACATATTTTTCAAGATCCCTAAATGGTACTTGTTTATTGTGTTGTCTCAATATTGAAGGAAAAGAAAATGGAGGTTGGACAACCATTTATTTGGTGTATTTATTGAAGATTCTTTATTTTCTGAAAGGATTAGACTAGGTGGCTACTGAGATCCCTTCTCAATCTAAAACCCCTTGATTCTGTGAATTACATGGTCAGGAGAAATCACATATATTGGTACTACGTGAATGGATACAATGGAAAAACATCCAATGAGCTCAGCATCTGAATTGTGGATAAAGTACATACAAGTGGTTACAAACAGTAGACATCACTCAAAGTAACTATCAAAAAAACAATATTACAATGAGAAAGATTGGGGGTGTTAAGGCATTGCATGGTAAAATCTCTGTATCATCCACTTTTCAAACATTTTCCCCCTAGAAAAATGATACTCTTTGTAAAAGAATAAAATATTTTGTCAGCAAGAATATATCATTTATCTAAATGACCCATAGGAGAGTTGCAATCCTCCAAATGATTTGGTGATAAAACAAATTCTGCTGTTCAATAAGTCTAAATAAACTTTAATATTAGGCTTGGTACATTTGGGTTGAAAGTCAGACAGCTGTGCAAGGAAGAGAGTGGGGACAGGCTACCACTCAAAACAATTGCTAATATAGGACCTACAAACTGTCAAAGTATTC